>CM046663.1:83607366-84207366 GCA_025594165.1 Tamias sibiricus | reverse complement strand
GATGAGAGGGGTTTGGTCCATTTTGTTTCCATATGTCTTTAATATCTGATACCTGTTCAGTGAAATTCTGATGAGTTCACAAATATATAAATTAATTTAGCTTTGATCATCTATTGTTCTGAGCCGTGGAAATATTAACATTGTTTTAAGAGAAAGATCTTGACTTGTCTGTGGATATTCTCTGGGTGAAGTTACAGTGACTTGTTTGCTTATTAGTTATGTAGGTCTCTTCCTTTCTAAGACAGAATCAATCCCAACTCTAGCCATGGGCTTACAGTTGATGAGTGATATAGACACCTGCAATTCTATGTATTTGTAAGTGTGGATACATACTCAATAGAAGCCCTGAAATAGAATGTGTGGAACATTGCTTTTAGGAGACAGAACAACCCAGGCTTCTAGATACCCTAAAATACACCCAGAGCATTAGAGTCCTGCATTCCTGTAACAAAACTGTATAGTTTTTAAAAATATATATTTTGTTTTAGTTGGACACAATACCTTTATTTTATTTTAATGTGGTGCTGAGGATCAAACCCAGCACCCTGCACATGCTAGGCGAGCGCTCTACCACTGAGCCATAACCCCAGTCCCGAAACTGTATAGTTTTTTAAGGAATTTTAAAAACTGAACTTCATTTGGATATAAATATCAAGTAACAACATAATTGTATTTCTCATGTTAACTCAGTTTTACCATAGGGATATTTTTGAGGATGGTGGTCACTATATTACATTGTAATCCCTTGTTAGAGACCCGTGTAGAAACATCAAGCCCTATATTCTATTTCTTTTGAAAAAATATGTTATTTTTGTCATATGGTCAAGTCTTGGTTTTCTTGCTTGAAAGATGAGAATAATCATTGTATCTACCTGTTCACATTTGGGAGAGAATATATGTGTTAATACCAGAAACAAACTTACTTAGTCCAGTGATTGGCACAGGTTAAACAATGAATAAATATCAGCTCTCTGTCTGATCATTATTATCATTGTCATCATTATCATTGCCATCTTGATCTTGGCATTTAGGGTTGGAAAGCTCCAAGGCACATTCTTGGTCACCTCTACTAAGTAAAATCATTTATGTCTAAAGCAACCTTAGATTCATTTTATTTTCCTCTTAAATCAGTTTTCTCATTTGCATATTTCTAAGTGCATGTCTGGGCATACTTTAAGACACCAGTTTCCAACCTTTGTAGAACAAGGTGAGTTGTTAATACATGCATACATTTGTACATGAGTTTTCAAAAGAAGAGACAGATCACAGAGAGGTGAAATGATTTGTAACCCCTCCCCTCCAAGAAAGCAAAGGAGGAGTAATACCTGTGTCCTAAATCCTAGCTCATGGCCTTATTTTGCGTGTGCATAGAAGACCACCGAAGCTTCTCTGTTGCTGAATTTCTACACAGTTCCATCCAAGAGTCTGGTGTGATTTCTACCCCACTCTGTGTAACTTATTGTCAAAATGAAACTGTTCCTCCTTATTTGGCACAGAAATTACATTGAAGGAAGGATGGACCCTGAGAGAAAAGATGACAATAGCAGGAAAAAAAAGAGAGGATCCCCAGAGTGCCGTGTACAGCTGAGGTAACCTGAGTACCGCACAGTGAACTGACATAAGTAGAGATTTTAATATTATCTTTAAGGGAAGAAAAAGTCAATTTCTCTTCATTCCCAACAGTGGCTGTGATTAATCTGTGGGGAGCCACCAGACGCTACCCTGGAGGATTTATGTCTCCATATGTGTCATAAGCCTAAGTTTAGAACTGGGTCTGTCTGTGAGCCCCGGGCTGTGCCCTCCAACTCTCGAGGCACCTTCTTCCTCCCTCTCCATGCATGGCCTCAGAAGCTACAGCAGAGATATTTGCAGCTTCCACCAGACCCACATATCTCTATAGAAATTCACTTATCTGAAGCAGAAATACAATTAATCAGCAAATATGTGAAAAATGTTCAACAGCTCTAGCAATTAGAAAAATGCAAAACTACACTAAGAAAAAAAAATCAAAAACTACACTAAGATTTCATCTCACTCCAGCCAGAATGGCAATTATTAAGAATACAAGCAACCATAAACATTGGGGAGGATGTGGGGACAAAGGCACACTCACACATTGCTGGCGGGACTGGAAATTGGTACAACCAATCTGGAAAGCAGTATGGAGATTCCTCAGAAAACTTGGAATGGAACCACCATTTGACCCAGTCATCCCACTCCTAGGTTTATACCCAAAGGACATAAATCAGCATACTACAGTGACACTGCCACATCAATGTTTATAGCAGCTCAACTTACAATAGCTAAACTATGGAACCAATCTAGGTGCCCTTCAACAAATGAATGGATAAAGAAACTGAAGTATATATACACAATAGAATATTACTCAGTCTTAAAGAAGAATGAAATTATGACATTTGCTGGTAAGTGGATGGAGCTGCAGAATATCATAAGCGAAATAAGCCAATCCTAAAGAATCAAAGGTTGAATGTTTTCTCTGATATGCGGATGCTAATTCACAATAAGAGGGGGCAGGCTAGGGAAGAATAGAGGTACTCTGAATTAGAGGGAAGTGAAGGGAGGGGAGGGGGTGAGGGGTAGGAAGGATAGTAGAATGAATTGGACATCATTACCCTACGTGCTTATATTACTACACGACTGGTGTAACGTACAACCAGAAGGATGAGAAGTTATGCTCCATTTATGTATGATGTGTCAAAATGCATTCTACTGTCATGTATAACTAATTAAAACAAACAAAAAATTAAAAAAAAAAGAAATTCACTTTTCTCTGTTGCAATAAGTTTCATGCTTTCCTGCCACTACCACTACCACCTCCTATTTCTGGCCTTACAGAATTCAGTAACTCCACTCCAATCTATTTGCCTTGGTGGGACAGAGAGGAAGGCCCAGGTGAAATGCTGTCACTGGCAACTGCTGCACTGCTGCAGTCTACAAGCTTGTGAGCCCACACTTCAGATGCTGCCCAGGATCCCTGCCCAAGTACAACTCGAGGCAGAGGAGAGATGGTCCTAAATGTGTTTCCTTCAAATGAGCTGCAAACTGCTGAGGGCAGGACCCACCTCCACAGTTCCTCTGGCTCTGGGGAGCATGAATTACATTAGAAATGTTGTTCTCATACAATTCCTCCTTCCACAACACACACCTCACCCAGGGGTATATTCCACGTGATTTGCTAAGTGATTCCTTAAGCATATCACAGACAAGAAGCACAGTGACAGTTTCCTTTCCTGCTAGATGCCAGCCTAGCCCAAGCCCCAGCACAAAGCTTCCCCACTCTCAGTACTGAGTCTATGACTGTAAACACACACACACATTTTGGTGATATTTCAAAGTTGAATATAGGGCTGTTTGCCTGGAATACTGAGTTCCAATCTTGGCTTGAACTCTGAGTCTTTCACTTCTGTTTATTTTAAAAGGAAACAAAACACATTTTTCTCATCAGTTTGTGCAAAGTCATTCTCACCTGCCCCTCTGGGTACAGTGAGGACTAATGGCTTCTACTTCCTATCCATACCCCATCCCTCCCTGTTTAGTATGTTAGGAATATGAGCCCATTAACTGCAAATGTTGCTCCAGTGGCCTTAAAGGATTAATATACCTCCCAAAGCCCAGAATTTACTGGTACAAATTTGGCTCAATGAGTCAGTGGGCTAATTAGTTAATTGTCAACTCTACAAAGATAAGAAGTGTTTTTCCCCCCCCCACTTTATTATATTCCAAGACATAACAACTATAGAGAGGAGATGCTAAGAGAATTTGAAAGAGGCTGCTGAGGTATCTTTAGAGTGGATTGGAGTCCATTGTGATTTGTGCTTTAATCTTATCTGGTTTTGGGATTTTTTCCTTTATGTTTAGTGGGTGGGGTTTGTTTGAGTTATGTGCAGATTATGGTTTTGTATATTCTTTTGGATTTGGGGTCGTGAGTGGTGGTGTGATGGCGGACAATTGAAGTTTTTTTTCGTTTTTTGTTTTGTTTTTGGTGTTAGTTTTTGTTTTTGTGTGATTGTTTAGTTTGTTTCGATTTGACCTTCTTCGTTTGGGTTTGAGTTTTTCGTACCTGGGATGGGGTTTCGTGTTTCTAGTTTTTTTTTAGCTGGGAGTTATTGGTTGTTTCGTTGTGATTGTGTGGAGGTTAGGTATTATTGTTGGGTTGGGTTGGCAGGGGGTTATTGAGTTTTTTTTGTTGGGATTTGTTGGTTTTGTGATTACTTTGATGCTTGTTTTTTTTGTATGTTCTTCATTTGGTGGTTGGGACATGGGAAACTGGCATCCACAGACTCTTGTCCAACCTGCACTGGGGGAAGAGATTGGAGTCCAATCTAAAAATCCTTTTGATATGGGAATTCCTGTCATAGAGTAAAACGAAGAGTCAGGGCAGTAGAATAATGGCCTGTTCCTGTGTCACTGAGTGAGTGTCAGATTCTGTACTGATGTGTGAACCTGGGAAAGATTCCATCTACAGCACAACTGAATATGGAAAATGGTGAGGTACTTTAGAGTGAGTGAGGCTTTATTATACCACTTGAAAATAAGTGTTTTTTTTTTTTTTCAGAGCCATAGAAAAGAGCAATGGGAACATACTTGAAAATGGAAATATCCTATATTTAAGAGTGAGGTAAGACCAGCATGGGGACATCTGAGTCATAGACACTATCAACAAGAGGGAAGTCATTGGAAGAAGTTCAACTGGTTGGTTGTGATTAGAGATTATAGAGCTCAGACAACTTGTTTCTAAGGAGAAAAGTTTAAAATTGTATGAGCCCCTGGATGATTTGGGGATGTGCTCAATCCCTGAGCACACCAGTGCATTCTGGAATCCTACACAGAATAGTCACAGACCAAACGATGGATAATTAAACATTCTCACTACCACAGGAAGCATGTTTAATTTAAGGCTGTTTCCAACACAGTAGCTAATAAGACTTTTGGAAAAAAAATATTTATGAAGAAAAGCTAAAAAGAATTTTTCTCAAAAGTGAGCTTTTGTTAGAAGAGAAAAAAGCTTCCAAATGGAAAATACACAAACACACACACATCTGGTCGCCGTAATGGTGCCTGGATCACTCCTCGAGTGATGGAGGAGACGCTCTTGATAGTCTCAGCAATAGTCACTTTTCCTCCTTATTGCAGCCCACACTCTGATTTTCTTCCCTTTCCACCTTTTCCAGAATCGGGCAACTCCTAAAAGATCTAGATCATTCAGGATGGATCTACTGCTGCAACTGATTGGTTCACAGGTGGGTCTGCAGTCAGTTTTGTCAATGAGATCAGAGATGATGGCATATATACACAATAGTTTTACTGAGCTATAATGAGAAATGAAATTATGGCATTTTATGGTAAATGGATGGAAGTGGCAAACATCTTGCTAAGTGAAATAAGCCAGATTCAGAAAGTCAAGGGTCAAATATTTTCTCTCATATGTAAAAGCTAGAGCAAAATAAGGGGGAAATATGGAATACTACAGGAAAATAGAAGGGAGATCGGTGGAGCAGAGGAAGGGGATTGAGGGAGAAAGAGGAAGGATGAGATAAGGGAGGAATGAAATTGACCAATTTATGCTATGTACATATACAAATATACCACAGTGAATTCCTGTTTTATGTATATCTATAAAGCACACATTAAAAAAAAACAATAAATAAATAGAAGACCAGTAGAGTAGAGGAAGGGGAACAGGAGAAAGAGTGAAGGGTGGATAAGAGGAAGCACTGGGGACTATAATTGAGAAAATTCCATCCCATGCATGTGTGATTATGTCAAAACTAACTCCACTCTTATGTATAACCATACTGCAATAATAAAAAACATAAAAGAAAGGATGTCTACTAGGGGAATTTTCCTTCCTGATGAATTTCTTGAGTATAACTCCTTCTTCTTCAGTTGCTGGATAAAGTTGCATTTTGGAGTAGCTCCAGTACTACTTCAACAATCTTGCAATTATAAGGAGAGACTGCCTTTTGATGAAGCCAACACAGAGGACAGAGAGAGCTCAAGTCCTTAATGACATTCTTGAGCAACTGATCTTGCTATTATGTTATTTCTGGAGTTCTGTTCATGTGACATGCTAAATCCCATTATTGCTAATTCTAGTTGGCCTCAGTTCTCTGGTACTAGATGCCAAGATATCTTTACAAATGCAAAATAAATGGCCATGTCTGACCCCAATCCCAGTTTGTTCAAGTAATGTTAAGAGATAAGGTCATGTGTTCATTAAGAACACCAGCAGTAGGGACAGTCCTCTCCATTGAACTGTACAAACTTGGGTAAGCCACTGAAATTGTTCAAACCCCAGGCTTATGCCTATAAAGGGACAATAACCACTTAAACAGCAAATTGAACATATTCCAATATCTTTCCCTTGTATCATGACTCAGATGTCCTACACTGGTCTCACCTTACTCTTACTTGTAGAATATTTCATAGGGTCGTCTATATCATGTAAAAAAATGCATGTTAAATGTGGACTCAGAAATAATATTTAAAATACAAACACACATACCATATAAAGACAACTCTGACAGCTGTTTTTAAATAGGAAAACAAATCAAGTGAGAAAATAAACACCATTCACGCAGCAGGATAAACAAACCTTGAAAGCCATATGGTATATTGGACAGCATCTGTGCATAGGACTTAAGCCTACCTTTTTTAAAAAAATACCTAATCCATAATTAAGTGCAAAAATATCAGTATGCATCTCAGATCTTTTAGGAACTTGGAGTCTGAGAGATACTCAATGTCCCATGTCCTTGAGATTATCAGACATGGATCAGACAAGGAGATGGAGACGGAGCCGCCCCTTAGGTCTATGGGAAAAGAACAAACTAAATATGTTTATCCAGAAGCCAAGAGCAGTGTTCACAAAGCCTGGAGTGGATGCTGTGCTGAATGCTGAGGAAAGACCAAAGGACACAAGAACCAGCAAGTGACCACAGGGTATCTGTGGAGGAAGGAGAGGAAAACATGATTGGATTGTTCTGAGTAGTAAATGAGGTTGAGAATCAGGAAAGTGGTTGTGCACACTAGGACAGGATGAAAAGAAATAGGGCAATAACTAGAGGTACACCAAAAGCGTCTTTTTTTCTTTCAAGACATGTCTATGTACTGATGTGAGTGGTGCAAGCAGAGGAGAAACTAACGGCTCAGAGAGCACAGAGATGACAGCAAAAGGAGAGTTCTTGAGATGGGAGATCATGATGTAGGATCCTGGCAACCTTATTCATCATTACCACATGGGAGGGAAGGTGGGTACAGGCATTTACAGGTACATGATGGATTTAGTGATGGGAAGATAGGAGGATTTCTGTTGGTTGGCTTCTATCCTGGGAACTCTGATATACAATGAAAAGAGAAAAAAGTTACCAGGAATGGAAAATTTTGACCTTGGGATAAAAGCACAGAATTGTAAGAATGAAGAATGGAATTTGTCTATAATTAGACGACACTCTAATTGTTCACACACTGAGTCCCTTAGATGAATAGTTTCTTTGGAATCATTTCAGTAGAAATGCTCTGGGACAGTATGGTCACACATTTAACAAGAAAATCAATTTTTTGATCATTGTTCAAATACTTGGTAGCAGCTCCATGAGATAAAACAATTTGGGGTCAGAGGAAATGAGGCAAGCTCCCATTTTTATAGATGACATAAGCCACATGGTACTGGATAAGCACTTCATCATCTCTTCATTTCTATTTCTCCATCTCTATATATAATTATTAAAGTAATAATTTATCTTATAGACTTGATATGAAAATAACATTATACAAGAATAACAATAATAATGCCCCTTATAGTAATAAAGGCTATTATTTGTTTTGTGCCTATTATGGGGCAGTGGTTCAAACCCACAATCTTTTTCTACAAACACACCCCACATACACACACACACACACACACACACACACACACACCCCCCCTCCTCTCCTTATCCTAGCTCTACAACATAGGCATTATTGTCTTCGTCTTGCAGATGAGAACACTGAGGCTCAGTGAGTTTAAGTGACTTCCTTAAGGTAAATATAACAGGTTAATGCTTATAAGGGTCTCTAAAAGACCCTTTTAAAGTAATGGAAATATTGAAGCCATAGAAACAAAACTTCAAAAAAACACTTTTTCTCATAACCACTTTCTTCAATAGATCCCTAGTTAATGTGCTATGATGTCGCAGCTCTTTGTTGAGGCTGTTGTTGTTGTTGTTTTCAGAGTTCCAAGATTACTATCTCCTCAAGGTTTATTAGAATTTTTAAATGTCCTTCTTATTACACCTTTTATTGGTCCCTTATTGCCATTCTATCTTTCAAACTCAATTAACCAAATTGTTTATTTTTCCTGCCTTTGTTCTCATCTCAGCTGGGTAACTCCAGGGGATTGCAGCTTGCCAGTTTTGCAATGAAGTGATCAGATGAGAACTTGGTGCAGGACCCTGTTCCTGGGACACTGTTGCCATCAGATTGTGCCTGTACCAGTGCAGTCCTGGATCTCATGGCTTTGCAAGCATCTGGGCTCTCTGCTTTACCCTGAGGCATTTCATTTAGATTAAAAGTAGAGCCTAAAATCTCCTTTGTGCATCCTTGCCTAGGAACTGGGTGACTTCCAGTAGAAGGGTCAATAGATATAATTAAAAGGCTCATCCATCTGGATCTTTCTGAGTATCTTCCCTCGAAGGACCAACCCTCTCCCTCTTTTAAATGGATGTTTAAGCATGAGGGCTTTGAAAGTTTGCAGATGTCCTCAGCCTATTGATTTGCATAGTTTGATGTCTGGCCAGTTGTAGTCAGAGTCCTCAGACAATTAAGGACACACCTTCACATACAGAGAGCTAACAGATACTGTCCGTTGCATTATTGCCTGACCAATAGCCCTACACAAGAAACCCAGTCCCTTCAGCTCTCTTTACAGACAGGTAATAATGCCATGACTCACCAGGAAATAGTAATGACCCCCCCCCCCAAAAAAAAAAAAAAAAACCCAGCAGGTGTCAGTTTCTTAAATTACCATTTTATGACATTTCTTTGTCTTCTTGCATACCTTAGTCCTATTTTTGAACATAAATCTGCAATCCAATTATTACATTTTTTTCTCATTATTAAGGAAACCAAAGCTTGGTTAATTCCAGTAATATATCAACATCTCAGAATTACAAGGTGTCTGAGATTATCTCTCCATCACCAAGGCCTATGTCTTTTCAATCTATTAATTTTTTCTCTCAGCCAATAATCACTGACATTGCAAAGACATGAGTTTTCTTTAAAAAGTTAACCTCTGAAACTTCGTTAAGTTGAATGGTGCTTCCTTGTATCAGCCAGCCATCTGAGTACTGTCCTGCTTTAGGAGTCTAGATGTTCAGTAATCCTTTGAATTATTGGTTTTTGGCCATATCATTCAAAAGAAATGACAGTATGGTTTATTTAAAAAATTTCTGTTGCGTCTGAGATTTTGCCAAGATCTGTTTATCGCTGTCATGTGGAAAAGGAAAATATGATGAGGCTTGAAATGTTCAAATGTGAAGTTTCCCTTTTCCCATTCAAATAAGGGCCAGCAACAAATCAAAAGGCAAGATTTCATTTTCAGTGATTGACTTAGACAAACTAAAGGCTGAACAAATGCTGAATAAATTAGTTGTGGTGACTACCGCTTAAAAATATGTGAATCTTAATGCTTCTGGGATGTAACAAAGAGATTGGAAACAGACTTTTTATCAATACTAATGGTACCATCAAAGATTATTATGATACTAATTTAGGCTTATGTTGCCTTTTTCCTTCCCAAGATCTCCAAGCCATGAGCAGATGTATCAGGAATCAGATCACAGCTGTGCTGGACCACTATGATTCTTCTCCAACAAGCCGCAGCCCCTTTAGGAAGTTCAGCTCCTTCCCAGTTAGTGGAGACTACAAAGGAGAATTCAGACAGATGCTTGTTGCCATGGGGATAAGAGTAGGGGGTAAGCTCTTCAATGGAAACTAGTCTCCCAACATAAAACCATTCCTTTTAGATATGATTCTCCTTCTGCTCTCTGGAGACAAGGCTGGATATAATTTGCAAGAAGTCAGAAATTTGAATGAATGCAAACATAACCTTTACACATATCTTTATAGTTACATTTCTATTGAATTTTTGTTTGAAAAATGCAAGGCAGATATTAATGAATGAGTAATAGAATCTCCAAGTTAATACAATTTTGATAGCTTAGCAGTTAAGAGAATGAGGCTGGAATTCAAGAAGAGTTGCTTTCAAACCCTGCTTCTGCCACTGATTAGCTTTGTGGCCTTGGGGAAGTTACTTAACCTTTTGTATCTGTAGTTCCCTCATCTATATGTTGAAAATAATCACGTTTAACTCATAGAGCTAATGGAGGAATTAAGAACCACGATGAATACCATGTATATTCCAAGCACCTAGCATGAAGACAACATTAACAATAGTAGGCTTTAATACAAATATAGATAATTAATATTATCACAGTATTATGATGATCCTACTGGGTCATAATGTAATTGGTCAGTTACAAAGGTAGGTTTTTCTTATGTATTTGCAAAAATAGTAAAGAAAATGAAAAAGAGTGAAGGGTTTGAGAGATAATGAAAGGACCTGTGTTGGGATGACTTTATGTAGATTTGTTGGGGGGTGGAGAATTGTAAAAGAAACTAAGCTGAATGTTTTTTAAAGCCACACAGTAGGGTACTAAGGTGGAAATCACAGTTGAAAATCAATATGATTTGCCAAAAATATAAATAAGAAAACTTGTCAGCTGGAAGAAGCTTTGCTACAATGTGCATGTTGCTTCCATCTGGAAGGAAAATGCTAGAAAGACACTTAATATTCATGACTGACACATTTTCTTTGTACTGTCAGTCAGCTGGAACCAAAATACACAGCTGGTTAGAAAGCCCATCTCTACTTCATGTTCCATCTGATGACCTTATACATCAAATCAAGAATCGTGGGCTGAAACAACACTCTTCGTCTTGGTTTATTTTTTTCAGAGGATGGTAAAGTGACCACAATCTGCCACTGTGTAACTTCTTTACTTTCTTCACCTTTCAAGTTCTTATCAGAAGTCAACACCAGATTCTAATTCCAATTATCAGCCCCAGAAATAGGGAAGAAAAAAAAATGCACATGAGGTCCAATATCTTCTTTGCAGGCAAAGTAATTTGTCAAATAGAAGATTCATTTTTGTTTTCACAGCACTGAAGTTATGTAGAGATGTTTTAAAACCTATTAAAAAAACACTTGGCCATAAATATGCAGAAAATCTAAATGTTAGAAAGAATCTTCATTGTTAAAATATATCTATTTTATAAAGATTGTAAATTTCTCAAGTCAGAACCTACTATTTATTATAGTTTCCCCGAATTCTAATCTGCAGGAGAAGAGTATTTATCAGATGTGGTTTGCACATGCATAGGACCAACATGCCTAATTATAAGTTCAGAGTTTTAGATTTTCACATAGCGAGTTTTATCTGTGACCTGAGATGGAAATTCAGGAACTGACGCTGGAAGAATGACACTGAAGTGCTTGAATTATTAAGAAAAAGAAAATCAGTGACCCTTGCCATTTGTTTGAGAGCATGAAAAGTGTCATAAATTCACCTCATTTTTCATTCACAATCAGAAACCAAAGTCTTCTGTGATGCTTCTAATCCTCCTTGGTGGGTCACCGTATTCAATCAGCAAGAAAATATTTGGGTGATGATGACAAACCAAAATTACTATCCTTAAACAATAGTTTTGAGGGATATAATTCTTAGAACCATATCAATAACCCTTATTCCTGAGGGATTCCTTAAAACTAGCATGTAAGTCCCAGAGCATTGTACTGGAAATAAATCCCTGGCTCTCCAGCCTTCTGAGAACTGATTGCAGATTTATTCCTCTTTGCTTTTTGGTATGTAGCAGACTCTAAAGATCTCAGGAAGACAGACTGTGGTTGTGACTCTGCGGTATGAGAGATTTAATTAGATATCAAATGTGCATTGCCTAATGATGGTTGTTTAAATTATCAAGGCTCTCATTGCAATTCTCTGACCCACAAGCCGGAAGGAAGCATGAGGTAAAAATACAGTAAATCCCCTTTTGACATAATGGGATGCAGGGAAGTATCATGTTACCATTGGCAGGCTCACAACTCACAACCTCTCCTGCTCTAATAGTCTGGGCTGTTGTGTATTTCACAGATGATTGGCTTATTCTGTCTCCCAACTACCAAGTCTGTTCCTCATCACATTTATCAATTTAATACCTTGGCTAATTTCACCCCAGAATAATGTTTCTGTTTATAGAAGTCTAGCCTCTGTGGCAAGCAACAAATACCTAGGGGCTTCCAGGAAGCTGGGCTAATGGATGCAGGGTGGTGAGAGGCTTTCCAATCAAAGCCCAGCACCCACTTAGGTTGCCTTGTCAGTCCCAGCCCTGGGGAAGTGGTGATTAGAACCCTGCTGTGTGCAGCTGTTCTCAGTACAGCCTGTCATGTGAGATGCAGAGAGGGCACCCCCTTTCCAGGATTCTGAGACTGCAAGGTAAAGGAAAACGCAAAAAGAATCCTTCAACTAAAGGTCAGAAAGGAGGAGGTTGTGTTAGGGAGACAGGAGGACAGGAGCTCCCTCACTCTCAGGGCATAGCAGTTTGTCTCACTGCCCTTCGTCCTTCTCACTTACAAGGCCTGGATCATGCAGCATGGAGAAGCTGCTCTTGGTCATCTCAACAAATCGCTGCGATGCCCGGAAAGATGGAAAAGTTGCTGATTAGAGAAGGATTGATGACTGTGAACGTTTCCCAGGTATAAACCATCTGGGCAGGTGTCTTTTAACTAAGATTAATAAACGTATGTCACCATGAGCTTCTCATTACAAGAAGCATGATAATGGAGAATCAAAATTTCTGGGTCCAACTGCCAGGCTGCCACAGAGCACAATTTCTCCAGATAAACAAAACCCTGTGCCAGCTTGGATGGGAAAAGCTGCCCTCGCTGCACCTGAAATACTTACACCCAAGGTAAATAGTCCTCCTTCTTTCTGGAAAAGTGGACATGGACCAGAGGCCTCTCTGCTAGGGCCAAAACACAGGTTATAAAATTTCCTCTCAACCAGCAATCTGTACTCATATGGACCAAAATCAGCATCCTGGACTCTAAACTAATGCCTGAAGCCAAATATGAGACTATTTTAGCAGTTCTCGTCAGAAATTGGTGGTCAGGGGCTGGAGAGACCAGCAATTTCCAAGGACAACTGCAGAAAAGTTGAGGACTATGGTGACAAACATCAAAAGTATTCCAAGGAACACCAGAGGGGACCACACATGGTCAACTTGAAATTTCATTTCTCCCAGAATATCAAAATGGGCTAAGGCTGTGAGCTCCTAAAGAGCCATCTGAGTCATCCTTTGGGTTTCAAATTCAGGATCAAAATATGTTTCCCTTCTGTAGCTCATGTGTGTAAATCTACCACTGAACATTAGCTTAAATCTTGCTACAAAACCATGGGCAACCTCTTTTTATAATGAGTGCAACATATCTAATTTTCTTGTCCACAAAAGCTAATTTTTAATTTTTCCATTTGCTTAAACTTGTAGTGAAATGACAACTCATTTTCCACTTTAGAGCAAGAGTATATTATATATACACATATACGTGTGAGTTTTAAATATACACACATATATTTCTATAGAAGTATATGTACATATGCATGGACAGATATGTGTTCAAATCTATACAATATGTATTGTGTATGGTATAGTGTATGTGTGTATCCTGTTTACATATTAATATCCATAGACACTGAGAAGTAATACCCATATTAGTTTGCTTCATAAAAGCATTATGTTAATGAAAAGTAGACAGGCAAACCCTTAACAAGGACTTATAAGAAGTCAGCATTAATTTAAAACCTGTCAAAAGTAGAATTTCAATGTGAAATTCAAGCCGATAAAAGAGAAGGACCAAGGAAGAGGTGGGCAGCATTGTATTGTTAAGGTAAAGGCACTCTTTCTTGCTCTTTCTGGTTATGCTCATAAATGTTTCTCATATGAGAATGAGCATGGGTGTTATTTTCTCAGATTACACACATCATCACTTTTGAGAGCTTGGCACAGTTCATCCCATGTGCCAAATTTGATGGTTGGCATGACTGTAGGACCACTGTGTTTAGAAGACCTTTGAGGCTGCAGCTGGGCCCAGAGAGACTAGGGACAACCAACAAATAATATCTGCCATGGCTCACCCTGTACCTAACAGGTGCTTATTAGGTATTTATTATACATGATGAAGAATAGAAAATTCACATGCACCTAAAGACCAAAGGTCAGAAGTCAGAGGACAGTGGGAATCAGCACAATAAAGAGAAGGTTCCTAATGAAACAGGTTCAGCAAGGTTCAGTAACTTGAACAAGTTATTGCTGCTGTATGAGGGAGTCATCTCTCAACCTAGGCATAATCTATTTCACTAGTTCACATTGTGACACTTGAGGGCCTAGTACCAGAAATAGCCATCGAAAACAAAAGGAAAAAGCAGGTTCCTTGGAATTAGGGACAGAAGGGAGGGAGAAAAGACCTCTAAAGACATGACTTCATGATTAACAATGACAGATTGGGTAGTCAAGGTGCATATCCTGTCTTTCACTGCTGCATATATGCATGGGGTGGTACATGCAGGGGAAAGTTAAGTAAACATTGACCCTAATTTTGTGGGGTAATTAACTAATGAAGCAGCCAGAGTCAGCCTTGTGAGTCAAAGCTTGGCACCAGGATCACCTGGGAGGCAACAACTGATCCCTACCCTGTAACCCTTCATGCAGGGATCCCAAGAGTGTATTTTCTTATGTCCTTAAAAAAATTCTTAATCATAAAGAGTACTGAAAACCACAGAGGTTTAACAGAATGTCTTCCTGAGGTTCAGTTTGGATGGGAAAGATAAAACAAATAGATACATAATAAAAAAGTAAATAAATATAATTATGTATGTGTGAATGATTTTCATAGTATTTGGCATGAAGTCGGAACTTTAAAATATTGGTTCAGCCGGGTGTGGTGGTGCACACTTGTAATCCCAGCACTTGGGAGGCTGAGGCAGGAGGATCGCAAGTTCAAAGCCAGCCTCAGCAATGGCGAGGCACTTAGCAACTCAGTGAGACCTGTTTCTAATAAAATACAAAAAAGGGCTGGGGATGTGGCCCAGTGGTTGAGTACCCCTGAGTTCTATCCCCGGTACCCAAAAAAAAAAAAAAAAAAAAAAAAAAAAAAAAAAAATATATATATATATATATATATATATATATAGGTTCAATCTGAGTCTTAAGATAGAATGTTCTTGCACTTATTGTCTACTTTTCAGTTTTTCCCTCATTTCCAACAATAATACAATTATCATATATAATATGCTACTTAACATGCGGCAGGGACTCAATAAATATTAGCTGAATTTGAATACTGAGTTCGTTTTCAAGATTTCCTAATTTTGATATTAACCTCATTGAGTTAGTTCTCAGCACTTCCTAATTTTGTTTTTTATGATTTCCAACAATTATTTTGCATATAGTATAAAAATAAATGTGTGTGCATGGGCTGGGGCTGTAGCTCAGCAGCAGAGTTCTTGCCTAGCATGCGTGAGGCGCTGGGTTCAATCCTCAGCACCACATAAAAATAAACAAATAAAATAAAGGCATTTTGTTCACTTACAACTACAAAAATTATTTTTTTAAAAAGAAACGTGTGCATTTGTGTGTGTTAGAATTCCAAAATAAAGTTATTTTATAATATGTATTATGATGTTAGTTTAGTGTAAAGCTACACGAACGAACAAATCTTATAAGACAGAAGTACTTGTCTATCAAGAGGTTAGTCAGCAGCAATTTTTATCATGGAAGAAGGACAGGTAACATCTCTACTGCTCAGAATGACACTTAAAATGAAAAAGACAAATTTATCTTAATAGAAAGAGTTGCAACTCTGAGTTCCTAACAAAGATAACTATTTGCTTGCATTTTGTTGTTGTTGTTGTTGAGGATTAGAACCAGTAACCATTCACACTAGTTTTAGAGCTCATTTTAATTTAATTTTATTTGCTGGTTATAGTTTTACTCATAGTGCAAAAACATAACACAATTGTGGAAATCTTTCTTGAGGTCCAGTTCTAGTTAAGATGACTTTAACAGACCCTCCCCATCTCTCTTACTGAATACAACTAAGGAAATTTGACAGGACCCATAGAGTAACTATCTGAAGATTCTGAAAAATAAGTGATAGGATATAGCTTGGGGAAGAAAAGTGGAACTCAACAAGCCATCAAATCAGTGGGCAGGTTCCCTGTGTATTTTTGCCTGCAGTTTCTCCTAGCTGTCACTCAAGCACCCAGAATTGTATACTGGGTACAGATAGCAAAGTCTCCAACAGAAGCCCTCTTTTTACTGTCTGAGGAGTGGGAGAGGGTCCTCATGAAACAAAGAGAATGGAGGAGAATCTTTAATTTTTTAATTAACTAATTAATTTTTTGTTTTTGTTCTCTTCTGCCTAGGACTCCAGGCAATATTATGGTTTGGGCCAGAGCCTCAAATCTGAGAAGGGAACTCTTTTCTCTGATAAGGGGAATCGTGGTGTTAAGGACACAGGGGAGGGGTCCCCATTGCTTTTGTTTTGTTAGTCCCAAAGCAGAGGCAGGCACAGAAGCTATGTGATGGAGTAGAAAAATTAAGTCCCAAGTTTCTTTTCAGATAGCCTAGGGGTGCATTTGGAGCAGGAGTGTATGGGGGAGATCCTAGAGATGGAGGAGCCAAAGAAAGATACCATAAAATTGTGTATGAGCGCCTGGGCTCACCACTGAACTATGCATAGACAGATCTGGATCTTGAGAGCATTCCAAAAGTCTTGAGGACTGAAATATGAGGTAGATAATTGTCCAGGTCCTAGACTGGTCATAAGGAAACCTGTAGATTTGGCAGATTCAAAGAATACAACAGAGTTTACAAAATTGAGTTTACGTTACTTTCACAGGCCACAGAAGGTGGGTAGCAACTTTTGGTTTAAACACCGGTTGCCTACTGAATGTTTTGCTTTTTAATTTTTATTTAAAAAAACCAACATTCTCCATAGATTCCCAAGATATAATATTCTCAACATCTTGGGTCTAAAACCAAAATTATTCAACATATAAGGCATCATGAAAATCTCAATATCTCTCAAGGAGAAAGGAAATCAAGAGATACCAAATCTGAGTTATTATAATTATCAAAGATATTGTAATTATCCACTTAAAGTGATGCAATGTTCATTACATTACAACCATGCTCCAGAAAGCAAGAGTGAATATTATGAAAATAAATGGAATGATACAAAGTCTTAGGAAAGATCTGATACCTATCTTGGTCATCAGGATTGGGTCCTCATTCCCCCAGGTGTTGAAGATTAAATACTGAGAAACACCAAGGAAAGTGTAGAAAGCAAGTTTTATTTAAGAAAGGGACAGAGACAGACTTCTCCAGAGAGAAGTGGGGCTCAGACCTGGGTGCCCACAGGAGTGGGTGTGTCTTGCTCTTTTATAGACCCCAGGATCCCCTACCTTCTCTTTCTTCTCTATGAACGGCCTAAGGGCAGGAAGGAGTAGCACAGGGGGGTAATCTCTAGCAATTCCTGGGAAATGCAATCCCAGAGGTTAACTGTTAGCAAAGCATCCTCTTTTCTTTGATAACCAGCCCTCTTCTCATCACTCTGGACCCGAATTGCATGTCACACCTTCCACCCCCCACCTCAGTTTTTTGACGACCTTGATTTTTCTGGTTCCCTCAGGCCAGACAGGACTTCAGGCAGATTGCTTTTGGGCAAAGAAAGCATGTGCCCGTCAGTACAGTGGGCTCATTTTATAGAATTACTCTTGGAACCTCAGAGTCCCACCATCCTTATCTCTTTGTCCCGTTACAGATCTAGAAGACATCAGGAATGGCTCAATAAGAATGAACCTCACGGGGTAGACTCAAAAGCAGAGTGGGGGTAACAGAATGAAGTTAGTGAACCTAAACATAGCTCAATAGAAAGTAGGCAACCTAAAAAAAAAATGGAGTGAAAAATAAGAATAGTACCTTGAGGACCCAGGGGATTATATCAAAAGGTATTTGTGTCATCAGAATCCAAGAGTGAAATGGAAAAATATGGTACAGCAAAATTACTTGAAGTAGTAACGTTAAAATATCCTAAATTCGATAGGAAACAAACCTAAGATTTAAGAAGCTCATAAAAATCCCAAACAAGATAAGCTCAAAGACCAGACACGAACATGTCATAATCACCCTGCCAAAAACTAAAGGGAAAGAAAAGAAGATCTTAAAAGCAACCAGAGAAAAATGTTATATTACACAAAGAAGAAGAATGATGCAAAGGGCTGTGGGTTTCTCATCAGAAACCACGGAAGCAGGGCAACAGCATTGTTTAAATATTGAAAGAAAAGAACCGTCAACCTAGAAGTCTCAATCTAGCAACAACATACTTCAGGAATCAAGATCAAATACAGACATTCTCAAAAGAAGGAAAACCAAGAGTACGCATCCTGGCAGACCTGCCATAAAACAATCAAGTTCTTCAAAGGAAAAGGAAGTGCTATCGGTGGGAAATTTGGAACTTCAGGAACAACGAATCTGGTTAACATATGGTTTTTTTTCCCCTCATCTTTGACTAAAAGCAAAATTTGATTGGGATTTCAACATATAGTGGTTATAAGGTATATGATGACTAGAACAAAAAGAGGAGGAGCCAAAGGCCAACATTTCCTCATTCCACTTAAAGTGATGCAATGTTCATTTTAGGTAGACTATAAAAAGTTAAATCTATAGATTGTTATCTCTAGACAACAACTAAAAGTTAATACAGAGGAAAATATTTTAAAATTTAAAACCACAAAGGTTGATGAAGGAAATCAAAGAAGTAATAATTGAGAGACCATGTTCATAGATCATAGATTAGATGACTCAAAATAGTTAAGATACCAGTTCTCCCCAAATTGATCTAGGCATTTAATGTAATTCCAATCAAAATCCCAGGAGGATGTCTTGTACACTTAAGCTGCCACTAAAATTTATGTGGAAATACAAAATGGTATAGCCCAAACAATTTGGAACAAGATTCATGTTGGCAGACTTGCACTATGTGATTTTAGTGTTACTGTAAAGCTGCAGAAACCAAGACTGGGTGGCTCTGGCAAAGGAATAGACAATGGAACACAGCACAGATAGATCCACCCAACTAAGTTCAACTGGCTTTGACAAGGTGAAAAAGCAATTCAATGGAGGACAGGTAGCATAGTCAACAGATGGTGCAGGAAATTAGGTTATTGGGCATGTGCCTTTATAGGAGATATTGGGACCCCGTTTCTTTTCTCTTTCTCTTTTCTTTCTGTGTCCTGGCTACTATGAGGTATAAGCAGCCTCCTCTACAACATGCTCCCACTGCCAGGATGTCCTGCCTCACCACAGGCCCTAAAGCAAGTGGGCAAACCATGAACAGAAACCTCAGAAACTGTAATCAAAATAAATCTTTCCTCTTTTAAGTGCTTTCTCAGGTATTTTGTCACAGTAACAGAAAGCTGAACAACACACTGAAATCTCAGACATAAATTAACTAAGAATGAATCATTGACCTAAATATGAAATATAAAACTGGAAGACATATAGAAGAAAACAGGTGAAACATTACTGACTTTGGGTTAGGCAGAGTTCTCAGACATGACACCTAAAGCATGACCCATAAGCGAAATATTGAGCAACTGGACCTCATGAAAACTGAAAATTTTGCTCTGAGATTGACACTGTTAAGAGGATGAACAGATAAGCTATAGGCTGAAATAAAATATTTACAAATTACATGTCATTTAAAGAGGTTATTGCAAAATGATAAGGAACTCACTCTTAAATGCAATTAAGGCAAATAATTAAAAATGGGCAAGATATCTGAATAGATACTTCGGTATAAAGATATACAGATGAAAATAGAAAATAAAAATTAGGGAAGTACAAACTAAATTATCATAATATACTATTATACATAAAATATAATGACTAAAATAAACAAGTACATACATACATACTAAAATAAACAAGTACATACATACAATGCATTCATCCATACATGAAAGACAATGCCAAGTGCTAGTAATAATGGAACAACTGTAATTTCCATACATTGCTTAGGGGAGACCCAAACTGGTACCGTCACTCTGAAGAACACTGGTAGTTTCTTCATAAGCTAAATATGCATTTATCACTTCTGTGTTATGGAAGGCCTAACGCATCCATTCTTCGCCTAGGTATTTACTGAAGAGAAATGAAAATGTATGTTCACATGGAAACCCGTATACAAATGTTCATCGCTGCTCAGTCCATAATTGTTAAAAATTAGAAACATCTCAAATGTGCATCAATGATGCAAAAACAAACGATGATACCCATGCAATGGAATATTACTTATTAGTTAATAAAGATCAGTTAATATGCCACAGAATATTGGACAAATCCCAAGGAAATTAAGCTAAATGAAAAAAAAAAAAAGTTGATCTCATCAGGATGCATACTGTGTGATTCCTACTTTATGGCATTTTGAAAAGACAAACCCTAGTGATGAAGAACAGATCAGTAGTTACCTGGGGTTGTAATAAGGTAAAGGCTTGATTTTAAAAGGGCAGGATGAGGGAGATTTTTGAGTTATGAAACTATTCCGTAAACTGGCTATGAAGGTTGTCAACAATAATCTCTACGAGTGTGCATACAGAATTGTATAGCTTTAGTCAGTCAGTTTCACTGTAGGTAAATTTAAATTTTTTAAAAACTTAAGTCTTTTTTGATTATATGTGAAAATATCCTAAATTTGCCATGTTAGCGAACATGCGACTCTTTTTTATATGTTTTGCTTCTTTGTGTAATCTTCCATCTGTGTGTGTCACCAGCTGTAGGAGGGCCTTACAATGGAAGGGACACAAGCCTCGGGGGCAAAACTGATTTTAAATTCTTGCCCTAAAACTGTATTCATTTGTTAGATGAACACCTACTATGTGTCAGGTATGAACTAGATTCTGGGAAAAGAAAGAAAATTTTTAAAAATCAGGTGTTTTGTCATTAAGGGACATATAATCTTGGAGAAAATAAAAGATGCTAAGCAGACAAAGACTAGAATAGATAAACAAAGATAACTAGAGACTGTGGTTAGTGCTATCAAGAACACAAACAGGAGATAAACTAGAGTGATGTGGAATCTGTGGCAGTTACAGAGGTCTGGAAAAGGGCAGCAATCACCAGCTATACACAAAGCTAAAAAAGGAGACATACCTGTTTCAGGAAGCTACAAGTGTAAGGACAGAGGGTTCCGTATGTTCTGAGAAAAAGAGTGGCTCAGAGGGTTTAATAGAAGGCCAAGGAACCTGGAGTCAAGTCCATCTGAGCAGTCAGGTGATAGACTTCCAGGTTGCGTGCCACGTGCAGAACTTTATAGGACATGGCATGAAATCTGGTTGATTTTGAGCAACAGAAATCCACTGGCTTTTTTTTTTTTTTCTCTTAATCTTAAGCAAAGAAGTAGCCATGATCTGACTTATATTATAACTGTGACTGTGGGATGTTCTTTTAATATGCGCATGTACACATGGGAAAATGCTTACAGCACAATGTTTTAGGAGAATTATATACATCAATGTCTAGAATTATGCAAGTTACATAGCAGGTGCTGATTCAAGTATGGGCTTCCATTCCTCCATTGTGTTTCTTTTTGGTGTGGGTATGTGTGCTGTGTTTGATGTGTGTGTGTGGGGGGGGGGCATGCTTGTCTGTCTTTGCTGCTTTCCTATTTGTGTGAGTGTCTCAGTTCTGTCTTTTTGTTGTTGTTGTTCTGCCAGCCTATATTTTGGGGCTTCTTTCCGACTTGGGAAGGGAATCTGAGCAGGTCCTGAAATGCAAATGTCATTACAGCCTCTGATTTCGGCTGTCTTGCCCCTGTGTAAAACTGGACTTGGAGGCAGGCAGATCATGTTCTGTTTGGCTGAATCTTGCAAAATGATTGTCTTTGGGAGATCAAAACCAGGAGAATTAGGCTGAACCAATTTTGTGTGGTTTGGCTTTGTAGCACGCCAAAGCCTGGCCTCGACTGATCTGACTTGTTTTGTCATTTGCTAAAGATTAGATTATCTGGGGATCCATTCCAGCTCTGCATTTGGTGATTCCAATCAAGCCCATGTCCATCCAAGGCATGCCCTTTCTCATTTGTACCAGTAAGCATCCTCTCTCTTGCACACTGCCTCTGTCACCAGCAAATCTTTTGGAGGTGCTTTTTAGAATCACATACCAATTTTTAAAAGAGCTTCTCTGAGTGCTGAATTCTACACTAAAAACACTTCATTTCTTCTCTTTTTTAAAGAAAAGTGTATGGTTTCATTGTATGGAACACTGCTGTTTTCTATCATTTCATTTAGGTTTGATAGAAGGTAAGTGGAATCGGACTCAAGTCAAACTAATCTAGTCAGTGGATACAGTTGAGTCTGGCACCTAATTTATAATTCCTTGTGGATTAATATGGAACATCTATAAAATGCATTTTGAACACTATCTTCAGCTGAGTAATTAGAAAACCATTCTCCATTGCTTCAGAAGCAAAGCCAAATCATTTTATTTGTCTGAAAGCAAGAATGATGGCATGATCATGATTTAGCTGAACACTAGCCTAAAACTGTCCCTGTTAGCATTTAGATGTGAGGTGTCCCCCAACAGCTCATGCTTAAGACAACGCAAGAAAGTTCAGAGGTGAAATGATTGGGTTTTTAGACCTTAACCCACTCAGTGCATTTTTCCTCTGTTAGGGATTAACTAGATAGTAACTGTAGGCAGGTGAGTGTGGCTGGAGGAGGCAGGTCACTGTAGGCGTGCTTTTCGGGTTTATATTTTGTCCCTGGTAAACAGAGCTCTCTCTGCTTCCTGATCACCAGATCCTGAGCTGCTTTCCTCCCTTCTTCCAAGATGTTCAACTTCACCTTGGGCCAGAACAATGGAGTTGGCTACCTATGGAGAAGACCTCTGAAACCCTAAACCAAAAATAAACTTTTTCTCCTCTACATTGTTATTGTCAGATGTTTTGATCACAGTGATAAAAAACTGACTAAAACAGCTTTGTGTGTGCAACACTTGTGTGTGCCTGTGTGTGTGATAAAACATATTAACATATGCTATGTTACCTGGCTTTCTGCCTCTCTATTGGAAAAGAAAAAACCCAGATAAATAAAAATTTAAAGTCATGCATCTCAAAGGCCCAATTCCTAAAGAGTAGGTTGTGATTTCTTCACTTGCCTCTATTGCTACACCTGCTAGCCCCACTTCTTAAAGCACCTACTTTCGGCCACCTAGGTCAGTTAGGGAGGTCTACTAATTTCTGAAAGGTTTTCATATCCACCATTAATCTCCCCCAGATCCTCATAAGGAGATACGGCAGATATCGATACAAATAAACATGCAATTTGTTTATTCACATCAAAGCCCCTTTCTTCTCAGCAGGAAGTGAATTTCAGCCCAGTCTCCAACCTCCTGGTAGTGATGAATCAAAGCACTACAGCTGGAAGAGCTTGAAAACATTAAAATCAAGAGAGGCCTCCAGGGCCTCGCTGTCCTCTGCTCTCTCCACCGAGTATTTCTTTCTTCAGGGTATTGTCATTAAACTCGTTGGTAAGTGCGGAGCCGCAGCCCAGTGAGAGTATCTGAAGATCAACGACATGCCAAATATGATGGTTTTAAGGTACCCTCTTCTCAGACTAATCAATAACACTTTTCATGGTATCTTATAAGGCAAACTTTTTTACCCACATCACTAGCCCTGTTAAATCACATCTCATCTTCTTATTCAAGAGGTCTCATTGTTGAAAATTATTTTGCCAATCCTCCAGAGAAGTGATTTAGTTTATATTGTCTCAAATTGCTTGACAAAGCTATATTGGCTCCATCCTGTCCCCAAACTAAGGTACCAATGACAAAGCCCTGGAAGATTCTTTTCCTCCTTTTACAAGTCAGGGCAAATATCTTTTTCTTTCTTTCTTTCTTCCTTCCTTCCTTCCTTTTTTTTTAGTTGTAGGCAGACACAATACCTTTATTTTTATTTTTGTGTTGCTGAGGATCGAACCCAGGGCCTCACACATGTGAGACGAGCGCTCTACCACTGAGCCATAGCCTCAGCCCCAAATATCTTTATATTTCTAATAGCATATATGAGGAGACAAGATCAGAGCCAAACAGTTGTAGGACTCATAATTTGTCAATGGCAAAAGAGAAACTTTTGAATTTGAAAGTTGGAGACAATAACAGAAACTAAGACAAGGTGAAAAGTCTCAGAGATTGTTTGTAGTGTGTCAAATGCTGTAAAAGAATGAGAGGTAAGGAAAACAGAGTCCTAACCTAACAGGGGACAAAGTGCAGGAGGCTCAAGACTAGCCAAAGCAGCTGGATTCCTGGGAAAGGAATCCACCAACACACCCCTTCCTGTTCAGAGAGGACTCAGGCAGTTCCAGACTTTCCGTTCTTACACTTTTGCTTCATATCCATGAACCTGCCGAAGATGCTTGATTTCTAAGACTTGTTTCTCCCTTTATCAAACAATGTGCTCTAGTTTACTCTCATTTGACCACATGGTTTGAAATCACTTTGCAACTTATTTTAAATTATTTCAGGTCCAGTGCCTCTACCTGCTCTTCTAAATGAGAGTTTCTGGCCTCTCAGAATTTCTTTCCTGACTCTGAGTGTTTGCAACTTTTCCTCTACACACTCCGTAATAGAGACCCAGGATTCCCCACTGAAATATCTAGAGGGCTTTTCCTCTCACACCTGGAGTGAGGGATGTTAAGTGACTTTGATGTGAGCACAAATACACGAAATCTGGGTGGACAGAGGCCTCCTCAACATGCCTTCCCTCTCTGCTCGCTGTGGGACACCAAGCTTTTCCCTATATAGGCAGCCCATGATGAGACATGGACATCTCTGTATAGATAAAGTCATCCAATGGCAAGGACTGGGGATGAGAAAGCAGGACACCAGCAGCACAAGGACAAGGAAGGACACCACCAAGATCTGAAAACAGCATCAAATTCACCATCTCCCCCGCCAGCTCCATTTCCCCGAGTCACCCTCCTGCATCTAAATCCTTGTTTAACAGAGCCGTCCAGATTCCAAATCTCCCAATCTTAGAGCTGGCCAGTGGCCACTAGCAGCTAACTGCCCCTCATCCATGCATAAGGGAAGACTCTAAACCTGAACAGGGACAAAGAGAATTTATTCTATCTATATTGATGAGATGTGTGGAGAATATGGAGAAAATCAGCAATCCTTAATTCCAAGATAATTCTTACTCCCTTCAATTTCTAAAATAATTCAGTGACCTTCTTTGCTTGAACATCAACATATATAAACAGGAAATTTGGGGCAGCCTCAGGGCTGAATTGATAAATTGATTATGTTCTCTGAAGAAAACCATTGGAGTCTGGAAAAAAAAAATAGGGTAGCCAAGAGAAGCTTGAAAGTTCAGAATCAATACAGATGCTAATACATCACAAACTATGTCTTCTCACTTCTATTTGTTTTCCTAACAGATCTCTTAAGTCATCTACAACCTTTCCTGTTTCACATGAGAAGTTTATATTAAGGCTAAGTGGATATTGGACATGAGATAATTATTTGGGAATATATTTATGAAAATAAGATTACTTTTTCAGGGTTTCAGTCCATGATTTTCCCTTCAAGGTTTGACAATGACTAATAATAATGCCAATAAACACCAACAATAACGTATTTGTCATTCTGCTATAATAGCTAAGTGGAAGAAATTCTAGCTAAACACGATCATCTCTTGAAAACAAGATTTGGATTTACAAGAAATGAAAAAAGATTCACGTTTACCCTAATAATGGGAAAGAGATTATTTCTGAGGCCCAAAGACAACATAAGTTGTTTTGAATCGGGCTTCATCTCATTATTGATATATTTTCATTTGCTGAACTGCCGCAGAGTTATGATCTGCCCTGGTTTCCTGTTGAGAGTTTTATCTACCCATTTTTATAGTACATGCCTTTTCAAAAGAGTAAACTTCCAGAGCAATTTGTTTAAGAAGATACATGAAGTGAATATCAAGATCAGTGAAAAACTGTCATGAACACACGACAGTTTTTCCAGAGAACAAAGCTCTAAGGCTGGCTCTTCAACTCCAAAAGCCTTTTGGAGAATTTGGCTCAGGGCAACCATGTAGAGTTGGGCAGGTTGCTCACTTCACAAGGGCATCTGGTGGAGGAGGTGAGGGGATGAAATCCAGCCCACTCTCTGCTTGCTGAACCATGTGCCCTGGCATAGGGTAGCATCCACCTGGAAGAAGGAGTGTCTTTTTCTAATTCACATACAGGCGCTCTATGGGCTAGTGGCAGCCCTATTTAGCTTGGCAGCTAATATGAAATAGGAAAACTCTGAAATGTTAACATTAATTTTTGCTCTGTAAAGGTCAGGAAGAGGAGCGTGTCTCCAGAGTAAGGTGGGAGAACTGGTGTAATGGAAACATGAACCTTTTTACAGACAGACATGGCTATTGGCCCCTGACCCATCAAAATGACCTTCTTCTAGACTTGGTTTCCTCATCAGTAAGTTAAGAGTTTACACAACAAGGTAAAGAGGATAATATAGTGGCTGGCACTTAATAGGCCTCTGATGCTTGCAACTATTGTCACTGCGGGAGCTGCTAGTTTTTGTGCGATAATCTCTTCCTTCCCATACTTCCCAGTAAGAATGCCATTCTGCCAGGCCCAGCTCATCTGCATATACATGTGCAGCTAGGAATATTCAAGAGGTGTGGATGTCAGCTCAAGTCCACTGCCTGCTGCCTGCTGCAGATGTGTAAGAGGGAGAGAGAACGTGACATTTCCCCAAGCATACCCAGCTTGTGCCACAACACGTCTCACTTGAGTCTCATCCTGGAATAGCATTCTCAGCCAGATGTCTGAGAGGAGCCAGTGAAGCCCCATGATTATAGGAAATATTTGAGGATACAGAGTCTTTGCAATTCTCTGAAGATTGGGTCTCTAGCACTCACTCAGTTCTCAAAATGCCCCACTCAAAGGTTAACGATAGCTCTAGACTAAGGAAAGAGAGAAAAAAAAGGAACCAGGAGGAGTTTTTCTCCCTTACCCCTGGAAATGGAGATCTTATCTGAAAAGAATGTGCCAAGAACTGCCTTGTCCAGCTCTTCACCTCCTATTATCTCTTTGTACAAGACTCGAGCTGTCCACCTAAAGCTGTTGGTCCTTAGCAATGCAGGGAAATCACTCCTAACTTGAACGGAAGCAAGCACTTGGCACAATATCAAGAGTATTTACTATTGCTTGCTTCATGTGCTGTCAAGTCTCTCTGCATGAATTCTTGATCCATTCTGTCTGCTCCTCTTCCCAGCTTCTTTGTCCTGGATACCTGTTTAACACCTCTTCCTTTTGATACCACCATTCTCTCTCAATTCTAACTGCATTAGGAGTTGTGTTCCATGTCTGCCAGTCCTTCACCCAAATCTCCTGCTCTATTCACATAGGTAGGATCAATCCCGGGCTTTAAAAAAAAAAATGATTTAGCAAGACTTTCCAATAATAACATTTTCTGTCTAGGATTGGCCTGTAGATCACAAAGTTTATGACTCATCTTAGCTTCCTTCCAGGTCCCTCAACTTGAGTCATGAGCTTATCGAGCTAGACAACAAGGATTCAAATGTCCCTAAAGGAAAACAATATATAGTAAGAAGAGTAGTGTTTAAGAATAAAATATATCTGCTTAATCTTGGGACAGGTCAAAAGAAAGCTCAAAGAGCCAGGAGTCAACTGAATCACCTATGTTCATTGACCTGACCTCACATTCACGTGGAATACTCTGAGCACGTGGAATACTCTGCAAGTCTACATTTTGGTCCTTAATCTCTTTGTACACCACAAATTTCCAGTGATGGTCACATACATCCTGGCATGGATTTATGTTAGCTCCCCTTACTCAAATGCCCCTCCACTGTCTTTCCCCAAATGACTTCCCAACTCACGTATTTTATACTACAGTCAGAAGGATCTTTCTAACATGCAGCTCTCAGGTAGTTGTTGACTACCTCAAAAAGTCGACCACACCCTCTCCCTACAGGACAAATTCCCATAGAGTGAATTCTATTTCCATTCCTATAGAAGAAATTCTCACAGAATGATTTCAAACTTCTTCCAGTTTCATGGCACAAATCCCAAACTTCTTAAAGATGGCATCCAACACTATAATCCACATGAGGGGCAAAGACCATGTGGTAGCCAATATTACAGGCACCAGCAGGAATGTTCTCATCCAATGCTATCTACATATCCATTCACAAACACTGGTATATACCTGTACAACTTGAGTGGGTTTCTCAACCTCCATTAACCATTGTTCATGTAATGCTCCTAGCACCACACTTGGATTACAAAAGATGCTTAATAAATATCAGCTCATTTCCTTCTACCTGTGTTCTTAGGATGATTTTTCAATACTTATCTTCAACAACAAAATCTGTGATTTCTCCCTATTTATATTTATTATAAATATTTTTATACTATAACATTTTGAGCATTTGATAACCATGGCTTTTCTGTTGTTATTGTTCTGGGGTTTTCATATTATGCCTCTAGCCAAGAAACTATCCCTCTCAGATTCTCCTTAATTGGGCTTGCCTATAGTACAGAAAGGCACTGGAATCTATAGTCCTTGTTCCTGGGCTACACTGGAATGACGCACATCACAAACCTATGGAAATAAGGCAAATCCCTTTGCCTCTAGAAGGTGAATCGCAGACTGGGGACGGGCAGGAACAGAGGTAGAGGGTCTAACAGCAGTGATTCTGAAGGTCCTGCCAAGTTTCACTTCCCCATGAGTGTCTTGAATTTGGTCTTTAAGGACCTGTGCCACCATTTTGGCTTCCAGGTGCTTCTACTACCCATGTAAAACCTTGGCCTATGTATGAACTTCAATATCTTCCCTCAGGAAAGCTAAACCACTATAGAATATTTTTTCAAAAGACTTCAAACATGAAAGAAGACCAAAAAATACAACAAAGAAAGTACAGGAAGCATAAACTCAGTCACGATTAAACCAAATGGGCCTGTGGTACTTCATACTTAGTTTTCTCAGTCCCTGCACATCATGGTTGGAGCTAGAAGTTACAGGGAGAAGGGGGGATGCCCTCCTTTGCAAATCACACTTCATATGTACTTGCCTTGGGTCTATGCCTGATGTATTCTGGGATTTTTTTTTCCAGTCAGGTCGTGATTATGAGTATCAAAAGCAGTCCTGTCAGGATCCGCTCTGACCGCCTGGGTGGGCACAGAATGCCTGCTGTGTAACAGGACAGAGCTGCCAAGATCTTGAAGGCTTGGCACCTTGGAAGAGGAAATGGCGCACATTTGTTTATTACAACATTCCTAAAATGTACATATGCTCTCTCAATTCAGGGCTGGGATCATTAGGTTTTTCCTCCCTCTACCCCCTCAGCCAATTTTGGTCTGTTTATTTTATACTTCTCCCATCGTGAGATTGGTTATCTAGGTTCCCTGAATTCTTTCAATAGTTGCCTCTTGGTTTCTATACCTTGTCTTATTTGATGATGCAGAGAGCCGCTGCACCAACGCATCAACTACCTACTACAGCGATACCCCCTTTTGGAGGCAATTACTGATTCAACATGTAGGACTTCAGCAGCGGCCCTTGATGGGCATCCTGCAGAGAGGCCCCAGACAGAGTGAGCACTGATCTTAGAGTCCAACTCAAGTTTGATAAAAATGAGTCTGTCTCAACCTCTTCTATTGAATTTTTATGTTACTGCCTAATAATTAATCAATCTGGAATTCAATATCTACTTATTGAGTGCTCACTATGCCATAGGATAGATAAGCTTTTTCCCAATATCTCCTTCTGTTGCATCCCCACTAAGAAAACCAAGCACTCTTTGTTTTTCATTATTTTCTATATATTGCTGCAAACAAAATTTCACCTTATAAAACCACTATAATATCCAATTAAAAATCACTTGGTTCCAAAAGGCAGGCATGTAAGTAAAACATGAAAGTGTTAGGTTTAATTTATATTTGTCTAAGTTTCTAGCCACTTAAAAAATGAGAACATGGCAGCATTAAAATTACACTCAAGAGAAATTATTTGAGAATTGGTAAATGGCAAAAAACGTAATCAGGATTCATTTTCAATTAATAAGTTCATCCATAGGAGCTCCAGACTGGCTTCCACAAATAACTAGACTGCATTGGGCAGGAAAGCCAACATTCAGAGCCAATAGCTGTGCACACATAGTTCTGCACAATTTATTATTCTGTACAGTAAATGGCTGGCCCATAATTCACAAGCTGAGAGTTAATGAGAATATCTGTCCCTAATACCCATAAGAAAGATAAGGACTGGTATAATGTGGTTTATCCAGTACTTCTGAGCCTTTCAAGGGCAGGAGTGAAATCTACTGACAGCCAAATGCAGCAAGAAATATTGCACTGACCTACAGACTTCTTGCTCTCTCATCAAACCAATCCATGTGTAGAGGCATTAAGGAACAATTCATTCTGAATAACTGTTCCCAAATAACTAGATCCTTTTTAATTGCTGGCATAATTAACTTAATGATGTAATTGTGTAGCTCCAAATAAGAAAGGATAGAGTGGGGGTGATAATTTACTTCTTCTTCTTTCCATAGCAAAACTAGAGAACACATGTACATGCACACACACACACACACACACACACACACAAGCATTCACACCACACACATGCACACACACACACAGAGTTAGGAGTAACAAACAACCAGGCCAAGTCCCCCCAAAGGCTAATTTTTCATCAGTCTTTCCATTTTTATTACCAACCTTTAGAAAGTAAATATATGCTGGGGGTTTCATCAGAGCTGTAATAAATATTAATAATTACCAATTGATTAGAGATTTTAAATGGTCCATCTAAAACAATGTGTCAGCAAGCCTCTGCTCCTGGTAAGCACAGAATGGATGTCTGCATTAACGGTGTCTCTTTAGTTTGGAGTTTTAAAGAAGGGGATGTTCTCAACCGTCTATCCTAATGGCCCTCTAACTCTCTCTGCTATTTCCTCAAAGGCAGGTGAGATGTCCTATAAAGAAGATAAGTGTTACTACCCTACACGGAAATAAACCTACCAAATCTCCTGCGTGAAGTGAAAGCAGATTGTGCATGCATGTGTGTGTGTGTGTGTGTGTGTGTGTGTGTGTGTGTGTGTGGCATGTGTGTTGTTTTAGGTACCTGATTGTGGGGGGCTCAGCGTGGGCCCTTTAGCCAGGAGCAGTGCTCCTCAGAACAGTGCATGGGCCAGCAGCAACAGCAGCATCTCAGCTTGTCTGTTGCCAATCTACTCAATCCCTGGGGTGGATCCCAGGAATCTGGATTTACAACCCTGCAGGCCATGTTTTATGTTCACTGAAGTTTCTGAGGTAAGGGTCTATCTAGAGGTTTTTTTTTTTTTTTTGTTTTTTTTTTTTTTTTTGGCTACAGAGTATAGCTTAATATTGTGCTGTGAATATAAGCAAAGGGTATAAGCAAGCAGATGTCAGATACTAAATGACATGATTGCTGGCATTTTAGATTTCATATAAATGGCTTGTAGGACCGCTGACATTGTTTGCATGCTAACCGAAGAGTTTGGATATTGCTTTTTATGAAGGGCATGCTGGAGGGATCTGAAAAAGTAAAGTGGTATAAAGAGTCTTTTTCCCCTTCCTGCATTGTGACTTATGTGGCAGGAAATAACTCATTCTATTCTAAGTTTAATCACACTTCAGTGAGAGTACAAGAAACAGAGTTTGAGTATTCATGTTAAAATTCTACACCCTAACAACTGTGTCTGAGGAGAAACGAAAAAAAAGCTAGATAAGAATACAAAAGTGACATAGTTGGAGTTTGTGATCATTTGCTAAGAAAGGCTTAGGTATGTACTTAAATGTGCTGCCTGCAAAACTCAGGCCTCAAATCACTGTTGGCAATTACTTTTCTGCACGGTCAACTAGCTGAGGGAGTGACGCTGAGCATTCTCCTCTTTGCATATACAGTATTCATTTCCTTTTGCCTTAATCTGTTGCTTCAAAGGCACTTAAGAGTAATGTCTGCATGCTAAGCAAGGGTGACCTACCTTCCAAGCACTGGCAAGGTAAACAAAGAGAGGATGAGGTTGGAGCTAGTGACTGGAAAAATAATAAAAACATTCTTTTCAGGCCTTGGAAACAAAAGCCTGGAGTCTCTGAGACTCTGCCTTATCTGCCTGAAGGAAAAGAGAGAAAAAGAAAACATGGTGATGTGCCCTCAGGGAAGTTTCCCTTTCCAGTCCCGGGCCCCATTCTTCTTGGCTAAAATGGAAGAGCAAAAGCATTATGGCTTCCTATGGGGGCAGAGGAGCAAGGAAAGTTCCCAATTCTAATATTAGTGCCTTTCCAGGACTCCAGGTTCTAAGCCAGGCTAATCATTGGATACCAGCCAAGTTGTCTTGACATTTTTCTGTTTCCCTTTTAGCTCAGGGTAGGTACAATTTTTTTGCCCACTTAATAATTAACTTGCAGACTGAAATTTTATACAGGTCTAGGTGACCCTGGCTGGTTTTGTGCCACCACTTGCATTCCTCAGATTCCAGCTTCCTTTCTTCATCTGGATCCACCCCACATGGCTCCAGCCACCATTGATCACCAAACAACACCAGATTTCCCGTGGGCACAACTATCATCAAAATCCACATTTGCCACAACACCCAAATTTACTTCTGGGTTACAGGTTAAGAGTTTATCAAGCCAACATGGAAGTTGGGTACAAGATGTGCAACTGGTTTAAGATGAGTAAGATTTTTATTTTTATTTTTTTTTATGTGTTTGCCATTCTCACCCTCTGCCACACACCAAACCCAGGGTTCCATAATGGTCACTATCACACATTTTCCCAAACCAATGGCAATGAGAACGAGACAGGCCCAGCTTCTGCAAAATAAAAAGACTGAGCCATAGATGATCCTCATCTTCTCATGTGTAAAGGGTAGGGTGTGTATGTGTGTGACCCAGTGTATGTGCATGTGTGAGGGCACAACCCCACAGTGACTAAGGTGGTCATACTGTGTCTCCAACTGGAGATATCTGTTCAATGTTAACTGCACGAATGATTGTGAATAGTATTGGAAGACTTGCTATATAACTAGCACTGTCCTGTTGTAGTATGAAACGAGAATACAATGGATGGGATTGTGATATGGGGCTGGGACTCAGGCGCAGTGGGATGGAGTCACTATAGACTCACAGTTGATGATTATTTACTAACTATAACTTAGCAAAGTGTCTAAAATCCTTCAATTAGAAGGTGCCAGAAATATATAGACTAATAATTATGCTCTGCGTAAAAATACACTAAAGTTGAAATGCTTAAGGCAATTTACTCATAGATTAGCTATGTTCAAGAGCTCTGCCCTTGGAGTAAGCTATGCCTGTTTGTTAAATGTTATCAATTCTTTCAGATCAGCAAGGCCCTAATGGGACAAAGTTAATATATAATTTCTTGCATGCATTTTGAAGAGGTCTCAAAGAATCTTGTTGAAGGGCAAACCTCCTGGCTGAGGATGGCCTGGTAGCTATAAATTATATTTGGTGACAAAGGGGAGAGGATTTTCATCAAAAAATAAAAAGACTGGAGTTGGTGCAAGGTTGCCTGAGAAATATTTCTCTGTGGCACCCCAAAGGAAGATTATCCTTAGAGAAAACGGCAGTTCCTTTGATGGATTGCAAGTGAAAGGATTCCCCTTAAAGATGTTAGAGATTTTCCAAGTCCCACAAACAATTAGCTGCAATCATGTAATCAGTCATCTCCAAATGTTATCCCACCTAGGCTCATAAAACTTCTACTTAATGATTTTGTCAGGCAACTCCCCCTTAGGGAATTTCTGCCTGAAGAAAGTAGAGGGAAAACAGACATATACTAAGAATCTTCCTAGTTAAGGGATTGAAATAACAAGCAAAAGACAATTAGCACATATAATCAGTGCTTTGGAAATTTGCTGCATTCAGGGTTTTAAATTTTCCCTTTTTAAGATGATTAACACCATACCGGCACATTACTTTTCAAGGGGTATAAACAGATATTCCTTATTATATGTTTCTTTTAATCATTTGTTTTTGTTTGTAAACTAAGGTTTATAAATGTTTCTCACTGGATAATTAATTGCTGCCCTTTCATGTAAGTACTGGAAAAGGAGATAGAAATCCTGGTCTCTAAAATTTAACCTCTATTTTTCTGACTCTTTTTCTCTTACAATCTTTGGGAGACACAAAAGAATGGAGTAAAGACCAACTATGGTTCTGATTGATTGGCATTAGGTTCTCCTGCCAGTTTATGCTCAAAATTTGAACGTGGAAATTTGGAAGAATACGACTCATACAATTAAATAAAAATCCACTGGTACCCTGATTTCATTAGCTGTAATAGCGTTTATTACAATGTCATTTCTAAATATCAGATAAAGCTTTTATCTCAAAATAGAATGTGTCCTCATCGCTTTCAGAAACCTGTTTCATAGTAAAACACCTGCCAACGCTCATAAAAGGGGGAAAAAAAAAACGCTCTTTAAAACTCTGAGTCTATATTTAGTACACAAAGCTTTTGTTGAATACATTACCATATTCTTTGTCGAGGAGCGCTTGGTTCCAACCTACAAGGTGAATTTAAGAGAGGTGCACTGTGCTGGATGGAGAGAAAGAGAAATGACTTGTCCGCTCCCTGAAACTCTCAAGGGCTCAAACCAAGAAAAGTCCCTGGAAAAATCTCAGAACGCTGGTGAATTTTTAGGATCTTACATTCAACTGATCCAATTCTACTGTAGGTACAAAGAGAAACAATGTGGGCTACCGAGCATTTGAAATATGGCCAATGTAACTAAGGGACTGAGTTTATAATTTTAGTTACTCTCGATGATTTCAATAGGCTCCTACTGGACAGTGCAGAGTCCCTTCCTTTATCCTTGTCTTTATCTGGACTTGAGGATTGGCCACTGGTTTAAATTCAAGGGAATTCAGAAGATGAAAGTCATTTGCAATTACTGAATTTCCCAAAGCCTTCTGGAAACCAACCACGAACATGACAGACGTTCCAGAGGAAAGTTATCAATAAACAAAAATAAACAAAGACCCCCCCCCACACACACACACACACAAAAATCCAAAAGTACTTGGGAGGGCTTAAATTCTTCCATGGGAATTCAAAGTATGAGAAAGTGCCCAAGTGGCACAAAAGATCAGCCAGGGAACACGCTTGTCCTTCTGATCGCTCAACTAGCATCGACTCTGCCTGAACGGCAGCAGCAGCAGGAAGAACACTTGTCTAGATGCAATCAAGGACCCCTGAGCTGGAGGGTGGGGTTGGAAGGACTTCGGAGATCTTCCTGCCCATCCACTCTCTGCATTGTGCACCAATCAATGCCAAGAGGACCAGTGGGCAGCGAACACTAGTCAAGTATATTGGATTTTTATCGATATGTTAGCAAGTTTGAGTGTGACCTTGGGAAACACACTTAGCTCGCTATCTCACTGGCTTCATCTATTTAAAGAAATGATAATGAGACTTGGTTTCAGGTGCTTTGGGAAGCCTCAGATGAAAGTGTAAGATATAATCATCACTTGTCCCTTTTTTCCTTTTCCATCAGGCCACGCTTTGGTTCTCCAGTTAATAAGACCAATTGCTTTCAAACCACACAGTCTAGTTTCTTGTTATAGAATTGTTCTTTGAAAACAGTCCGACTTAACACTTTTTAAAGCTTCTTTGGAAATACAACAATTGGAGCTAAAATTAGTGTTGTTCGTGCACTCCATACAAAAGGCTTTGAAATATTCAATGGCAGAGCAAGAGTATGTGAGGAAGTCCTCAGAATCTAAAGAAGTGAATGTGAGTAAACGTTGAATTAAGAGTACTATGAACTGTTCTTAATTAGACTACAAATGACTGTGATTCTGTCGGGATAATTGCAAGTCATTGTAATTTTTTTCCATTTCTACTATTTTTCTGCACACCACATTTCCCTTTGAAAATCTGCTTTTTTCCCCCTAGCTTCAGGGCTATTCAAGAATAATTATGTTTGAAATGCATATTGCTTCACTATGCTTTGTATCTTACTTTCTTGTCCAAATTTGTCCCATTTATTTTTTATTATTTATGCAGTTAAGAAGCTTTAGATAGTGCTCACTAGAAAGGCAGCACTGTTCTGAGTACTTTGCAAACATTAACTCATTTAATAAGCCACACTATGAGGCAGGCACCATTAGAACCTCCAGTGTACACAGGAAGAAACTGAAGCGAAAAGAGGTTGAGGATCTTGAGTAAACCGTGGGGTTCCTAATGGTGGAGGAACTCGCCATCAGGATTTAAGCTACAGCAGTCCAGCTCTGCCTTAAAGGCTAGATCATGTTACCAGTAGGAGAGAGAGAGAGAGAGAGAGAGAGAGAGAGAGAGAGAGAGAGAGAGAGAGTGTTTTTTCATGTCAAATTCTAAAATAATCTTTGTAAAATTTAACTAGCTTGATAAACATTTCAGTAGGTCACTTTTTTTATTTTCCTCTGAGTCTCCCCACACACACTTTCACACACCCTTTTCCCCCACTCAGACCTCGTCTGCAAAGGGAACCTGGCACAGGCCACGTGTCTCATCCATGTGAATTGTTTTTCTTAGGAAGATCCAAATTCCCCCTTGAACAGCATTATTTGGGAGAGAAAGTTGTTTCTAGCCTCTCTCCTTAATTTGTTCTGTTGTTCCCAAAATTCAAGGGACAGAAATGGAGAGAAGACAGATGGAAAAGAGAAGAGTTGGAAAAGTGAATAAAAGGGAAAGAGGACAGTGGAAGAAGAAGGGGAAACGTGGGGAAGAGCTGTCAGCCTTGCAGAGCCTCCTAAGGAGTTCACTTCTCACAGCATAAATTTAGTAACTGCTAATTATTTAGAGTCAGTGACTTGAGTGGTTAAAGAACAGGTTGGACTCCAAATAAATATACCTTATTGTGCCAAAAAGAAGCAGTTTTGAGAAAGGCCATTGCGCCAATGAATAATGCTTTGTTAGTTTTATTCACAGGGTAGCAAGGACAACCTGAAGAACAGAGACTAGAGCTCCAGCTGGAGTCTACACACACCATCCTGGAAGAGAAAGGTCCATACATCTGGAAATAGCACCTTCCGTAGCCAAGGAAAGGCCATGGGAAATGCTGAGAATCTGCGTCCTAACACTATCAGTATTTAGAACATCTTAAAGTAACTTGCCCACTCTGATCTGAGGTATATATCTAAATACCTACAGTATTTTAATTGCCAGAAGTGTAATTTTTCATTTCATTAGTTTATACACATATTTTTAAAACATACATATAGTAAATACATAGCTATGTGTGTGCATGTATATGTATACATATATATGTATATAGCACATTTGTTTCATGTTTTAATTTATTAATTATTAGGATCAGAGTTCAAGGAGAAAATTGAACACAAAATTTGTGTCTCTTTCCTCCCAAGATTACAGTGAAACGACAGAAAGTTGTGTGTGTGTGTGTGTGTGTGTGTGTGTGTGTTGCATCAATACACGTAGATTTCAAAAACACAGGACTCAGTAAAAACAAGCAACTTGAAAAAGTATGTTTTCCACTCACAATGTAATATTTATATACATATAGGTTTCCATTCACCATATGTAAATATTGTAAATGGAAATTCTCAGAACAACACAATACATCACTTATAGGAACATATGAAAAAGAAATGTGATTGAGGACTAGGATGCACACTTAATACACATGCGTGATTGCCTCTGGAAAAGAGGCAGATAAAATTGGGAAGGGGTACCTAAGGAGCCTTCAATTTCATTGATTTTAATTTTTTTAGAGAAAGTTATTTTCTGAAACAAACTAAAGCAGTTGCTAATTCTGAGTGATAAAGGCATGGTAATTTATATTTTTCCTTAATTGAAAAAAATATGGAATAACGTTAATGGAGAAAACAGCAGAGGGACATATGCAATCAACCACAGGTGAGACTTATCTCAACCAAGAGAACCTCCCAAACTCAAGGCAGAAGAGACCTGTCTAACCAAAGGAAGTCCCCAGACCCAATGGAAATGGGAAATTACAAATCAAAAAAGAACTGTAAGAGTAGACAGGGGCAAAAATCATCAGAGTAAGTAATTATATAGCCATTTATGAAATAGTTGGACCACTGGATCCCAACCATGTTCCTTGATAAAAAAAATTCATCATTTCATATATGCAGTGAAAATCCCAAAAGTTTTCAGGGAGAGAAAAACTAGGTTGCTTCCAGAAAAAGAGGGGAAGATTAGTATCAGTCTTCTCAGCAGGAGTGTCGAATGCTGAAGGATAAGGTAGCCATGTCCTCCCAGGGCAGAGAGAAAAATACATTTTAGTATGAAATTATCTACTCATCCATCCAAGAAATGGTGAGGACAAAGAGAGACCATATCTTTAGAAACACAAAAACTCAGGAATTTTACTACTAATGGATGCTTCCAACTTTGAAAAAGAAAAAAAAAAATTGACAGTAGAACTTCTTGAGGAAGAATGCAAAAAATAATAAAAAATAATTAAGTGATATGGAATTTAAATTAAAATAAATGTCATATCCCATTAGACTGAGACATTTGGAAGATTCTCCCTCTAGCAATTTGATGATTTGTAATACACGACTTAATGATTTAAAGGTATATGACTTTATTGTCTTCATTATCGGCTCAAACAGTCTCCTGGGTTCTACAGTGAATAAAATTTCCTTACATAAGTCTAACACTGTAAGTGCAGATTTAAACATAACATTTAAATTTCTAAAATCACCCTTTAGATAGAGCATAAAATAGTTAACTATTTTTTATATTTTTGCACATGAGAATGTAAATATCATAAAGCTTGACCATGCAACAGGGTCCTACAACAAAATGAATAGGTGGTTATGAAATGGAGAAAAGAACAGGAGCAGTTGAGTTCCTCACCTTTCACCACAGGGAGGCATTAAGTCTATGTGAAGTCAATAAGTCAAGAGCCAGAAATAGAAGTTGGTAATCAAAATCATAATTGTGAGCATAAGAAGAGAAAACATTCTATAAGTGCCTACATCTGAAATTTGAGGCTTTTATTTTTCATTTTAGGTCTCTACTTCTTTAAAAATTATTTTCCCATGGTAATGTATTATTTTAGTTAAAAAAATTAAAGTTTTATTTTGAAAAGGGCATAAACCTGAAGTATATAAGGATAGATAATCACCTTTCAGAGATACAATGGACTGCTTAACTTAAAGGCCCTGCTATTTACCTCACAAGTAGAGTGCAGATAAGTTACAGCAAATATAACTTATTAAACCACTGCCACATTTTCAAGAACATTGAGGTAAATCCTCAAGTGCTGAACCACATCCTAAATCCTGCAAGATGAGCTGAAAATGAACACTGCTTCTTGGGTGGCCTGCGGCTCTAAAAACGGGGCTGAGGCCAGGGTGCCCTCAGTACACAAGTCCTGTGCTCCTGTGCAAGGAAGGATAATTACAGTCCACAAGCATGGTGGCTTTAAAGAAGAACAAGTATCCTCTCAGAATTCTGGAGGCCAGAACTGAAAGCAGTTTTCCCTTCAGAGGTCCTGCCTGAGCTCTGTCCCTCGCCTCTTCAGCTCCTGGTGGCAGTCAGCCCTCCTGGGCTTGGGGCGGCCTCACTTCAGTCTCTGCCTCTGACTCCACCTGCCTCCCTCCGTTTCTCTGATTTCCCTCTGTCTGTCTCGTATAGTGACAAAACTGGATGATGTTGGCTCAATGTCTTTAACTTAACTAAATCTGCGCAGACCCAGTTTCCAAAAAAAGGTCACAGTCACATGCTGTGAGTGGACTTAGGTTGAGGAGGTGCACCCTACAACGTGCAATGGCAGACACATCTAATTATGTTTTAAAATATTATTTTAAAACCTGAGAACGTATTCACAACATGTGATGAGGGAAAACAGAGTTTGCATGATCCCCCAAAAGCAAAGACACAGATAAGTAAAACAGGGATAGGTAGATGTCAGCAAAGGGTATTGGCTAGATCATAATTCTCATTTTGTGGAAGAAAATAAGCAATCTGGCTGGGGGCAGTACACAGCTCTAACCCCAGCTACTCGGGGAAACCAAGGCAGGGGAGAATCCCAAGTTAGAGGCCAGTTGGGCAACCTAGTGGGACCTTGTCTCAAAAAAAAAAAAAAAAAAAAAAATGGTAGAATGAGATGGATAACAGTATCCTAAATGCATGATTGAAGACATGAATAGTATGAATATACTTTGTATACAAACAGTGTTATGTAAAAAGGAGCTCTATATATGTACTATGAATTGTAATGCATGCTATTGTTATATATACAACAACTTCAAATTAAAAAAATATAATAATAAAGAAAAGGGCTAGGGTGTATCTCATTGGTAGAGAATTTGCCTAACTTGCAAGGCCTGGGTTTTACTCTTAGTACTAAAAAAAAAAAGCAATTTGAATTTTACACTTTTTTTCTATGTTGTTTAAGTGTTTTAATGAGCCTATTTTTTTATGAAAAAAAAATCAAACTCTTTCATCTTGAAAGTAAAATGCCATTGACTGGTTTATTTTTTACATTTTAAAATCTTCACTCACATTTCAACTTAGGTTGACAGAATTTTAGAGGGAAGTTAATTCTGCCTCACAGTTTGATATGTCATGGCTGGTCTCCTGACTGGTGGGCACAATTTCCAGAGCTTCTCAAGTGTCTACATGGTTAATTTCTTCTCAACAGGAGGCACAGGGGTCAGACTCACATCTGAGTCTAAGGAACATGGGGCATGTTCTTTTAAAATAGTTTTTTTTTTTTTTTTTTGTCAAAGGCATACAAAGCATTTTAAATAATAATCTCATTAACAATAACACTTCTGTTGTCTAATGACTTAGTGCAAGCCATGTGGCATGTGCCTTTACCTTCACTTAAAGATGGACAGGCAAGTTGAAGATGGGATGGGGCTTGTTAAGCCACCCCATGAAGATTGGACCATGGACATGGTCACTAGTCCCATGTCACTGGAGGTTGTGACAGTGGAACATTGCATTCTTATAATCCCTGCTTTCCCTCGAGGCTTGTGCAGATCTAGCAACATATTCCAAGATGACAGTCTTTCCTGGGCCCTGTAACTAGCACTCTATGACCTTTTCCCTGGCTATAAATGAGAACTGCTGAGCGTCCTTTCCATGGTACCAGGAAGATTTTAACATGCAAATGAGGATTTTAAAAACTTTTTTATTATACATTATCCTCCTGTTAAGCTGATGGTATTTTGTTCTGGAAAAATGCATGTGGGGAATCTCTGTAGTTACTAAAAACTCTTTACACAAAATCAAACATCTAAAGTGTGTTTATGCTCATGCTTGTAGATTAGGGTAACTGATATATCTATTCATTTATTAACAATGAATGATAGTGAATTATGGTATCAGGATATTATAAATTAAATGATAAGTATAACAAAATAAAACTAAAGACAACAAAGGTAAACTGATGAAAGATAAAAGTAGAAATTAATGAAATAGAAAATTAACAGAAAACAGAGCTGAGAAAGTAAATAAAAGTTAAATATACAAATTTTTGGCCAAACTGGTACAAAAGGGAAATACAAATAATAATATTAGAAAAGCAGCATTACTGCAGATGCAGAAATGATTTTTATGCCTGTAAGAGAATAATATGCATAACCTTACCCAAGTATGTTTTAAAGTATGCATGGAAGGTACAAGTTTCAATTGAAAACATAGACTAATGAAATTGACTCAAGAAAATTTAAAATACCTCAATGACTGCAGAAAAATAACTAAAATTTAGTCAAAGCTCTATCTCTAATTTAGACAACCAATCCAGATACTTTTATAAGTCAGTAATAGAAAAACAAAGTAATGAAAAGTACCTATCTTACTTGAACTATCCAGAGTTTAGAAAATAAAATGAAGTTTTCACATACATTCTATCAGCTTGTGTAACACTGATTCCAAACTTGGGCAAGAGCAGCACTCACATGTATACACACAACCCAAAACTTAATTTCATTTTTGAAGTAAATGGAAAAATCATAAAGAAAATTAGTAAATAAATCTAGTAGTGCACCAACAAATTACATATGTGCATCTATATGTGTGTAATTATATACACAATTATTTATAAATAACAAGACAAACTGTATGATCTTCTGACCTTTTTGCTTAAAATGTGAAAAATATCTTGACTTTTTAAAAAAACACATAGTATTCCAAAGAAATTAGTACTTGAAGGCAAGATGAGGCAATAATTTACTTGTGATGAACACAGAGCATATCTGTAACAGTATTAGGGGACAAAACCCAAATTCCTGATAGTTGTTCATTTTGGCAAGTTTTAATTAACTCCTCAAATAATTATAGAACCAACTGTTAATTTTCTATTTAAGTGGAGACTAACATGGCAGAGGGAATGAATGGAATGGGGGAGTGAAAGCTAAATCTGAGATCTGATGTGCTGAAAGTACTTAAAAATATCTGGGTTATTTATTTCCTAAGCTAAAGGGTGATAGAGGCAACTGGAGTTAGGAGAGATCAGAGAGCTGTAGGAGTTTACCAAGTGCCCACTGAAATTAAAACAATCTTAATGGCAAGAATTTGTACTATTACAGGGCATCTAGTGCCTAACAGACTCTATACAAGAAAGAAAAAGCATGATTATTATTATTATTCATTTCACAAACATTTTTGTGGTTTTCCTGCAAAATAAGGCAGAACAGTAGGCAAGACACAGTCACTTAATGAAGCTTGAAAATTTATATTATAATGGATGACATTAGGCAAAACATTTATGAAAAGAAAGCATACAAAGGGGGCACATGAAGTCTACATTTTCAAACTGGCTTAGCTCTGAATAGCTAACTGTCACTGGATATGTTAGATTGATTGGTCTTGTGCAAAATCAGCCATGGTCAACTAATTAGTGAGGGCCTAAAGCTTCCTTCCTTATTATTTGAGAATTTTTGCATTTGGTTTGTGGTCTTCTTCGCCAACTGATTTAGAAGGTTTTCCCACAATTATCTCCTTTCATAAACCCACCACCACATCTGGAGTCACAAGGGCACATAAGCCTGCTGTATGCCTGGTAAAGAGCATGGAACCATTCCTCCACCTCAGCAATTGGTCCAGGGGATGATACAGGTCCCTGGCAGAGATACAGTGGATCTTGCCCTGGGAGTTGTGTGTGGGCTTTGTGAGACACAAGTTTTCTTTATACTCTGCTAAATGAAGAAGTTGGAAATCTGGGGATGCCCGTGGCCATCTTTCATGCCATATGGAGAGCATTTGTTTCCAACAGCAGAGGACAAAGTAAACACAAGAGTCAAAGAGAGACTAAGTGCCCTACATCACATGTGAAGTGAGATCCACCTTCATCCCTTCTCACTTACATCAGGGAACAAACTTGACTTTTTTTGTTCATTAAAATCTCTGGCACATCTAATCAAATGCCTCCTCACTATATCTTCTTAAAACCTACCCTACTCCCAAAGATATTTCCCTATTGGAATGATTCATGGAATCCTCTAGCATTAGCATTCTTTGATCATACTCTCTCCCAGTTCCCCTGAGCCCCAACCACCCCTTCCCATAGCTACAATCAGACCCTTCTCATTACTCAGAAATGTCCCACCAGGAAATGCTCCCCAATAACATCCCCATTTCTATTAGTTATAGAGATACAGGCAGTTGTTAGTAGTTGGGTTGTGAAAAATTCGACAGCAGTAGATGGCATAAAATAATTAAAAAGTTTATTAGTTATAAAATTATAAATTACATAAAATCATAAATTACATAAATATAAATTCACATTTGGGGTAGTGATATTGAAAAAAGCACAAGTTCTCTATATAATCTCTAGCAAAGCATATGACATGTAAAAGAATTGATCTTGTAATGATTTTCTTTGCACCTATTTTAAAACATATGATATTCTTATATATGGATTAATCTTTAACCAAAATAGATGAAAAGGGAAAACCAGGCCATTCCCACTAAAAGTCAAATATAATTGATCATTTTTTCCTCTTTATTTCTTCCATCCTTATGCTGCATTTTTAGGAAGCATATAGAATTAATTGAATCTGATGAGCAACTGAAGTGTTCTGAGATGGCCTTGGGATAATAGAGAGGTAAAGAGCTAGGCCACTGTTAATCATAACAACATCCCACTTAAAAGCTGGACCGCATCAGCAATCTGCTGTTGCCATATTGATTTCACTTAGCCCTTCTGGATAGAATATCAGGGAGATTTTCCAATGCAGAATCAAGACAGATGGTAGGGAGGTTGGGAAAAAAAATAGTCTCACAGTATAATGGAAGTCAAAGCAAAGCTTTTTGAAAAATATTATTATAATTCCTTGACAAACAACTGACATCAAACCAAAAACATCTATTAGTACCATGACAAGAATCAATGGCATAGGAACCCTCCAGCACCCAGTGATGTTCACTAGCTGTTTACTTTTTATCAATGATTTAAGATCTAGCAGGATTACTGATATAACTACCACATAGGTATGTCCCTAACATCACTTTATAAATCAAATTATATAATTTCACTAATGAGATGACAGTTTTAAGAGATATCTTGTCCTAAAAATGGAATTTTGAAAATATCATTAATTATACAGCAAGTATTTAAATGTCATATCTTTAATTTATAAATTATTATTATATTCATGAATCAAACATTTACAGTGATGCTTCATGATTTCACCTGAGATCAAAACAGAAGCCAAACTTATGCTATTCTTGAGATGGAGAAAATATGGAGGCCTAGTCTCATATGGGAACCACCGTCAGCTTTATGCTACCCAAAGCACTGGAAATAACTGGTTTAATCTAGGTAACTCTATATAGATAGTTACTACATACACTCTGTATTCCTTGTGTATGTGGCTCACCTTATTTTGACCCTGGCTTCAACTTTGGGGAGAAACCCAGGTAATTGCTATTTTTATAATCCTATTAAAAAAACAGATGTGTAGAATTTTGTAGAATTTTGGGGTTGAGGTTTTTTCATATTCTATCACATATTATGTCTATGACCCTTGAATAAGTAATATAAACTTTTTAAAGCCTCCCAATCCTCAATGCAAAATTAGAATCATACCAGAAAGTTAAAGGTTATTAAGAAGAGAGACAAATGCTACATGATCTCCCTCATGTGTGGACTCTAAAAGTTCATCTTCTAGAAACTGAGAGTGGAATGGTGGTTACCAGAGGCTGGGGAAAGCCAGGTGTAGGGGAAGACTGGTCAGCAGGGACTAAGTTACAGCTAGACAGGACAAAATAAGTTGTGGTGATCTGTTGCACAGTAGGTGACTACAGATAATGATAATGTACTGGATATTTTGAAAAAGCAGCAAGGAATGCTTTTGAGTGTTTTCACTATGAAGAAATGAGAAGTGTTTGAGTAGATACATTTGATTTGACAATTGCACAATGTATACATGCATCAAAATAGTACCCTATAATTATGTACAAATTTTATGCACCAACTAAAAAGTTAATTTTTAAAATGGGGGAAGGAGATTGGATACATAATTGTAAAAATCTCTGGATTAGTCTCTTCACTTTCCCTTAGTCTTGGGAAGAAGTACACTCTGCTTCAAAGTGGGGGGGGGGTTTCAAGTGGGGTTTTTGTACCATCAATGAGTCTAATGCTTTTCTTAGGCCTAGTCCTGGTATTACTGGGAGATGGACTCCCTGCTAATGGCATTATTATTTATTTTCTTTTTTGGTGCTGGGTATCAAACCAAGGGCTTCATGCATGCTTGGCAAGTGCTCCATAGAGCTACACCCCCAGTCAATGTTTTTGTTTTTTGTTTTTTAACCAGACAATTCTTGCCTACAACAATGACCAATTCAAACAGAAACTGCTGCTACAACATGTTACAGCCCATTTCCTGGGCTTGATCTTTCTGTAGCAATGGAAGAAGCTGAAGATGAAAGTGAGCAGCCCAACCAAAGTCAACTAAAAGTGTGTGCAAAAGGAGCCTGCTTTCACATCAAGGCAGCAGCCAGCCAGCTACAAGAGTAATACTGGGGCCGGGCGCGGTGGCGCATGCCTGTAATCCCAGCACTTTGGGAGGCTGAGGCAGGAGGATCGCGAGTTCAAAGCCAGCCTCAGCAATGGTGAGGCACTTAGCAACTCAGGGAGACCCTGTCTCTAACAATAAAAACACAAAAACGGGCTGGGGGTGTGGCCCAGTGGTCAAGTGCCCCTGAGTTCAATCCCCGGTACCACAAAAAAAAAAAAAAAAAAAAAGAGTAATACTGGGGACAAAGCAGAGAGTTTCAGGGGTGCATGTCAGACCACCTCAACTGAGAAAAGCTAGAGACTTAAATAACTTGATGCATTAAAACAAGTTCAGAGGTATTGAATATTTGTTAACTTTAAAGGTAACTGTAACTGACTCATACTGGAAATTCCTTGCCTTTCACAAAGGTCTGGTCTTGCCTCTTCCTCCAAGCCCAAGCCAGTTGCACCAAGGGCACAGTGATGCTCCCAAGGTTACTTTCATCACATTTGATGCACTGCTGAAGGGTGAATATTCCCAGCTCTGCTTTGACACCTAGTTCCCAGGGATGAGAAAATAGCTATGGAGTCCTGAATATCTCTGCAAAATTAGGTCATCGCTTTTGCAATGGTTTGATGGGGCACCACCTTAAGTCCTAGCACATTTTCTCACTACAACTGTTTTGCACTTTGTTCTATTTTTGTCTTTTGATTTCCCTCTATTTCCTCCTTTGTGAGATAGGAAGTAGAATCAGGCTGGGGGTAAGTTTTGTTTTTAAATTGAGGCTATCCAACAATTAATGTTGGTGAGGATGTGGGGGGAAATGTACACTCATACATTGCTGGTGGGACTGCAAATTGGTGCAACCAGTATGGAAAGCAGTATTGGAGATTCCTAAGTAAACTTGTAATGGAATCACCATTTGACCCAGTCATCCTACTCCTAGGTTTATACTCAAAGGACTTAAAATTAGCAATACTACAATGGTGCAGCCACATCAATGTTTATGGCAGCTCAATTCACAATAGCTAAACTATGGAACCAACCTAGATGTCCTTCAACAGATGAATGGATAAAGAAACTGCAGTATATATACACAATGGAATATTACTCAGCTTTAAATAAGAATGAAATTATGGCATTTGCTGGTAAATGGATGGAGCTGGAGAATGTGATGCTAAGTGAAATAAGCCAATCCTAAAGAACAAAAAGCTGCTGAGGTGGGCTTTGAACTCTCGATTCTCCTGTCTCAGCCTCCCAAGCCACTGGGATTACAGGTGTGTGGAATATTACTCAGCAATAAAAGAGAATAAAATCATGGAATTTGCAGGTAAATGGATGGAGTTGGAGAATATAATACTAAGTGAAGTTAGCCAATCCCAAAAAACCAAATGATGAATGTTTTCTCTGATATAAGGAGGCTGATTCATAATGGGGTTGGGAGGGGAAGCATGGGAGGGTTAGATGAACTCTAGATAGGGCAAAGGGATAGGAGGGGAGGGGAGGGGGCATGGGGGTAAAAAAAGATGGTGGAATGAGATGGATATCATTACCCTAAGTACATGTATGAAGACACAAATGGTGTGAATATACTTTGTGTACAACCAAAGATACGAAAAAATTGTGCTCTATATGTGTAATATGAATTGTAATGCATTCTGTTGTCATATATAACAAATTAGAATAAAAAATTAAAAAAGAACAAAAGGCTGGATGTTTTCTCTAATATGCAGATGCTAATTCACAATAAGGAACAGGGGGAATAATAGAGGTATTTTAGACTAGACAGAGGGGAATGATGGGGGGTTGGGGAAAGAGGTAGGGATGATAGTAGAATGAATCAGACCTTATTACCCTATGTGCATATATGACTACATGACCTGTGTAACTCTACAACATGTATAACCAGACGAATGAGAAGTTATACTCCATTTGTGTATGATGTCTCAAAATGCATTCTATTGTCATGTATAATTAATTAGAACAAATAAAATATATTAAAAATTGAGGCTATAATGTTTGAGCTAGAAGGAACATTAGAAAATATATATTTAAATTTCCTCATTTTTGCAAGGCTAAGAAGTCATGTGACTTGCAATGATCACCTGACCAGGGGTAGAGATAGAAGCAGAACTCAGATGCCTAGAGTGAGTTTTATACTTAGGAGCAACATACTTTCTTGTGGCTATGAATCTCACAAATTTCTGGGCATTTAGAAGATCTTCCAAAATCATGTTAGGTTAGTAGTTTTTCAATAACTAATTTCCATGTAAGACATTTAATCTGTAAGAAAGTTGATGCCTTTTGGAAGTTGACATACAGTAGAAAACCATCTGATTTATATGTCACCAAGTTTCCTGTTTCTTTGGATTTCAGAATTGTGGATCACAGCACAAGTAAGAAGAAAGAGCTTAGCTAAAATGTGATGGCAAATACATGGGTGACAGATTTGGTTTTGATGGGCAAATGGGGTCCCATTTTCTCCTTTCATCTTGGCTACCTTCCACCTCAGACACTTCTGCCCTCTGGACAACAGTGCATTTGCTTATTAAGCTAAGTTGATATTAAAAATCAGATCCATCAAGAGAGGTAAAAAAGATGATTGTCACAAGGGGAAGTTTTCTCAGAACTGAAGACAAGCTGCTCCTTTCCAACTGAAAATGTCAAACACTTATTCATACGGTTCTTACAAGACTTGATTTATATGAGCAACTGCCAATCCTTAACCTCCCCCTCGTGCAAGTGCAAATGGGAAGCCTGTTCACTCAGCCATTAATATCATGTTAGTTTTGTTTGATATCTTGAATAGAAAATCATCTTTTCCCTCTATGTGGGAGTTATTGATTTACCCTGTTGTTCCTTTGAAATCTTCTAGTTTCTAAATATCCATGTTGTTTACCTGCAGTGTTGTAAAAAATATGATTATTTTTCTTTATGGTTTTCTACAAGTTTGGCTTTAAAAAAATAAACATTGATTACAACCTGACTTATAATTTGAATTCATATTTTCCAAACCCAGCAAAAATTATACTGTTTATGGAAAAGGGAAAAAAATCAAAATATGATAAAACTTAATTCGTAACTTATTTTCCAAGCAATAATGTGGCTTATATATTGAAATCTATGTACTTTATGAAGGACTCAAATGTTTTAAATGTTTTACTTTTTGCATTTACTAGATGATATGTGACTAACAGAAATGTTCTTTAAATAAGAATTAATAGGAAAAATGGTATGTACAAAGATCAGAGGAGATTAAAACAAGGTTTCCAGTGAAATTTTTTAAAAGGAAGCAAAAGAAAAAAGAACAAGCATGGCCCTGCAGAATGAGTCACTTATTTTGAAAGAGAAGGGGGAATCAAAGAGCATGATTTATAGTATCATGCTCCAATAAATCATAGCCAGGAAAAAGAGTTGTAAGATACAAAACATTTCCTGTGATATGCTTCTTCAAGCACCGGATTGATAAATCTTCAAAAATTAGTCCCTACCCCAAATATATATTACAACAGAAAGCTATCGTGAACTCTCCCCATTCACAGCCCCTTCTCTATCCAACTAACATGGAAAAGGCCACAAGTTGCATTTTAGTTTCATTTCATACAGCACAAGGACTAAGGGCTCCAGAAAAAACTATTAAAAAAAAAAAAGCCTGCCCCCATTTCCTCATTTCAAAAAATAATAGAAAGATCAGTTATTCAGTAAGCAGGATTTCCACCACCATTATGGGATTTTACTCATGGTATGCAGTGGTCCTACAAGAGAAGAATAGAGGGTGCTTAATGGCCATGTGCTCCAGGTAAAGCTGGGTCATCTTAGAGACTCTTCTTCCCAGGACAAGTGCCCTATCCGGAGACTTCCAGTGAGGCCACAGCAAGTCAATAACAGCACTGCCATGGTGGTTTTCAATATCCTTCACCTCTGTACAGCACATTTTTTAACATACTTTTTTCCAAATTCATGTTTCTACCTTAAATGACTTTCTTTGAGAAACTCCTGATGAATAACTCAGAGCAAAGGATGGCTTGAGACAGTGGAAATTAATCCTTGGCTTGATGGTAAGGAAACTCATCACTTCCTCTGTATTAATCAAACCAGACTTGATCCAAGGTGGGCGGTAGAACTTAGAAGGGACTGAGAGTTCCTTCAGAGCTAAACCTCACTACGGCGACCACACGGAGAAATGTGCTACCACTTTAAAACATTAGCCATGCCTATCTACAAAGCTTGAAGGACAAATTAGAGTGGACACTATCCATTTCCAAAGAAGATTCTCTCTCGACCACTGGCAATCTGCACTGGGTTTTATTAAGGTAGTTGCTGGTTCTCAGCATTCCCTTGATTAAGATGCTGCTGGACTAGATTGCACCACTATGATATTCAGGTTCATGAATTATAGCAAAAACTGGTAGTATATAATTTCCTACTGAAATTTGCTTCATATAAATGGCTCTTCATCAGCAGCATTTAAATAAGGAAATAAAATTAATAATCTCTAATCATAGAAATATGATTCTATTTTTTGAAAGTAAACTGAGAAATTGGTATTTTCTGGGGAAAAAGGACTTCAGAATTTTCAAAAAGCTTCCATATTCTGCTGAAATATTATGCACCTGAAATAACAGTATTTAATTATATGCTCTTTGTTCCTTCAAAATGTTCATGAGCTGGAAATCTTATAGCCACAGCTTACAGAATGACCTACCTGCTGTGACCTCGACCACAAGTACATTCGCTGTTAGCATATGTATATCTTTTTTTCATCTTTTCAATCTTTCAGTGTCCTTATGTTTTAGAGGTATGTTATTTTATGTGTGTAACTTATAAACAGAATATAGCTGAATTTTTGTTTTGTATTCTTCAAAACTACCTATAATATGAGAGTTTGACCCTCACATACCTATTGAGAGTATCAATATATTTGAAATCTGATCATCTTACTTTATTATTCCTATGTGTTCTGTTTTTATTGGTGTTTACTTTTTCCTCCTTTTCGTCAATATCTTGGATTCAAAATTTTAAGTTACACTCCCTTCCCTGCCCTCTGCTGCTGGTTTGGCTATGATACACTCTCTTATTTCTAGTCTTTAATAATTTTAGGATCCAGTTATATTTCCAGGATTTTCTCAAAAGTAAATGAAGCACTCTGTACATTTGACCATCATCGTTAACTACCATCTTCACATGCCCTCTTTCCATGAAATGCTAATATAACTCCAAAGATGACAAAGCCCAATCTGGTTACAGACATGAGATGTTTCATTAATCTTGGAAAACCAAAGAATTACATTGAAGATAGTTAGGACAGGATGAGAGAGGAGAGAGAAATGAGCATGACCACCATGTTTCCATATTTAGTCTGTGCCCTTTTCATCCATCCATCCATCCATCCATCCATCCATCCATGTAGTCAATGAACAGATCTTTGCTGAGTGCCTCTCATGCTGTTGACATACTACTTGCTAATTAAACCAAATTGCTTTATCAGCAAGATGTTTGTCTCTATTGACTGCACTGTACAAGTCAAAGGAACTGATACATTATCTTCCGTTTATTTTGCATCCTCTCACTCAGCAATTCTCAAACCTTATTGAGAACCAGAGTCACAGGGTGATAAACTTGCAAGTAAGCAGAGAGACATAGAGACTTGCATGTCTATCACGTACTCTCCTCCAATGAAGAAGTATGATCACAAAAGAATGATCTGATTTGTCAGCTCTGCACACAGTGGTGCTCCATTAGTGTTTGCCACAGTGAAGTAGGTAGTTGCTCTAGAATGAGGGGGATATAGAAATTGATGTGGAAGCTATAAACAAGTAGTTACATATGAGTTTACAAGGTGGCACAGTGTTACCCTAAAAAAAGTTAAATCAAAAGTAATAATAACCATGGTTACCTTATATTGTTTTATTAGTCTAACTCATTTCATCCTACTAAGTTGAATCAAGAAATCTGACTCTTTTAAAAATAATTTCTGGTTGCAAAATTCTCAAAATAGACTGGGTTAGAGGAGATGGCAAGGGAGTCTCAGAGAATGTGAAAATGATGCTCCGTGGCAAGAAAAAGAGAATGTGCATTAAGAGAATTTCAAGACATTAATAATGCCACCTAATGTCAAATGGCAGCCAATTATACACTTTTCTAAAAGAAAACATAGTTATGGAGGCAGTAAATTGTTTTCTAGACAGAAAGTCACTTTTAAAAATAATAAAGAATGGCTTGATTCCCCCCGTGGGTTTATATTTCAGTGGAAGGGAAAATACTTAATGGTAACAAAGTGCCTTTGCTTAGCAACATCCTAACTGTTGCTTCTGACCTCCCACAATTGCGTGCTGGCTGGTATCTGGCATTGGTTTAATCAAGTATTGATTCCACCCCAGTCTTGCTGCCAGAGACTGAGTTGGTCCATTTCATGAGCAGGTACCCACCAGCCAGCCTCCATGTCTTCTTAGGTAAGAAGGCCAAATCTCCTCTTCCTTGTGGCTCAGTGCTATTTTGACCTTGATCTTAAGAACTCTATTGTTCTGGACACTACTTTCCACAAATTCTTTTAAAAAGCATGGTAATAGAACGAGAAGGAATGAACAAGCAATGGAAGATATCAGATGACCCTTTTTCTTTCCAATGACTTACCTTAAGTTACCATCTAGCTAGAGGAGGCAGATCTGGAGCAAAGGGTGTGATCTGTGACCTTGAAGTTTTCACATTCTCATTTAAAAACTGTTACTCCATCCCAACTTTCAGTTGACATCAGAGTCTTTACCTAACATTTTAAAACTGTAAACAAGCTGGAGTGTTTCACACATGCAATGAGCATCACATTCAAAGATTGAAACCATGTGCGATAAGTAGTTTCCCTCTTTGGTTTCTTGGGAAACCAAAGAATCACATTGAAGATAGTTAGGACAGGATGAGAGAGGAGAGAGAGAAATGAGCATTTGTCTCCTAAAACCAAGTCGTCCGAAGAAGAGTCTTCGTTATCATTCACTTATGTTTCCTTCCAGAACTATGCCATCAACACATAAGGAGCTGAAACTCTTCCAAAACTAGTTACTGAGTGATCTGTATGTGACAGGCATTGTGTATGGTACCAGTATCAGTGAACAAGATAGTCAACATCCCATGCCTTCAAGGAGTCTACATTCTGATGTGGGGAGACAGGCAATAAATAAGATAGATATGCTAATTTTGTAGTCAATAAGAAGATGATTATTACTATGGGGAAAATGTAAATAGGGAAGTAGGGTAGGAGTTCTTACCCAACTGTAGAAATAGGTGGCAAAATTTAAGGGTGGTCAGGAAAAAAAAAAAAAAAAAAAACTTACAGATAAAGTGACAGTTGATCAGACTTAAAGAGGAGAGTGAGTTCTGTTCAGAGAAAGGCATCCAAGAAGAATGAGTTTGGAAGCCAAGAGTGGAAAGTGAGGTCAAGGTCCACAGCAGATCAAGCAGAATGTTATTTTGGAACTTGACTTTTATACTGAAGGAAACAGCCACTAGAAGGATCTGAGGAAGGAATTAGAGGATGTGACTTCATTTTGGAAGGATGGGCTGGATGTTTTGTTGAGAATCATCTGAAGAGGAGCTGGAGCCAGGAGACCATTAAGGAGGGTATGGCGATCACACAAAGATGACAAGTGGTGACATGGACAGAGATGGCCCCAGGTGGTCAGATTCTAAATGTACTTGGAAGGTACAGTCAACAGGAACAGACGACGGCCTGGATGTGGGCTGTGAAAGGAATTCCAGAGCCAAGAGCAACTCTAAGGATTTGAACCAGAACAACTAAATGGATGGAGGAGTCATTGCCTGGGATGGAAAGAATTGAGGGAGGAATTGGTTTTTAGGGGGAGGAAAGGAGAAGTTCAGAGTTAGATATACTAAGATTGAGAGGTTTGTATATATGACAGTGAAGATTCTGAGTAGGCAGATGGATGTATTAATACAAGATCAGGGAATAGACCTGAGTTGGAGATAAAAATTTGAGAGTTGAAGGAAAATAGCTGGTATTGAAGCTGTGAGCATGGAAGAGCACTCCACACCACCACCACACACAAACCAGTGTGAACAAAGAAGAGAAAGGAAATGAGGTGGAGTCCTGGACCCCCCATGTCTGGAAGTGAAGGAGATATGAAGAAAAAAGCAAGGAGACTAAAAGAAACTACAGTGGGGAGAAGAAAAACCAGCAATGTGGTGTCCTGGAGGAAAGCAGTTCCAGCAGAGGCACGTCCACTGTGGCTAATGCTGCTAAAATGATTTATCAAGATCAAGGGCAATGCTAATATCAATGGGAATAGTTTTAGTGGGAGAGAAATGAATTAGAATGGATTTAGGAGTATAAATCAGAAAAAAGAACTAGAGACAGTAAGTATAGATTAACTCCTATGAGAAGTATTCCTATGGAAGAAAGCCCAGAAAAGAGATAATAGCATGAGGGGGCAAATATGATCAAGAGAGTTGACTTCAATGGGAGAAATGAAAAGCTGGCTGAACACTAAAAGTAATGATCCAAAGAAGGGGGGAAATGTGTGTATTTACAAATAAGTGTTTTTTGCACTTGTGATGCACAGTTACACATTAAATTCAACTTTTTTCCCACTTAACTATAGTATTTCATCAAATTTAAGTTCTCATTGACCAGAAGATACATGGTTATTTTACCACTAGGAAAGGAAAACATTTCTGCCATTTTAAGCCCGACAGGCCATTATTGAAAAGACATCCTGAATTCAGAGATGTTGAAATGCTTAAATTTCGTTTTCAAAAGTGCCTCTTGGGCTGGGGCTGTAGGTCAGTGGCAGAGCACTTGCCTTACATGCGTGAAGCACTGGGTTCGATCCTCAGCACCACATAAAAATAAATAAATAAAACATATTAAAAAAACATATACTTAAAAAAGTGCCTCTTATGAACAATTAAAAGTGAACTGCATCTTAGAGAAGAGCATTGCTCATTAAAGTCTGCAGTTTTTCAGTGTACCACAGCCTCTGTAACCATAGCCTCTGTAACCATAGCCTCTGTAACCAGTTCAGCTTGGATGATGATTTACTTACTTGGAATTTACTGATGTCACAAAAATCCTGCAGTCAGTATCCTTGTATATGCAATCATTTCACCATGTGTAGGTGAATCTGAGAGAGAAACTCCTGGAGTGCAATTGTAATGCTATGAATAACCCAAATGTGTGTGGATGGAGCTCCCAGCAGCTTCCAGCAATGTCTGAGAATGTCGGATGACCCCCATCACACATATGGTGTGATCAAACATATTACACCAACATATATACTAATATTGGTATAATATAATATATAAAATATATAATATATTAATACATTATGCCAATATATTATATCAAAATAAATATTAATATGGTGTTTGATGATACATATGTATGATCAAATGTGTTTAATGATATGGACAGGAAGCAGAATGATGGCCTTCCTAAGATGCCCACATCCTCATCCAACAAACCTGACTACATTAGCTTCCCTGGTAGAAAGGACTGTGCGAGTGTAAAATTTAAGGATTTTAAAATGAGGAGATTATACTGGCTATTATGCTGGTGGGCCCAATGTAATCACAGCAGTTCTTGTAAGTGAAGGAGGGAGGCAGGAGAGACCGAGAAGGGATGTGAGGAGAAGCGATGTCAGAAAAACAAGTTGGAGTGATGTGATTGCCAAGTTCAAAAATTCGAGAGGGTCCCAAGCCAAACATGAAGACCTCAGGTTCCTGAACAGGGAAGAAAATAGATTCTCCCTTAGAGACAGTCATTTTGTTAAAATAACACAGGTATCTTCTTCTTTTTTGCATATTCTGAAATGGTTTTAACAGCATTGGAATTAGATAGAATTGCACTTTGAAATAATCTCTTCCCCAGAAATCAGACTACATAGTAGATTTCCATATTCAGTTTCCTTACAAATTCAACCTTTTCATCTGTAGTCTTTATTATTTTGTACAGAGCTAAGAAAAATACTCTCATGATTATTTAAATTTCTATTGCATCTGTAGTTATTATCAATTTTTAAAACTTTATTTTGCTTTTCTCTCTTCTTCTAATTAGGCTAGAAAAGAATTTATTTTCCACTCCTGTTAACTAACCAGCTTCTGGTTTTACTTTTGATTAGTGCTATAATTTTTATATTGTCCAATTAATAAAAATCTGCTTTTGTTTTTCTTCATAATTAATTTCCTTTTCTTATTTAGAAATTTAAATTATTTTTCTTGCTTATTAGCAATTTATTTAGTATTATCATGTCCTTCAAGCATGACTTATATGTATGTTACAAGTTCTAGTTCTCATCCTTTCATCAATCTCTTCTGATTTGAGGAGATTGGGTTTTGATTTCCTCATTGTCTACAGAGCTGTATAAAAAAAGTTTCTGAAGTTTTCCCATGGCTGTAGTTTATGCTGTCTTTAAATTTTTATACTTCTGAATTTCTCTTTTCACTGCATTTGAGCAAAAACTGTTTTGGTGTATTTCAGCTTTGGTGAATGTGCTAAAGTTTTATTTATGGCTATTTTTATTTATTTTTAGTTTTATTTATGGCTAAATTTTGCAAATGTTCCTTGAGGGGCTGAAAAAAGTATCCTCTGTTTGGGGGTAGCAGATCTGATATACATGTATGAATTAAATCCACCTCATTTATTATGGGATTTATATTTTCTACAACCATTATTTATATTTTGTCCATTTGGTCTATTGATGACTCTTAAAGTATCCAATTTTACCATATGTTTTCTGATGCTTTTTATATTGCATCTTGATGCTCAATTATTCCTGTTGTTAGCACTTCATTGTAAACTGTACTCTATATTCTCATAAAGTGACATTCTTTGTCTAGGTTTGTCCTGGATTCAAACTCATTTGATACTACCATGGGTGTCTATGCATTATTTTCATTTGCATCTGCCTGGGATGTCTTGCCCATTTTTGTGACTTCTCTTTGTAGCATACAGGTGGGTTTTATTGTCTCGGAAGTCTTTCTTTTAGTTTAGCCAGTTTAAACTTAGTTCTATGGTAGATATATTTAGTGTTAGCTCCACTTTTACTGATTTACTCATTTTTCAGTTGCATAGTTTATGGTCAGCAAGAGCACACCTTCCCTCCACTGAGTACAGAGAACTCAGGGTTCTCAAGGTAGACAGACCCACTCTTAAATGGCAGGAGTGATGACCTTGTCTCTCTTCACTGCTCTTCAGAATATGACATTGTTTTCTGACATATATCTCAATATCTTTTCTTGGGTGGAACAATTTTTGCATTTCATGTTCAATATCTTCACTTTGATATGTTGATGGCTCTTTTATAGGGAATGCTTAGAATGACCACAGGTAGGTAACACCTATGGTCAGAGTGACCAACATGATTCCACCCAGATAACTTTCCAATGTGATTCTCAGCCCTTGGAAGCATGCCTCCTTCCCTTTCCAAATCACCCTCCCATGTTAACACAAAAAATCACCTAGTCTTCTCAGATTTTTTAAATAAATATAATTCTTTCCTTAAGTGTTTTATGTATTCTTTTATTTCTTTTTCTGTAGATAATTTTCATCATATATAACCCTAGGCTCTTTAAAAAAAAAAAAAAAGCTGTGCAGGTAAGTAGCACATTAGAACCTCTTGGCTGATGTCCCCAGCTGAGCCTCGTGCAGTGGAGAGCCTGATGACTTTACTTTCTTTGTCAACTTAATATACAACATGCCTCATTTGAATGAGTATAAATGTCAAAATCTAGCATCCAAAATAGCCCTGCAGCATCTCAACCTTCAGCTCTTGGGGAGAATGCCAGTGCTTATTCTACAAGATGCTGCTTAACAGCTAATGATTAGCACCTTAAAGCTGAAAGGGACTCATGACTCCTCATCTGCAAAAAAAAAAAAAAAAAAAAAAAAAAAAAAGCCCATTAGCAGAAGCTACACTGGTGAGTGTGAAGGAAGTAAAACAAATTTCTCCAGACACCACGTCCTGGTGAGAGAATCTAATGGTGGGTGTGCTGTCACTTGATCACTGTTAATGCTGCTCTAGGCATTGCTCATTTCAGTTTTGCATTAGCAAATAATCTTATTAAAAAGATGGTCATGATAATGCTGATTGATGGAGAGAAAGCATGCCTGCTTTAAAATACTCATAATTTATAATCAACTGTGCTTTAACAATGTAAAAATGTCATTTAAAATGCTGTGTATATTTAATCTATTTCTGAGGGAGCAATTATATCTATATGAAATTTTAATGATTTGAATGTAATGTTCATCAAAGCATTCTCCATTTTAATTTCAGCTCCCTCCTCTTTAACAAATAGTTACTTTCATCTGTAAGAACTGCATTCTTGAATACTCAATAATTATTAAGTATCAGAGTCTGGAAAATGTAGGTGGCACCCACGTAGGTGCAGTCATAGATTCACTATTTCTCACCTCTAGACATCTCTGAGCAATCTATCTGAAAACATTGACCTAAGAAGAAAGTCTATGACCCAGCCAGGAGGAAACGATCTTTCTTTTTCCCTTGAAGCAATTGTGTAGAGTGTTTCCTTCATGCAGCAAAAATACCTGGATGCTTGCTGCATGCCAGGCAATGTAGCACACAGCACCAAGTGTGTGTGGGAATGACAGATCTGGTGGCCACCCTCATGAGCTCCTGGTCTGAAGGAAGTGTCCAGATCATAAGTAAATAAGAGGTTTGGATTTTATTTCAAGTACAATTAGAAATCCCTGCAAGGTAAAGGCAGTGCTGAGGCAGGATCTGATTTGCACTCTTGAAAGGGTAAGTCCGACTCCTCTGCAGAGGGTAAGCCAGAGGAGGGCCAAGTGGAAGCAGCAGTGGCCTTCAAGGCCATGGCAGTGGTCCAGGGGCAGTGCCATAGGTAGCAGTGGGTGGATGTGAGGTGTATTCTTGAGTAAGGGGCAATGGAAGAGCTACTGATTGGATGTGGAGGAGAAAGAAAGGGAATCAACCAAAGGTGTCCTAAGTTTCTGGCCTGAACAAAGGGACAGAGAGAGGCATTTCCTATGATAGAGGAAATGGGACAGGAACAAGTTAGTCAGGTTGAGTCAAAAGGTTTTCCCAAGCCCCTCATTATCTGTGACACTCACAGAAAACCCATGCAGTCAAATATATCATACTCATTTTGTTGGAGGAAAAAATCCTAGGAAATGGGTAATGTTATAAAGACCTGATTAATCTTGACTAGTATTAAAGTTGCCCTTTAATGTATAGAATATTTTGTATCCTGTTTACTTTTATTACCTATTCAGTGTCTGGAGTAAAGTAGAATCTAAACTATAAAAAGACATGTAGAATCCCTAAATTCAGATGGTCTCAAACTTAAGATGGCTTGACTTATGATTTTTCAACCTCATGGTGATGTATGGCAACATGCATTCAGGAGAACCAGGACTTCGAATTCTGAATTTTGAACTTTCATGAGCTAGCAGTATGGTACCCTCTGCCATCGTGATGGCAGTGAAACACAGTTCCCAGTTCACTGCTTGATCCTGAGGGTCAGAAATCTATAGTGTGCTGCACAGCTAAGCTAGGATTTGTTAGGTTAGGTGTATTAAATGTACTTTTGACTTACAATATTTTCAGTTTAGGCAATGTAACCCCACTGTAAGTTGAGAGCATCTGTATGTATAAGCAAAGTGGCTTAGACACCATTTTTTAAAGTCTGTTACAAAAGATCAATGTTTTCTTGTTATTGTTGGTTGGGTTTGGGGTTTTGTCTTTTTTTTTTTTTTTTTTTTTTTTTTTTTTTTGCTTTGTTTTGTTTTGGTTTTGGTAGGAGTAAGAAGCAAACACAATGGATGGAACCAACAGTTGAGCTGTTAACCCAATTTAGTTTTGGTAATATTTTCCTCATGCCTACTATGTGCAAGGCACTCTGCTAGGTTCTGAAACACCAACCAAAAATTAGTTTAAATGGTTGGATTTGAAAACACCTAGGGAATTGGAAAGTGGTTGGCAAGTCCTTAAAAGACACCAAAGTAAAGGGCAGCATGTTGAGTTTCAAGATGACCAGAAGGAAGTCAGGGGAAGGAATGTCAGACCTTGTTTGAGTTACAGCTTTATTAATGATCTGGAAGAGAATCTAATTAATGGAAATCTCCAGATGATGCTGAAGAGGGAATTGTCAAGCTCAAAAATGAAAACAGAGGATATCATGAGCAAAAAGACTAATATTAGCAACAAGTAAAGGTGAGGCATAAAGAAGTAATTGCTTGAAATTTCATGTTCAAAAATCATTGTATCCTACATTAAGAATAAAGATTCAAATAAACAAATACATGCTTATTGGAATGAGCATGTAACAAAGGTGAGAGGAACCAGTAAAACAACAAACCAAAGAACAAAGGTGTTCCAAATACAGAAAATGAAGAGGAAGTAGGAAAACTTGTTAACCAAATGGATTAAAATATTTTGGTGTTTTAGTAGTGAAAGTATAAATTGTTTTTATAAGGCTTTAACAAGGAATGAAACAGGTCAAGCCTGAAGGGGCCCTGAGCTAATCTATGCCATGTTTTCTTTAGTTCGGGTGTGGGATAATTCGTGCCTTCTCTGGAATCCATTGAAGGCAGAGCCTCTTTTGGTATCTACATCAAGGGTGAGATGACACCAGGATAACACTTTCAGACATCAGTGATGGTTCTATGCTCAAACCCCCTCTGGAGGCTGTATTTAATTCCTAAAGGGGAGACACCCTTGCCATACTCCCACCTCAACCATGGGCATGTCATTAACCACATCTGGAAACCGAGTCTGTTTTTCCTCTCTCTCACTCAGAGATACAATTTTCATGGTCTAAGTTTCTCCTTGGATTAGATGATAAAAAGAGGCCTCAGGACTTGCTCCTCACATGTGCCCTGTGAATTCTCATAGGGGGTGACTTGCAATGCTTGGAAAGGCACCTATTACTATCCTGAAGATGAAAACTCACAATTTGATATTAAATCAAATTATGGCTCTCATTCCCACCTACACCAAATGAGGAGGAAGATCATTTCCATCACCATTATCATTCTATTTTAGAATTTAGTTAGTAAACAAATGATAGAAAGCACTTCTTTAAAAAGACCCAGAAAAAGATTGTGGCTCTCTCTTGAACATGATTATTTTTCATTTGAAATATGAAATACAGATAAATTGGTAAAATCCATGATTGTGGGAAGGTGCTATATCCATTGGGTTACCACATAATTCTTTTCACATTGGAGCCTGTTATGGTTTAGATATGAGGTATTCCCCAAAAGTTCATGTGTGAGACAATGCAATAACGTTTATAGAGGTGAAATGATTGTATTATGACAACCTTAACCCAATCAGTATGTTAGGGAATAACTAAGTAGTTACTCAGGTAGGGTGTGGCCGGAGGAGGTGGGTTATTGGGGGCATGCCTTTGGGGTATTTATTTTGTGAGCTGAGCTTCCTCTCTCTCTGATTTCTGCTGTCATACTCCCAGCTGCTTTCCTCCATCACACCCTTCCACCATTATGTTCTGCCTCACCTCGAGCCTGGAGGAATGGATTAGGCCATCTATGGACTAGGATCTCTGAAACTGTGAGCCTCAAATAAACTTTTTCTCAAATTTTGTTCTCGTCAGGTCTTTTGGTCACAGCAGAAAAAAAAAAAAAAAAAAAAAGCTGACTAAAACAGAGCCTGTAATACTATGAGGATGATGACAAAATAGAAGAGGTCATGGACCTTGTAACTTGGGAAAGGACTCACTATTATAATCATATTTTGTGTAGCAGAACATCTAGAAAATTACTCAAGCAGTGAGTTGGTAGAAGACAATGTTCAATAGAAGACAATGTTAAATGTTTAAAAAGAGAACATTGAAAAATAATATTTAAGTCATTCTCTGAAAAATCTTTACTCTAAATTCTAAGGTATTTCTCTTTTCCATCTATATTTTGGGGGTCAGAGTGATTCCATGAAAAGCACCTTAATTTAAAAGACCCAAATGCTGAATTGTAGATATGAATCTGACGCTAATCAGGTAAATTCACATAATATTAGGCTTCTTTTATTTATGCAATAAGTATTTATCAAGTACCAAACTAGAAGAAATCTCTCTCCCCTCTGAACTTCGATGATACTAAAAGTTAATCACACTTACCTTGCATTTTCAGTACTTATGCACTCATTCTTCTTACTTTATTTTACTCAGTTATCCAACAAGTATTTATTGAGTGAGAACATTTTGCCAAGCAGTGCTGTAGGTGAGCATTATCCTGCCCTTCAAGAAGTTTACAGCCAGTAGAGGAGACAGACAAGAAAGTAGAGAATTACAACCAGCCAAACTACAGTCAGGAAGAGAATTTAGCAGGGATGTAGGAAATATATCAAGGGATGCTAAACATGAACGCGTGCAGTCAGACAGATTCCTGGGGGAATAACAGCTGAACTGAAATCTGAAAGATGTGTAGGAATTAGTCAGATGAATAATGCAGATAATGCAGGTGTTCCAAGGAGGCATTGCATGGAAAGAGGCTGAGAGGTGAAAGAAAGTAGAACTCTTGGCAAAAAGAAAGAAGGAAAGAAGGTTATTAGGATGGAGAGGCACTGGGCAAGCTCGCATGAGATTGAAATGAGAAGTTGCCTAAGCATGAGGTAAGTGGTGAAGTTCAGAAGTTCATTTAGAGTCATCGATTTGCAGGGAGTGGTTATTAAAGGGTATAAGCTGAAAGTGACAGGCTTATAATTTTTATTTTACAATAAACATTTTAACTTTGGTGAGGAGAACAGATTGTAGGAGGGAAAAGGCTCAAAGCCAATCAAACAATCCAAGTGAAAAGTAATGGTTAGTTTTCCTAGTGTGGAGGAGTTTGGAGTGTGAGTGATAATGACAGTGATAGAGACCATCATAAGAACTAATGCATATTGAGTGTTCCCTATGTGCCAGGGACTATGATGTATATGTTCATGCCTTTTATCCTTTATTATTCCCAACAAGCTCATAAAACAGTCATTGTTATTATCTCCAATTTACAGAAACCAACACCTCCTCAAGATCTCCTATTTACAAAGTGACCGAGTCAGTGCTTGAAGCCAAGTATATCTGACTCCATTTATAAAGTTCACATTTTTTAATGCCACTTAAATTTAGATTCTGAATAAACAGTGAAGAATGAAACAGATATTATTTTACTTAAAATCTGACTGAAAGTTTTTAACCAAATAAGTGAATTTTAAAAATATAATTAATTCGAATTAAATTTAAAGTGAATTAAAAAATTAAAAATATAAAAGTTTCATGGTCATGCTATATAGAAAAATACAGAAACTATAAGATTGCATTAAAAAAAGGATCTAAGAGAAGTTAGGTAACTTGTCTAATATCACACAGAATAGCAAAGAAAGCAGACGGACATACAGATGGACATACTATGTAGCTGTGGACCTGAAACTGTGCAGCAGCAGCAGCATATGACATACTGGCTGAGATGTGATGCAAGGAGGGAAAAGAAAAGGATGGTGACATTTTTCATTGAAACAATAAGAATAAGAAGATAATAGAGCAATAACCTCAGAGTATTGAAAGAAAAAAATACCTAGCTGTAACTAATAAAAAATATGTTTCAAAAAATAATGATGAAATAACCCATCACCAGCAGAATCTCACTCCAAGAAATATTAAAAGAAGGCATCACTGCACTATAGTAGAGGGCAATAGGGTTTCACATACAGGGATGAAAATTTTAAAAATTAAAGACTTTTCAAACTTATAGAATGACATTATTACCTATGCAGAAAATCTAATGAATTCTGTGGGGAAAAAGCTGTAAGAATAATTGAGTTTAGCAAGGTTACATGATAAAAGGTAAATATTCAAATAGCATTCATTAGCATCTATATATCAGCAATGGACACTATGAATTTGCAATTGAAAAACAAAACCATCTGTAGTATCAAATTTACGAAATACTTGGGCATAATTCCAACCAACTGATAACTGAAAAACATTTATGAAAGAGATTAAATGGAAGTTATTCTACGTTTATGGATAGGAAGTATCAGTCTTGTTAAAACTTCAATTATCCTCAAAGTAATCTACATTTTTATTTTTCCTAGTGTCAAGGATATGACACCAAAATTTAGTCCATATAAAAGAAAAAATAATAAACTTTACTTACCCCAAATTAAAAGATTCTGCTCTTCAAATCACTGCTAAGAGTATAAAAATACAAGCCAAATACAGCTTAGCAAATCACATATCTAACCAAAAATTTGTACTCAGACTGTATAAAGAACTCTTAAAACTCAATAATAAGAAAGCAGATAATTCACTAAAAAGGCCAAAATATCTGAAAAGATACTTTGCTTAAAGGATATATGAATAACAAATAAACATATGAACACACATACAACATTATTAGTGATTAGGGCAAGGCAAATTAAAACCACAGTCAGATACCACCTCAAATCTATTAGATACTTCACATCTCATGCACTGCTATTTGGAACATAAAATAGTACAACTGCTTTGGAAGACAACTGGCAGTTTCTGAAAATGTTAAGTATATGTTCATTGTGTGATCCAGTAGTTTATTCCTATATGGTTATTTAGGAAGAATAAAAATGCATGATCACATAAGGCTTGCAGAAATGTTCTTAGCATATTTGTTTAAACATACCCAAGATGGAAACAACCAAACTGTTCATTGGGGGAGTGGATATACAAATTGTGGTATATCTATGATGAAATACTACTTAGCAATAAAAATCAATTATTGATGTGCACAAAATATAGAGAAATTTCAAAATAATTACACCAAGTAAAAGACATCAGATCCAAAACAACCACTCTCAACACTATATATTTTGTAATTTCATTAATATAACACTTTGCAAAATGAGAGCTAATTTATAGTTTAAAATACCGATCAGTGCCTGCCCTGATGAGGGGAAGATGAAAGGCATTACAAAGGGCACAGGAGATTTGAGGGTGATGAGTATGTTCAATGGGGTGATGGCTTCTTGGTGCATATCTATGTGTCAAAATTTAACAAATTGCGCACTTCAAATACACAACTGTATGACAATGTGCAAGACTTTTGCACATTTTTGTGTATGTGTGTGATATGTTACTGTTTGTTGTGTTTCAAGTGCTCATAAATGTTAATACAATGTGCATATTACTTTTTTATTGACTGTAATGTCTCCACAGTGTTGTGAAGGACCTGTGGCCTTCACTTTCGAAACAGAGGAGTGTGCTAGGGAGAAGCCCACAGGATCCCAAGAGGAAATAGAGCAATGAAGAGAAAACTTTTTCTAAAATGGAAGGATACCAAAAATATGGGATAAAGAAGTTGGAAGACAGAAGGCTGAAAGAAAGCCTGGTAAAGTATTTTATAATACTTTTTCCTATTTCATCAAGAGTCCTATAATCATAAAATACAAATTAAAGGAATTTAAGATGAGATCATCAAAAAAAAAAATCTTGAAGAGTCTGCAGGAAATGAAAGAAGGATAAAACAGAAATGTCACCCCAAATGCATTATATAACAAACTGATGGTTAAACTGAGATCAAGTTGAAGGGCGGAGAGAAAGAAGGCACCTGCCAGGAAGTTCCCGGGGCAGAGGTTATCCGAGGCTGGGCTGTGGATGCACCATAGGAATTGACCAGTTGGCCCAACCAGAAGGCTCAGAGGAGCTGCACAGGAAGTTTACAGAGGACTGTGCAGAGAATACGAGAGAACCAACATTTATTGAAAGCTTTGTCAGTTGGAGTTAGGTTCATCTGTAGGCACCAGAATGCTCAAAATAATAGAGGTTTAGCAAGATGGACTTTTGTTTCTCTCTCACATAAAAAATACCCAGGCTTACATAGGGCAGGGCTGAAGGCCTGACCCACAGAGTGGTCAAGGAGCCACCTGTGTCTCTTCTGCTCATCATTCCACCATCCCAGGGTGAAGCCCCTCATCCTGGTCCAGAGTATCCACTAGAGAACCTCTTGCAGATCCCAGGGTAGAGAAAGAAAGAAGAAAAAACAAAGGTGTAAATGCCCCCTGTTTCCTCAGAATAAAACTTCTGCTTTCATTATGCTGCCCATGATACTGTGTCAGGGCATAACTCAGCAGCAAGAAAACTTTTGAATGCTGGATTATGGTGGGGGAGGAGTGGCCACACACCAGCTAGGAACTGAGGAGCAGCCATGGAGAGAAGGCAGGGGCCTTGGGTACACAATCTGCTGTCTTTGCCACGATCTCTTTTAGGCTAAGCACTTTTACATGCATATAGATTTTAAATGTCACATAAACCCTACAAGATAGATTTTAGAGATTGATAAAAATGATATTCCAAGAGTTCAAGCAAATTACTGAAAGTTGCAACAGGATTAAATTCTAGACCTGTCTGCATCCAAAGCCGATGTCCTTTTCACTACTAAAAAGGGAAACTTAAGAGTCAGGGCCCTGGGGAAAAGTTCCTTCAGAAAAACATAAATGTGAGTGCAAAATGGAAGCAGGAAGCCCAAGCAGAGTGATTTAAGTCTAAAAAAAAAAAAAAAAACCAAAACAAAACAACAACAACAACAAGAAGAACAAACAAACAAAACAAACAAAAACCAGGGCCAGTGAATTGACAATTTGTGAGTTGTTTTGTTTTGTTTTTGCTAAGACATTGAGAAGCGAAGATGTCTGGGGAAGAATGGAACAGTTTGGGCTTCTGCTACTGAAAACTTTGATCTTTAACATCCAGTTTCTAGAGGTTCACAATTTCTTACTTAACATAAAATCCACAGTCTCTGAAAATGAAATTCCCCCCCAAATCATTTATTGTCAAAAACCTGATTTAATTTGAGGTGAGAATCTATTTATTGAGTTATTTTGTGTAACTATTCATAAATGTTGCTGCAGCAGGATTAACGAGCTGGACCCCAGAGGCCTTCCCATTGTCCCTGGGCACTATGTAATATGTGCAGTATGCACAATGCAATCTTTAAATGTTTGAGATTTGCTCTTTAGACCTACATGTGGCCCTAAAGGTTCATATAAGGTAAAATAGTCTCAATAAAACATATTTCTGTTATTGAAAATGAAAAAAGGACACATCCCTGAAGGTATTTGGGGGTAACCAGAGAAACTTAGTAGAATGGAGTATAGTATCATTAGACCCTGGCCTGACTGGCTCATTTGACTTAAGCTCTGTAAACCTGTACCTGAGCTGTGCTTTCTTCCGTAAAAAGAATGTGTCTTTAAATATGCCCTGAATATACATTTTTAAGCATTACTATTAGATAAATATTGTGATGTATGCAAGCATTCTAATTAGCTCAGTTCTAATTAGCTTTGGTTGTAGAAAAATCTCTCTCACACATGATACTTTATGTGTGGCAAATCCCTGAAGACTCCAGACTAAAACACAAACCACCCACTCACCAGAGCAGGGGCAAATAGGGGGTCATCATGTAGACAGATGTAAAAATGCAGTGCCTCCTCCTAAAGTAATGCCACTGAGCACATCACACTTTTATGGTTATGCACCATAAAAGCAGAAATTCCCTGCTCTTCCATCATAAGGGGATGACCCTTAGCCTCAGTAGAGAAGTGGTTAGCCTGGCAGGGGCTCAAAGAACTTTAAAAACTTTGCTATAGAGTCTGCATGTGAATCCAATTTCTAGCCCTCTGCTATCTTCTCCCCATGAGTCTTTTTACAAATGGCATGATTTTCCTTCAGTTCCTGCAGTGTTCATCATTACATAGTATTTCATCGAGCTCTTATAAAGATAGGTAAAGAAGAGAGCATAGGAAGATGTGCTATTGTGAATTGTTCTCTTAATGATACTCTTTAAACATGCGTTGGGAATGACAGGAAACTCAACTTCCCAAATGAATGGAAAACTTGGTAATACTGCAGGGCACATCGATGTCAACTCTCGGGAGCCAGGGCCCTCAAGATGTGAGGATTACAAACAGAAGAAAATCTTTACTTCTCTTTACTTCTATATTGCTTTGTGTCAATAGAAGAAATTACCTTTCACAGTATGCATTGTGTCCACTTCCAAGATGAGGATAGCAATACAAAAGATAGTGAACTAGCTACAAAACAGGTTATCAGTTGCCTGATTGACGATGATAACCATAGCTAAGCAGATAGGTGAGCTCTGTTAAAAATAAGTCAGACCACAGAAGACTTCTGGCATCCCAATTGAAAATCTCTCTCTTCATGTTTTTTTTTTTTTTTTTCCCTGACCCCCATAAGCTTCAAAAGCAAAAGAAAGCTAGTATCAAACCCAAGGATAGTAGGAGAATGGACACAGGTCTCTGCAGGTTGCTCCCCTCCTTGGGTGCTTTCAGGGGCAGATTTGGACCAAGAAGAGGCACCCTGTAGGGTTCGAGTCTCTTCTTTCTGTACTTAATTACCACCTACTATAGGCAAGCTGCTATGAGTAACACAAAAAGAAGAAGATAACTTTGACCTTGTAGAGCATATAATCCTATTTTCCTGATAGATAAAAGTGCATGATCAAAAAAAAAATTATAAAAGGCAGTGCATGACGAATGACAGCTGGGTCTCAGAGCCTATAAATACCATGTACATTTAGAGAAGGCAGAGATTCTTTGGGGGCTTATCTTGAGGGCCCTAGAGGCAAATGACTTATTTCATCACTGCCTTCAGCATCCAGGTGACCTGAAGAGGAAGGCAGGAGGGAAGAGGAGCAGAGAAACACAGGAGAGCTGGAACAGATGTTTTGGCATCTGGATTCTCCCGAAAGATACACACCTCCAATTTGTTAGCACCTTGTGGGTGAGGCTGAGCGAGCAGCCCCTCAGCTGCAGAGGAGATGAGGCACCTTTGAAGGTGTGCTTTAAACATCGGTGCTCTCAAGGCAGCTAAGGGTGTATGGGTATTGCTGTTCCAGGCTTAACTAAAGAATCTCCAGGACAATTTAGTGGAAGGTAGAGTCACAGCTATAGGTAAAGGCACAAGTGCTAAATTATTTAACTACATTTTCTTTAGTCCTGCAAGCCAGGGCTCCATAAACCTGTAGAAAGACTGATTCACAGAAAAAGCTGAGTGCAGATCACATAATGTAAAACAGTAATTATGCTGGCAATTACTCATTTTAAAGTCTAAGCAAGCTGGCTTTAATAAACCACAAGCCACATATCACCAATGCTCTCCTTTTTATTACAATAAAATAGCACTTTCAAGCTTGTAATTGCTTTATAGACCTAGAAATAGAATGTTCATGAGATTATTTCCACAGGGTTCAAATATTTATGAAAATCCTAATAATTTTAAAAGTCAAAACACAAACATAATTTTGAAATTAAAAAAAAAAGAAATAAAACAGCTCTCTTTTGCCATTATCTTCATACCAAGAATAAACATTGGTCTCACATTTTCTGGCATCTTGAGGTAGGGAATTTTTAGTTGCCACTTCATAGCCAATATTTTGTAAAGAGTAGTACCTGCCTGGACTATTTATAAAGGAACAAGTTTCTTAATAATGCTGTACCTTTACTGAAGTACTTTACTAAGAAGGCTCATCATTTAAGGAGACATGTTATAGGTGGGTGGTAAAAAGGGAATAAAAAGTGAAAGAGAAAGGAGGGACCAAACTAGCTGATGAGAAATTGGAAAATATTAGCCACATTATAGCAGTCATTATTAAATTATTTTTCAAATTAAATCTTACATCTCACTATATAAAAGAGATTAAAGAGGCATTTTATGAAGCAAGATATATGTCACAAGTTCAAGTTTATAATCTTTATTTTATATAGCCGATCACTAAAGAGTATGGCTATTTTGATGAACCGCCGAAAGTGAAATTGGTAGTTACAGAAGTCAGCATCCAATTTATTTTTTGACCTTTTTTTGTTGTTGATTCTATTATATAGAAAAAAATATTTTGATTCATGCTGAAAAGGAGTCACGGTTGGTAACAGTTCCTTACCAGCATGACAACATGTCTTGTAATCTCAGGATGCTCTTCAATTAAAAGGAGATGGAAGGAAAGCTTTGATCTGAGGTCTGCACAAAAATGATTTAACCTGGCATTTATTTATAGACTTAATAGGTCAATGCAAGAGATAAAGTGATGAGAAACTCTCTGCTGCCCTCGTGGAATTTAAATCTGGTAGGGGAGATAGGCATTAAAATTAATTACACAAATGATTATTTAATCATCGTTGCAGTAAGTGCTATATAGGGTTCTGCAAGTGTGTGGCTGGATGCTGGCCAAGACTGGGACATTCAGGAAATCTCCAGAGATGGACGATCTAGTGGGTGCAGAAGAGCGGGGAAGAGGGAGGTGCCATGGACTACTGAGGGGAGCCTCAGAGAGTCCTGGCGTGGAACATGTTGGTCGCTATTATTTTACTTTGTAAGGCAAGGGGCGTCCGGTGTGAAGATCCCTTATCTGTTAGAGCTTGGAAAAATCATACCTCTTTGTATGTTTTATTATATTTTTAATACATAGTTAAATTATATATCAGAAATGAAATTTTCCTACACACAGGTGGCATCTGTATGAGATCCTTATGTCCCTGTCCTGTGACAGAGAAGCTCTTAGGGACACACACACCAGGGCAAAGTCCAAGTTTGACACTTCTAGCGTGATACCAGCCAAGTTCCATAACATTTCTGAATTTTGGTTTTCTTACAGAGTCTTGGTTTCATTGTGGAATGTGAGCAATAACTCTCACCTCATCAAGTTGTGAGAAATAAATTTCAATTAAATATGAAAGTCCCTTCTCACAGTACTTACTGAAAGTCACGTAACACGTGTTATATTTCCATTTCCTCATCTCTTTCTTCTTTGCCCTTCTGCGAAGTGGGAACGAGGGTTAGTGTGAGTATGAAGGGCCATTTGCTGGGTGAAAGTATGTAGTGTGTGCTATATTCTCAGAAAGTATCAGGAAGAAAAGAAACAGGGAAACACCTAAGAAATATGGCTCTTCATATTTACTTTGGACCAGACACTTTTACTCTCCCCAGAACCTGCTCCCTCTGAGAGAATATTCTATCAGTTTCAGAAGAGCCATTTGCTTACCTAAATAGGAGTGTAGTGGACAGAAGTGCAGGAGATTCAACTCATGCATGTGGACAGCATAATCATACGATCTGCCAAAGCCCTACTCTGCAAAACAATGCTTTCTTTCCTTCTTCACTACATCTTTTTCAGATTTATGGGTTCAAAAACTGAACGATGTACACTGCTCACAAATTATTCCTGGATGTTCCCTGCCATCCCAGACACAGACGGCTAGATGTTCTTGTGCTGCTCAGTTGCACCTAATTTCCACTCTGAACCCCTCACTTCACATTTCTCATGTGTGGCTGGAGCAGGACATCAGTCTCCCCTGATGCAGGACGTGACACCAGGCATCCTTCCATCGCACTTGGGGCTAGCTTCCATCTTCTTGGCAAATGCTTGCTTTTATACTTGGGCCACATCTCAACACTAATGGAGGAACCACCAGCATTTCCTATTGGAACTCGTGTTTTTCTTTTTCTTTTCACTCTAGATGTCATCTTTTAAAAGTCTGAAAACCACCTGTGTCCCTTCTGGAACAAGCATAGAAATTAAATAGGTAAAGATAGATGCCTGTGTGTTTAGATAGAGTGGAAATGTGATAGACAGCATTGTGGGCAGAAGTCTATAAAGATTCTCCCACCCAACATTCCCCTGCCCTGGTTATTCTATCAAGCACTAATCTAGGTGCTGCTATAAAGGGATTTTGCAAATTCAAGCCTCGGCTGGACCAGGTCTAATTATTGGAGTCCTTAAAGCACAAAACTTTCTTGATAGCAAAAGAGAATAAGAGATGTGAAGTTTGAAGATGAGGGGATTTGTGAAAGGAAGGAGGTGACCCTCCTCTCAGAAGTAACCACTAAGAGCTGGCAACCAGCAAGGAAATGAGACCTCATTCCTGCCAGCACAAGGAACTGAGTTTTTCTGGCAATGTGAGTGAGCCTGGAGCAGATTCTTTCTCAGAGCTTCCAGTTAAGAGGAGCCCAGCCCAGCTGACACCTTGATTTAATCTCGTGAGACCCTAAATAAGTGCAGCCACCTAAACTAATATAGACAGACAGATGGGTTTATAGACAGATAATAGAGAGATGATGGAGAGAGAGATGATAGGGAAGATGATCATAGATAGATGATGATAAATGGACAGATAGATGGATGATATAGACAAAGACTTTGTATCTGCACTTTGCATTAATTAAAATATTTAGGGAATAGAAATTACCTAGTGACATGTTACAAGAAGACTAATGATGAGTCTAGATCAAGTAAACACTCTCTATTATTGCTAGAGACTGAATTTAAGTTGCTTCTTTGGTTGACATTTATTCAAGAAAAATTTCAACCTCTTTTTTTTAATAAGATTGAGGTTCAAATATTATTTGTTATTTAGCAATGATAGGATATGCTTTCAAGCAGTTTCTTTTCCTAGGCCTTACAAGTCTGGGGGGCAATTTTAGTTAGCTGTTCAGATTAATGTCTACTTTAAAGAGTCTTTCCTAATCATTTCAGCCCCTCAATGGAATGTGACAGTGAAAAATCTGAGGACATAATAATGGTGAAGCATTCAGGAAACGAAGGCAAATAAAATTTCCAGGAGAAGCAAAAAGCAATATAAGAAATTAAAAAAACAACATGATTTCCTGCTTGTATCTGTTTTAAACCACATTAAATAATCACAATACTATACATATCCCCTATTGATTTTGATCTTTGAGAGTTACCTTGGAGAAAGTACAGAAGATTTCATTAAGATGATGGAACAGAACGTAAAGGTTATCAATCTGTACAATGTAAAAGCACAAAAGAAAAAGTCTCAGAAATGGAAGAGAAGGTACTGCACTCAGGCACCCCATGTTAGAGAGAAGAGGAACAAGAAATGAAGGTTGCGTTTCTCAAGACTTAACAGGCACCAACGAAGGAACTGCAGATCTTGATGTAGCTATGTTTAAACTTGCAGAGGGAAGGTAGAAAGTGGGGTGAGCACAGCGGTCAACATTCATCATGGGGAATGGACAATTTTTAATCCGTGGATGTCCACCTGCAGGAGGGACAGAGGAGTGAAGAAATATGGCTAACTAATGGTGCTTGGCAGCAGCCACCTCTGGGAAGTGGAGTAAGGAATGGAAGAGAGTTTGGAAGGGGATTTCTGTGCTCTGTAAATTTTTAAATTAGAAATACTAGAAATAGGATTCAAAAAAGTCTAAATAATATCACAAAGGATATTCAAGTCCACCCAGATTTATCAAATTTAGAATTTTGTCATGTTTTTAAGTTTTTTTAAAAAGTAAAATACAGTTGAAGAACCCAATGTGTTTCTCTATTCCTCCCTTGGTCTGTCCTCTCTTGATGTAATGATTAATATGAGTCTGGTGTTTCATTCTTTTCAATGTTTGGTTTTGTCCCTTTAGAGGCTTAAATTCATAAAATACATAATATCTTTTTAACTTCAAATGACCAGGTTGCTAACTTTTCTGTCAACATTATTTCTTTACAATTTACCCATGTTGATAGATGTGGATGTCCTCTGTCCTGAAGGTTGGTTTCAATTTGCTATTTAGTATAGCATCTTACAAGTACTTTACAATTTCTGTATTAATCCTTGCATTGGTGGACAGTTGGACTGTTTCCAGATGCTCCCTATTCTAAACAGTCATCAGTGTCCTTTTGTATCTGTTTTTATGCTGATACACATGTCAAGGGTTGTTCTATGCCACAGCTAGCTGAGAGTGGCTGGAGCTTGGGGAATGCATGCCTTCAACTTCCCTGCATCCTGCAATCAAATCTCTGAAGTAGATACCAATTAAAATTCTAGACAGCCACATGAGTGTCCCAGTTGCTTCATAATCTTTCCGACTTTTGACATTCTCAAACTTTAATTTTGCATACTTGATAAGGTGATGTGGCACATCTTTTTATAGGCTTCTCAGACATTTGGTTTTCCTCTTTCATGATTATCCTACACCTAGTCCTGGCCCACTTTTCAATTGTGTTGCTTGTTTGTTCTTGATGACATATAGAAGTTATCTATATGATACTCATCTTTTGTCATACTATGCATTACAAATGTTGCTTTCTAGATTCTTTCCACTTTATAGACGATGTAGTTTTACACAGAGGTTTTACATTTTAATATACTAAACTCAAATTTAGCATTTTTTTAAGGTTTAAGGTTTTGCATTTTAAAAACCCTCTCTAGCCCGAGGTCATAAAATATTATCTAATATTTTTATTCTAATTTTAAAAAAATTTATTTTCCCACTGTTATGATTTGGATGTAAGCTATCCTCCAAAAGCTCCTGTTAATGCAAAAATATTTAGAGTGGAAATGATTGGATCATGAGAGCTATAGCCACATAAGTCCATCCTAGTTTGAATGGACTGACTAGGTGGTAACTATAGGCAGGTGGGGCATGGCAGGAGGAGGCAGGTCTCTGGGGGCATGCCCTGGAAAGGGAAAACTTCTCTGTGGAAAATACACCTTTCCAGTGGAAGAACCTGATTTGTTTCTCCAATCCTCCCTTGATCTGCCCTCTCTTGGTGTAACGACCTACATGAGGCTGGTGCCATCATGAGCCCTGCCAGGAGCAAAGCAGCTTTCCTCCACTGGGACCTTACCCCACGATATTCTGCCTCACCTTTGACCCACAGCCATGGAGTCAGCCATCTATGGACTGAAGCTCTGAAACCATGAGCCCCAAATAAACTTTTCACTCTCTAAGTTGTTCTTGTGTGGTATTTTGGTCACAGTAACAAAATAGTTAACGAAAACACCCACTTAACTCTTCAACACAGATGGAAGTTGTTCTGGGCATAGTATGTCCAGATATCCAGCATCATCTATTGACTAGCCCCCACTGCTTGACAGGCTACCCTTGTCTTACCATGTTTCTGTGAATGTGAAGGAGATTGCTAGGCTCTTTGTTCTGTTTCAGTAATTATTTATTTCTTATCATCAGGTCTTCTGAAAATTGTATTTTAACTATTAATGTATATTAACTTCAATAAATATATACTACTAAAACTAGAAACCTAATAATTTTTTACTCTACAGGGAGAAAATTTTTCGTTTTTTCTTTTGAGGCTCTATTTTTCTTTAAAACATGGTCTCAGTAAAACCATGGATGGCTGCCTCTACCAAAGCACCACTCAAAGCAAATTACCTTTACAAATAGTCACAAAATTGTTGAATGCATATTCCTTGGAAATATATTTTATTTAAAACATTGAGTAAATTACTAGTATCATCATCTTCTCCCTTGTTATAAAATAAAAATCATACACGGGAGGTGTTCAGGATCTATTCTTGGAGAGGAGTTAAAAACAGGCTTTAATGCATCTTTTGGAGCCATTAAGCCTTGCCAGGTAAATAATGTGCATTTTAAACATCCCTGAATCTATATTTACAGTCATATGATAAATGGTTATGGCTCCAAAGAGAAATGTTAAGGTCTAATGGACATTTAAAACAGCCCCTCGATATATATTTATGCAAGGGATTCAAAGAGACTCAAAAGCAGTTTAGTTCTATTTGATCAATGGCAATCAATGGTTTTGAACGATGAGGATATTTAGCATCCATATTTAACACTCCTATAACAAGCAGTCCTATAAGCTTATGGTTATAAATGCTTCTTTGTAGCTTGGGACAGATGTGGAGTTCTGAAAATCTCCCATTAACATCACACCAAAAAAAGGCCAAGAAAATTTAGCACAGAAAAAGATGACATTTCACAATAGTAAAGTTGTGGTACCAAACAAGGAAGCTGGCACATCCTTTTTATATCCTCAAATGGATTTTCATTTATGTTACTCAGTAGGAATCATTTTGAAGACAATCTCTTCTGAAAATACACTTTGAAGCTTTACTGTTTTTAAAAATTCTGTTTGATTCAGTTTGCAAAGGACTCGGTTTCTATTCCTGCTCTTTTCTCCCTTTAGAATCACTTGCATTTCCATTGTGGTATTTGAATGAAAGAATCCATCACAGCTACTGAGGTCTTTACATCCCTCCCTGTGTGGGGAGGGAGCCATGGAAGCATAACTTTTATCAGGTTCTTGGGAAGTTTTTATTGGCTTAAGAGTGCTAGGGACCTATAGAGATTTGTGGAAACCATCCAATAGTGGCCTGTCAATATGAAATGGAGTCACCATTGATTGATTGGGATGTTTGGCCAACTCTTCTTACTCTAAAATTTTAAAAAAAATGAAAAGAAAAGGAAAAAAGTGGTACCTATCACTCTGCATTAAAGTGCAGTCTTGGGCTAGTTTGTTTTCCTGCTATTTGGGCACACAATGTCACCTCTCAGCTCCACCCTGTGACTGTATACTTTTTTTAAGATGAGTCTTGTATCTCATTGAGTTCCAACATGGAATTAAAAAAAAAAAGTCTGTCATTGTGAATCTCAGAATTCCATAGCTTCAAATCAGTAAGTTATGTCCAATGCATTTGTTCCCTCCTTTATTGGTATTCCATGTTGTTATAAGCCTTTCACATCAGAAAGTATCCACAGAGATGCTAATGTCAAGACAGACAACCCAGAACCTCTAACATCAGTGTTCATGTCATCAAATTCTGTTGGATTTTCTCTGCATTCACTTCAGTTTGAATCACCCATTTCACATAATCCCCAGTCCATTAAGTGAAGAAAAATCAAGCGAGGTTCATGCAATAGGTAAGAAGTGAAATCAGACCATACAGGTCTTAATGTATTATTGGGCAAGTATGTCATATCAGAGTGAGGCATCTGTTATCCCAGAAAGCTGGCATTCTACTCCATGCTAAATATATTTCTACTCAATATATTTTACATTCTACTGGGACAATCATAATTAGAAATCCTAACTTCACAGATAGAATACTAACGATCTACTCAATCTACTGCAATTACATTCAATGTCATTTTTTATATAGAGAACATACCAGAGGTTAGAAAATAGTTCACAATATGGATTATAAATTCACAGTGTAGGAACATAAATAAACATGGTTCCATAAAGAATAACCCACGGAGAGAATGTGGCGCCAAATATACTGGGAAACACATGGAAAATCCAGAATGAGACAGTAATGACATAAATAGAAAGTCTGTGGGAAGACAGCCCCGGAAAAAGTTCTATGGATATGCAGGTGCTTAATTGATGCTTTGGATGGTGGCTTAATAAGGAGACATCCTTAGAAGTGAAGAGAAAAATATATGTATGCAAAGTGGAGACTGCATAAGAGGTTCATAGAAGGGCACAAAGAGAATGAGGACAGGCAACGATGAGGACCATCTAGTCATAATCACTCATATTGTACTTTCACACAGAGAATTGGTTAATGAATTTATATGTTTCCACATAGAAATGATTCATGTAGATGTTAAAATGTTATTTATTTCTTATTATTATTTTATTACCATAGTATTACTTTATTAATAAATTATGCATATATTTAGGAAATTATGCATTATGCATTTTGGAGTCTCTAGTTACTTTATTTTCACTGCATAATTATATGACTGTGGGATGTTCTGTCTGGCAGGGATCTGAGAAATCAGAGGCTGGCAGGATAGGGGTCACAGGCAGAGGTGTGGTCAACCAGAGAGGAGACAGGTCAAGCTAAGATTACCAGTGCAGATAAAGGACTAAGAAAGATGTGAAAGCTGAATAAGAAACAGGTGACTCACTTCATTTTGGACCAGGAAGGTTACAATGATGTCAGGTTCAGATGTAAGATCAACTTAAGACAAAAGGTAATTTTATATTAGTAAATCCAATCAAGGTTTGGAATCACAGAAATGTCTGAGAGGGATGTGCTATTCTAACGACAACATGGTCATCCAGGTCCAACTGGCCAAGACCACTCTGAGAAGCTCCCACTTCTTAAAGAATGGGGTTAATGTAGACCTGGTTTTCCAAGGCAGTGGCAGACAGACCTCCCATCCAGAATTCCCCATGACACCTGAACTATTTCTGGTGACGAGTTCTCCACATAAAAATAACTTCCTGGTCACCAAGCCATGAGCAATAATCTACCTCATTAGAAGTCCCTCTGCTTGCCTGACTTGTTGGGTCCTCTCTCCTGGGACCCTCTCAGAGAAGTGATGACTTGGGTTCCCTTGCAGTTCTGTTTATTGAGGAACCCACTACAGTGAGATTAGCCTGCTTCTCTTCATGTCAAGTGGTGTCTGTGGTTGGGACTATGACTGGAACTTAGTAGGTATTTAATAAACATTTGTTGAATAATCAAAAGAAGGAGTTATTTACCTAACCTGTACACTTACTTGCAGAGAGAATCTTCTCTTATTATTCAGGTTCACTTGAGAAAGGCCCAAGGCCTTACAAAGCCCAACTTTATTACTTTAGTCTCTGGGACCTAAAGCAGCCAGCTCTGGGTGGACTGTGCTCACGGAGCCTTCCTGGTGGGTTGAGGGTTTGGGGTGAGCTAGTGGTAGCTGCCTCTAGGCAGAGATCTGCTGAGTCAGGTTTCCAAATGGCCAGTACAAGCTAGGAACCACATTATGTGGTAATTTCTAAATGTATTGATTATTTTTTAAAAATGTAATTTTAGGTAATACTTCTTACTACTTCATCCTATTTTCTTTTCTTTCTTTTTTTAAAGCCATTTTCAAAATCTCAAGTTAAGCATTTAGTAGGCTAATTATATATAGCAGGAAAATTAGAATAATAGTCATTGCAATAATAATTCAAAAGCCCTACCAACCAAAAGTCCCACCTTCTAATATCATCTTATTGGAGGTGAAAGTTTAGTATATGAATTTGAGGGACAAAGACATTCTCCACAGCACTAGTTACTGGGAAAGGATCTAGGGATACAAAAGTAAATAAGACACAATTCCTGCACTCAAAGTATTTGTAGTTGTGTATGTGTACGTGTGTGTGTGTGTGTGTGTGTGTGTGTGTGTGTGTGTGTTTGCATATCAAGTAAGAGAATGTAATAAGGAGAGAGGGAAAGGAAGAGATGGTGTTCAGAAATAGAGTAGGGGTGGGATAGCCAAACTTTAGTTTTCTTTTATTCTTTCTTCTATCTATTAAAAACTGAATGGCATCTACTTTGTGACTTCACCTCCACCCCTTGTCCTTCATTGGGCTTATCGTTTTGTATCTTCTTTATAAGCTGCCATGCCAGAGAACTTCTCCACAGATGAGCAGAAGAGGCTACTGTCACTGTCCCCAACTCAGTTGGTGTGGTCTGGTCAGGATTGGGTCCATCATCACTGGGATGTTCTTCCTCTGTAGATTCACATTTCCCTGGAGTGAGTCAGGCTCCAGGCTGTGCATGAGGACTGCTGAGGTAAGAAAATGCCTGGCCCATGTGTATAGAGAGGTAAGGGGCCCTCTCAGTAGGGGAAGAAGAGGACAGTAGTACTGGTTATGAGAAAGTAATTAAAGGAATACCAGGCAAATTGAATATTATTGATTCCATATATCAGTATCTTTCTGACCTTCATCTGAGAGACAACTAATCTGACACACATCTGAGAAAGACACTGGGGCATTTTCAGATTTGCACTATCAATGTTTGGAAAGTTACGATACTGATATTGAAATTTTCATGTACCATGCTATACATACAAGGTCCAGATTTTCATATGGTCTCTCTAATATTTTTCAAAAAACCTAATCCAAATTCATTAGGTACACTCTAATAATTATGGGGAAAAAAAGTAAAGTGGCTTGTAAGTGCAATGTTAATTCATATTCTACAAATGTACTATGAAGTTGTGAGCATGTAGACAGGAGTCCTGGAATGATTTCTACTCACTGTTTTCTTGAACTCATGACACCAACACTTAGTGCTTTTCTGCAGGATTGTTGAAAGGTTCACAAATCCAATATCCCCAGGAGTTATTTCATTAGACTTCCTCACTCTAAAGCCTATCTGGAATGCCTGCCTTCTTTGCAACTCTTATTGACTGATGCTGATTATGCCATCCACAAACCTCACTAGCTCCAGTTCTTCCTTTAGATCATTAATGGTCAATAGAGGGCCTAAGATGGTTCACTATTAACTTTTCATTCAGAGGATTGGCATTGAATACTTTGCCTTCCTGTTTCATTGATGGTTAGCTTGGGAACAGGAACATAGAAATGCTAGGAGCAAGTCCCCGCATCCTTTTCAGCACCCAGATGTAACTGCTGATTTCTAACATTCCCAGGAAGAGCAATATGCTAAGAAGCATAGTCTCCTATGAATGATACCACCTGCAAGAATTTGAGTAAAACTCACACTGAAAGGTTTTAACCTGACTCTTGTTATTTTACCCTTCAAAATGTTACACTTACTTTTGTTCACATACAATTTTAACAGTCCTAAGAGACTGAGAAGGAGGGAGGAATAAGTAGGCAGAGTGCAGAGAATGTTTAACGTAGTGAAACTCTTCTGTGTGATGGTGAATACATGTCACCATGTCACCATACATTTGTACAAACCCATAGACTGTACAACACTGAGAGGGAGACCAGATGCCAACTATGGGCTTGAGACACCAAAGAGGCATCAGTGCAAGGTTCATCAATTGTAGTAAATGCACCACTGCTGTGGGAGCTCATTAAGGAGGAAGGCTAAACCTGAGTAGGGCAGGGACCATGTGGGGTATCTATGCCTTTCTGCTCAGTTTTGCTGTAAACCTAAAATTGCTCTAAAAAAATAAAGTTCGTTTTGTTAAATGGCTCAACAGAATCTCAGCCAAATGATCTTGCTTCAACAGTTTCTGAAAACAGGTCAAAGAGTACCCCCATGGAAACCACAGTCACTAGAACCCTTAGCACCTCCTTCCCCATCCTTGATGGACACTTCAGGTGGCCTATAAGGCCTAAGTGGAGACTCAAACATTTAGGAACTCAGAAAGATTTTCCCTTTTCCAGTTCTCTGACTTGGTCCCCTGGTGGGCCAGTGTTCTGGCTGTCACAGTTCTTGTCCTGTTTCTTCACACCTGGCTTCCTCTTTGCTAAGCCCATGAGATCCTCTCTTCAGTTGTCCTAGACCTGGTTGTTTACTCAAGTGCTCTTTAGCCCAGGTCTCAGGTCACCTGACTCAAGAGCAACATCTCAGCTCCAGTGGAGGATTTCAGACACAGTGCTCCTCCATGGATTCAGCAATCTTAATTTCTCATCTTTGCTCCTCATCCAGTTATGATTTATTAATCTATAATTATCTGTTCACTTGAGGCATCAACATCAAATTGACTGATCTAAACACCCTGATCTAAATGCACTTAGGGCAGGCTAGCTTGGGAATGAGACCTATTAATAATCCAGACCGAATGTACCTTGTGTGTGAAGAACCAAATGACTTCCAGGTGGTCACTTATTCTGGAGACAGTGGACAGACACTACAGGAGTGCCAGGTGCAGAATTCCATCTGATCTGCTTACAATCGCCAGGCACATATTATGACCCACTGACCTCTGCTTTGGGGCAGGTTACAGAATTGCCTAAAATATTTGGAATTAAGTAGGAAGTATCCCCACTTTGGAGGCAAGGACAAATACCAACATGTTTAAGCCAAGCACTTTTATAAGAGATGATATCTAGCATTCTTTGTAAAGAGGCCCAGTTGTGAAAAAAGTAATCTCAACAAATGGAACATAAAGAACAATTGTCAGTTAAGTAGTGGTAACACTGATGCCTATGAATTTACTGCATTTTCTTTGTTATTCCCACTTTAGACATATGAAAATATTTGCAGCAATTTTATGCTGAACAAAAAGCAAGCGCTCAATCAGGCTAAGTGCCTCTGATGAGAGCACAACATTATTTTCATTCTTCATTTTTAATTAGGATGCACCAGAAAATTACAGGTTGGTTCCTCTTCTCACAACCTTCTAAATGCAGATGAGCAGAGCTGCTTCTTGGGTTAACACTAACAGTTCTCAGTGTCATTGGTTAAATACAGTTCTTAAGCAAGCTAAGAAAAAGCATCAATGATGGGCAATGCCAATGTCAATAGATCATTTAGAAAAGTTTGTCTTTTCTGGAAGTTTTCTCATAGACACACATGGTTTGCCATTTGAAAACCAATACTCTTCCTCGTAACAGAACTTCACCTGCCCAGTATTAGGGTTTGATTTTTTAAAGTGAATGTAAGCAATTCAGGAGCAACTATGTTCAATATACATAAATATTTTAGACCTGAAAGAGACTGGGCCTTTGAGATCCTTTAGTTCCATCATTTTATAAGGCAAAGAAAGAAGTCTGGAGTAGTTGAATGGGCTAGCCCAAAGTTACAGAGAAGAAAATGACAATAATAACACCTTATGCTTTATTAATTTTTATAGTTTAAAATCACTTTCATGTGTATCTTTCTTGCTGTGGAAATTGAAGCTTACGGAGTATAATCAACTTTCTCAGGTCGCATGCCCCCTCCATCAGCCTGCCCTTTGTTTATGTCTGGCTAAAACAGCTTGTGAACTTGAATATTCATGGCATTTCATATGAGATATTTAGAAGCCCCTTAAAGAGGTTTAAATCCGGTGGTCTTAGTTTTATTTCTCTTGACTGCTTTCGTTAATTAAAAGATTATATCCTCCAAAGTTTCTTTTACATGTAACTACAAACAAGTGATTTATTTTGTAGGTTTGCAATAGGGAAATTGACATCAGATTTCATACTATTGTTCTGATGACCAAGGGGGTACCAGAAAGAAAGGAGTGGCTACCCTCTTTGTACCATGGTAGGCTCAACATTGGACTTCAGAAGCATGGTAGACATACATGGTATTGGCTAATAGTATTGATTGGGTTCATTTGCAAACTCACTGACCATTTCCTTTATAAAGCACCAACTGAACTGCATAGATAGAAATATTGTCCCCGAAAAGACACTCTGGACATAGATCTGCCAGAATGTTTTCTCTTAAAGGCTCCAGAGATTTCAAAGAAATGCATGGAAATCCCTACTGAAAAACTAGATTCTTTTTGCCTTGTCTTACCAAGATGGTCACAGACTGCTTTCAACTTGAGGGGAGTAGACTACATCCTCTTTAACAGACTCTTCCACACAACAAACAAAATGGAACCCGAAACCAATGTTGCCTCTAATCGACTTCACCTCGATGTTTAATTTCATGGATATGAACAGCTAAGCTCACCATTTGTCCCAGCAGTTCCTCTTCACTTTTCTTAGCCCTCCTGCCTGTGGACTCCAATTAGCACCTCAATCCAGCCTCTATCCTTCTATCCCTTGTATATGCCACATAATGCTTTCTTAAGCATCCTTTTGTTAATAGGTAATTTCTTGCACATTCTTGTCTCCTCATTAAATTATAAACAACTTGGCCATCAGGGACTCCTTTGTAAATTCACTAAGTGCCTCATATGCAAAAGATTACTCTGTGTATTAAATTTTGACTAACTTTCCTTCCTAGACCTGTGAACTCTGTAGTATTGAATTTTGTTTTTGTGCCTAGGAAAAAAATAAAAACCTAAAGCAAGTTAAATATGTATATTTAACCACTTGCAATAGTTACTTAAATCCAGCCTCTTCTAATTTTATTCTTAAATACCATAATTAGGATTTGTCTATACATAATGTAGAATCTCAATGAGCTACCACGTTATTCGATTAGTCATTCTCTACATCTTCAGACCAGTAATTAACATTTCACCTGTCTCAAATTGTGCATCATGTCTCAGATGAAATGCAAACAAAGTGAAAGGCTGGTTTTAATAATACACTGTGCCAGTTGTCATGATAGAAATGTTGTGACTTCGGTAAGTATAGTACTTCTTTTGTTAGATGGCAATTTTGATTGACAGATCAACCCAACTATTTTAAATAGCTGATTATTATCCAACATGTTTCTTCTCCTAAACTCAGCTAAAAAAAAATTATTCTACTTATGATGATGATCAAAACCACTCTGTGAGTAAATGCTTTACTCTGAAATTGCGACCATGTTATTCTGGGAGGCTGATCTCCACTAGCTGCAATACTCCTTCCGGTGAGCAGTATGAGAACCGGATGTCCTGGTGCCCTTGCCTTCTGTGAGTGAGGAATTTATACCAATTAAGTCATTATCGAGCCTAAGGATTAAATTCAATGAAACAGGAGTGAATCATTCACTGTGGGGGAAGCGTATCATCTATTCTAGGCCAGAAGGAAACAATTTTGCAAATGACCTTTTCCAGTACGACAAGCAGTCCCTTTGGAACCAGGGGAATTGAGGCTTGTTTCTCCTCACAGGATAATTTTTCCTCCTCCCCAACACAGACCCAGATACCATGAGATTACAAGCAAATGATTCAGGTTGTTTCCTTTTAGCTCAAAGACTAACAGATTTATTAGTTTAGGTTTCATATATAAGATAAAAATCAGCATCCACAAAAATGTCAACAACATACCTGATGGGCTGTTCAAATAAAAATAAGTTGAAAGGAATATATAAGGCTTTGGACATAACAACAAACAAGTGAAGAAGAAATAAATGTACAGGTCCTGAGCAAGGGACACACAAATACAAAACAGGAGGGTCCTAGACTGTACATAAGCTCAACAGGATTCAACAAAACAATGATCATCAAAAAGGCTAATGTGATTTGAGTCCATTGTTCAGTAGAAAAAAAGTATTTTTAAAATGTTATGTATTGCTCTGCCCTGATCGAGTTATATGCATACTTTTGTATTTGCTTCTGTGTATTACATTTTGAAAGGTGTAAAACATATTACATAAATCTCTGGGAAATATTATAGAATGATATTAAAACACCCTGAAGAGAAATGAAATATCTGGTCCCTCCACCATCCACAGATAAGCATTAGCTAGTAGAATCTGGTGTACAAAACCATTTCCCTTGGCATGTTTGGTTTAAAGGTATTGGACGGTGTCTTCAAACCTGCATTGCTGCTCATTGTGCCCTCCTTCAGAGGAGAGCTCTACTCTGGTTAAAAGTTTCTCCCTCTCTGGAATTTTTTGGGATATCTTCTGAAATTTGGAGTCCTGAGGTTTCCTATTGAACCATCTAGCTTGTGGATGTCTTCTTATTCCATTCAATGATCAGTAGAAATGTTCAATTGAGAAGATTTTGACAAATTCAGCTCTATTTTTTTTTTTCTTGGATTGTCTGCTTTTTAGCTTTTCCTCTATATTTTCTCCTCTCTTTCGGTGGAACTTTTAATTGCCACCTGCTGGAGTGCATAGATTGATTCTAATGCCTCTAATATTTTACTCATATTTCCCAACTATTAGATTTATTTATTATTTGGGGAGTGTATTTTTCTTTGTTTATCCATACTTCCCAATTTTAAAATTTTCTGAAATAACGCACATATTTATAGACACAATGTCCAAGAGTAACTTTTCCCTCTATTTCTGTTGTTTGTGGCTTCTTGTTCTTTTATTAATGTATTACCTCCTTAAATCTCTTGAATATGAATGCCTCTTACAAGTGACCTTTTGTTTCTCAATTTTTCTGGGTACCCCCTTCCTGGAGTGCAGTTCTTTTTTAATGATGCACTGTTCTTCAAGCATCTGGAGATTCTGATTCCCTACTTACATTTAAGAGTGAAGACACAGCCGCCCAATAGAGTGTCTAAGTTTGAACTACATTCACATATTTGTTTTATTTGGCCTGAGCAGATCTTGAGTTCCCTGTCAAGGTTAGGGTCTCCTTCTCAATGCTAGATGAGATCGGGTTGTTCCCATCTGCCAGCACCCACAGGTTATCCTTATTCTTCCCAGATGTTAGTTCTGCTTCCTTAGTGAACAATTTTCCTCCCCCCACCCCTCAGGTATAAGGGTTAGTCATGTGCTGTTGTAAATACACAGGGATTAAAGAAAGATGCAAGGCTACTGACAGGTCTTCATGGAATATACATTTTTTCTGTTTCACTTTTCAGACCTGCCTGGAAAATGTCCCTAGTGTTCTTGTAGGCTGGCCAGCCCCCTCCTCTGCTGTGGCCTCATCAGTACATTATATATACTTCCTCTTTGATTCACCCAAGAACATTCTTCCATCCAATTTCTATCTTTCTGTGTCCCGGTTTAATACATCACCTTGGCTAGGCTATGGTTCCCAGTTGTTCCATCAAACACCAGACTCACAGTTGTTTTGAAGATGTTTTGTAGATGAGATTAAAGTCCATAATTCATTGATTTTAACAAAAGCCCATCCGAGACAATCTGGGTGGGCCTGGCTCAGTTGAAAGGCCCTAGGGCAGAGCTGGGACTTCCAGGAGAAACGAAGATATTCTAGCTGTGGGCAGCAGCTCCAGCCCATGTCCAAGACTCCCACCTGCACTTGCTGGCAGCCTGGCCTGTGCTTCTGACCTGTCTCGCCTGCCCCACAGCTCTGCAGTTCAGTTCCTCTAAGGAATGCATGTCTTCTATTATTTCTAATTGGACCCTTACTAATGGATCTGGGAATTTATTGACCTCCCTCCCCTTTGTAGTACTCATCACCGCTATTGATTTATAATACTACATCTTAATGAATTATTATGAAGGAAGATGATGTGAGCACAAATCTTAGTTCACCACTGAGAGCCCAAAGGCCCTGTTTTTTTAACCAACTATTATTTTTAGAAAATTAGTTTTCCCCCCAAATTTTCATCATCATCATTATTATTATTATTATTATTATTAATGTTGTGTTGAATATCACTGCATATGAACCTTATACACTTCAATATCACTAAATTCCTACTAAGAGAATTTCTGGGAAAACAGGATAAATACATTTACAGTTTTTTGTTACATATTATGAAATTATCCTTCAGGAATTGCAGACCCATTCCCACCTACACTGTTGTGAGAGTTACTATTAAACTTTCTGAGGGGTAATGGCAAATGGGACACCTTCAGGGAAAACTGTCTGTCACAAAGAATAGAATCAGAAAATATAATTTCAGTTGAAAGACAACCCTGTGACAGGGCTTGAGCCAATTTCCAGGAGAAAGCACGGGGGATGGAGACTATAAATGTGAAAGAACTTTGCTGGCTTTGACCTCAGTGAGGGATCATATGATCCCAGGCCACCTCTGCCTGACCTTCCCCTAGCTTCTGTGTATGGCCAATCATCACCTTACCATGAGGATACCTAGCAGACACAATCTGGAACTCTAAAGGACCTGGCCAAGTTAAAAGACAATGGCAGAGCAAAATCATGTCTACTGGACATGAGAGAAGGCTGTTCTACATTCACAATGAACTTGGGATCCATTTTCATATTTTTATTAAAAACAGGTGGAGCAGGGCAATCAGCTTTCTGATCTATCACCTGCACAGCACAGAAAGCAGCTGTAACTTTTACCTCATAAAAGTGAGGTAACAGAAAATGGGTGATTTCATCTCAGGAACTAAAATGAAATTGTGAATTGGGATTATTGATGGACTTTAACCACTGGGGGTCATTGAGCCTAGTAGGAAACTTAAGTGTTCAAATGGGGATCATCATTTGGCCACAAATGGCCTTTTCAAACAAAAATTGCAACATGAGCTTGGTAAAATATAGACTGCACAATGCCCTTCCAATAGCACTTTAGGAAATGCACAATTCTAACAACAACATATTTTCTCCTACACAGTGATTTTTATAGTAGCAATTGAATTTGCATAGTTCTGAATGCAAGACATAAAATAAATAAAACACAAAAAATTAATAGGAGGCCAGAATTAGTAAATAAGTGAATGGAAAAAGTATACAATTTTGTTTACAAATTTGACCAAGAATAGCTATGCCAGAAAAAGAAATGAAAAACGAACATCTGTTATTGCCTGAATCATTATTAATATTCATATAGAAATAGATGCCACTGAATCATTCAGTATGGAATCTTAATGTAGTTTAATTATTTTCATCTTCAGGATTTGCACAAGCTCTCTGAAAGCAATCTGTGATTAAAGTTCCCAACAGATTCAGAATATGAAGCCTTCCTAATAGTGGTAAGTGTCCTTGGGTATACCATGAAATCAGCAAGATCCCCAAGGCTACATAATTCTGCAGAAATGAAGAAACTATTTCTTCACTAAAAATGTTTGCTGTTTGAATGAATTTGAAAATGTCAATCTTAGCTAATGACTGAATGATCAATCTTCAACAGTCCAAGCATTAGTCTTTCTCTTAGTCAAAATAAACACGAGATAGCTCAGTTATGGCGGCTGGAGTAAAAGTTGACCATGTTCACCTTAGGGTCAAGTTTGAATGCTGTTTCTCCCATTTGCATACTGTTTGACCTTCATGTTGCCTTGCTAAACTTCTACCACTGTAACACCCACCAGATGGTGATTGATTGGTAAGAGTTAAATGAGATGAAACGGCACTTTAATGAAGAGCTTGTAAAGAGCCAGAACTCATTTAGGAATTATTCTTTAGGGTACAAATCCACCAAATTTGCTGTTTTTCTTTCGTATCTGCTGTCTGATGGATGAGGTTTAGGTCATTATAATGTTCTAAGATGGAAAAAGGAAAAGAAAGGAAAGAAAAGGATGAAGAAGAAAAGAAAGAGAAAGCAAAGAAAAGGAAAGAGAGATACAGAAACACCGAGGAGAGTGGTCTTAGTTGGATAATAAGCTCCCCAAACAGGCTAGAGCAATTCCGCCTTCTTACAAAGTCACAACCCTAAATCACAATGTTTATTTAAATTCTAACCACTTGTCTTGTCCTTCTGTTCTCTTCTCTGTGTGAGTACCAGTGGTAAGAAAAGATGCAAAGGGGCACATTCAACTGGTCAACAGTTTAGAGACTGGAGCTCACAGGAGCACAGGCAGGGCCATATGGAAGCTGGTTGTGGTCTTCTACTTAACACTCCAGTTAAAATCCCTTATCTTCAGTAGCTTGTCACCGGAGCAATCATTTACACATGGCCCTCTGACAACTTATCAATCATGAGGCAGCTGCAATTTAAATATTTTGGCTGAAAACACCCCCTCCTTATGTCAGGACACATTAATTTGAAATAAACATTTTGCTGAGATGTGAAATGAAGCAGATCCATTAAAGGCTACTAGTCATGTGTTTTGATTTATTACTTTCTCATGCAGGGTTTGCTGTCATGTAGACACTGTCATAGTTGACCAGTGTGATGGATTCTTATGGGACAGGAAGGGAAGTGGAAAATATTGAGAGCTTGCTGGGTGCTAAGGACTATGCTACACACTTGACCTTTCATATTTCTCTATAATGAAGTTTGGGTACGTATTTATTTCCAACTTAGAACATTAGAAATGTTTAAAAATTTACCATAGCTAGGCAGTGACAATAAGATAGATAAAAGCCACATTCAGATTATTTCTTCTGTCTCTTAGGTATGATCATTTCACAGGTGATGAGACCTTCTCATGTGTTCAGAATGAATTTTCTTATTTCCCTGACCCTGGGTAGTTACCATGCAGAGTAATAATCGTTGCAGAGGCACTGTTGAAAAGTTATCAAAAAATGAATTTCAACAATTTTAAGAGTCGCTGGCAATGCTTAAGGCACAATCTCTGTACAGGACAATGCCGGTAAATATTATCAGATGCCAGAGCCAACACCACTTCCTCAGCATTCCCTCCTTGCTTGGGAGATGACTTTCATTTCAGATGATCCATGCAGTTCCTAGGGCACACCCTAGAGAAGTCTGTGTTGTATTTATAGGATATCCTATATATCTAGTTTCAAATACCAAGTCGGAAGGGAGTCACGCAATAGTGTGTAGAAAAGCTTTTGTTATGAAAACTCAAAATACCAATCTATCAAACAAAGATGATCTGATTGCATTTTGAATAGTAAATCATACACAGCACACTATGTCTGCATATAAATTATAACCTGAGTAATGAAACCAAATGCTTTAGTAGTCTTGCACTTTTACCTAAGGTTCAGAGTCCATCAGTAGTTTCTAGTATTTTTAAATGATATTTGTTCCTTAATTTTTATTTTTATTACCTTTACTTTATTTTTTTCCATTTAATTCAAAGATTAAGTTATGCTTACAGAACCTCATATTTATAAGCATGAATGCTCCCTCATAAGGATGAAGGACTGAGTCAAATATCTCAAATCTATGACTTCGCGAAGACCAGTCCTCAAGAGGGGACTGCTGTCAACAGCATCCATCACAACTTTTCTTCATTGCAATTCAAAACATGTGAACTTGAAGGTCACCTAAGGTTTTCCTAAAAATGGGCCAAATTTTTCAACATGTATCCCTTTCCTATGAATTTTCAGATAGGTAGCCAGGATATGGTATACTAAGGTATCGATATTAATACAGCATCTACACTGGACAGTGCAGAGTAGTATACAAAGGTGGTGCCTGTGGATGGTATGATCTGAAGTTAATATTATATTTCTCAACAAACATCCATTGACAAACTAACTTTGGGGTGCTCAATAACGAAAGAATAGAATAGCCAAGGTACCAGCATCCTCGCTCCCTAATTTTCACAGATCTCTCTCTCTCAAGATTAACCAAAGGTTGAACTGCATCTCCTTCATGCTTGTAAAGAAGGTGTTCTTATTTCCACATGTCAATAGCTACACTAACAATCACAAATAAATAAAATCCTATAAACACAATTGATGGTCCTGATGAATTAACCAACCAATGAACACCTTTTGGGAGACCCTCTTATGTATAATCTATGAATTTGTTCCTGTCCTTATTTCACTGGCAACATAGTTGGGGACATAGGACATTGTTTTAATCAGTTTTGTGTCACTGTGACCAAAATACTCCACAGGAATAACTTAGAGGGTTAAAATTTTATCTGGGGCTCCAGATTTCAGGGATTCAGGCCATGGAGACCACGTCAGTTACTCTGGTCCAAGTTGAGGCAGCACTTCATGGGGAAAGGGCCCAGCAGAGGAAAACTGCTCAGCTCATGGCAGCAAGGAAGCAGAGAGAGGAAGGAAGGGGATACAGGGCAGATGTGCCCTTCCAGGACACACTCCTAGTGACCCACCTCCTCTAGCCTGCCCCACCTGCCTACAGTTACCACCCAGTCAGTCATTCAAAGTAGGAAGAACTGATTAGGCTACAGCTTTCACAGTCCAATCATTTCACTTCTGAATATTCCTGCATTAACATAAGAGCTTTGGTGGACATCTCATATCCAAACTATAACAGATATCTATATAAACCATACCAGAAACAGTTTATCATAAATGTTAAAACTGCTACAGATCAATATTTAAATGAAGGCAAGACATGGGAAACAGAGAAAAGTTCAGATTTTATTGTTTCCAAAATTTGAACTTAAACTCCAGTTCCTCTATGTACCAGCTAGGAGGTTAGCAATGCCCACCTCCCAGGGACCTAGGAGTAGTAATAACCTCCTAGGTGCTGACTATGCACAGTATGCTAACCCTTATAAATGTTGTTTTATGTAATTTTCAGAATACTCCTCTCTGAAGGCTATATTTTGATTATAGTCTTTTTATAGAAGATGAAACTAGAACTCAGATAAGTTACATAGCTCTAGGTCACACAATCAGTGAGCAGCAGTTTGACTGAAGTCTGAATCAATACCCACTGTGTTCTACAGCATCTCACCACTGGTCTTCGGGCCAGAGCACCAGGTGCCTACCACAGAACCCAGATCATAGATGCCCCATACATGCTGCCTCTTTGCAGTGGAGAGAGAGGAAAGGCCTCAAGGATAGAATTTCATTCGGATTTGGAAGTGTAAGCAGGATTCAGTCAGTCACCATTAAGGAGGTTGCTTCTGGTGAGGGGCCTGGATAAAAAGTCACCAGAAAGGAGGATGCTTCAGCTCAGGGGCCTGTGTAAATGACGATTGGCAAAGCAAGGATGGTGTATCCCATTCCAACCACACTGGCTGGATAAAGGATCTGTGTCAGGGACATGAAGTGTGCCCCTTTACACGGTGATGGGCAGCTTATTTAATGAAGATTATAAATATAGTTCATCATGCTAAGTAGGTCACCTTAGAGGATAAGGAGCTCATATACAACTGACAGATTCATAAGTTGAAGAAAAACTCATTAACGAAAACACTCTTAAATTTAGAGGCTGTGAATTTGACAGCCGATGGGGTTAGAATAAACCTCTCTATCAAGTGAGCATCTTCTCTCTATTATTCCTTCAGCAGTATCCTTCGTAAGATCCAACGAGGAGCAGGCAGCAATTGAAAACAGAAGGAAGGAAGCACCCTCAATCTGCCGTCCTTGGATCCAAATGAAACTACCCCTACCTCCTCATGCCACCAGCTCCACAAAGTCCCATAAATCACAAATAATAAAATCCATTAAAAAATCCAAATGTCTTCATAAAAGCACAACCTTCAGTAGAGCTCCCTTGGCCTGCTTTAGTTCCAACAAAGACAGGTTGAAAAGTTGTTGGTTGACATATTTGGAGCCAGAGATGCTCAATTCCTTTCACAGATTTGTTATCAAATGAAAAGCACTGGTTTCAGTGCGCCACGATCCCATTCATTGCTTTTGCTGATTTTTAAGTGAAAAATTACCCTGGATCAGTCATTGGGCCTCACTGCCCTAAACTCTTCATTTATTGTCCATATGCCAATGTCTACTTCTAGACAGACTGAGGGTCCCAATCCTTGATGACACCCTTCAACTTTTCAGGACTCTCTTTGCAAAGTCACCAACCAGCACTCCTGCCTTATGCATGGGAATATTTAGATACGTCTCACCCATAGTGAACACTGCACTCCTTTTGGATTGACATGCACACTACCAGATCATTTTAGAGACGGAAAGTGCTTCAGATTTTTCAGAGACTGGCTGATATGTGAGTTGGAAATATATAATCATTTCTGCCCTTCATTTCCCACAAATCTAAAACACCAAAGTGATGCAACTGGGAGCTTGTTTAGAGACATTCTGTATATTGTAGTCATTCTTTAAATTCACCCTGTCTAGACGTGTAACAAACATAAGTTGCTCAAATTCAAAGTAATTGACTTTCAGCCAACTGTGACCAAATCTCCCCCTCTCTCTCACACACACAACCTCACCATGTGTTACAGCATGAAAACACATCCCAAGAAAACTTTTAATGGCTCGCCTTGAAACACAAATATTCTACTGTGGGTAGAATAATTTATTCAATGGGGGTGGATGGTATAAATTTGTCTCACTGCACAGATTATTTTTAACAGAATTATTTTGTATATTTATTATCCTGAAAATATCCACAAAATTAATATTTTGCCATTATGTTTGTAAAAACAATTTTCTTCTTCTTTTTTTTTTTTTTTTTTTTTTTCAGTATGTATTTGGTATTTGTTTAGTGTTTCGTTAATGAAAAGGAGAAAAGAGGGCCCGAGGAAAGGGAACAGCAAGTATGCATACATTAAATTGCACTTTTATCACCAGTGAATATTAAATACCCCAAACCACATTTTAACGTATCTAATTATCACATGCATTGGAGTAAACAATGGGAAAGAGCATTAAAAAGTAGCTATAGACAGCAGATGCCTACTAATATGTGTCTGTAGCACATAGCTAGGAATCTCATCCCTCACCACTAACATTATGTGGTGTGAGCTTCTACATTCCCTCCACAGTGTGGAGACTAAGGGACAATGATCAGAGGCCTGGAACAAACGTGACATTTTAATTTTTCTTGTCCACAAGAGTGCTTACCTTGTTGGTAAGCCTTTCTACTTGACAATTCAGTCACAAGAATCGCAAAACTCTTGACAGAAGGGACTATCTCTGAATTAAGTGCCTTGTGAATAGAAATATTATTAGATGTACTAAATTAAAACAACAATTAAAAAGACAATCAAGTCCACCTGGGACAGAACATCAAAGCCACTGAATAGGTTAGGTTTTCTTGCATTCAGTAGAAACTACAATAATTCAAGACAACTTTTAGATGGCTTTGGCCTCTGAGCTTTACTAAGCCCAATTTGAGCACTATTTACACAGGTAATGAACTATAATTATTAAAGGAGAATAAACGTATTTCTGTGAAATAAACCACAGTTGGGTCTGCACATCAATAAAAATATCTTTTCACTTGTGACAGTTATTTTCATGGCTTGAAAGGTCATCATTTGCTTGAATAAATAGGCAAGGAAGAAGCTTTTCAAGCTGTTTGTAAAGGAAAATGAGACCCCAGATTGGAGGAGACGCGTATGGTAATGAGAAAGTGCAATGATGAGTTGTGTGTGACTGCAGGCAAGTGCCTTCTTCCTTGTATGAAAATTTAATGATGGGTTACTTTTTCAAAGGGAAAGTAATAACTTAGGTAAGTAAAGTTGTACACTCCAAAAATGAAATTATTTTCAGTTTTAAAATATAACCCCAAAGCTATATACCTGCGATTTTTGTCAGTGTCATTAACTGAGCACCAAAAATGCATTTTGAAGATCTTATTGTCTGAATTGCTCTCTGGCCCTTCCTGCTTGGCAGGGAATTTAAGCAACATGTCATGAATGTGGGTCATGTTTATCAGATCCTTGGAAGTTTTGGGAAATTATTCTGGGTAAAGGAGGAGAAATAGAAGTGAAATGTAATAGTTGTTATCCTTCCCATTCTTTGTCTGTTTAGGAGGCAACATTTTATTGACTTGAGGAATTCTTCTTTTCCCATGCTGTCCTTTTCTGTGACAGACACATTCACAAGGGTGGGCACAGTGCACATACAGGCTTTTCTTTCCACTGAAGGGGAAACCCTGATGGCATGATGCCTCAGATTTGTTGATGCCCAATATATATTAATTGAATTAGTGAAGTGATGTCAAAGCTAATACTACATGCTGGTAGCATGCAACCTACCCAACAAGTGATTAATCAGAACCATAAATACGTGCTTTTGACAAGAACATAACACAATGTGTATTTGAGTCCTCCACATGTAGAATTCCGTGCCATGTACTTAAGGATTAACGCTCCTTTCATAATCAGTAGTAGAAACAGAAATACAAAAATTGAGGTAGAATAAGAAATGAACTCTGTTCATATAAATCTCTTGTACTTAAGTTAAATAACCATACCTGGTCTACTTAATGCCAAAATGACTGCTTTAACCTGCATTATCACTTTTAATTGGCTTATTTTAGAATATTGGAAGAAAGAATAATAGCTAAATGATACTTATCTACTAAAAAATAGAAGACTGTCAGATTAAGAGGACCAGCCCCTGCCAAATAGGTCACTTCTAAATTATTTTGTGTGCTGAATACTCATTTTATGTATTGATTGTTTTTTTTTTTTTCACCCAGATGTCTTTGCTGCAAGCTAGAGAACAAAATCATAAATGTTGAACAAATATGTTTGTGTTGTTCATTTAACATATATATTCATATATATATATATGGTGCTATATCTCTATCTATCCAATGCATAGACATACGCAGGACTTTTCAAATCCCACCGTCCTGGGAAGCCCCTCCTAAGTGCATGTCATAGCTTCTTGCTTAGATGGGTCTTCTGCTAGCATCCTTGCTGTCATATGCCACTGTGAAATGCATTGTAATTAGTTGTACATTTCATGTCATGGAGCTGCGCTACCCAGTGATAACAGGTTAGAGCTGTCAGTTCAAGTGTCAAGAGTATGAAAGGATATTAAGTGCAAGCTGACAACTCAATGGGAACACTCTCACCCAGGAGTCATTCAAAGTCTGGTCCTCTACCAGGCAACAGGCTACCTTTGCAAGGGATTCTGTTTCTAGGATCAAGCAACATCCCTCTCTCCCCTCACCAATATGTGCATATAGAGAGGGCTAGTTCATTTGTAGCTTGAGTTTTTCAGAAGCCTCTAGAATTATCCACACAAGCTCCTAGCCTAGATTCAACTTATGTTTCTATCTGCAAATGAAGACTTCATTTCAAAAGTATTCAGTGGTGTCAAATAAACACCAACATTTGAGTTAGCTACCCAACCAAAGTTCAGAAACTGAGTATCTATTGCCTCAGAACAGGGTGTTTCTGGATACACAGAAATGTGATTTAAAACATACCACCTTAGGAAGCATTCATGCATAAAAAACAGTAAAAAGTACATCATAGAAAAATTAAAATACAAAAGAGAAATGAAAAGATAATTATTTTACCCAGATTCCTAAAATACATATGGCAGAAAATACAGAACATTTTTACTCTGAGCAAAATAGTTATTGGGGCAACATATATATGTGTGAAATCAGGGTGTAACCTGTGCTACCCAAATCTGCTTTCTTTCTCCAAAATTACAAATGCTTAAATATTTTCAGATAAACAAATATTAAGGGACTTGTAGAATGTGACTTAGCTCAAAACTTCCCCTCTCTGATTTCCCAGTATACAAAGATCATTTCAATTAGAGAAGGAATGCAGAGTAATTTGGCAAAGAAATGTCTATTTCTATTAAAAAAAAAACAAACAATACTCTTCAAACCCTTCCTCCCACACTTCAATTGTTTTTAGATTCTAGTTCTGTGGTTTGTAATTTTCTTACCACAAAGTTTTATAAACTGAAGATAGACATTATTGTGTTCTATTATGCTAAGTGATTTAGGACTTTCTTAGTTTTGTTATTATTATCACTGAAGGCTCCTCTCCCACTACAGAAAAACACAAGTCTCTTTCCTGCACAAGCAAGAAGTGAGATATGAACATCAATTGAAATCAAACATATGAAGAGTGACTATTTCCCCAAGACTGATGATGGTTTTACAACAATGTGATGACTTAGCCAAATAAACCAAAACCTATTAGTAGGGATGGCTACAGGTCCTGTTTCCACAACACTTTGGCTAGAACTTGCTTGGAACAAAATGAGAATAAATGAATTATGAATGTATCAAACCAAAATGAAATGGCACCTGCTAGCATTCATGCTCTTACAATGTCTTAATGAACACATAATAAAAAGGAGACTCCATTAGAGGATTGTGTCCATTGGTAAAAACTCTGCCAAGGCACAACAAGGTCTAATTAAAACATCAAAATGTGAGAAGAAATACAATTTGACAGATAAATGTGAATATCATGCCATTGTCACTGAGTTTTTCTAATGAGATTAGATTCCTTCTTTAATTGACATTTCCAACTGAGGCACCCATAAGACAGACTTAATGGGAACAGTTATATATAGCTGGACTCTAGCTGGATGAATGAGTGTTTGACATTTAAATATCATAAACGATATATTCTACACTCCCCTCTCTAACCCTCTGTCAATATATGAAGGATGTGCAGATCCTTTAAATCTACAAAGCACAGGGAACAGTACAAATAATGTAAATCTACCTCATGAGAACACTGTCGCATCCACTCATTTCCATTCAATACAGGTAGTGTCTTAGAGTAAAAAAGGAAAAAGTCTCACATAGAATCCCTACAGGTAATTTAATTTATTGTTTATAAAAACGAATGGGAGGGTTTAAAGTTGCTTTCGAAAGTATGTCAATGATTTTCTTTTTCAAACAACGCTAATAAGGTGCTTTTCTGGAACTATTTTCATTTGGCACTAACAAAAGACATAGGAAAAATCCATCAACTAATGCAAGGTTGCACCATGATCAAGACAAAAGAAATAAACCCGTCATTTATTTTAAAATATCAATGTGAGAGCTTCTTTCTTTATTGGCCTTTAATGAGGTTTCCACCATGAATTCACCTAAAGCACTTTAGCTTAATGAACAAAATTTGCTATTATGAAGTCTCTTTTGTATCAGGTCTAAAATCCAGGTACTGCAGCTCCAGGATCTGTGGTATGATCCACTACATTTAATTCCCTAAGAGTCCTCGGTAGCCTCTGGAGTCAAAGCCATTCTCCTCCATTTGCCCAATTTACAGCTGGAGTTCGTCTGATAATGCAGCCTGTATCAAAGAATCATTGTATTCCTACAAATCTTTAAACATAACTGCAGAGAAACAAAGGATGGACTCAGCATAGATGAGGAATAAAACATTAAGCTCTAGGAGGCAAGATTTTACTGAGCATGGTGAATATAAAGAGAAAATAAATGATATGAAGATTGTATGCTTTAACATGCTATTATGCTGCCTAAATATTTATGCACAAACACAATTTCAGTGAGTTCAATATATATTTGTGTATATAAAAAGGGCATATACAACACACTTATAAATACAAATGTATCTGAACATGGACAGGCATCCTTAATATCTGGACTAAGCCCTGTGTACTGTTTTCAGAAAATAAAAAATAATTAGTGAGTTTATGAATTGTGTACTATTAGCTCCCAAAATATTTAAAATACACCCATTATGGTCCAGACAGAAAATAAATAATACATTTCCCTGGCTTCCAGCAGCTTAGTTTATGGCATAGATAAGAATATACCCAAGCAAACACATTCAACGGGCCCCTGACTTTCCCCAGGGAGCCCACACAGGATTTGCACTGGGGGTAAAGCTTGAACTGAATATTAAAAGGTGAAGAGGCATTTGTCACACAGATGGTGTGGAAAAGAAACAAGAAAAGGGGATTTCTAGAGGACGCATGAGAGCATAAGACCACAACAAATGGCCACAGGCTCAGCAAATCCAGACTTCTTGGCTTAAAAATTGAGTTTACTTAGAATATCTTTGTGCAGGATAAAGGAGGAGGTGGGAACAATGGAAGGAGCGAGATTACGGTTCTAGACCTCCAACCAGCAGCTCAAATGGAGCAGCTCAGCTTTATGCATTTTTCCATATACATCTTTAAATTGGATTTCCTATGAAGAAAATGTCTGCTGCTAAGAAATGTATACCTAGAAATTGTTTCATGAGAAGCTCATGGCCCATGTTTGAATGCACTGGGAGTGACACTGAAAATAGCCTGGGTTCACTGAGGACCTGGCATGCCCTGTCAAGGATATGGATTTCAATCCAGGACAGCAAGGCCAATGAAGGGTGTGGTCAGGTAAATGATAGGACCAGTTTTGTTTCTTTGGAGGGTAATTCCAGTAGTAGGGTGGAGAATAGCTTGCAATGGGGGTAGAACATAAGAGATGGTGAGAGTCTAGAACCCAGGACTCTGGGATGAAGAGAAGGTATTGCCTGACATCTGAGCCTAGGTGATGAGAAGGAGCAATCTACACCCATTTTCCAGATCTAACAAAGGTGACTGGTTGAAAATAGGTGCCACAGTTTTTATTTAAAAAAGGATTCTTATATTGATCATCAGCAAGCTCATTTATTTTGGTGGCTAGTTTTTTTTTTCTTTTTCTAATATTAGGCCTCTCACTGATACAAACAAAATTTGTATGATCAAGTGTTATTATTCTTATTGGAGTCAAAAGTGTGAAAACCCAGTAAGCTGAGTCCATTATTCCAACTAGACAAAGAAGCCAAATATCAATATGGCACATTTTGAGGATCTTAACAAAAAACAACTTAATGATATTATGTATTTTTCTCCTATTACAGATTTTGAAGCTGAGGCCAAGAGAACTTAAATGACTCACCCAATATCATAAAGCTAGTCAGTGCGAGGCCAGCATCCCAACTGTGCTCACGTGGCTCGAAAGCAATCATGCCCTACCTCTACACTTCCCCACCCTACCCACATGCTCCCAGCTCTTCCCTATTATTTTTTATCATTCCTGGGATTCCACCAATGATTCTTACAAAATACACAGTTCCCTGGAAATTTAAATATCGTTGGAGTGAGGAAAGAATATGCCCAGGGTTGGAGGAGAGGACATGTACCAAGATGGCAGATCAGGCACCAGTGCAATTTTACAGGTTGGCCCAGTGTGGTGGATGCAGATATGGCCAGGACCTGTGGTCTAACTCCCTGAGAACCTGGTAGTATCAAGATCTCCTCAGTGGTGATAGCATATTGTCTATGCATTTGTTGAAATATGTGTTACTTTATGTACTTAATGGAAGTATCCACTTTGTCCCAAGATTGGCATGTGCTAAGAGTCCCAGCTCATCCCAGTGTCTACATACATGAGTGCCCCACCCTCATCCAGCATCTAATAACGCTTACTCTAAACTCACTTGCCCTACCCATCCCAGGACATCCTGGGAGCTCACAAAGCTCCTACACATCCTGGAGGATAGCCAGGTTACACTTACCCGGCCAGGTTACACTTACATGGGTAAGTGTAACCTGGGGTGGGCTGTAGCACAACATTTTTTTCGTAGTGGGGAAGCATTGTTGACCATGTGGTGAGGAGGTAACAAGATTCCTAAAGGCCATCAAGGCATGGATAAATGGCCAAGAGGCTATGCATGGTGTGGTAGCCTACTTGGGTCAATTGTCCCCTAGGGGAGAGTGCCAGGATGGGCCCATGGTCTTTCATGGCAGCCTTTCCCCCTCTACCCACTCTGGTATCTTCCTATCCTGGAGGGCCAGGCTGTGATGGGATTCAAGGACCTTTTCCTCATAGCCCAGAGTCTAATCCCTTTTCCTCTTCTTTTTTACCTTCCATTTTTCTATCACCTCTGTTTTTAGGCTTAGAACAGGACCTTTGGGGTCCACAATGCCCCTATTTCTTATTATGCCCAAACTCCCTTCACAGACATTCTCAAGGCCAGGGCCAAGTCTCTCGAACCTTTTGATCCCATTCTTGAAATCCAGTACCTGCCAGATCCTTAAATGTTTGATGAATGAATGTGTGATGTCTACCTCAAAGAAAGCAATGGCAAAGAACAATCTGCTGCATGCAGCTCGGTTGCCACAGAAACCAGTGGGCGACCTCTGTGTAAAAAGGTGGCTGAGGGGACAGAAAGCTAGGAGAACAGCATTACAAGCAAGTTCTCTGACTAACGTGAAAAAGAAGCACACTGGAGCCTGGAGGGCATGGCATATGTCTCTGGCTCTGCCTGGTGGCATGGTGGAGGCTGCATTGGGTTTCAATGTTGGGATAGGATGGGGAACAGGAAAGAAAATAGAAGGATCCAAATATGCAAGTGTGGGTGTCTCTGTTACCGTTTTGCATTAAGACTCCATGTAGTTGCTGGGGGACAGGGTAGTCAGGGGTCCCTGGTCTTTGTCTCTTTGAGGCGAGATGAACAGGGATGCTCCAGTGGGCTTAAAAAGCCTGACGCAGGAGGTAAAGGAAATGCTCATGTTTCTAACCACCATTCTATTAACTGGCTCAGTCATCAGCCAACTTTTGACTGTTTTATTAAGATGCTCAGAGGCTGACATGCTATAAATGCTGTGAAGGCACTAGGAACCTATGGATGCGTGCTGATCCTATCCAACAGACTAATAAGAGACCAGGATGGTACCTGGAGATGACCTTACCATGTCGAAGTGAAATAACAAGCACAGAGGAGTTTTGCTAAGGAGAGTCAGACAGGTAAGGATGTGGTGATGACTAAGCAAACAGAGTCCTGGTGCTACCCCGCCCCCCAGCTTCCTATGGCAGTGACTTCTTCCTTTTGTGACCAGCCGAGAAAAGAGATGTAATTTTCCTATCATCCTTGTTCTCAGGGTGAGTTGGGGTTGACATTTTAATACATTGTTTTACAAATAAGAAAAGCATCTGTCTGAAATTCACCTCTCTCTGTTCCCTATGGAGATATGTCTTCCTTATGCTAGAAGGGCTGAGAAACTAGCTGAACTGATAGGAAAAATAAATAATGAAGTGCATAGGTAGAAACTAGTAGTTGCACAAACAGTGAGGTGAATCAAGTCCTAAATCTGAGCAACTCTGTTACTGTCAATTCTTCACATTGCTTTTGAGTTGAGAAAGCCAATCTTGGTTTTATCTTGATTTAAAATATTAGCCACAATGCTATAATAACATATTGAAAAAAAAGTGTTAACAAATATTATAGGATCAAGTTCTAAAAATATTTCTCTAAATTAAAAAAAAAAACCTCAGTATGAAACAATAAATAAGTAAACACTTTGGCCAAGTCCAATATTCACTTAAATGTAAAATAAGATTTACTTGAGTCTGGTAACTTCAATTCTAGAGGAGGGAAAAGAAATGTAATCAAGTGTTTACAATACAATGTCATAAGATATATAAGAGAATTGAGTGTAAAGCGATATGGGCAGACTTGCTAATAATATTCTGAAAATAAATCTTTTTTAAATAAAAGGAATTTGGCTCAAGGAATGAAAATGATATGTAGCCTTCTGCTTTACTTTAATTTTCCTCAAACAAAAAATGTGTGAGATGTATATTCACGCACACACATACACATATAGTGCATATGCATATTTATATATATATACACACATCTACAACATATATGCACACACAAGTCTAAGTGAAATTTAAAATGCAATGAAATATGCATGACCATTGTAGGAAGACCAGCCTGCACCTATCCTGTTAATAGAAAGGCTTTTGATCCAACCAGATACCACATCTGCTAGCAAAGAGATATAATTGACATAAATCTGAGTCATTTACCTCCTCTTTTAATGATAGCTTTTTTCATTTTATTTCATCTTTATTGGTAGAGAAAACGTGTCCTATCAAAATGCAAACCAGCCGGGCGCGGTGGCGCACGCCTGTAATCCCAGCACTTGGGAGGCTGAGGCAGGAGGATCGCAAGTTCAAAGCCAGCCTCAGCAATGGCGAGGCACTTAGCAACTCAGTGAGACCCTGTCTCTAATAAAATACAAAAAAAGGGCTGGGGATGTGGCCCAGTGGTCGAGTGCCCCTGAGTTCAATCCCTGGTACCAAAAAAAAAAAAAAAAAAAAAATGCAAATCAACCCAAACAACCTACTTTAATAGAGGAAACTGAATCTCAAAAAGCAACATCACATATGTTCTTGTGCTTTGTCCTCATTACATAACCTAAGACCCAACTGACATAGCAAGTAATTTTTTTCCTTTAACATGAAAACAGCCTCAAACATCCAGAGGGCTGATCTTTACCCCAGAGATGTGCTGCATGCATGATAATGTAGAAAGTATTCAAATAAATACAAATATGAAGCCAACTTTTCTCTACTTACTATGACCTTGACTTTCCTTCCATTTCTAGTTCACTTGGAAATATATTCTAACTAAGCACTAAACTTGCTGATCACCACACCCAAGGAGAGGGTACGAGAAGAACTGAAATACCTTTTTGAGGAACAAATCACAGCCATCTAAATTACTCCTTTGACAGAGTAATGGATCTTACAGATGAAAGGGAGCAGAAGGTGTCATTTATCTTGGCTTCACAAGACTTGTCAACATTTCTTGGTCTTTTTTTCTGAGGAACACATTCATAAATAATTTGGAAAATTATGACTCAGACCTCAAAAACCTTGAGGTAGACTACCACAAACTGGGAACAGGGAACTCCAAAAAAAGAAATTGGTGTGGAATGGGAATCATAAAGCAATTTATCTGGAAAATACACCGAGCCTGATTCTACCCATGATTGCTATGAGTGACTCCTATCTTGAATAATTCAATTTCCTCTAATTCAGTAAATACACATTTGCTTAATAGCACTGTGGTGGAGCTGAACATGGCACTGGGCCAACCGTGGTGGATGCACCCTGAAAGTCAGCTTCTGCTCCAAGTAGCTCAGGCTACATAGAGTCTGTTAGGGGTTGAATTATGTCCCTCCAAAATCCATATTCTGAAGTCCTTACCTGCAGTACCTCAGAATATGACTTCATTTGCATCAGGGCCTTGAAAAAAGGATTAAAATGAAGTCATGAGGGTGAGCACTACTCCAATATGACTGCTGTCATTCCAAGAGGAATTTTAGATATAGACATGCAGAGTAGGAACAAGACTGCTGTGGAGAAACACGGAGAAAGCATCCATCAACAAGCCAAAGAGAGAGGTCTCAGAAGAAAACACCCTGTGGACACCCTGACCTCGAGAATTGCAAGGGAATAAATATCTGTTGATGAAGCCACCCAGTCCTTGGTGCTTGGTTCAAATCGCCAGCAAACATGGATCACTGTGTCAAGAGGCAGCTTTAGACTGAGGTGAGTAAGTGACCTAATAGAGCGGCCAGGAGCACAGGTGTCTGTCCATTCAGGCAATGATCATGAGGCACCAACCAGACGGGCTTGCAATAGGATTCACACTGGTAAATATGGTATATTGACAGCTGAAATTGAAAGAAAGGGGCAGATGCACCAAGAAAAAGTGACAGCCCAAGGAAAGCCCATGTGGCTGTTGGTGACAATTAGAGAGAGAGGTGAGTCCTTCAAGTTGCTACAGACTGATTTCCACATCTGATTTGGATCCTTATTTAGCCTTAGAATAATCTCTCCTGGCTCACGCTTTACTTTCTTAAGGCATTTGTGGGCAACTTGATGTCCAGGGGACACTGACTCTTACATCATTTTGGATCTGGAAAAACTGTAATTCCAAATGGCAGAAGCAGAAGCTTCCAAATTGGAAACTGGATTTGTCTTTGGGAGATATTGTTCTTTAGGTGACAAGAACCCTTGGTGGGCCACTTTGATTCTGCAAATAGAAGAACATTCCCAGTTATTTTATTCTTGAGGAAGTCCTGTCTCAGTGAAATAACTCAAATGCCCTTTTTATCAGAATGAAATATAAAATAAGCATGTTTTCTAGTATTAAAATTCAATGTACATATAAAGTTTTTTTTTTAAATTTAATAAACAGAGTTCCTGATTTTGTCTGAATCTGGGTTTTGATTCAGACTTTGGTAGATCTGTTTACAGAAATTTTATATACTTAAAATTACAGTTTATACTAAGTGTGTGTGTGTGTGTGTGTGTGTGTGTGTGTGTGAAAGAGAGAGAGAGAGAGAGAGTTTTGTTTTCCTTCATTCTTGTTCAAGCATTTGCTCCTCAGAGATCGGCAGTGGAGATTGAACTGCAATGAAGGTATGTAGCCAGAGTTCTGAATTTCTCTTCATCTTGTACTAGGAGAAAGCCTGGGCAACAGAAGAGGGAACGAAGCATTTGGGTGCTACACTTACTGTTATTTCAGACTAAAGTTAAACACAATGAGTTGAATCCACATATTTATTTCTGCTTTCTCCTGGAACATGACAAAGAAAGCAGTAAAGGAAAAAGCCAAGGGTACATACTCATAAGAATCTTTTCCTTAGGAATGGGAGACAATAGCAAGCAAGAAATATTAACAAAGTTTTTGAAAGGAGAGCTAAAACTTAAGTCTGTGGGGTGTGGAAGGGGGAACAGAGATGGAGCTAGACCAAGAAATGAACAGCTAAGGACTGCTGAACACCCCCGCCAAGACTCAGAGATTTGAAGGGGACGTGTGTTTCTAAGACTTCCCCAAACAAGAAAAAAAAATAAAATAAAGATGCTTACTTTCTGCTGAGATCGAATCAGAGCAAAGTGAATTCCAAAACAGGAGTCCATTTGAGAGCTATGTTGAGGGACTAAGAGGAGAGCCTGCTAGGAAGGGGAGAAGCCAGTTCCTTCATGCACTCAGCTCTCTGAGAGCTCACAGCCTGGCTCACACCCCAGAAGGAGGCTCCAGAAATTCTGAGAAGGACCACTTGTATGGAAACATGAAAGAGAAAGAGACTTCAAGAAATTGGCATTTGGAGGTCACCCTGCCCAAAATCTGACTCACTTTGGGATCCCTTTTAAGTTTTTATCACCTCACTAAATAGTATGAACAACACCCAGACATTTGATGAAGTCTTACCACATGAAAAAGAGAGGTAAAAACAAACAAAACAAAACAAAACAAAATTTTTTTTAAATAAGTACTTGGAAAGAAGAAATGTTACAGTTGGTTCTAAAAAACTAATTTAAAAAATCCTCGGAGAAGAAAATAATATTGTGGTATGAAATAAGAATTGGATGCTATAAAAATGAAGATGACTATATTAGATACTAAAATTTTAATATCAAAAATAGAAAATATCAGTAGGAGGGTTAGAAGATATAAGATAAGTTGAAGAAATGCTCTAGGAACTAGAACAAAAATTCAAGAGACAGAAAACACAGGTAAAAAATACAAGTAAATCCTATAAATATCTAGGAGGGTCAACAACTGACTAGTAGGAATTCCTTAAAAAGTGAACAAGAAAAATATCGGAGAAAAAAGATTAAAAATCAATAAATAAAATAGAGTACATGAGTTTCTAGATTAAATTGCCCCAAAAGTGCCTACAAAATAAAACAATTGGCAAAATGTAACACCCAAGCACATCACTTTGGAATTTCAGAGAGGGAAGATTTTAGTAGCTAAGCACAACAAAATACTATTTTACCTCCTGTGTATGGTAAATATAATGGCTATAAGAGGGTATCTGGTTCCAATTTCTGGAGCCTATAAATGTTAACTTATTTGGAAAAGAGGCTTTGGTAAATATAATTAAGAATCTCAAAAGGAGGATATCATTTTGGATTATCAAGCTGACCCTAAAAGTGTCATAACTGGAGAGAGGCAAAGGGAGATTTAATACACAAAGAGAAGGTGATGTGGGGCTGGGATATAGTTCAGTTGTTAGAGTGCTTGCCTAGTGTGTACAAGGTCCTGGGTTCAATCCCCAGCACTACCATTAAAAAATAAGGAAGAAGGAGGATGAAGAGGAGGAAGAGGAGAATGAAGAAGAAGAGGAGGAGGAGATGTAAAGATGGAGCAGTGAGACTTGAGGACGCTGGCCTTGAAGACTGAAGTGATATAATCACAAGCAGGGATGCTGGCAACCACCTGAAGTTGGAAAAAATAGGGAAGGGATTCTCTCCTAATGCCTCCAAAGAAAGCAAGAGCTGCTGACATCCTAACTGCAGCCCAGTGATACTAATTCCAGATTCCTACCCTTCAGAACTGTGAGACAAGACATTTCTGCTGTTTTAAGCCACCCAAATCATTGTAATTTGTTATAGAAACCAGAGGAAAATAACGCATCTCCAAGGGTCAAGAGTCAAAGTCAAGTCAAGATTCTAACGAAAACATTAGAAGACTGTGGAAGCAGACCCTTACAATTCTCAGGGAAAATGATTTGCAATCCAGAATTATAAACTAAGTAAATGATTAGTTAAGCACAGGATAAAATAAAGTCATATTCAGATATTCAAAGTTTTATAATAGTTAATTTCTATAAACTTTTTCTAAGAAGTTACAGTGGAATATGCCCCCATCAACATGAAGGAGGAAACCAAGAAAGAAAAAAAAAAAAAAAAAAACTGAAAAAAATTGGGATCCAAGAAATGGTGGATCCAACATGGAAGAGTAATAAATAACCCTCCCAAGATGAAAGGGAAATAAAGCTTCAGGATACTGCTATAAAATAGTCCCAGGGTCCAGTTAAAGTGGAGGGTTTGAGGAGAGGAGTTGCCAACCAAGGAAACGCATGGGAGGTAGAGATGATCTGGTATGTTTGACGATACTGATAGGGGTTTGCAACACTGGTAGAATGTTTGAGAATGATGCATTGGTAACAGGTACAAAAACTAAGCAAAGAAACAAAGCAATGTTAAGCTCTACATACAACTAAACATAGAACAATGTAAGAAATATAAGACCTTTGTGCATCAACTGTGAACAACATATAATAATAAACACTGACTAAGCGTTTGGTAATATATCTGTACTGGGAGTAGGCAGGAAGTATATATAAGGAGGTACAAGAGCAAAAACCTCGTATTCCATACCATAGATCAAGTGCATAATATTTATTAGGACAAACAAATAGTATCATGAGCATGGTATTTAGAAATCTGAAAATAAATGAGAGAAGAAAGATAATTGAAAGCAACTACTACTGTCAGGGAGCAAATATTACAAATGGGGCTAGTGGATCAGGAGAAAGCTGATTTCATGATTCCATAAATCATGGAATACTTTTTAACTTCTAAAAACTGTTGTGTTTTTAGGTGTTACTTGAATTTTTAAAAATTACAATTGAATAAATCATAACTTGGTGCGACAAGCTGAATTATGACACTTCAGAATCTGTTGAAGTCCTGACCTGCAACGCCTGAGAAAGTGACCTTACTTGGAGATAGAGTCTTTAAAGAGATGATAAATTAAAATGGGTTCCTTAGGAGGGACCCTAATCCACTGTGACTGGTGTCCTCGATAAAGGGGGAAATTTGGACACAGTCACACACAGAGAGAAAACACCAGGAACAGGAAGACACCAGGTAAAGAGGCCTGGACAGATCTTCTCTCATAGCATTCAGAAGGAACCAATCCTGCAGAAACCCTGATCTTGAACTTCTGTTCTTCAGGGTTGTGAGAAAATAATTTTCTGTAATTTAAGTCATCTAGTCTGTGGTACTTTGTTACAGCAGCCCTAGCAAACTAATACACTTGTCAACTACAGTATGGTAAGTGTCCTGTTTAGGAGATAGATCCAGGACACATTCTTGCAGTTAGCTGGGCATAGTTTCAGTTAAAGGGAATTGCCACCATCCACCATGTCAGGAAGAAGATAAATCCTGATTCAAGAAATGAGCAGTGTACAGAGCTGTAAGTACTTCCATGACCCCTAGGTGTCCAGCCCTGCTAAGGACAGAGACTGTTCTTGGTTACACTGGAGTTTGATTCTAGATGTCAGTGGAGTTGCCCAAAGAGCAGCCAGGGTGGGGTATCACTGTTGGCCCCAAGGAGGTCAACTGTGTCTGCTTGACAGAAAATACATATTAGACCTTCTGCTAAATGAATAGCAAAACATTTTCCATCTCCATTAGTTGGTCATTATCCATTTTGCGGAATGGGTTGCTTAAAGGCCTAAGAAAATATTTGACTCCATGAAATAAAATTTGATTAAAAACACAAAAAAACAGTTCAATATTCTATTTGATTAAATCTCTAAACTTCTAACTATACCCGTACACTCTGGCTTGCATTCAATATTAACCACAGGTGAACTCTCTCTGGATGAATCAAGGATCAATACTCTCTTGTATATTGAATCTCATCCCCTCCCTGATACTTCTTTTCTCTCTGGTACCATCATTTTTCTTTCCTCCTGAATTATTCTCATGAGTACAAATTCTTGCTAAAATATCTCATACCTTTTTAAAAAATTGACTCTTGATCTCACATTCCCCTCCACTTTCACCCTGTCCTCTGTTCCTCTTTATATCAAACTCCCTGAAAAGGATGTCTGCATTCACTAGCTCTGCTTTTCATCTGCTGTTCTCTCACCAATCTACCTCAAAGAGACTTTTGTCCCTATTGCTCCAGTGAAAATGCCTCTGCCAAGGCCAACCATAGGTCCCCCTCCTGGACCTCCACCTCTGTGCAGCATTCCACACAGCTAGCCACTCCCATCTCCTTAAAGCATTTTCTTTATTTGGTTTCCAGGTCACCACATCTCTCCATCCTTCTCTTTTATCTCTAACCTCGATTCTTCTGAGTCTTCTTTGCCCATCGGTCCCCCTGTTCAGACCTCTAAATGCCCAAGTGTCCCGAGGCCCAGTTCTTTCTATAGTAACCCCCTTTTCTACATTTATTCCTCAGGTGACCTCATCCCATTTCATGGCTTTAAAAGTAATCTATAAACCAATGGCTCTCAATTCTTAATCTCTAGCCTCAATTTATCTCCTGACCTCCACATCCGTGGTTTCCAGCCTATGAAAGCCTCAATTTCTTGCTCTTCCTCACAAACCCACTTCTCTCCTGTTTTATCATCTTAAGGAACAGCAGCACAACTACATAAGTCATAACAGCTGTGATGACAATTTCCTACTGCTTTTGCCTTAGGACCAAAGGTCTTTATTATGTACCTCTTTTATTAGAGAGTTTTTACTATTTTTAAACACTGTCTCTTTCAGAGCAAGATCCAGAGAAAACAAGTGTTAGGAATATGAAATTAAAAGAAAAAATTGCTAAAGAGAAGAAAAAAAGATTACTTCTACCCAAGAATAGAAAAGTTGAAGAATCATCAAATGTTGCCTGTGCTCCTGTTACCAACTCTTAAGAAATTAAATAAGAAGAGAGGGCTTTTAACTACTGCTGGAGAACTGGGAGAGGCCTGAGGGAGGCTTCCTCTATGTGTGCCACAATGGAATGGGCCTCTAAGGAAGGTGCAATAGTGACATTTTCCTTCCAAGCACTTAAAAGACCTGGGTAGGCAATGATCTGTTCTCAAAGATATCAAGACATGTCCTCCCAGGAGAGAGGAGGAAGGATCCAATTATCTCCCAAGGGTCCATATAACTGAGATATACAGTGCACCATTAGATTACCACCACACTTTGGTGACACAATGTGGTAAACAGGCAACATTAAGCCAGGCGCCATCTGGGACCTTTCTTGGCCTAAGCAAACTCAGTAGCCATGCAAGTTTCATACCGAAGAAGACATTGGCACACATATGTGCCTCCAGCATAGTTTATTTTAATATATGGTACCCTTCAAGTCTCCTTCTAAATCTACTACAAATAACAGGTTTTAGCACATCAGGTGATATTTTGCTTCCTGAAGCATTTAAATTAATTTTCTATTACCAATGCAAATGTGTACTTTCCAATTTACCCACTGCACAATAAAACCTAATTTAAAGCAATTAATGTTCATTAATGGCCCCATCTGCATGTTTATCGCTTTATCCTTAAATACTTGAGACATGGTATCCATATTTTATAGCTCACTTCTTATCAGCAAGAATTCTTATTCTCAAGGGTAAATGTAAGACTAACATATAAGGATCTCAGATCTTTACAGACAAACTATATTGCTCTTAAAGAAAAAAGAAGGGCTTGATGAAGAGGTTGAATGTGTATAATGATAAATGTACCTAATGCAAAGAAAGGCTCGTACATGCTCAGCTTTCTCACTGACTTCCTCTTTCCCCAGAACAGGTGTGGCAGAAGGGACTGTGTGCTGGACAGCTTTTCACTCCTCAGTGGGATTTTGCCAAGAATGGGGTGCCATGCAGTGGTAGCAGCCCAGGGAGGTTTTCCTGCTGCATCCCTCTGTAGAAGGCCTGTGTCTCAGAGCACTTTGAACAAGTGCTTTGGCATCAGACAGACACTGCTCCACCACTGGCGTTAATTGCAGGCATTTCTGAACACTGACCACGCATTTTGAGCTTGAGCATCAATTTTCTCACTCTGCCTAATAGTTTTGCTCAGGGCCCCAAAACCTAACATGTTAAAAGACAAAATTGCATCATGACCAAGAGGGCAGGCTCTACCAGATCAGATGCCAGGGTTCAAATATCTGGTAGTTTCACCCTTCACCAGCTATGCATGCATGTGACCTTTCAGTCCCTTGTTCTTTACATCTACAATATGGGCATCATATCCAGTATCACATCTCAAAGGCTTATTGTTATGATTAAAATGAGTTAATAAGCACAAATTGCTTAAAACATACCTTGGTAAATGGTGACAAGTTGTTTAATATTAGGGAAAAAACAAAACCAATAGGTACTTGGAAATAACAGATATTTTTATTAAAGCTTCTCCGAGAGTCACAGACTGTGCTGTTAAACGTGACTTCTGGGCTCAGAGATGAGAATGCTGACACAAGGACACATGTGGTGGCTTTTCTCACTACCTCTTCCTCCATCCTAGAGGAAGTAAGTGCACTTCTGTGACACTGTAATGCCCAAAGCCTGACACCAAACACTTATGTAATTCTTGCAAAAAGGTAATAATATTAAAGAGAGAGAGAGAGAGAGAGAGAGAGAGAGAGAGAGAGAGAGAAGAAAAAGTCAATGATATGTTTATACCATTGTAAGAAGAAAAGTAAATGCATTGGAATGAGATTTTTTTCTTTTTCTTTTTGTACTGGGGATTGAACTCTGGGGCACTCGACCACTGGGCCACATCCCCAGCCCTTTTTTGTATTTTATTAGAGACAGGGTCTCACTGAGTTGCTAAGTGCCTCGCCATTGCTGAGGCTGGCTTTGAACTCGTGATCCTCCTTCCTCAGCCTCCCGAGTGCTGAGATTACAGGCGTGCACCACCACGCCTGGCTCAGGATGAGATTTTTAAAATAACTTTGCCAAACAAAGATCAACCCATCTGATTTCTCTATTCCTAAAAGAAAAAGAAAGTTAATAAATGTTTCTGCACGTGTGATTTCAATGAAATTTACATTTACGCATCATTATCATTTTGGTGGAAGGCAAAATAATATTCGGCTTGTCACTGGAGGGGCAGATGGAGATAGAGTTTAGGAAGTTGACAAGCTAGCTGACAGAAATGAGTAAAATTTACGTTCCTACCAACCTAATGGCAAGCAATTATCTCTGAACTAGGATAACAAATGTGCTTCTTTATCCTAAAACTTGACATGCCTTATAGAAGTATCCAGAAGGCATATTTTCTGTAAAAAAGAAACTGCTTCTGTATTCAACATTTAGTACAAAAGTTTAATTGGATACTGACCCTTTCAGAAGATTTTGTTATAACAGAAATATTAAGAGAGTAGAAAATCTACCTGAAGTTGTCTGCTATGTTCTGCTATCTATTTCTCCATTTAAATATTGCCTTACTAGAATAGTTTTACTTCATATTTTATACCATTTACAAATTTTGGCATTAGTAAAATATAAATTACTAAGCCTAATCCATAGTCATCCTATTTTATGAGTATCATAAATAAAACAAATACAAGTGGTACAGTTGGTGTTTGTCTTGGTTTGACAGACTATCTTAGCATGAGAAAGACATTTTTTGATTCCATGATTAAATGATATCCTATGTAATAAAAAAAATCAGCAATGTGCTGCTGTAGTTCATCATGGATGCCACTAGATAATTAAAATGTGTTAACATAAAACTTTAAGACAATGTAAGTGACTTATATTGTGAGTTTTGAACATTTTGACTTATAAATTTATATTCTATGAAATAATAACCAAACTAGATGCACTCTGCTATATATAAATTGCTTATCCTAAAACAAAATGTCATAGCTATATGAATTATTTTCATGAAACCATAAAATATGATTGTTATCTGATAGTAAAAGTTTGAAAATTATGTTCCACAGAAAGTCTAGCAATTTACATTCACAACTGCTAGAGACAGAAATAAGCTTGCTTACACAGACCAAATGGCATTTGTTAGAAATAAGAAAGTGAAAGCTCAACACGTTGCTGTAAGCTTCTAATTCTGGAATCAAGTAGGAAAATGGTAGGAAAAAAGTAGAAAGACCATCTTTAAAAATTAGCCATGGGCTGGGGTTGTGGCTCAGTGGCAGAGCGCTCGCCTCGCACGTGCGTGGCCCGGGTTCGATCCTCAGCACCACATAAACATAAATGCATTGCATTATGTACAACTAAAGTAAATAAATAAATATTTAAAAAAAATTAGCCATAACCCCACTTAAGTGATATGATAATCTAGCAATAACATTGGGGAGAAAAGTATATCAGAAAAAGAATCAGCATGAATGTGACATATTTCAATGAATTGATGATGGATTTGTCAGATCAAAAAGAACAGAAAGAGAAAGGAATAGGAAGCAAAGCAGTAATACCAAGCACCTACTGTTATCCAAATCATAGTGACATTAGTTTAGTCAAAAATCTACCTTAGCACTTATTACTCTGTATCCAGGGGCAATCCTAGCCCTGTGAGTCTCTGATTCCACATTTAAAACTGCAGGTAATAATAATTAGAGCTATGGCAAGGTCCCAAGAGGTAGTGCACATAAAGTGTTAAATTATTCATGAAGTATAGTAAGACCACATTGTAGGCTCCATCTCCAGGTGGCTTCTGTTACTAATGCTCGTGATGACACCATGCCCCAGTCAGTGGGAGAGCTGGGACTCAGATTGAGCCCTTTCAACCGCAAACCTAAGCTATTCTCATATATTTAGCCTCAAGACATTTGTACATTTTTGTCTCTTTTAATGGGAATTCTCTCCTTCCTCCTTAGCCTTAAATCTCCAGATGCCTGCTATACCCTATTCATCCCTCAAAATTCATTTAAAATACAACTTTCTCAGGGAACTGTCCCTAGTGTTTCTATTATATATTCTATGAGCACTCTGATATTTTCCTTTTTGTTATTTATGAATAAATTCAATTGATTAATTTGCTAATTATGTTTAAGTGTTGCTCCTCTACCAGACTATAAATACCATGAGAACAAGGTCCAGCTCTCTCTGATACCATGATGAATTCAACCTCCAGAGGGCATCTGGAACAGTGTAGGCATGTGATAAAAACTTATTGAATATTGCACTGTATCCATTAAAAATTCAGTGTAGAATGAAGATGGCAAACATTATTGTTTGACTTTGCTTATTAATGAAAGAATGTTGAAAAAGAAGTGAACAAATTTAAGATGTAGTGGAGAAATTATGAGAGATGGAGTGAAGTCCCTGAGGAAGTTGAAGGACTTGATCCAAGGCATGAGAATAAGAACTGCCCAAGAAGAGGAGGAGAAACAATTCTGACACTGTCAGGAAAGAAGGTGCAAGGATAGTTGAAGATGCATAAAGATTGCCAAAGTAGATCTGTTCATGGATGCTACGTTCTCCTAAAGTAGAAGGTGGTGTTTGTATGTCAGAGTGAGTGAGAGGATTTTGAAGAGCTTAGAGAAAGGGGTTTTGAAGAGCTTAGAGAAAGGACCAGGAAAAGGTAGTAAGTGAGAGAGAGACTCAGAGCTCCCAGGAAACCTCAAGCCTCTAGTCACAGTTGGAGACCTGGGTTTTCACTATTACCAATCTTCACAGGCATGGGTAGTATTTTCTTCTGTGGAGCTCAACAACTGGGGTCTTGGAGATAAGAAGACAATCTTGATCCACTATAAATAGGAAGATGAAGATTATGATGCTGAGGCCAATGCCAAACACTGACTCATTTTTACTGAGAACTGTTCAAAGTTGGTATGAAATACTTCATTTATTACACACATAACCCATTTATTGCATTTCTTACATATGTTGTATATATCCCCTTTCTATAGATGAGAACCATGAAACTTTTTTCGTACAACTTGATTAAACAGAATTTATATACCATAGGGTACACTTACCGCACATGTAGAACTGCTTATAGTTCATAAAATTATAGAGTTACTAACATTGCCACATGTCAGTTTTAGACCATTTTGCAACTTTAAAAAATTCCCTTGGGCCAGGTGCAGAGGCATACTCCTTTAATCCCAGCATTTCAGGAAGCTGAGGCAGGAGGATCTCAAGTTCAAAGCCAGCCTCAGCAAAAGTGAGGCTCTAAGCAACTCAGATCCTGTCTCTAAATAAAATACAAAATAGGGCTGGGGATGTGGATCAGTGGTTGAATGCCCCTGAGTTCAATTACCAGTACCCCACCCCACTAAAAAAAAATTCCCTTGAGCCTGTTTGGACTCAATCCTGTTCGGACCCACAATCCAGGGAACCACTAATCTGCTATATATCTTATGTCACTATAAATTTAGCTTCTGTGTATATCTAACATAAACAGAATTATACAATATAAAGATTTGTTCTTTTTGTGTGGCTTTGTTCACTAAGGATAATATCTTTGTGGTTCATGCATTCTGAGGTATATACACATTAGTATTTTGTTCTTTATTCCAATACAGCACTTAATTATATGGGATCTCTACATTTTGAAATTGATGGACATTTAGGTGCTTTCCAGTTTAGAACTGTTAAATTAATAATGCAGTCATAAACTTGCATGAACAATTCTTTGTGTGGACATATATTTTTACTCTCTAGAGTAGATTACTACAAGTGAAATTTCAGAGTTGTGTGGTAGGATTTTATTTAATTTATTTGAAAACTGCCAAAATGTTTCCCAAAGTAAATGTGCTGCTTTATATTCCTAGTAGAAACATCTGACAATTTCTCCACATCATCACTACACTCTTCTATTTGATTATAGCCATTCTTGTGGACATATAATGGTATTTAACTGTGGTTTTAATTTTCATTTCCCTAATGACTAATGATGTTCTGTAACTTATTATAAACTTATTAGCCAGTTGCACAACTTCTTTGATGAAATGTCTATTACTCAAATCTGCTGCCCATTTTTAATTAGGATTTTTTTTTATCTTATTAGGTTGTAAGACTTCTTTTTATTTTCTCAACCCAAATCCATTCTCAGATATACAACTGGTAAATATTTTCTCTCAGTCTGTGACTTGTTTTTTTTGTTTTCTTAATGGTGAATTTTGAAGTACAAAAGGTTTTTGTTTAACAAAGTCCATGTTATTAATTTCTTTCTTTAATTGGTAATGCTTTTGGTGTCATTTCTGACAACTCTGCCTAACACAAGTTCATAAAGCTTTCGACTGTGATTTTCTATAGAAAACGTTTAACACATTTAGTTTTAATATCCATCTTGAGTTATATTTTTGAAATCTATGAGGGAACAATCTAAGTTCTTTTTCCCCTCCAGAAATGGATATCCAGTTGTCCAACACCATTTTGTTTGTTGAAAAAATAGTTTCCCCACTGATTTGACTTGACACATTTGTCACAAATCAATGACAATAAGTAGGTTTTATTTAAGGATTCTTACCTTTACTTCTATATCCCTGTGCTGATGTAAGTACCATGCTTTTTGATCACTATAGGTTATGGTAAGTTTTGAAACCAAGTGGACTGAGTCCTCCAATTTTGTTATTCATTTTCAAAATTGTCTCGACTACTTTAGGTCCCCTGAATTTCTATTAAAATATTAGAATTCACTTGTCAATTTCACCTGGGATTGTATGTGTGTGTGTGTGTGTGTGTGTGTGTATGTTACTTGAGTCAGGATCATTAAACTCAGAGTCATTCTACCACTGAGCTACATCTTCAGCTTTGTTATTTTAATTTGAGACAGGATCTCAGTAAGTTTCCTGGGCTGGTCATGAACTTGAAATCCTCTTGCTTCAGCCTCCTGAGCTCTGGGATTACAGTCATACACCACCACACCTGTAGTTGCAGGGTTTTTGAAGATGGAGGAAGTTCCTTTGTATTTCTAATATGGTGTATATTCTTATCATAAACATGATTTGTCAAATGTTTTTTGTGTCTATGAGATAGTTATACTTTTCTTGTCCTTCACATTATTCATATAGTAGGTTAGATTGATTTTCAGATGTGAAATCAACCTTACATTCCTGAGATAAAACTCACATGCTAATGGTATATAATCCTTTCTTTCCTATGTTACTGAATTTGCTTTGTTAACATTTTGTTAAGGATTTTTGTGTAACCTTCATGAAGGATATTGGTCTATAGTTTTTGTTTGCTTGTTCTTGTGAAGTTTTATCTGCCTTTGGGATCAGAATAATTTTGGCCTAAGAAATGAGAAGTATTCCCTCCTCATTTATTTTCTGAAAGAGTTTATAAGAATTAACATTTCTTCTTTAAATATTTGATAAAATACACTAATCAAGACATCAGAACTTTGTCTCTTCTTTGTGGAAAGATTTTAAAATTATTAATTCAACTTCTTGTTCTAGATATGGTCTCATTTTCTATTTAAGTCTGTTTGGCAATATGTAAACACACAATTTTCTGCTCTAATATTTATTATTTCCCTCTTTTTCTTGTTCTGGATTTAGTTCACTGTTCTTTTTCAGTTTCTTAAATTGGATCTTGCAAAACTTTTTTCTTTGGTGATATAAGCACACAGGATTATAAATTTTCCATTAAGCATGGCTTTACTGCATTCTACAATATTTGTTTTAATTTAGTGTTTATTTAACCCCAAATATTTTTTGATTCTCCCCAAAATGATTTCTGTTTTCTTCTTTGACCCATGGTTTACTTAGAAAAGTGTGTTAGTACCCAAACATTTGGCATTTTTCCAGATTTCTTTTTGTTATATTTTTGGGGGGGGGCAGGTACTGGGGATTGAACTCAGTGACACTCAACTACTGAGCCACATCCCCAGTTCTATTGTGAATTTTATTTAGAGACAGAGTCTCACTGAATTGCTTAGCACCTTGCTGTTGCTGAGGCTGGCTTTGAACCCGTGATCCTCCTGTCTTAGCCTCCTGAGCCACTGGAATTACCGGCATGCATCACTGTGCCTGGCCTGTTATATATTTCCAATTTAATTTTGTTGTGATCAGAAAACATGCTTTATATTACATTAATTTTTTAAAAAATTGTTGAGAGTTATTGTATGATGTAGCATATTTTCCATTTTGGAGAACACTACATTGTGAAAAATATGAATTCTATTATTTTTGAATGAAATGCACAAATGTCATTTAAGTAACACTGATAATATTGTCTAGGCCTTTTATACCTTTGCAGATTTTCTATCTAATTGCTTATTAATTATTTAATAGGATATTGAAATTTCAGACTATTATTTTTGAGTTGTCTATTTATCCTTTCTTTTTGTTTTGTTTCAAATATTTGGAGTTTGCTATTAGTAGGTATATGGACATTTATAATTGCTATATCTGTCAATGTATCAATCTTTTAACATCACAAAATGTTTCTCTTCTCTTTGTAATATCATCATGCTAAGGTTTATATTATTTGATACTATTATAACCATCCTAGTTCTATCATAGTTACTGAATGATTACACAAAAATCACTGATTGGTCCAATGTCAAAGGACTTTTTCATTGTGTTTTCTTCTAGGAGTTTTTTGATGTCATATCTTATATTTAAGTCTTTAACATTTTGAGTTAATTTTCATGTATGCTGTAAAATAGGAGTTCAATTTCACTTTTTGCATGTGGACATACAGTTTTCTCAACATGATTTATTGAAGAGACTATCCTTTTCCCATTGTGTATGAAAGAAATATTAGCTAACACTATTTTTCACTTGTCAATCTTATTACTTATTGAGAAAAAATGTTTTGTGTAGCAATTCACAATTTTCAAAGCACTTGTATCCATTAATGTGATTTAATCTTACAAAAATTCTGGGAGGTAGGTGTTATTATACCCAAATTATAGCCTATAGTTATTTTGTACAGTTGATAAGTGGTAGAATCTTGACTGAAATTGAGTTCTTATGATGTTGTATTAATGCACTTCACACCATACAAAGAGGCTCTCTTCATTAAAAATTTAATTGTCTTTTTATTCCTCCAGCTTTTGTGTGAAATAAGGGTGCATAATTACTCAGTATATTTAATAGAGAAAAGAAATTTAATAAATTAATTTATAAGTCACAAGAGATTAAGTAAATATTAGTGTATCTATAAATTAAATCCTATCTATCCATTAAATGTGGCATGTTAAATATTTGTCATGAAAATATAAACATATTATAACAAGTGCAAAAAATTCCAAAAGTTTAGATATAAACAGAATAGATACTCCAAAAGTAGTTTCACATATTTACAGTCAATTGATTTATAACAAAGACACTACTAAAATTCAGCAGGAAAATTTTTTTAATATTTATTTATTTACTTTAGTTGTACACAATGCAATACACTTATGTTTACGTGGTGCTGAGGATCCAACCCAGGCCGCGCATGTGCAAGGCGAGCGCTCTGCCGCTGAGCCACAACCCCAGCCCCCAGCAGGAAAAATTTTACTTTCAATAAAAATAGTTCTAGAGCAATTTTATACCTATATGAAAAAAATTTTGCCCCATTACTTCACATCATACTTAAAAATTAATATTAGGTGTGTCATGAACATGAATGTAAAGAAAAACAATAAAAGTTTTAGTAGAAAACAGAATAACTTCATACCTTTGGGAAGAAAACTATTTCCTTATTAATATAAAATAACAATGCCCACCAAAGAAAAATGATACAGTTCATTAAAATTAGGAAGTAAATTACTAAAAGACACCAGGGAGACAAAATGAGAAGATATTCACAATATATACATCCAACAAAAAGCTTCAAAGTAAAGTAACTCAAGATTTCCCACATATTAATAAGAAAAAAGTAAATGGACCTATTTCTTAAAATTGGACAAAAGATTTAAACAGGTATTTTGCCCAAGGAAAAAATATACAAATGAAAAATCAGCAAAAATAAATGTAGCTAATTACTAATGAAAATTAGTAACTACCACTGCATTCCCTATAGAAGACTGACATCACCACATGCTGGCAAGAAAGTGGAGAATCTGGCTCAAGGGAGGGAAATGATGCCACAACTTCAGGAAAGTCTGCCATTGCACATTCAAGCTCCAAGTGTGCAATGAGATCCAGGAACCACACTCTTACACACATACCCAAGGGAAATAAGGGCACATATGCACCAAAAGATAGGTACAAGAATGTTCACAGAAGCCTCATTTTATAACAGCCAGAAACTGGAAACAGGACAAGCATTCATCTGTAGTGGAACAGATAAAGTATGGCATATGATCAAATAGTAGTCATCAATAAAAAAATCAAAAGGTTAAAGATGAATCAATGTAGCAGATACTATGGTGAGAATTGAGGCAGAAAAATTACATGAGGTATGATTTCACTGACGTGAACATCAATGATAGGCAAATTAACCAGTGATGATAGAAGTAAACAGTCCTTATTTCTAGGGAAAAGGGGTACAATGGCACTTTCTGGAATGCCAGAAATGTTCTACATTTCCATGTGAGTTACATATAACAGCCAAGTCAAGAGTTGCTTCTGTTTTGATGTATGTCCTTATGCCAATGCCTCATAGCCATTTTTCAGGGTGAAGCCTGCCCCCAGCCACTAGATTCAATTGTGTGGGTGGTGATTTTAAATACTGACCTTTCATTGGTTAAAACAAGTTATAGAATGGACACTCTTCCATCTCTCTCCCTTCACCCTTTTTTGTCTGCTGCCAAGATAGATCCTCATTATGGTTCTAATTTGGCTTTGCAAAACATAAAAATAAATGATATATCTATTTTTACTTGTGCCAAATAATATTTACGGCTGACTGGGTTCTTCCTTTCATTTCCTGCTTTGCCCTTTGGGGCATGCATGCATTCTCTCTCTGTCTCCTGCCCCTCTGCGTGTACATACACACACACACACACACACACACACACACACACACACTTAAAAGAAGAGTAAACCTTTTGGCACAACACATCCTGGCTTTGAGAACCTATATTGGTTAGAGATGCATCCCAAATATGATTTGCAGCACCCATGAGACTGTTTTCTGTATAATTTCACCAAGCCAGTCAACTTGCTATGAAATTAAAGGTTTAGAACCTATCTAAAGTTTGGGGCTCAGGAACATGGACTCTGGTTTCTCAAAATAGACAACACATTGGAAGATCTCACCAGGATCCTCTGATACCATCTCTCTTGCTTCTTCTTTTTCTGCCATTCCACTAAGAAGGGCTCAGCATGAGCACTGGCCAAAAACAGGAACTTGATTGTGGCCTCTTCTTAAGTGTAAATTCTTTTTTTTTTTTTTTTTTTTTTTTTTTTTTACATTTCATATTATACTTGTAGAGCACATTTTTACATATCTCTGGTTGTATACAAAGTATATTCACACCATTCGTGACTTCATACATGCACTTAGGGTAATGATATCCATCTCATTCTACCATCTTTTTTTTTTTTTTTTTGTCTTGCTCCTTTTGCCCCCTCCCTTCCCCTCCCTCCCCATTGGCCATTCTAGTGTTCCTCTAATCCTCCTATGCTCCCCATCCCAACCCCACTGTGAATCAGCCTCCTTATATCAGAGAAAACATTTGGCATTTGGCTTTTTAGGATTGGCTAACTTCACTTAGCATTATATTCTCTAACTCCATCCATTTACCTGCAAATGCCATGATTTTATTCTCTCTTATTGCTGAGTAATACTCCATTGTGTGTATATACCACATTTTCTTTATCCATTCATCTACTGAAGGGCATCTGGATTGGTTCCACAGTTTAGCTATTGTGAATTGTGCTGCTATAAACATTGATGTGGTTGTGTCCCTGTAGTATGCTGTTTTTAAGACCTTCAGGCAAAGACCAAGGGAGTGGGATAGCTGGGTCATAAGGTGGATCCAATCCAAGTTTTCCAAGGTATCTCCATACTGCTTTCCATATTGGCTGCACCATTTTGCAGTCCCACCAACAATGTATGAGTGTGCCTTTTTCTCCACGTCCTCGCAGCAACATTTATTGTTGTTTGTGTTCTTAATACTGCCATTCTGACGGGTGTAAGATGAAATCTTAGACTGGTTTTGATTTGCATTTCTCTAATTGCCAGAATGTTGAACATTTTTTCATGTACTTGTTGATTGATTGTATATCTTCTTCTGAGAAGTGTCTGTTCAGCTCCTTGGCCCATTTAATGATTGGGTTATTTGTTTTTTTGGTGTTAAGATTTTTGAGTTCTTTATATATTCTAGAGATTAGTGCTCTATATGACGTACATGTGGTAAAAATTTGTTCCCAATTAGTAGGTTCTCTATTCACCTCACAGATTGTTTCTTTTGCTGAGAAAAAGCTTTGTATTTTAAATCTATTCCATTTATTGATTCTTGATAATAATTCTTGTGATACAGGATTCTTATTAAGGAACTTGGGGCCTAATCCAACATGTTGGAGATTAGAGCTTACTTTTTCTTCTATTAGGTGTAGTGTCTCTGGTCTAATTCCTAGATCCTTGATCCACTTTGAGTTGAATGTTGTGCATGGTGAGAGATAGAGGTTTAATTTCATTTTATTGCATATGGATTTCCAGTTTTCCCAGCACCATTTGTTGAAGAGGCTATCTTTTCTCCAATGTACGTTTTTGGCACCTTTGTCTAATATAAGATAACTGAAATTATATGTGTTAGTCTCTGTGTCCTCTATTCTGTACCATTGGTCTACCAGCCTATTTTGGTGCCAATACCATGCTGTTTTTGTTACTACTGCTCTGTAGTATAATTTAAGGTCTGGTATAGTGATGCCACCTGCTTCACTCCTCTTGCTAAGGATTGCTTTAGCTATTCTGGGTCTCTTATTTTTCCAGATGAATTTCATGACTGCTTTTTCTATTTCTATGAGGAATGTCATTGGGATTTTGATTGGCATTGCATTACATCTGTATAGTGCTTTTGGTAGTATGGTCATTTTGACAATATTAGTTCTGCCTGTCCAAGAACAGGGTAGATCTTTCCACCTTCTAAGGTCTTCCATAATTGTTTTCTTTAGTGTTCTGTAGTTTTCATTATAGAGGTCTTTCATGTCTTTGGTTAAGTTGATTCCCAAGTTTTTTGTTTGTTTGTTTGTTTGTTTTGATGCTACTGTAAAAGGGGTAGATTTCCTCACTTCCTTTTCATAGGATTTGTCACTGATATATAGAAATGCCTTAGATTTATGGGTGTTGATTTTGTATCCTGCTACTTTGCTGAATTCATTTATGAGTTCTAGAAGTTTTCTGGTGGAATTTTTGGGGTCTTTTAGGTATAAAATCATGTCATCAGCAAATAATGATAATTTGAGTTCTACTTTACCTATCTGTATCCCTTTAATTTCTTTTGTCTGTCTTATTGCTCTGGCCAGCATTTCAATTACTATGTTGAATAGAAGTGGTGAAAGAGGGCATCCCTGTCTTGTTCCAGTTTTTAGAGGGAATGCTTTCAATTTTTCTCCATTTAGAATAATGTTGGCCTGGGGATTAGCATATATAGCTTTTATGATGTTGAGATATGTTCCTGTTATCCCTAGTTTTTCTAGTGTTTTGAACATGAAGGGGTGCTGTATTTTTTTAAAAATATTTATTTATTTACTTTAGTTGTACACAATGCAATCCATTTATGTTTACGTGGTGCTGAGGATCGAACCCAGGCCGCGCACGTGCGAGGCGAGCGCTCTGCCGCTGAGCCACGACCCCAGCCCCAAGGGGTGCTGTATTTTGTCAAATGCTTTTTCTGCATCTATTGAGATAATCATATGGTTTTTATCTTTGAGTCTATTGATGTGATGAATTACATTTATTGATTCCCGTATGTTGAACCATCCTTGCATCCCTGGAATGAACCCCACTTGATCGTGGTGTATTATATTTTTGATATGTTTTTGTATCCGTTTTGCTAGAATTTTATTGAGAATTTTTGCATCTATGTTCATTAAAGATATGGGCCTGAAGTTTTCTTTTTTTGATGTGTCGTTGCCTGGTTTGGGGATCAGGGTGATATTTGCTTCATAGAATGAATTTGGAAGGGCTCCCTCTTTTTCTATTTCCTGAAATAAATTGAAGAGTATTGGTATCAGTTCTTCTTTGAAGGTCTTGTAGAACTCGGCTGTGTATCCATCTGGTCCTGGGCTTTTCTTGGTTGGTAGGCTTCTGATGGCATCTTCTATTTCGTTGCTTGAAATTGGTCTGTTCAAATTATGGATATCATCCTGCTTAAGGTTGGGCAGATCATAAGACTCTGCCTTCGGTGTTTTGTATTTTGTTGTAGTACAAGTTTTCAAAATAATTTTGAATTATTTCCTGTATTTCCATAGTGTTTGTTGTGATATTTCCTTTTACATCACATGTTAGTAATTTGAGTTTTCTCTCTCCTTCTCTTTGTTAGCCTAGCTAAGGGTCTGTCAATTTTATTTATTTTTTCAAAGAACCAACTTTTTGTTTTGTCAATTTTTTCAATTGTTTCTTTTGTTTCAATTTCATTAATTTCAGCTCTGATTTTAATTATTTCCTGTTTTCTACCACTTTTGGTGTTGGATTGCTCTTCTTTTTCTAGAGCTTTGAGATGTAGTTTTAAGTAATTTATTTGTTGACTTTTTCTTCTTTTGAGGAATGAACTCAATGCAATGAACTTTCCTCTTAGAACTGCCTTCATAGTGTCCCAGATATTCTGATATGTTGTGTCTGTGTGCTCGTTCACCTCTAAGAATTTTTTAATCTCTCCTTTGATGTCATCTGCAACCCATTGTTCATTCAGTAGCATATTCTTTAGTCTCCAGGTGTTGGAGTAGCTTTTATTTCTTATTTTATCATTGATTTCTAATTTCATTCCATTATGGTCTGATAGAATGCAGGGTAGTATCCCTACTTTTTAAATATTTGCTCAGAGTTGTTTTGTGGCCTAGCATATGGTCTATTTTAGAGAAGGTTCCATGTGCTGCTGAGAAGAAAGTGTATTCACTTGTTGAAGGATGAAATATTCTATATACGTCGGTTAAGTCTAAGTTGTTCATTGTGTTTTTGAGTTCTATAGTTTCTTTGTTCAGCTTTTGTTTGGAAGATCTATCCAGTGGTGAAAGAGGTGTGTTAAAGTCACCCAGAATTATTGTGATGTGGTCAATTTGACTCTTAAACTTGAGGAGAGTTTGATGAACATGGATGCTCCATTGTTTGGGGCATATATATTTATAATTATTAAGTCTTGTTGGTGTATGGTTCCCTTGAGCAGTATATAGTGCCCTTCTTTATCCCTTTTGATTGACTTTAGCTTGAAGTCTACTTTATTTGATATGAGGATGGAAACCCCTGCTTGTTTCCTCTGTCCATATGAGTGGTAGGATTTCTCCCAACCTTTCACCCTCAGCCTGTGGATGTCTTTTCCTATGAGATGAGTCTCTTGGAGGCAGCATATTGTTGGGTCTGTTTTTTTTTTTTTTTTTATCCAATCTGCTAGTCTATGTCTTTTGATTGGTGAGTTTAGGCCATTAAAATTCAGAGTTATTATTGAGATGTGTTTTGTATTCCCAGCCATTTTTGTTTATTTTTGGTATTTACCTTGACATGGTTTCTCTTCCGATTGTTTTTTTTTTCCTTTAGTGTAATACCTCTCTCTGTTGATTTTCATCATTGATTTTCTTTTTACCTTCTTGGAATATTTTGCCGAGGATGTTCTGTAGTGCTGGCTTTCTACTTGTAAATTCTTTTAACTTTTATCATGGAAGGTTTTTATTTCATCCTCAAATCTAAAGCTTAATTTGACTGGGCATAAGATTCTTTGTTGGCATCCCTTTTCCTTTAGAGCTTGGAATATGTTGTTCCATGATCTCCTAGCTTTGAATGTCTGAGTTGAAAATTCTGCTGTGATAAGAATTGGTCTCCCCCTATGTGTGATCTGATTCCTCTCTTTTGTGGCCTTTAAACTTCTATCCTTGTTCTGTATGCTAGGCATTTTCATTATAATGTGTCTTGGTGTAGATCTGTTGTAATTTTGTACATTTGGTGTCCTATAAGCCTCTTGTATTTGGTTTTCCAATTCATTCTTCATGCTTGGGAAATTTTCTGATATTATCTCATTGAAGACGTTGTGCATTCTTAGATTTGGTCTTTTGATGCTGTCCCATACTTCTTGCATGTTCTGTTCATGGTTTCTTACTATCTTCATTGTGTGGTCAACTTTATTTTCAAGATTATATACTTTGTCTTCATTGTCTGAAGTTCTTTCTTCCAGTTGATCTAGTCTGTTGGTGATGCCTTCAATTGTGTTTTGTGTTTTTTATTTGGTTAATTGTTTCCTTCATTTCAAGGATTTCTGACTTTTTTTTTTTCCAGAGTTTCTATCTCTTTCTTGAAGTAATCTTTTGCTACCTGTACTTGCTCTCTTATATCTTTGTTGTAGTGGTCAATTTTTGCCTGTATTTGCTCATTTAAGTCATTCTTTGATTCAAAGATCATTTTAATTATGAACCTTCTGAACTCCTTCTCTGACATTTCATCAACTTCGCTGAGCATGGGTTCTGTTGTTGTAGAATCCTGATTTGTTTGGGGGTATTTTCCTCCCTTGTTTTTTCATGTTGTCTGTTTACCTTACTTTCTTGCATTGTATATCTGAGTTATTACAGCTTCTTCTCTTATAATACTCTTGCAGGTTGTCTGTGCCTCCCCTTAGCGCTGGGCTATCAAAACCTGCCGCTGATCCTCAAAGTATGCTACCTGGGGCTGGGTCCACCCTGCTTGGTGTGGATCGAACTGGTTGAGTGTGAGTTCCTAGGGTGGTCTGGAGCTAACCACGCTGGGGTGAAGGTCAGTGGGACTGCCCTGGGCCCACCTGAACTCAAAGCAGAGTTGGCGGGTCTGTCCTTGCTGTCTCCTGCTCTGGGGCAGAGGTTGGCAGGGCTGGCTGGAGCCTTGTTGCACACCAGTGGGGGTCAGTGGGACTGACCTGGGGCTGACCTTGCTCGGGTGAAGGTCAGCAGGACTGCCCTGGGCCCGCCTGGGCTCAGGCAGAGTTGGCAGTTCTGTCCATGCTGTCTCCTGCTCTGGGGCGGAGGTAGGTGGGCAAGTGTAAATTCTTGACCCTAAACACAACTCTGACGCCATCATCAACTGATTTCATCACTTCTCTAGCTCTCAGGCCTTTATTATAGTCCGAAAAAAAGTAGAACTTCCAGATGTGGTCAAAATTGGTTCCAACAAAATATTTCTATTCTTTTTGAACATTAGTTCAGTATCTAGTAACTTCTAGACCTGAATTTGTGATTAATGATAGGAACACAATGAGTTTTCTTAATGAGCAAAAGAGCATGTGATATAATTGGAATCTTATAATGTGTCCTGAGAAATCATGGATGGAAAGCATCTTTTAAGAATAAATCACTACATGGCTGTACTCTTAGTGGTTTGCTCTGCTCAACTCAGCAGATACCTTTAGACCTGGTATCCAAACCCACTACTTCAATTTGTTTCTCTTACATTTTAAAATTATCACATTAGTTATTTTTAATAATGTGTCTTCAAGGGTAAGCCAAAGATAATCTCCCTAATTCTCATAGGTAGTACACAAAACCACAGCAATATTAGTCTTAATTGTAAGCTCTCAGGGGGATTATGTGTATTGGTATGTTTTATACATGATCTAATGTCCCCTTGGAAGCCACAGATTCTAAATTATAATTGTGGTAATCACAATTACAGTGAGAATGAGTAGTACCGTGAACTACACTCAGCTCTGTTCCTGGGTTCTTGAGATACATGATCTCCTTCTTTAAGAAAGAAGATGTAGATCCCTCTGAGAAGCCCAGGAGTAGTCTGAGAAGTCGACAGGATTAGGAGAAACCACTCTTGTGTCTGCATCAGTGTTATGTTGTTGCGTGTCTTCTTTCCCAGCCATCCCCACTCAAGTACTAAGAACAGCACCTACATCACAATAGCATGGAGGGAACCACATTGGTAGTAGTTTGGTGGAGTTTCATTTTGTCCTTTATCCAAAGTCTGGTTGTCCTCAGTAGTGGTGCTACCAACAAAAAATCAGAATTCTTTTTCTGGAGGTGGCTCATTACAGACATAGCAGAGTCTTGAAATAATCTTGTAAATGAAAGAACCCAGGCCTCTAAAAAGATTGCAATTATTTTAGGACCCACACAAATAAAAAGGCCTAAACAAAACCCAGGATCTTCCCTTGGGCAACTCCATTCATAAGTTTTGAGGAAGTATTAGAAGTGATGATGATGTTTCCTCTTCCTTTCACCCTCCAGGAGATGAATGCTCATTTTGTGCATTTGGGGAAGTTTGGCATCTCCACTGAAGGAGATTTTGAAGCACATTTTCTGACCCATCTGAAATGTTCCCAGATTTGCCCTCCTTAAGGAAAGTTGATGTCCAGCAGCCAGTGGTTCAGTCAGACTGAGAAGTTCCACTGAGCTCAGAAGCAAAAAGTAAGACACCCAACTGATCATTTTGTTCTCCTCTGACAGATATTAACAGAGAGAAAACATAAACTTAACATGTCCTAGGGGCCTGGGTGATCTTTTCCCTCCACTTATTTAAAAACAACAACAACAACTTAAAAATGAAGAAAATCGCTGTTGAGCCCAATAGGATAGCCAAGAAGTCCCTTCTTCAGCATCTCATAATGTGACCTCTCCAGGGGATAACGTGGTACTGCCCCTGTCAACTTAAATAATCACTTTGCAAACATCAACTGCAGGCTCTTTCCTAATAACTGTGGCTTTAGGCACAGGCACATCTAGTGTGCATAAGAGAGATACAGATGGAATGCGTGTTTTTAAACTGATGATTAAAAATGAAACAGAGTCCTCACCATAGATTTTGCTTCAATCAGGATATTTATTCTTGCAAGGGGTGATTTTAAAAGGAACAAAATTCAGATGCTTTCACACATTGCCTAATATTCAGCCTGTGTTTCTCTGGCAGAGAGTGGAAGATAGAGTTTCCAATTTTTGTCAAGCCCCTCTCAGCTCTAGAGGGGCTAAGGAATGACATCTTTGTGTCCACCTTAGAAAAGGTTTCAGCAAACATGAAACCTCAAGCAGCAGTGATGTGGGAACCTTTATTTGAATGCACTTTTATCTTCTTGCAGAGGAAGCATCCCTGCTGATCAGAGCTTGATCGTCAATTCCTTGATGAGTACTGTGATATGATGTTAATGTAACACAGATAATCCCCGGCACGTGCTGCTTGCTTCTATGGTACTATAGCTAAAGAGCAGCCTGGTATAAGTTGAGGCCAGTCTGGCAGCACCTCTTGAAACATGCACCTTTAGAGTAATTATGAGTCCTACTGCTGACTACAGCAGTGTTTCAGAACTCTTTTCTTCAAAAAGGTTCTTGAAGATTGGAGGCATCATTCACAACCCAGATTCCTAAGCACCTGTGTTGCTGAATTCAATCTTCCTTTCAGAGAAACATACGAAACAATTTGTTCTGATGTACTGTACAATCAGGAACAAATAGGTGATGTGTTTTCAAACCAGAAACCTGTATATCAGCAATTCAGAACATTTTAACCATCAGCAGCATTTATTGTGTGAACCCAGTACACCAAATCACAGTCCTGTCTCAAAGATAAAAACGAGGGAGCAATGGACAGATGGACAGATAAAGGGGAATAAAAGGGAGGAAAAGACATGAAGAAGGAGAGAAGGGATAGAAAAAGGATAAAAGGGAGGGATGAAAGAAGAGGGAGACAGGAAAGAGGAGGAGAAGAGGGGAGAGGAAAGAAAAGGAAAGAGAAGAAGGGACAGAAGGAACTGCATACTAAACGTGATACAAATATACATGTGCATATGTGTGGACACCCAATTATATCCATGCAGAGGTGCATTTATATATGTATTTATTTAAAGCTATTGTATGATCATATTACACATAATAGAAGAGAATGAACACAGTTGTATATATACATATGTATGTATATATGCATATATATATGCATGTAATATATATTCAGGTATACAGTAGAAACATTGTAGTATATTTTATACATACATAGATAAAGACAGTTCTCAACTTACAAGGTTCAACTTACAATTATTTAAACTTTACAGTGGTGTTCAGTAGAAATTGTACTTAAAGTTTGAATTTGGATCTTTTTCTGGGTTTAACTCTATGTGGTTGATACTCTCTGTGATGCTGACCTCCCAGTCAGTCACACTACAACGAGGGGAGAAACCAACGCATTCCAGAGTGCCGTGCTGCTAAGCTAGGATGTTTGGAAAGTTAGGTGTATTAAATGCATTTTCACCTCATGATGGGTGTGTCAGAATGCAACCCCACTGGAAACTGAGGAGCATGTGTGTGTGTGTATGTAGAAAGAGAGAGGAAAAGAGTCTGTATTATATGTAACAGTAGAAGCTTAATATAGCAATATAAATGTGTGCATATATATATGTATATATGCCCAAGACTATATATCCCAACTTATATATAAACTTCTGCATGTCTGATATGCGTCATGAAAATAACATATGGACTCAAATATGTATCCATTCAATGATACTACAAATAATTAATGAAGACTTTGATATTAACAAATAATTGGAACAGGCACTTGGATAGAGAACCAAGGAGAACATGTCTTCTAAGATCCAAACAAACTTCAAGTCTCAGTGGAAAGACGCATGTAAAAGCTAATTAAATATGTACACATGTGAAGCAGGTGCCCTGGTTTAGATGCAACCAGATACTGAGGAGGCTGCCGTGTGAAGGGAGTCTCTTGACTTGGTCTGAATGTAGGAAAGACAGGGCAATGTTTCCTGAAGGAGATGCTATTTGGCTCATTTCAGTGGTTGGAGAAGAAATAAGAATTCTGCAAGCCAACAGAGAGCTATGAAACACAGAGTGAGACAAGAAGGGTGCTTATGAATGGCAGGTTGATTCCTGTACCGGAGAGTACAAAGCAGTAAGGGACCAAGCTGGGATGTGGAAAGAGTCAGAAAAAAGGAAGCATTCGGCTATGGACACATGCTGAGTCCAGGCCTTGGGATGGGCACTTACTGCAATGGTCATACATGATGATGTGGAATAAAAGCATTTTAACTAACTCTTGAAAAGTAAATTTTGATAAGTGGGATAAAAAATTCCAATAAAAAATGAGGATAATGTTAGGTAAGGGGTACAGAGAGAAAAATATAATGTTGATTTAAGGAATGGATTAACATAAAAATATTTGCTAACTTCCTAGCCCATAGAAGGAATGCAATAAATATTTGTTGAATAAACAATATACCATAGGAAAATGGGGGGAAAAGATTTTCAAAATGGGTTGGAATTAAACTTTGAATTCTAGATTGAATAGTCAGTACTTTTTCTGGTAGCTGATAGGCATGAAAGAATTTGAAAAGAAGGAAATAACAGGATCATGAAAGATGACTCTGGTTTTGAGATCAAGATGGATTAGATGGGCCAAAGACAGGCACATAGAAAGAGCAAGCTATTCCTATGAGTTAGTATCACAGACTAAAGCTAATAAGAATGTAGGTAGTAATAGGAATTCAATGGACAGAATGAATGGACGACACATCAGAAAGACAGCCATCTACCTCTGTTACATAGTTTTACCAGACTTATTCACGGGTTCATTGTGCCACTGTTTGGGCTTCACACTTTGCTTTTCTCCTGTTTCAGGCTAGTACTTCAGTGTTCTGATCCTTTGGCTAAACTTCCCGTTTCAAGTTTCCATATGCCTCTTGGATTCTTGTGCTGCCATTTGGAACTCATTTTTGTACTGTCGTTTCCTAGTTATTTCAGGTAAACATCATCCTCATCCCAGCCTGAGCTCCTAGACCAAAACAGCCAAAGTGACCCACTTGTTCAGAGCCTCCCCTATTCCTTGAGTCCCTTGGAGGTGAAGCCACCAAGGAAGGACTTTGGTATAGGGTGGACACAAAAGAAAAAGTCAAAGACGAATGGCCTTTCAAGGTGGATCACTCATTCAGAGATTCATGGAGTGCCAACTATGTACCAGTCACTACTCTTCATTCTTGGTGTACATCACAGAACAAAACTGCCAACATGCCTGCTCCCCTATGGCTGAACTGCTAGATGTGGAAGACACGCAATAAACAGCAAACATCCTAAATGTATAAACAGTACAGTATGTTTGACGATGTTAGGTGCTGTGGGGAAAGCACAGCAGGGCATGGGGGATTAGTACTGAAGGAAGAACAAGGAACAGGTTGTTCTGTGGAATAGAGTTGTTGGGGTGGACCTCACTAGGAAAGAGAGAGATGAGCAAAGACTTGACAGAGGTGGAGGTAACTAGCCAAGTGAGTGTCTGGGTAGGGAAGAGCCTTCCAGCACAAGAACAGCATGTTGGGGAAGTTCTGCAAATAGTAAGAAAGCCAGTGTAGCAACTAAAGAGTAAACAGAGGGGATGTGATAGGAAATCCAAGTGAGAGATGATGATGGTAACTCAAGATACAGTCATGGAAGTGGTGAGCAGGAGGAGAACCGGGTTATCTTTGATGATAGAATTATGAGGATTTCTTGGATATGGAGTGTGAAAGAGAGAGTGTGTCAAGGAAGATTCCAAGGTGTTCTTCTGCCTGAACAACTAGAAAGTTCAAATGGTCATAAATGAGATAGGGAAGTGGGAAGATTCAGACCCCAGCTCAACACTTGCTGAACTGGAAATGTTTATCAGATCTCCCAATGGAGATGTCAAATAGGCCACTGAATGTAGAGGCTGCAGAGAAATCTGAGAAGGACAGAGAAAAAAGGAAGCACTCGGCAAGTAAACTGTGGGTAAAGTTGTGAGACAGGATGAAATTAATTAACTGTGCATCTGGTGGAGAAAAGAAGAGACTCAAGGACTGAGTCCAGAGGCACTCAATGTTAAGAGACTGAGTGGAACAATGGCAATGTCCCTCAGGAAGTAAGAGAGCATCTGAATATGGTGGGAGGTGGATGGTTAGATAAATGAGTCCTGTTTTATGCACACTGTATTTGAGATCTAACTATGAAATTTAAGTGACGGTCAATGGTGTGCTGGCAAATATCCAATAACTAACTCTGGGAAGGGGAGTGTGATTGGCATCATTTGCCAATTTCCCTAGTGTAAATACTCCTTCATGATCAATTCTAAATGTCCAAATTGAAGTCACATGTATTTAGTGGCAGCTGGAAAAATAAAGATCCACACAAAATTTATGAACTTTATTTAGAGAAATCATCTTTAGGGAGGGATAATCAGAGGATGAAACCTTCAGAGCATACATGGTGATAAGGGGAAAACTTATGGCATGGTGTGGGTGAATGTCCAAATTAAGGGGCTGGGAAAATTTCCAAGTGGTAAAAGAAAAGTAAGAATTTCAATTCCAGAAGAGTTTTTCAAGCTAGGACCATTCTTCTACTGTTGCATAGTATCTCTTTTTCTATTTCTCCCTTTTCCCCATGTGATATGATAACATACCAGGTCCAGATAAGGACTTTTCCTTTTAGCATTTCAGAGAATGGGAACAACAGATATCTCTTTGTATCTGTGTAAGGAATTCAGTATGAACTTTGTTGAGAACAATTTTATCCACTTTCTGCCTTCCATAAAATAAAGCATCATCATGATATCCACATGTTCTCACACATTCATAGTTTGATTTTCTGAAAGGTCAGTGTGGTATCTCAAACTTGTTTAATTTTTTTTAAGTCAGCCAACATTGGGTACGAGGCATAAAGACTGACTGATTAATGATAAAGAAAGATTATTAAGAAAGGGTGGGTACATTTAGACAATTTGCTTTCTATTTGTAAACTTCACCAATGAATAACAGAATTGAGAATATAGTTAATTCTTAATTCTTTATATACAATTCATGTTCTGGATATCTAGAAAGAAGGTATAACAATCAGACATATGGCATCACTTTTAAAAAGCCCTTTTTAGTTTCTATATACAGCATATTATGGTAATCATATTTCTACAATTTTCCAGGGTAATCTCATTGTTCTCATAAATGTATTGATAATTATCAAACTAAGCATTTGATTTTTTTATTTGAAAAATGTGAACAGTGTTAGCAGATTTGCTTTGGGTGAAATTAAATTCATATTCCACTCCCAGACAGTAAAACAGACAGTGTCAGAGAGCATAAACAAGCCCACCTAAGATTTAAGAATTACATGGAAAGAGCACTAAAAGTTGAACCTGCATGTTCATGGGGTCTGTGCTCTTAGGAAAGCATGGCCAGCCCCAGCTTGCTGTAGTACCAAGCATTTTCTCAAATTGCACTTGAACATTTGCCCTACATCTTAGGAGAGGCTCTGAATCGAAGGAGCTCTGTGTTCTCAGGATGTTGAAATTACAACTTGAGAAGAGAAAAAAAAAAAAAGCCAGTTATTAAATTTTTCCCCGATTGAAGATCAAGTTGAAGACGGTGAACCTCTTCCAAAAGGCAAAGCTGTGTCTCACGGTTTGGGGTCCTTGTACAATCTCCCTCAGGGCCCATATGTGAAATGAGGACAATACGGAGACTTGCGCGTTCCCATAATTGATCCACTTTCATCCACATAAAGGGATGAGAAAGTCTCAAATTATTAACAGTCCAGTGCTTTTACAGCTCCCACCTACCATGCACTTATCGCTTTCAGATTTCCCCTAATTGAATTACTGAGAGCAGACCAAATGACCTTAGTTGTCCAAGCACTATTTATCACATTTTATTTTAAATGAATTACATTTTTAAAGGAAAATATTCTCTTAATCCATTTCCCATCTCATAGTAATTATATCCTTGGTGCCCTAATGTTTCTGTGACTTTTATTTTCAAGAAACAATTATTAACTTTAACGTAGTCAGTGACCTTGTTTGGATGACTCTGTCCCCTCAGGTGACCTTGAAGCAAAATTATAGAAGCATCAATTGGCAAGTTCACCAGCACCTGGCAAAGTATGAAAAGGGTAAGAGCTCTTCATTTCCCAGCACCAGCATTCATCATGGAAAGACACATAAAAGGAAAGGGCAGATTCCAATGACATGCATCCACTAAATTGGAGACTCTTGTCACAGTAAATGCCAATTCAGCAGTTCATAATCACAATGCATAACATGACTACATTACTTATTTTTTAACCCTCTAAACTGGGGCTTTTATTGAAGGTCCTTCTGTTTCTTCCTACATATACTTGAAAATTCTAAGTTTTCTTTACTATGAGATCTTCTTTCTATTGAATTTCATGATAGCTATTAGTAGCAAATCATTCCTATAATAGTTTCTAGTCAAGAATGAAAGATAAAAAATATGAAAGGTTTTTTTTAATTTAAATAGACTGTTGTGCTAACAGAATTAGAAAGGAAATAAACTATCAAATTGTTTATAAACTATTTTCAGTACAACAAACCCAAAACTTCTCTTAGTGATTTGCATGGTATTCCTTCCCTTTAAGCTGATACATGGGGTCCATATTCTCTTACCTGGATCAGGGTGAACTTCAAAACCAACATTTGAGATGAAATATTCCTACGTTTATTTACAAACTAAAATGGTATAGTTCAATCTAGGCTACATTGGTGCCCATGGAATGTCCACACCATGTGATATTTGCAACTAGTTGATTACTTTCTGATAGTAAATGCCTACCAGAAGAGTGCATATAATGTCAAACATACTTATGAAGATTTCCATACACATTTAGATCTCCTCATTCAATATTACACTTTACCTGAGCAGAATAGAATATGTGAAGAGGAATAATGTGGAATAAACACTGAGCACAAAGAATCAGGGGTGTGGGATTGAAGACCAGCTCTCTGACTCTCATAAATTTTAATAGTCATTGAGATGGTCTGAGACTCATTTATAAAAACCATTTTTAAAGTTATATGATCCTACAGATGGGTAAAAGTGAATGGTAGACTAACAGTAGGAACTTATTCTACTGCTTCTCCTAAAACAAAAAAAAAAAAAAAAAAAAAGAAAAAGAAGAAAGAAAAGTAACCAAGGATACAATTCGCTTTCATATATACCTGCAGTGGTGCCAAATTTCCCCTCTTTGCGATCTTACTCTTTAAGTAGTGTGAGAGTATTTATCAGAAATGAGAAGCACTATAGGGTCAACCCAAATTATAATACCAGGAACTTTATTAGATAGCACATTCATTCTAAAAATTAAAATTTAACTAACTTTAGGTCTATAAAGTCTAAAACCTCTCATCTTTTTTTTTTGTTTTCTAGTAACCAAGCACAAATATTAGAATTTGAACTGTACTTGTGATACAGGACTGATACAGATTGAAAGGCAGGATATTTCCCCCACATAAAACAAAAAATTTTCTATGAGATCATTTATCAAACAATTGCCATTTATGTAAGCATGTTACCTCTGCAGTATACAAGCAGTTGTATGTAAAAAGATGCTATATTTGTGCATTATGAATAAGTAAATAAATAATTAAATAAAGAAAAAAAAGAGGTATTTACTCAAAAAAAAAAAAAAAAAAGATGGTAGAACGAGATGGATATCATTACCCTAAGTGCATGTATGAAGACATGAATGGTGTGAATATACTTTGTATACAACCAGAGATATGTAAAAATGTGCTCTACAAGTGTAATATGATATGTAATGCATTCTGCTGTCATATATAACAACTTAGAATAAAAGGAAAAGAAAAAAAAAAAAAAAAAAGATCCATAGAGGAAAACCATTCCCAGAGATTGTTTTTCTTAAACTTAGTTTGTCTGTTCATCATAACAATAAGCAGATGATAGAGTTTGACAATTTTGTTTTCTTAAGTTAGATGTTCCTATGACATTTTCTAATCCTAAGGCATAGCCATGGTTTCTACTATTGATTTTCACATCCTGTATGGGGTTTGCTGACTGCATGTTACAAAGCCAATCTTTACCACATTCCACCAAGAATGTCAATCAGTTTCCTAGGCTGCCTCTACTCTCTGCACTCTCCTCCTGAGGCAGTGCCCTAATCACTCCCATGAGCCCTGGCACATCTCCATGCCCACAGGCAATGGTGGATTCTAACCAAGGCCCACTAATAGATTAAGCTCTGTTGCCCATATAATGGTATCTTAGGGATACCAACAGCTTCTTTGCCTTAAAATATAAATTCCACTTTCCTTACTAATGCTTGAAGTACCTTCAAAAGAATAAAGATATGTTTTGTCTCAATATGCATGGATCTGTGAGAAGTAACATATGACCAAAAATCTATATAACATAACTAATATCAAATCCCTTTTTGAGAATGACATGGGGAATTACTATTTGCAGCTAAAATATGAAAAGTGTAGTAAGAGGAGATGGAAGATAGAAGATTTTTAAAATTTATTTTTGTTTCACCATTTGTAACATGACAGTGACACAGTTATTCTCATTGTGTTCTTCAGTTAATTGAGAAAAACAGCAATTTATCAAATCTTTCAATAGCCAGGGATGGCATCAGTGAATCATGCTGGTAAGAGTATCCAGAAAGACTCCATAAAAACAATGAGAACATTGGGTTAAAAAAAAAACTGAAAATTTTCAGAATCAACTTTTTCATAACTAGAAATTAACCAAAGTTTTACAACAATTCAGAAGGTGTTTATTAAAAAAATAAAAATCTAAATTTCATTAAGAAGAGCATGCTTCATGGTGTTTTAATTTTCCCTATTCCCACTCACCTCTCCAGCTCCAAGGTAGCCTTGAAAACTAACAGCTCACATCACAGATAAGACTGGCAGCCTGTCAGCCACTGGAGGGGCAGAATGGAGTAGCAACTCCTTCAAAGCCCCATTCCTGGAAAATTGGTCACTCTTTGCTCTGTCTCATGATTCCCTCCAAGGTTCCACCCCAAAATCTGTTTTTATTTGACTTGACTTGAAGCTTAACTAGTGTGAAAAGTCCTTTTTAACACATGTACAAATCAGGCTATTATTTAAATCGCATCTACTGAAGCCTAAGTGAGTGTTAAAGGTGTTCCCCAATACACACACAGCTGTCAGTAAGACTGGAAGATTTAATAGTTCCAGGTATTTAAGAAAATCTTTCCAATAATTAGCTGACAATTAAGGTCATCTAATAGAAACTTCAGTGGCTACATACACACAAAGAATGCAGATTTTAAAAAATACTCTTAGAAAGCCACTAAACAATAAATAGTAACAAACTCTGAGAAGAATAGAATCTGATTTCTAGTGTTGCCATCCTATGTTACTTAAAATATTCAGTTTTCAACAATAAAAATAATTTATAAAACATGCAAAGAAACATGAAAGTATATCATATACACAGCATCCGCCTGAGGAAAAAAAAAGCAATCAACAGAAACCATCCCTGAGGAAGCCCAAATATTAGACTTGCTACAAAGACTTTAAATAAAGTGTTTAAAATATGTTCAAAGAACTGTAGAAAATTGTTAATTGTTATAAGATTAACAGCTGATGTCTCATCAGAACCTTTAAGATGAAAAGCAGAATAATTGAAATAAAACAGTCATTATATGGCTCAACAGAGATTATAGGAGGCAGAGGAAAACATCAGTGAGTTTGAAGGTAGATTAATTAAAATTATCACTTAGAGAATAGAAAGAAAAAGAATAAAGGAAATAAAAGAACCTCAGACAGCTGTGGACATCATCAAGAGAAGCAATGTGTGCATAATAGGAGTAGGAGTAGAAAGCATATTCAAAGAAGTAATGTCTGCAACTGTCCAAATTTGATAAGAAACATGAGTCTACATATCCAGTAAGCTCTCCAAACTTCATGTAAAATAAACTCAAAGATCACACCTAGACATATAATTATCAAATGGTTGAAAGTTAAATACAAAAGGAGAATATTGAAAGTAGCAAGGGAGAAGCAACTTCTCATATCCAAGAATGCTCTATAAGATTAACAGCTGATGTCTCATCAGAAACTATGCAGTCCAGAAGACAGTGAGATGACATAATTAAAATAACTAATGAAAAAGACTGTTAACCAAGAATTCTACACCAGCAAAATTATCCTTCAAAAAGTAAGGAGAATTTAAGATATTTCCATATGAAAACTAGAAAATGTATTTGCTTTTTTTCATGTTCTAAAAGAAATATAAAAGCAGTCCTTCAGTTCAAAATGGAAGAACCCTAGATTATAACTCAAATCCATATAAAGGAATAAAGTAAATGCAACTACCTAGGTAAGCATAAAAGATAGCATAAATGTCCATTCTTATTCTTTGTTTCAAACTCTTTTTTCTCTTATTTGACTTAAAAGACAACTACAATAGACATAAATCTGTATTGAGAGGTACAAAACAAGTAAAAAAATATAATTTCTGTGACAGTCACAGCACAAAGGAAGGAGAAAGAAATGAAGCTATATAGGAACAAACACTTTTGTAATATTGAAATTGTGTTGGTATAAAGCCAAATTAGACTGTTACACATTAACATGTTAATTGTAATCCCCAGGGCAAGAACCAAGCAAAAGGCTCAAAAATATGATAAAAGTAATAACAAGAGAATTAAAATTGTGCACTAGAAAATAATCTATTGTAAAATGTCTATAGTACGGAAGATATTATGACATTTTTTGTGTGTATGAGACAAATAGAAAAATGACAGATGTAATTCCATCCTTATCAGTAATTACATTAAATATAAATGAATACTTCAATAAAGTTGTAGAGATTGGGAGAATGGATGAAAAATGATACAATTATATGCTATAAAAAGACATACACATTGGTAGACACAAGTAAATTAGAAATAAAAGAATGAAAAAAGATACCTCAATACCTCATGCAAACAATAAACAAAATAGAACTGGAATAGTTATACTAATATTAGACAAATTAGAATTTAAAACAAAAATTGTTGCTAGAAATATATAAGGACATATTATAATAAAAATAGAATCAAATTTATCAATAAAAGAAAACATTTAAACATATGAAAAACACTTGTCACAAAGACACAAGAATTGAAGGGACAATTTTACAAGAAGAGCTGACAAGCCAGGCGTGGTAGTACATGCCTATAATCCCAGTGACTAAGGAGGCTGAGGCAGGAGGATCAAAAGTTCAATGCCAGGCTCAGCAACTTATCAAGGCCCTAAGCAAGTTAGTGAGACCCCTTCTAAAAATAAAACATAAAAAGGGCTGGCGGGTGTCGCTAAGTGGTTAAGCACCTCTGGGTTCAATCCCTGGTACCAAGTAAATAAATAATTGGCAACTTCAATTACTTCAATTACCTTCTTTCAATAATGGATAAAATCACTAACACATGACCAAAAAGAAAACAGAAATCTTGAATGACTTAAAAGTACAATTAGACCTAACAGAAATCTATTGAAGATTCTACTCAACACCAGATGAATTCACATTTGTCTCAAGTGCACATAAAACATTTTCCAGAACAGATGTTATAGACCATATGTTATGTCTGAACAAACTTAAATGTATATTGCTAAAATGTAATGAATTAAAAATCAATAGCTTGAAAATCTTTTTATTTGTATGCTCTATTTTATTTACTTCTCAAAAGTACCCACAATTATGTCTGACTAGGTATGAGAGGTATGATTCTGTATAATGATCATCTACTTGTTCTAGAGAGGGCTACATGACTTGCCTGAGATTAAACAATAAGAAACAAAAGATGCAAGCTAGCCTTAATGACCTTCTTGTGTTTGAGGCCTTAGCTTAAATGTTATCTCATCTGAGATATTTTCCATCCAATATATGCAAGGTTCCTACTATCATTCAGTCTCACAGCATAGAATTCTCTTTAATTCATCAAACTCTTTACAAACTGGAACTGTGCCTTTCCAGTGCTCAAAATGGGTACATGGGCAAGATATGTGGTGTGACCAACTTGTTCCAGTTTGCCTGAGACTTTCCCAGGCTTGACACTGCAAGTACTAAGAATCCTAAGTACTAAGAATCCTCCACCCTGGAAAAGTCAGGAGGTGGGTCACACTATTGCATCAAGGAACTATAGGAGCTTCTCCACTGAAGCCCCTGGTCTAGGTGCTCTCTCCAAAAGGAGCAAAGCTCCCACCAAGGAGGCAAGGACACAGCAGCCAATTGTCTTCTAAACCAGCAGAAAGTGTCTGTGTCCACACCTCAAGGCACTCTTCTCCAGTACCACGGAACACCATGCGGAAACAAATGAAGACAGGAATTTCACCCAGCTTTGAATAAAAACAGAGAGGCTGTGGGAAGGCACTACCATCTGGGGAGGAAGGGAGATTACATTATTGTTTGTTGACATGTTTATTCTGCTTCCTCTCAGAAGCTAGGCTGTCCATCAAAACAGGGCCCCATGAACATGCAAGTTCTCAGGCTTTGCTCTTAATCACCATCCATCACCTCCCTTGCACATCTCATGCCTCAATACTAATACAAGCTGTCAGTATGAACCACTTGCTATGACCGGGCACAGTGTTACCAATGAATCTACAGAATAAGCTTTGGATGTAATTATCCTCATTTTCCAGAAGAGGAAACAGAAGATAAGACAGATTGAATAACTTGTCCAAATTCTCAAAGCTCATCTCTGTTCAACATGTGTGTGCTATATTTTCCCAACTGTATTTATGATTCTGGTGGAAAGAAATATGACTGTATAGTGTGGAGCACAAAATGACCCACATCATTGGGTTAGTTGCTGACCCAGTGCTCCTCAAGTGGACCACTTCTCCATGGGCACCACCAATGGTGCTAGTCACTAATCCAGTAAGCTCAATATTTCTCTTATCTGGCATCCAGGCAGTCTCCAACCAATGAACTTTAAATTGACACAGAGTTATATAAGGCTACAGTAGTTACAATAATAACCTTTGAATTCACCAAGAACTTGCAAAATTTTGAGTCTACAAATAATATAACTTCTTGAAGTTTTCTTCTGATTTTTAGAAGGGAGCCTAGGAAAGCACTTTCATTACTTTCCTTTAATTTTTATTTTATTTTATTTGTCCATACCCATTATAGTTCTAAAATCCTCTCCTTTTTTTCTTTCTTTGAAAAAAAAAAAATCCTCAGGTGTACATGCATGATATTTAAACTAAACTCCCTAAAGCTGAATAAGAGTTATCTTCAAACAGCAGAAAGGAAAAGAATAGAGAAGAAATCTTCAAATATATATAAATTCATAGCTAGCTTCCCCTGAACTCCTGCCCTCATCAACTCGTTTAGAACACAATTTTCCAAATGCCACTGCTTTCTGGGATTCAAGAGAGAGGAAGAGAGCACTTTCATTTCATTAGATTTATGTCAACTCCATTCTGAGTTTCTCGCAATAGGGACTTCTGGAGAACATGTCGTGCTTCCCTTCTGAGCTGCTCTGCTGTGACCCTGGCACCACGAAGCACCAGAAGTAAATAAAATGACTCAGGTTGTGCTCTGGCTCAGAGGGGGTCCGTGAGAGGATGAGAAATGCAGCAATGTGCCCAGACCTGTCTCCAATGGCGGGCTATTGGATTCTACGTAGTCAGAGCTGCCACTGTGGCCAAATTACACATACAGAGCCAAATTCTCGGCTCAGCTCTGTACAGGCAACTTCATCCAAAGTCTGTAGGTGCGGAGTGCGTGTCTGAAAGTGGGGTTTGGCAATGGCACCCTTACGTTCCCTTATCAGCTGCATATTTAGTGCGCAGTAAGCACCTTCCCACCAATCTCTGCACACGAGAAGGCGTTTGCCATTATGAGATGGCAGCGTGTGCTGTATGGTTTCTTCACTTTTTAAAGCGTTTTGTGTTTTGCCAGTCAGGAGCACATTTTGCAAGTCCCTGGCAAGCACAAATGTACTTTCTTCTCTGCTTAAACACTTGCAGAAGCCAGATGAAAGAAATGGCTCCTAGGGAAAGCTTTGGATTTCATCAAATCATCGATGAAGTCGCCTGTGCCTCTGTAGTCAGGTTTTAAGGGATTGTGTTTCCTTAATTGAAGTAGTAAAAGTGCAGAAGAGGGTAAGTGCAGCACAGAGCTGAAGGTTCACCTCATTGCAGTATTTTCAGCTCCTTCCCTCTGCTTTCTTCCCCTGGGATGAGTTGCACTTCCTGTCCTATGAGCAGCTCATTTCATTCATTCGGGGTGACTCTCACCACATTTGAAGGTCTCCCCCATCCAAGATGGCTCTGTGGAGCAGGGCCAATACAACATTTATCTCTATATATTTCTGACATAAGGCAAGGGGTCTGGCAGTACAGGTCAAGAAAGAGTTGTTGTCTAAATCTGGCACTGCAGCTTCTACCATGGGAAAGATGGGGTTGCACAGTTCCCGCTCATGAGAGCCTAGTTTTAATTAACATGTTTAAGTGCAATGTGATTGGAGGCGCCATAGGGCCATGCCCAGGGTGCTAAAAGGAACATAGCAGATAGGAACCGTAACCTTGGTGGTATAGCCAGGAAGGATGCCGGGAGAAGGCTATGTCAGAACTGAGTCCTAACCCATACATAGGCATTAAGTGAAGAGGTAGTGGAGAGAGGAAGGGTGCCAGGCAGGGCAAACCACAGGAGTTAAGGCAGAAGGATAAGAGCCAAGGTGGACAGGGATGTCCAAGCAGTTTGCCCAGCCAATTTCAAGGGCCAGGCTGGAAGCAGCAGGCCATTAAGACTAGAGAGGTAGGCAGTGTCCTGGTAACTGAGGGCTTTTTTATAATGTTCTCTTTTATGAGAAAGATGGACACTGAAAAAACTTAATCCTAAGAGAAACGGGATCATATCTGATTTACATAGTTTAAACTGGGAACATAATAAAGAGGATATATTTTATTTGTGCAATATTGAAACAGGGAACTCAACAGGGAGGCAATTTTAATAATCTTGGCAAGAGACCAAAGCAGCCCCTATGGGCGGCAGTGAGAGTAGGTGCTGCAAGAAATATTGACAAAGCAGAAAAGGAAGGACACTGTGCTTGGTCAGAGGAGGGCTATACTCCTGAAGCCCTTGGATTTCCCATGAAGAATTTGCTCAGAGAGAAGCAGTAACTGAGAATCTTGGACAAAAAAAAAAAAAAAAAAAACAGTCACCATTTAGGGGTGACCCAAGGAGGCGGTAACTCTGAAGGTAGTGATAAGCCAGCTTAGAGATATGCATGTGAAGTAAAGAAATTGTGAGTTCCTGGAGACTCAACAGGAAAGATTTTCATAGAAAAGGTAGAAAACACTATTAATGCCACATTGTGGAGAGTGAAGCCAATATAGTGTACTGTCTAATTGCTTTGGCAGTAAAAAGGTTTTCAAAGACTTTTCTGAAGCAGAGTTACTTAGAAATGTTATTTAATAAGTATATGAGTGAGTGAGTGAGTGAGTGAATGAATGAGACCAAGTTTCTGAGCCTCTATACTTTAGGGTATCAAAATTGAGGCTTCATTTGTCGGATAATGGTTGCATTTCAAAGGAAGTCAAATCTCTAGCCTTATAAACCCTCATTTAGTATTGGTGACACAAAACAAGCCATTCTGTCTTTCATTTTCTCTTATTGGCTTCTCCACACCACCTTGCCCTGCATATCAGCAATGACAGATGAGGTCAGTGCTAAGGTGCAAATGCAGAACCCAGGAATTGGTGCTCCCTGTCACTTGTCACAGTAAGACCCACCATCCTAATTAGTTTGGACTGCTGTAAGAGAGTAGCCTAAAGTGAGTGGTTTATAAACAACACGAACTTATTGCTCAGTTTGGGAAGCTAAAATTCCAAGATAAGGATCCAGGATGGCTGGGTCAGATTCTTGGGAGTCCATTTTATAATGACAGCAATCCTGTTCAGGGGGACTCTGTCCTAATTATCTGCCAAATGTCCTGCTTCTAAACACCATCATACTGAGGATTAGACTTTTATATATGCATTTTGGGAAGGGGCACAAACATTCAGTCCATAACATCCACTCCACATTCACACATACATCAGGGTCACAGGTGGGCATCAAGAACATCAATGCACATTGAAAACATGGACAACTAGGTTCTGTGTGGTCAGATTCTATTACCAGCTCTTTTACCATTCCAAGTGCCTACAGAGAAGTCCATCACATCTCTGGGCCTTAGGTTTCCTTATCTTTGAATTTAAGTAACAAGCAATGAACTTCTAAATTTTCCTTAAAGTTTTTCTAGAGCCTTCACTTTCAATGCACTTAGAGTATACTGCATTTACTGGATTAGTGCTGTGCAAAAATTTCAGTCCTTAAACCAACCTTTTCTGAAAAAAAAAAAAGAATTTCATTCTTAAGCAAACAGAACTGTGTGCTGTTTGTTCCTGAATCAAGCTGAGATTCCTTTTGCTTTCTGCAGTTGCTCTTCATTTCTGTTTTCCCTGTTGTGTTAGTACACAGGCCTTCACTTTATATTCCTGCCTCTCTGTGTAGAAGTCTGAGGAACACTCAAGCCTGCTGATGTGCACACCCGGGCTGGCTGATTCATGGGATGGTGCTGGAATCTGCTCCTCCATATTTTGACTCACTGCAGGGAAGAGGCAGACTGCCAACTTTGCTGCTTCCCGAGTTAGTAAAGTGACAGAAAAGCAAGATGAAAGAATAGGAAAAGAATTAGAAGAGGTTCTGATTATAAGTGTGGCTTGCAGCACAGTGAGAGGAGAGACACAAACAAATGGCCAGGATGATTCACTGTGAACATGCACATTTCATTCACGTGTTTCCAGATCTTTCCATATACTGATGTCTTGCTGGGTATACTCAGATGATGCACCATATGGACAGAGGCAGTGTTTTCCTTGATCCTTAGTGTAGTGTACTGCCTGAACTATCAAAGTTCCATCACCAGCACTAACGATATAAAGAAATGGTATTGCCTCTTACAGTAACTCTCTTTTAGTGTGGAAGCTGCCCAGGGCTGGAATCCAGTTTATGCCATACGCAGTTCTCACAGCTCTCCAGCAGTGGCTAAATGGCAAAACCAATGACCCCATCTTCCTTTGCTGATGTCATACTTTTAAGTCCTTAATGGTAGCCTAAATTTCTTTTGTTTTTGCAAAGATAACCTTGCAAAGATATATGAAAAGGTTGAATTGCAGAAATCAGACAGTCCTCTGATATTCAGAAAGTATGCTATATTAGCTGATATTCTAGGGCCCCCAAAACAACTCTCCACTACTTGATATTCCTGAACTAAGAGAGCTCTCCATTAGGTCCTATTGGAGTCTATTCCTGCAATTGTAACAAAATACCTTAGACTAGATAAAGATCAAAACTTTATTTCTGACACTCTGGAGCTGAGAGGTCCCTGATCAAGGCACAGTGCCCAATGTCTGGTGAGATCCATCTTGCTGCATCCTCACACTGTGGAGGAATGAAAAGGGCAAACAGGATAAATGCTGTGTCCGCATGTGGCAGAAGAGATGGAAGGTCCTAAGTCAACACCTCCAGCCCTTTTACAAGACACCAATCCCATAGGGTGGAGCTTTCATGGCCCAATCACCTTCTAATGGTCCTACCACTTAATACTGGTGCACTGGGGATTAAGTTTCAACATGAATTTTAGAGGAGACAATCAACATTCGGACCATATTAGCTCCAATTAATGAAAAAGCTCACTCACCCCTGAGCTCTAATTTGCGTTGATTTCCAAATACATCTGAATCAGACGTGTCCAATGGCAGTTCCTCCCACTCGGCATTAGCATGCAGCATCCCTAGCTTTCATTTTTGGGAGGATTTCATGAATACTATAGCACTGGATCAGACATCCTATCATTCCTATCATTAATGGAAATGTTTAAGAAATATATGACATCCCTATCAATGTGAATTGAAATTAATTGGGTTTTTGAGAATTTTGCAATATCATCTGACAAAAGCCTTGAGTTGATCTTTAAGAAATATGACATATAGCCAAAGTATATTGAGGTTAATTACATTAGGGGAATTTTGCAACGTGTCTGGGATATCGGTAGATAACTGAGATGGTACACACTGGGGCTGAGAATCAGTCTCTAATGACAACAGAATCTTCAATCTTCATAAGGATTGGTACAGAGAACAAGAAAAATGAAATAAGTAGCTACATTATTTGCCCTTAAAACTTTCTTGTTTACCTCATTAAATTTTAAGATGATTGGACAAATTGTCTTCTATTGTCAGGCTTTTGAGACAAGATTTGTAATATTCATGGTAATATTTCATAATGAAAACATTTACTGTTTCTATGCCCTTTGATATAAATAGAGCCACAAGGCTGCCATCTTTAGGAAGACAAGAATTGATAAACAATTACCAGGTACAAAGGGGAGAAGTCCATAAGCCACACTAGAATATAACTACTCTGAAGTCACGAATGGTATGAATATACTTTGTAGACAACCAGAGATACATAAAAGTGTGCTCTACAAATATAATATGAAATGTAAAAAATAAAATAAAATAAAGATTCATGAAAGATTAAAAAAAAAGAATATAACTACTCTGAAGGTTTTATTTTAATCTGTTCTGTATATACCAAATCCAGCCCTTGAAACTAAAGGTACCTGTCTGAAATATCACTACTTACCCAGCTCATTTGATTACTGTCCAGTTGTGTAGACCTTTATTTTCTCATAGGAAATTAGTAACAATCCACTCATAGGCATTTGTGCTTTCACACTGAAAATGTTTCACACTGCCTCTGTTTTACATTGAAGAGTATTGAAAACCATTGATTCTTAAATACAAGGGTGAACTGTATTTCTAAAAAGGATAAAACTGAAAATAATTTTCTTTCCTAACCCTATTCTAAAAGGGACTATAGAAACAGCGACCTTAGAAAAAGGACTTCTGGTTTTGAAAAATTTAACTTCTTCAACAACTTTCCCTTTGAACCCTTCCAAAAGGGTGAATGTAGTCATTTAAAAAGCATAGATATTTAATGCCCTCTCAGAACTGCTGGAAAAATAAGGAATTCAAAATGAAGTAAGCCAAACCTCAGTGAGGTAAGCCAGGACCAAAGCCTCAGCTGTCCTGAGGGTGTTGGTCCATTGCTTCTACCTGCGATCTTGACTACTGAGTGGCCTGTCAAGGTATCCAAGGTAAGATGTAAAAGCCAAAGTCTTTTCAGAAAGAGCAACTTAATAGAGTCCTGCAGAATGCTCAGACCCCAAAGTGGAAGAGTGAATGATAAACAATCTTCACTCCTAAAAAGAGTGAGGGTCTTTGCCACTAGGTATGAAAAAAATAAATTTCCCTGAACTATTAATCATGTCAATCATTATGGGAATAAGGAATTTGTTATCCACATTCATACTTTTTCTGTTCATTGGAAAACCTCAAGCAGAATAAACAGTTCAATGAGTATCCAGTGGTCCTGGAATCCTCTCTAGAGGAACTCAACATAAACTGTAAAGCAAATATATCTCAAGATAATCCTAAATAAAAATGGAAATCACAATTTAAAAACCACAACCAACAGAACAGTATAGCAAAATGAGATTAGGAGAGATTTAATAACAGCCTACAAACATCTCATAATGAATACTCATCTTAACAATAAAAAGTTATATACTTTTTTTAGTTTTCTTCAAATTTATTTTTTATTCTAAGTTGTTATAAATGACAGCAGAATGTATTACATTTCATATTATGCTTATAGAGCACATTTTTTACATATATTTGGTTGTATACAAAGTATATTCACACCATTCGTGACTTCATACCTGAACTTAGGGTAATGATATCCATCTCATTTTAAAAACAAATAACCCAATCAATAAATGGGCCAAGAAACTGAACAGACACTTCTCAGAAGAAGATATACAATAAATCAATCAACAAATACTTTAAAAAATGTTCAACACCTCTGGCAATTAGAGAAATGCAAATCAAAACCACTCTAAGATTTCATCTCACACCCGTCAGAATGGCAGCTATTAAGAACACAAACAACAATAAATGTTGCTGCGAGGACGTGGAGAAAAAGGCACACTCATACATTGTTGGTGGGACTGCAAAATGGTGCAGCCAATATGGAAAGCAGTATGGAGATTCCTTGGAAAACTTGGATTGGATCCACCTTATGACCCAGCTATCCCACTCCTTGGTCTTTACCCAAAGATCTTAAAAACAGCATACTACAGGGACACAGCCATATCAATGTTTATAGCAGCACAATTCACAATAGCTAAACTGTGGAACCAACCTAGATGCCCTTCAGTAGATGAATGGATAAAGAAAATGTGGTATATATACACAATGGAGTATTACTCAGCAATAAGAGAGAATAAAATCATGGCATTCGCAGGTAAATGGATGGAGTTAGAGAATATAATGCTAAGTGAAGTTAGCCAATCCCAAAAAGCCAAATGCCAAATGTTTTCTCTGATATAAGGAGGCCAATTCACAGTGGGGTTGGGATGGGGAGCATAGGAGGATTAGAGGAACACTAGAATGGCCAATGGGGAGGGAGGGGAAGGGAGGGAGCAAAAGGGTGAAGAAAAAAAAGATGGTATATACTTTTTAATAATTCAGATTTTAAAAACACTTTGGAAGTATTAAAATTTTAAATGAAATTTAAAATTCAGTAGTATAAATTAACAATAAACTCAAAAGTTGAAGGGAGAATTAATGAACTTGAATATAAACTTTAATCAACCTGGAGAGAAAAATATTGAAAATAGGCATGGAAAAGAAAGAGGTGAGACTGAGAAATTGTGAAGTTCATCTAAATGACATTTCAGGGAGAGGAAGATATCATGGAAATCTTGAAAAAGGCAAAACTAATATTTCTTACATGTTTTCAATATGCTAGACCTCAGATCCAAAAAGACTCTGAGCTGACTAAATTTTTTAAAATTCACATCTAGATACGTTGTAGATGAAAGTATAACACTAAAAATACAGAAGAAATGCTTAAAGAAAACAGAGGGAAAAAAGGAATATCACTTACAAAAGAATAATTATGCTGATGCCTGACTTCTCAGTAAATGGCAGAAAACAGTGTGCAATGCAGAGAAGGAAGCTTCACCCTAGGACCCCATGTCTAACAAAACTCACTTTCCAGAAGGAGGCAAAACAAGGATGTTTTCAGAAAAGCAACCTGTGAGTGTTCATTATATGCAGACTTTCCCTTACTGAAATTCTAAAGGCTATGCTTCAGGAAGAAAAAAAAAATAGACCAGATGGAAGGTTTGAATGCAAGATTGAATTCTGAGTAAAGAGATCGGCAAATATACAATACATACAAACAAAATAGATATTTAAAACAGTTTAATTTGTGAGGGTTAGAAAAAGACAGAATATAGTAACTGTAAAATAATAGTATATAAGTTGTGAATATGGTAATTAAAATTAAAGTACTCTTAGGTTTTTGTATCATTTGGGATAAGAGTAAAGTGATATGAACTTTAAGCTGTGCTAATTATGCACATAAAACCATCCACAGTGACCATAAAAAAAATAGGCAAAGTTAACTTTAAAAATAAGTACACAGATAAAATTCAAAAGGAAGCAAGAAACAAGGAAATATTTTAAAACAGGGAAAGTCATAAACTGAACACAAGAAAAGGGTAAGATAAAATCCCAATGAAATTACCTATCCAGTATTTTAAAAGATTACTAGAGTGAACACACTTGCATGTGTACACATTATTCTTGTGTGTATGTATGAATGTATATACACACATAGATGTATACAAACTCACAAATAATTTCTGAACTTGGGTGTGTGCGAAAAATGAAATCAGTTATGCCAAGCAAATACTAACCCCAAATATCACAAAGAGAACAACAGGCATAATCAGAGACAAATAAGACCTCTTCACATTGACAATGAGTTTAATTAACTAGTCAGAAATAATAATTTTAGGCTTATATTAAATGTTATAATGTAGTTTTGAACTTTATATATGAAAATTTACAGGTATACAAGGAGAAATTGACAAATCCACCAAGATATTGGGAGGTTTTAACACAGTCTATTAAATAAATTGATAAAGGGAGCATAAGATAAGCCAGTAAGGAGACACAGATTTGGAGAGCACGATCTTGACGTAGGTGGAGCAAATAACTGTAGAACACACCTTCCTTTTTTAGAAATATGGACTATTTGTGAAAATCACCCACAAGAGGCCATAAAACATGTCTCAGTATGTTTCAAAAGACTGGTATCATGTAGGATTGTATTCTATCTACATTAAATAATTAAGTTAAAAATTAAAAAATGAAAATATATCTAGGACAAGAACTATATAGTTGGAGTTTTTTTAATTCCTCACTGAAAAAACACATAGATAATAAAGGAATTCATGACGGAAATTTTTTAAATAAATTGTTGAATGATAAGTAACATACTACATATTAAAACCTGTGGGGTTCAGCTAGTAAACACCAAGAGAAATTTATAAACTCATAAGCATATATTTAAAAGGCATAAGTCTTTAAATTGATGAACTATAGCCTCAAATGAAAAGTTAGAAAGAAAAAAAATAGTATAAATCCAAGCAAAGCACAATGAAAGAATTTTAATAAGAGTGCTATAAAGAACTGGAAAATAAATATACAATAGAAAGAATAAAAATGTCAAAAGTCACTTCTATGAAAATACCTCCCAAATAGGCAAATTGCTGGTAATATTAACTTAGAAAAAAAAGAGATGGAGCCGGGCATGGTGGCGCACGCCTGTAATCCCAGCACTTTGGGAGTCTGAGGAAGGAGGATCACGAGTTCAAAGCCAGCCTCAGCAATGGTGAGGCACTTAGCAACTCAGTGAGACACTATCTCTAATAAAAAAATAAAAAACCCACAAAAAAGGGCTGGGGATGTGGCTCAGTGGTCTAGTACCCCTGAGTTCAATCCCCAGTACCACAAAAAAAAAAAAAAAAAAGAGAGAGAGAGAGAGAGAGATGGTACAAAAACACAATAAGTTGGATGAAAAAGAAGATAAAATTTCAGAATCAGAAAAAAATGATAATGAAGGGACATTATAAACACATTCATACAAACAAACTTGAAATCACAGGTGAAGTGGATAAACATTTAGGACATACAACTTTAAAAAACTGGCTCAAGAAAAATTAGAAGACCTAGGTAGTCATGTAATTATTCATGTAATTGAATCCATAGTTTGAAATTTTTGTACAAAGAAAATACTAAGCCCAGATAATTTTATGAAATTTGCTAAACTTTTAAAGAATTAAAAACACAAACTCTTTCAGAGACAAGGAAAATCACTTGTTCCTTTACTCATTTTATGAGAGTATTATAACCTTAAAACAAGCAAAGTACTTAGAGAAGAGCATCAGAGAGTGAAATAGTAAGTAGGCCAATACAATTCATGGATATAGTTCAAAAATTAACAAACAAAACATTAGTAAATAAAATATAGCATTACATCAAAAAATATGCTTATGATAGACAAATTGCTTTCATGCCATGAATACAATATTTTTGGAAAATTGATTAATTTACCACATGAAAAGATTAAAGGAGCTACAGTCACAGATGCATAAAACCATTAGCTAAAATTCAACATGCATGACTAAATCAAAGCAGAAACCATCTGAGGAAAGTATTAATAGTAATAAATATCATTTACTTATTGGAGAAGCTTTATGAAAACATTTATAATAAATGTAATATCTCAAAATAATTAACTTGGAAGTTAGAACAGGACAAGGATGGCTTTTGTCATCCTTTTTCTTACAAACATGGTCTCTGCCAATATTGCAAGAAAATACAATAAAAGAAACAGGGTAGAAAAATATTAAGGCTGTCCTCATTTTTTAAAGATATGCATATTCATAGCACCCAGAGCAAACATATAAAGTGTTATGGTTTATATATGAGGTATTCCCCAGAAGCTCATGTGTTAAGCAATGCAAGAAAGTTTAGAAGAAAAATGATTGGATTATGAGAGCTGTAACACAATCAGTGAATTAATCCAGTTGAATGGATAAACTGGATGGTAACCAGGAGGGAGTGACTGGAGGAGGTAGGTCACTGGGCCATGCCGTTAAGGTCTATCTTTTGTCCCTGATGTGAAACTGCTCTCTGTTTCCTAATTATCATGTCCTAAGCTGCTTTCCTTTTCTGTCACACCCTTCTACCTTGATGTCCTGCCTTACCTCTTGCCCATAGCAATGGAGTTTGTCATCTATGAATTGAGACCTCTGAAACCATGAGCTCCAAATAAACTTTTCCTCTTCTAAAATTGTTCTTGTCAGGTCTTTAGGTCACAGTGACAAAAAGCTGAATAAAATACAAAATATTATAATTCATAAATGATATTAACAGAATTGTTGGGTAATAAACATTCAGAATTATCTGCATCTCCATACTCCAGCAACAATAAGAAACAAAATATAATTTTTAATACATGCTATTTGGAATAGCATCAAATAATGTCAAGTACCAATGAATAAATTTACCAATTATATGCAGCATTTATTTTTTAAAATTGAGCATTTTACACAAAAAGTAAAGAATAAAAACAAAAATTTGATAGGATTGTCAGTGAATAGAATGACTCAATATTATGAAAACAACAGTTCTTCCCAACTGTTTCTAAAGACAAATAGATTAGAAAAATGTATATGGAATATTGAATGATTAAGAATCGTTAAGAGCCGGGCGCGGTGGCGCACGCCTGTAATCCCAGCACTTTGGGAGGCTGAGGCAGGAGGATCGCGAGTTCAAAGCCAGCCTCAGCAATGGCGAGGCACTTAGCAACTCAGTGAGACCCTGTCTCTAAATAAAATACAAAAAAAAAAAAAAAAAAAAAGGGGGCTGGGGATGTGACCCAGTGGTCGAGTGCCCCTGAGTTCAATCCCCGGTAACCACAAAAAAAGAATCGTTAAGATACATTTGAAGAAAAATGTCAGATGAAATATTTGTCCTATCATATATCATCATTATTATAATGATGTTAAAATGCCAAGAAAATGATATGTGATTCTCTACCTCACACCATACATAAAAATCAAATCTAGGTATGTTAAAGGACAATATGAAAATATATTTATAAAACTTTTGCAGAGAAATATTTGTGCATAATACACAAAACTAGTAAATATAATGAAAAACACTGATAAGCTTGAATTTGCTAAAAATGAAAGTTCTCCAAAAAAGAATAATAAAGAGAGTAAAAAGACTACTGGAAATTAGAATAAGTTCTTTATAATTTACATATGTAGCAAAAATTAAGATTCACAACATAAAAAGAAATTTAAAAATAAAAAACTGAGTAAATGTCATAAGTAAGCATCTTACAAAATAATAAATACCTAAGACCTTCAAAATGTAAAAAAACTAGCTTCAAATTTAATAATTAGAGAAATTTAAATTAAAAACATAATGAGATTATTAAACACCAAGAGAACAAATATTAAATTGGTAAAATTTAAACATTAAATTGTAAAAAAAATCTTTAGTGTTGGAAAGAATATGGAGCTATGTAATTTCGTAGAAGTTTGGCAAATGTTTTGTTACATCTTGAAAATTTGGACATAAATGTGACTTACAATCCAAAAAATTCTATTTCTTGATATATACCCAAAGAAACATCTGGAAATATGCAGCAAGATATTGGTTCAAAAAATGTTCACAGATACATGTTTTAATAGCCCAAACTGACAAAAAAAAATGTAAATTAGAAACAGAATTGACCAAAACTTGTGGTATATTCACTCAAAGGTATGTTTTACAGTTGGGTAAATGATTACTATACTAGCTGTATACATCAGCATGAGTGAATCTTTAAAAAATCTCTAAAATAAAAATAATAAATCATAATTCTTTTTGAGCAAGTAAAAGAAAGAAAAATATTGTCTGTTATATGAAATCAACCATCAGGCAAAATTTAAAAATATATTTGTTTATGGTTACATATATATTTGTAGGTATAAAGAGACCTGATGGAATAGTAATAATATTAAAATCAGAAATGTAACCTCTGAAGGAATCTTGCATTCTGTGATAAAATAGAGAGGTTTTTTGAGGGGATGACACTTATTATTTCTTAAGCTAAGTAATGGCATACAGATTTTCATTATTTTTATGTATATATGTATAAACATATATACTTATACACTTATATACTTACCTGTACATATTCTTTTTATTCTCATATAATTCACTATACAAAATAAAATGTGTTACCAAAAATAACACACCACAAAAAAACTCAACATTTGTGTAACATTTCACAAACGTTGCAAAACTTGATCAGAGGTCAATACATAGTGGAGGTGACATCTTTGTGAGTAAGAAAAACATAACCATGCAATCTCCACAAGCCCAGGGCTGTTTCCTGTCATGGAACAAAATAGGCACTAAGTAAAGGCTTGTTGTATTGAAATATGTGTGACACATCATGGGCCAGCGTGTGACACTGGCTGTTCCCCTAGGCCCTACATTCTTGCAGCAATACTCCACTCTTGTTTTGGATTTCCATTCCTCTCCAGGCAACCTGTAGCTACTGGAGAAGATGACCCCACTCAGCAACCAACGTGGGCTCTGGGTGATACAATCAGTATCTCCCAATCCTTAGCAAAGGAGGGAGAAGAATTGAGAAAGCAAGGGAGTTATAGATAGATGTGCAGATAAAGATAGATAAAGACAGGTCTGTATCTGCAGATACAGATAAATCTCTCCTATTGGTTCTGTTTCTCTGGAGGACACTGACTCTTAAAACTAGGTAACCTAGAAACCTACTTGCTACTTGGAGCTTAGAAATGCCAAGTTAAACATAACAAACTTATTTTTTTAATCCTTTCTCTCTTTATATATATTTTTCAAACCTTTATTATTGTTTTTATTTATGTGGTGCTGAGGATCAAACCCAGGACCTCACAAGTGCGAGACGAGTGCTCTACCACTGAGCCATAGCCTCTGCCCTAATGAACATTTTTTTTTTTAAGTGAATAGCTGAGTCCATAGAAATTAAGGGAAATCTCCCAGCAGTCAGGCAGTGAGAGCAGAGTCACTGCCCTAGAACCTACAGACTGACCAGTGAGTGAAGGAGAGCCAAACAAAAGGTGAAGAAGGAAATGCAGACCAGAGCAGGAAGGATCAGCTTTGCCAGCCAGGGACTGGCTGACCAGAGATTTTCTTTGACCAAGAAGTTTGCATTTTACATCCTGCATGGGCACAGATGTCTATGGTCTGCAAAAGGTCAGAGAGCCATAGCTAGGTCTATCTGCAATGTTAAGGACTAAATTTCACTGAAAAAAAATAGCAGATTCAAAAGGTGTATCTTCCTCTGTCCTCAGCACAGGCATACATGGAAGTCTGGGAGAAGTGATTTTTTTTTCTTTTTTCTGAGAATACATACTCACAGGTACATGCATGAATTCTGGGTCTGACTCTTTACTAAATTTCATTTCAGACTCTACAACCTAAAAATTTACCATACAATATTCTTGGCTGGGAATACTCCTGAAATTCCTGCCTCCCAGCTCAACTCCCATTTAAATGCTCAACCCAGTTCTCAAGGAAAGTCAAGTTTGTAAACAAAAACTACCAAATGAAAATGAGAATAAAGAAAAAACAACCCACTATATGAGAATCAGATAAAATGAAAATAATAGATCTCCAAGGACTGTGGACAGTAGAACTATGAGATATAGAATAAAAACTAAGTATATTTAAAATGACTGAGGACATAAAAGGAGAAATTGAAATTATGTAAAAAGCATGAATGCTATCACAAAGCCCGACAGACTTGAAAAATAACCACCTGGAATTCCTAGAAATAAAATAATTGAACTATAAAACCCCAGAGACAGATTAAACAGCTAGATAAGATCCAGATGAAGACAGAATGAGTGAACTGAAAGACAGTGATGATAAAATTATTAAGAAAGCAGGACTGAGAAAAAAATGCATAAAGGAATGAGTTATAAAAGGATACAATATAAAGGCCAGAATTTAATCATTATGAGTTTTAAAGGAAGCTATATTTAATATGTGGGCAAAGCAGACAGGAGGGAGAGTCATGGGAACAGACAAAAGTAAGAAAGGTCATGACTTTGGAAAAGCTACTTGATCAAGCCTTGTCTGAAGCCCTTTTCTTACTCCTCCCTTGACTGTTGTTGCCTATACATTTTCCCAGCTGTGAATCCTAAGTATGTTGAGGACTTTGTTTTTTGCGAACTAAGTTTTCCTAATTATTATGGGGTTAGGGAGGTAAGAAAGTAAGCATTATAGTAAGGAAGTAAAAAAATGTGCCTGGCCATTCAGTGAGTTGGAACCACAGACACAGACAAAGCCAGCTGAAACACCAAGAGGAAACAGTATCCCTCCCAGGTAGGTCCTGCAACTGTAGAATATCCTAACAACCCCCTCCTTGGGTGGCTACTGCTATTGTACTTACTGAGATACTTCTGTTTGCTAAGATGATAAACTATCAAAAACTTTCATTTTTAGAAATTACATGGGTAAAAATGAAACATCTCACTCGTGCCTCAAGGATCCAAGTCCCTTTAACACAGAAAGCAGCTTCAATTTCCAATCTAGGTACAGAGCTTCAAATATGGGGCTTCTGGCTATGACATTCTACATCTATCTTCACTGCACAGTTTCCCTGGAAATTGGACCTTGGATCCACTTCACAGTCCAGACTCAACATTAAACTCTGCACACAGCCCTGCTCTGCCTTGAGCCTATCCAAACACTGCCTTATTTAAATTTTGCCTAAACTCCTTTATCCCTCAAAATCCTATAATATCCTCTGTCTTTCCCTTTGTTTGGAAAGACATCCCTCTGTCTCCCTGGTGCATGAACTCTCTTGGTGCATGGGTGCAGTAACCTGACTCTGCTGAATAATAATTCATTTCTGCTGATTTCAGGCAGATAGGACTGAAAAAAGAAGATAAGGTAACACAAACCAAACCAAACAAACCAAAAAATAAAATAAAATTATATTTTCAGCATTTGCCTAAATAGAGTTGTATGGAGAGAGACACAAAAGGAATTTAAAATGTTAACTGGCATTGTTTGGCTGGCATAAAGCAGCATGGTGGTGTTTTGCTTTGGTGGCAGCATCTGGGAGCAGCCGGTCTTGAGGAGAGAGGGAAGGAGTTTCCCTCATGCTCCATTAAGAACACGGAAGGAGCATCACGAGTCTTTAAAGAAAAGATCCCCCTTGCTCCTGTTTGCCGCTGCACATATACTTCTAAGACAGAGATAGTTCTTTGTTCAATACAGGCAGCCCACAGGGCTCCCAGAAAATTGAGTACAGCCTCAAACGAGTGCCAACGCACACCCGGGGATCCAGCTGCCTCCCAGGTCTAGGGCTGAGCTCCTTGGCTGTATTTTCAGCAGTGAACTGGCAGTCATAAATGTCAAGCCCTGATCAGCGTAATCCCCTTAGTTCTTCCAGCTTAGTTCACAGACACAGTCAAGGTGGCATCAAGAAGATTTCTTATGCTGGGAAAAAAAAAAAAAAAAAACAATAATTGCTGGACTTGGATTGGCATAATATCAGCAGTATTAATGTTACATATGACTTTTCTCTCCAGCAGCTTGACAATCGCTTAAGCATTTGTGGGAATTAGACTTCTTTGTAATCAAGGTAAATCACAATGGTTCCATGACATTGCTGATTGCTAAGTCTGCTTATTTCTCAGGTAGGGGAACTAAGAAGAACATATATGGTACAATGGTACAATGCTATAGTAAAAATAAACAAATTAATAAATGAAGACTAATAAAGACGTGGCTCTTGGTACCCTCAGTTCAAGAGCCTTCCCCTGTCCTCCTGCCTTCAGGATATACACCTTCAACCTTGCACACTGAGATTAAGTCAGACATTCAAAGCCCAGGCAGGTTCCTCCCAGGATCTGGAACTACCAGATAAACGCCGAAGAAAACAGCACAGAAACCAAGTGCAAACAGTATTTTAAATAGATTGAAAACTGCTCTGGTTCTAACTTGTTTCTGAGCTTGCCATAGTTTCCTGGGCTCTTGCAGTCCATTTGTGTGCTTTCTTATGCATCAAAATGACAACAACAATATGCGGTTTTCTTGACTAAATCATACTTAACAGAAAACTATCAAAGTGGGAGAGAGGATGGGGCATTCTAAATCAAATATTAGGAAGTTGTTTAAGGAGACAACATTTTTTTTTTATCACCACAGTTTGGGATGCTTTAAATAACTCAGATAAATCATGCATGACAAGCCCCCCCCCCCCATTCCCCATGCATAACATCATCACCCACGTCTACAAACTGCAGAAGATGCAAAGCACCCCTCACCTGCCAATCTCTACAGGTGTCAGCCTGGCATGAAGAACATGACAACTGGCTTCTCAGAAAAGGGAAAGAATCTGCCAATTCAACTACCTTGTATATTTCACAGAGAGGAAATTTTAAAATGTTCCAAGTCCCAAAGTTTGGCTATTTACACGGATCCTGTCAATGACATGTGGCTAGGGTCTGCCACCTGCCAACCTTGTCCAACCTGCCCAAAGAGGAAGCTGTTGAGGGTGCATGTGCCATTACTGTACAATATGGGATATTAAAATAAAAAATATTCCAGCTCTTTGATTTCCTCTGATTTTGTGGGTAATACAATAACCAGAATGAGATAGCTGAAACCAATAAAATCTGATTTATAGCATTAAAGGCAATCTTTATAGCACTTATTTATGGTACATTACATCTAAAATCCAATTTCACAGGCTGCTGTTTGAAACTTTCTGTTCAATCATAAATACACTACATACACTGCACCTCGGTGCCATAGAGTTAGATTATATAAATGTCTGTATCCCCAGAAGGTATTAAAATTCGGTTACTCTGGTGGTGAGTGAGCTTGACGTAATTTTCCTAACCAACTCTTCAACCAAAAAGATCCAGTCAGCACTTGATAAATACTGAAACACTAACACTACAATCATTAAAAAAAAAAAAAAAAAAACACCCAGATAACTCTACATTCTGGAATAAAATTAATTTAAAAGAAGTCATAGAATAATGGGATAATTGATGACACCGAAGGCACTTGCATTAATGTCATGAGGTGTATTTTCAAGCCAATGAGCAAAAGGACTTCCTTGCATGACAGAGTGGCATTAACAGGAGACACATGGCTAAGTCTATATATGCTGCTTTGAAAATATAACCTTAAGTGTCTACATTCATACACTTCAATGGAGAAGACTATATTCTGTTCAATTACTATAATCATTGTCAAAGAGAGGGCAAAGAATACAATTTGACTTTCAGCAAAGAACTGTCATTTGAATCTTAAGCAACCTCACATTGGTTTAAAAAGGTTTTTACCTTTAAAAAAAACTTCCAAATATCCATATGCTTTGGTTTCTAGGTATTAGATTAATGTAAATGGAGAGGCTGGAAGCTTTTGCCTGGCCTGACACACCAGCAGACTTGCTTCACCAGAGATTGCACCCCTCAGCACTTAAGTTTTGTTTCTTAAATGCAGCTCAGCTTCATAGTCATCCATAGACATGAATCATGCATCCATCATGACCTTATGTCCTATGGTGCTAAGTTGTTCCAGAACACAATCCAGAACTTAAATGTAAATGACAAACAAATGCAAAAGCAAAATAACTATCACTTATTAAGCAAGCCTCTATAAAATGCCAGGCTTTGTACTACGCCAGGAGTGAATCTGGATTTAAGTGAGGCCTAAAGCTAATATAATTGGAGAGTCCTCCTTTAAAAAAAAAAATAAAACACACAAATCAAAATGAGGTTTAAATTTATATAGATAATAAGGCCCAATATAAGAGCCTCAGGTGAAAATGAGGGCCACAATTTAAGGTTTATGTTGGGTTAAGCCTCCTTTGAGATATGGTAAAAGCAACTTGGGTTCTTGCTTTACCTGTATCATTTCTAGTACTCTAGCCCAGAAAAGTAAGCAATTACTCTGCAGATGAGGAAACTTGCACCCAGGTGGGCTGTCCAGACAGCTACATTAGGAGTCTAATCCCTGGCATGCAAGCTCCAGTTTGCTTGAGAGAAACCTAGGTATACTGGTAAGTTGGAGCTTTGATACCTGCACTTTCCTGACATAAAATGTTCTTAGTAGTTTTAACCCCAAAGAATCCCCTACAACAAGAGAAAACCTAAAGCAGAGTGATGAAACTTGAATGTGCATTAGAATCAACTGGAGGGCTTGCGAAATCAATAACTGGGCCCCATCTCCAGAGTGGCATTCGGTGGATCTCAGAGTTTCCAAGGTAGTGTTAATGGTCTAGGCCATCCATTCACGACCACTGACCTAGAGAAAGTGAGTTAATTCTAGCATTCTATTTATCCCTGTCTTCCTCCAGTGAAACCACACTTGCTACAGGTCAAGTTTACCAGCTCAACTAGATGGAAGCTAAACTCCAGTCTTCCTGAAAACCTTCGCCTGGATTAGTAGCAGCTAAAATCCAAAAGATGCTCAGGGGGAATGACCAATAGTGAGGGATTATGTTGGAAGCACAGGCTGATTCTTAAAATGCAATTCAGCCATGATAAACTCAATATATTTGAGTTAGCTTCACTACTGCACCATTTAAAATTGTTAAGGGATTATAGTTAATATAAACTTATAAATACCCTAATTTTTCTGTAAACTAACAGAAAAATGGAATCAATGAATATGGTGAGAAGCCAAGCAAAGGGATTCTCCACATAGGGGAATAAACACTAAGAGACTAAGGGCACAAAATGTCATTTGAAATTGAGTTAGTAGGGTTTAATCAAGGTATTTAAATGCATTCTACAATAGAGTACAACTTCCATTCTGTATTTAAGTCTGATTCAATATAATAATGATGGACTTTTATTATAGGATGGCTATTCAGTGATGCCTATGAAATGATTGTAGACAAATTATCTCTATGACATACTACAAAAGTCATATCCATAAATTAGTTTAAGATGCCAGCACTAAGTATATTAAGGTTCGAAAGACTTCAGTTCACTCTGAACTCTTATGTCTCTTGAACACACTCAGAGAAAGAAGAGATGGCCCTTTTGCCACTATTATCTCATGAATTATTCTGTAATAAACATGCTTTGTATCTGTCCTTTGGTTGGGAGCCTCTCATGCTCTTTATTTATTCAATAAAGACTTGCTGACATCTAGTAGGTGGTAAGGAAACCAAAATGACATAGACTCTGTTCAGTCTCTGAAAGATTACTTGCTTACTCTTTATCTACTTAAAGGTCACAGGATTAATGCAATTATCCAATGAGTCATCACAGAGATATAAAAATGATTTGAGCTTTGGATTTGAGTTCTTCTGCTATTTCCATGTAATCTATAGAAATGCATGGCCAGTTCATGATTTTCTCATGTAGTGATTTCTGTATTATAAAACAGTATTTCTAAGAAATAGTGAAAATAGGGACCTTTTAAAATACTCTCTGCTTCTGGGAGTAAGAGTTTATAGGCAGGGTTTGTGCGTGTGGGCATTTCTACTGGAATGATTTAAAGAGTGGGAACAGACAGCAGTAAAGATAATGAGAAGAAACCATGAGTGCTTTTAAACAGGAACACGGATTTTTAGGATAGGAAATTTCTGAGGTACAATGCAGCTCTTAATCCAAAATGAGGTAAAAGAAGCTTCTGTATTTCCTAGAAAATGTACCATCAGTGGTAATAAATATTAGCTCTGACTTCCAGCCAATTACTTAGTTTATGGATTAGTACACAAGAAAACAATGAATCCCCAAGAATCCCTCTAGTATACAGGTGCCTCTTTATATATCATAGATTCCATAAAAAATACAGAATGCTCTAGAATATCAACACTTGATACCATTATTGCTTTCTAAAATTGGCTTCTAAAACTTCATTTTTCACTCTACATTTCATAGATGGATGGTTCAGAAAATATGGTCTAACCCAAAACTAACAAATAAAAAAAATTCCCTTAGCTAGTGGCAACTTTATTTCTATTAATCTATAATATGTGGAAATAATTCTTTTTGATCCTCTCTTTAAATTGTTAGCAGAAGAGCTGTAGCTGTAGCTCAGTGGTAGAGTGCTTGCCTAGCAGGTGTGAGGCCTTGGGTTCAATCCTCAGCACCACTTGATCCATGATCCACCACATAATAATAAATAAATAAATAGATAGATAGATAAATTGTTAGCCAAAAACTTCTATTTACTAAAGAAAAGCAAACATTCTTAATCAAAGTAAATCACTTAAAGGGAACACATGCCTTACCCAGTCAACTCAGGTTGCATACATCAAAAGGTACAGAATGTAGATATGAAAGCAGTTCTCAGTGCCTTCCACCTGAGAGGGGCTGCCCATTTGCAGGGTGCCTATGAAGTGTCCAAATGCACTTCATGTCCCAAACCTTCATGCTTTACCAAAATCTTCTAAAAGATTTTCCTAATGGTGGTGTTTATTCTGCTTCATTTATTTTAGGTTCATATCAAGTACCAGAACTTCAAACTATAAGGGATCTTAGAGATGATTTAGTCTCTTCTTTACCAGCACATTTTCAGATATGATTTATTGGGACTCAGGCAAGTCTAGTGGTATGTACAGGGTGTACACACTGGTGATGGATGGTCCAAGATTGATTGAAACTGGTCATATGACCTGCTCTCCATCAGGGTTGCTCTTGCTGTGCCACTTGATCCATGATCTTACACAAGGCTCTGCCATCTTTTTGGGAATTAAATGCTCTCAACAGCAATCTGAACACATGGCACCTGCTTCTTTGAAACTGGGTTAAAAGAGAAGCAAGGACTTATGGTATTCCGAGCTAGCTGTCCTTTGTCTAGCTCACAAAACTATTGCTAGGATCAGCTGAAACAGAGTAGGTAAAGCGAACTGGGAACTACAGGCTTTGTAAACTACAAAGTATGACATAAATGTAAGGAATTTTCAAAATCATAAAACCTAAGATGTGTTATTATATGAAATTTTCTTAAAGACAAACCTAGATTTTGTCAGAGATGTAGGAGACTCCGCAAAATATCATACCAAATGTTACTCACAGATAAACGGATGGGAAGCATTTTACAAACACATTATAAATAAATGTTTAGTATGATCTTACTACAAAAATGTATCTGACAAGAAAACAAACCTAAAATTCAGCAAAATTTTAACCATCATTTGTAGAACTTTGGTTGTTTCTTAAAACTGTACAAATGTCAAATCTAAGAGGAGGAAGTTAAATAAAACCACAATTTCACATTTTCATAATTAAAAGGAAATACATTTTAAATGACCTATAAACTGATAGTGCATTATCTTATTTCCTGACAGTCACTTTTATACATATGCAGTTCTGAGCTTTCAATAGTTATACTGCAATTTATAGATCTAATAAGAAATTGGATTTTCACAAATTAACAAGCATTTTCCCCCACGAAACACCAACTAGTAAGAAGACTCACAACATGGGGTTTTTCCATCATTCACACTTGCTCCTCTGTCTGGAGAGTCTCCTGCCCACGGTCCACACCCACACTGCCCACCTCTCCCTCCCATCCCTGTCCCGCCTTGCAAATACTCACAAGCCTGTCATGATACCTAACATCCTCCCTTCCACCAAGCCTCTCCTGTTACCTCACCTCTCTGCCCAATCTCCAAACAGTCTGTGATCCTGCTTTATTAACTCTTGAACTTATTTGTTTGCTCTTCTGTTCCATGGACGGTGAGCCCTTCCATGGAGGGATAGAGGAACACCTTCCAGGTCTCTGCAATCAGCTTCACACAGTGCTTGGCACCTGTCATGATCAGCATAAGATTTCCCCATTGGATTTGCCAGCATTCCTCATCAAATATCATTTTGGTGACTATTTCCCACAGTGCAATTAAAAGGAGGAAATTTTAGAGACATGCCTTCTTTTGATTAATTTGCTAGACTCAGCACATGACCATAAGAAAGCAGTCAAGTATTTAATATTTAGTATTTACTGCTGAGTTTACAATAGCAGTGTTTTAGTAGACAATGAAATCATGCAGGCAGATTTTAAAATCCTGAGAGCTTTAAAAAGAAAGCACTTAAATGACATTCTTAAAATCAATAGTATATGGTGAATGAATAAAAGGCAACTTTGATTTTATCTTTTTACATTTCTTTTTTTGGTTTTTGAACATGGGAAAGAGATACTGTCCAACTATCTCAAATTAATATATCCAAAGTTTTTGATTCATTACATACAGAGCCAGGCCATATTCTAGGTACCAGAGAAATGGAAGTGAAAATAAGTCCCTGCTTTCAAATGAAACTGACAGTGGTGAAGAGGCCTGACTGTTTGAGTTTGAGTCCCAGGTCTACCACAAGCAAGCTGTGCAATCTTAAGTAATTTACTTACCTTTTCTCTGCTTCAATTTCATGATCTATAATAGGGGAATAATACTACCTTGTCATTAGGTGTTATAAATTTTAAGTGTAAATACTTTAATATTGTAAAGTTCTTGAACCAACATTCAAGGTGCTTAAATTGCACTGAAAAGAGACAGACATGAAATGAACACCTATGTAATAGATGACGTGGTGATAAATGTTGTGATATTAACAGAGGCTAGGGAGTAGAGGATGGAGGTAATCACTATTTTATCTAAAGTAGCCTCCCTGATAATGTGACTTTTGAACAGAGACTGAATAAATGAAGGAAGAGCTCTGTGACTTTCTTTTAGCAGAATGTCACAGGAAGAGGGATCCGCAGGTGAAAAGGCTCTGAGAAGCATCATAGCTTGGAGTTGGAGTGTTGAAGGAACCAGGAGAAGTTCTAGAGCAGCTGACAGAAAGCCCATGAGGAGCAGAGTGGCAGAGGCCAGGCTGGAGTGGCAGTGGAGGCATGAATCACATAGGGCCTTGTGAGTCAGCAAGGAATGCACACATATTCCAAGTGAGTGAGAGGACAATCCACTGGGGAATTTAAAAGGAAATGGCTACATAATTAGACATCTGTCTTAAAAGGATTACTGTGGCTTTGCAAGAGAGAGGAGTCCATGATTACTATGGCTTGGATATGAGGTGTTCCCGAAGAAAGGACAATTCCTATCAATGCAGGAATATTCCAGGGCAGAATGATTGGACTGTGAGAGTCGTAATCAAATCAGTCCATCCAATTTGAATAGATGGACTGTGTAGGCAGGAGGGGTGTGACTGGAGGAAGTGGGTCACTGGGGGTGTGCCCTGGAACAGTGTACCTGCCCTTTGCTTCCTTGCTGCCATGAGGGGAGGAGCTTCCTTCTGCTGGATCCCTCCCCCAGGATGTGTTGCCTCCCCTTGGGCCCACAGCAATGGAGTCAGCCATCCATAGACAGAGACCTCTGAAACCATGAGCCCCAAATAAATTCTCACTCTTCTAAGTCGTTCTTTGGTCATAGAAATGAAACATTAGCTAAAACAAGGGTGACTCCAAGGGTTTTGGTACAAGCCTCTTTTAACCTTGGAGATGCCATCAACTGAGTTGTGCAAACTAAGGGAAAAGCACATTGGAATTGTTTATTGTGACTTTGGGTGTGAGCACTTTGAGATGTCTAGTAGATGTCCAGCAAGCAGGTCAGTGTTATGAGTTTAGGATCAGGGTAGAAGGCTTGTGGCTAGAGCTAAATGTATCATATATGGAGAAAACTTAATAAAATAAAATTGGTGAATGGAGTTAGAAGAATCAATTACTAAGCACTAATAGGTAGGGGTAGGGAAGAGTGGAATCTCCAAATAAAGACCACGATAAGGAGGAGCCACATGGAGAACATGAAGAAAGGGCATGATCAAGCAAGCTAGATGCTGCTCTTGGGGCCCACACAGACTCCCCACCCTGGATCTCCTATTGCAGTTCATGGCTTTAGTAATGTCCGACTAATTGCTCAAATGAGAAGGCATCTTCCACAATGACTTTCCCATTCTTTCCCCACCACACCCACTCTAGAAACCATACATTCCAACATTCTCCTTATCCAACCCTTTATTTTCCTCCTCTCAGGGTCCTCTAAATCAATCCCATCGTCCCATAGCTAGACTAGTGGAATCCTGTCTGCCTACCATCCTCTACCATGTCCCTTCTGGAATCCATTTGTACAAAGGGCATCTGAGCCTTTTCTATCACAGGTCATTTGCTGCCTTAGAAATCCTCTGCCCTCTGTCTACTGTAAAGTCCAGTCGCCTGCACTTTCTAGTCACGGTCCTGCCTGTTGATTGCCCATTCTTGTCTCTACCTCTTCTGTCATGCCCTTTCTATTCTAGCAACCCTGGCACCCTGCTGGTCCCTAAACCTTCACATTTGGTGGGTTCTTCATGCCACTCCTTCTCCTGGAGTACATGCCCTCCTCTCATGTGCCTAAGAAAGTCTACTGGGACCTTTAGGGATGAACACAGAAGCTCAGCTCACTGATAAAGACTTCCCTGGAAGAAGGCTTTGGGCTTTTCACCATTTTCACCCATATTTCATTTCACCACAAATTATTCTACATAACTGTTCACTGTCCTGTCTCATCTAATAAACTGGAAGCTCTTTGAAGGTAGAGATCTTATCCTGTTTGTGTCCATCAGTCCATGGCTCCCAGCACACTGCTTGCATTAAATAGGCATCATTGAAATAAAATAAATTGGTTTCTCTTAACACTTGTTTGTTTGGTAAGAAAATGGCCATATAATCTGTCCAGATGCTCTCTTTAAAAAGTGAATTTTATAATTTTGTTACTTTTATTATATCAAATAAAAGTATTTTTTTAAATTTTTCTTCATTTACAAAATGTTGGTTAGCAAGTTAGGAAAGAATGGAAAAGAAGAAAAAAGAGAGAAAGGTAATAATGAAAAGGAGAATTGATGTGTCTCTGGTTTTCTACTTGTTTTTAAGCCTGATATATTTCTTTGGCTGATCATATAGGTAATGCCCTTGAGCTTTTCATGATAAGGTTAAAATTTTTTCTATGATATCCCAGTGCATAGTTCTGACAATATGCCTTAAGTTTTTTTTTTTTTTTTTTTTTTTCCAGCACAGCTATAAGCTTCTCTGGGGAATGAGTTATAAAGCAAAGATTTGGTACTATCTGTCTCTTCCATTTCAGAAAACTACAAATTATGTGCTTTGAGACATGAAGAAGTAAAACATTGATTGTATAGAACATTCAGTAGCAAAGAATGTATTCTAATTAACATGATAATCAACACGGGCCTTTCATTGGAACGTATTGCATAATCGAACATTCTTTATGATTTTGACAAATACACTTTACTCTCTGATGGGTTTCAAGCTGCTAGTGTTATTTTTTTCTTTTCTGGACACCAAGGTATACAACTAACACAAAGGAACAAAGGAAAACCCAATAGTAATTTTTAAATTAGCTATCAATTGATCGGACAGGAGACTCACAGCAGTTCCTTACACTTCTGGGTGCTGATTAGAATAAATAATGTTGGGAGCACTGGAAATCAGCCATGGTCTGAGAAATCCCCTAGCATTTCTTACAGTCCTATAGAAGCCTCACTTCTCATCCCCAACTTTTGCTTATTTATTAGGAAATAAAGAATTCTAGCTAAGACCAGATTTATAATATGACAGTTACCACTTATTGAGCACAAACACTGCCAGGCAAGGAACTGAGCATTTTAGAAATAAAATTTAAATTTTCATAATAACCCAGAAGGATAGCTAATTTTATCTGCTAATGTATAAATTGAAGCTTAGAGAGTTTAAGTACCTTCCCCCAACTACAGGAGCCATTAACCAAGGAACTGGGATTTGAACCCACGCTATCTTGTGCCAATAAACCATGCCCAGTGTCGTGCCTTTATGCTAGTACCTATTTTCTGAGATCCTCTGATGTGCTTAGGTACCCTGCACTGTGTTGTCATGAGGGGCACAGTGGTGGCAAGGGAACAACTGTCAATGAGAATGAAATGGAGATGGCTCCTGTCATGTGTACCTTCTTGGAGATTTCAGGGTAGACTTGATTTCAGGGGAGACTGATTACCCCCTCCTTCACTTTTCATGATGAGATTTTATCAGAAATATTTTTAAAAGTTTGTACGTTTTAAAATTAAAGAGTGCTTTAATGGAATTATTTCCATTAAATCCATAGGTAAATTTTCAAGGAGCATAATGATTTCTTTCCTATGATCTGTTTCTTCCTAATTAAAGCAAACCTTTCTATGATCTGGAATGTATTACTCTATCTGAAAGGACATACTGATGGGTAAACTGGGACATGACAGCACACAGCATCCACCGAGTACTAGTCTTGGTGTGGCCTTGATTGACACAACCGTCTTCCATAAGCTATACATCACATACATGCCTCAGTTTAGAACAGATTGTTGGCAACTGCCAATCCTTTGTAGCCCCCTGGAGATACTCAGCAGTGCTATCTCTCTGAATGCAAGTTCCGAAGTCATCCACACACAGTCTATTTCAAAACTAAATTTTACAAAAACATAAAACAATGAAAAATAAAAATCCTCCAAGTCGTAGTCACCAGGAAAAACCTCCCTTTACAAACTGTGCTGTCTGACCAGTCATTTTTATGTTCATAGGCAACCAAACAGGATCCCTGAGTTCTTATATTGGACTATTTAAAATGTTTGTTGATTTAGTTAATTTTTCTGCATTTCTTTTTGCTTGGTCTATAAATCTTAAAAGACCTTTATCATAAAAAAATGTACTATGTCTTTTATACATAGGTATGGAATCACCCCAATTATACTAGATATTTGGTTATTAATGTGGGAAACAATTGTTTAAAGGAGATCATATAAACAATGTGTAGGTACCAAGAGACAGAGGGAAATAAAAGTATGTAATACTTCATAGACATACCCTAAGGAGTAAACAATATGGTTTTAATTCATCTACTCCAATAGAAAGGAGATATAAATGAAATCTGATAGTATTAAAATGTGTGCCTCTAAGCTGGTTCACCTACTTTAGACCTGATGATTATTGCATTAAGTCATAATTATTTGAATTTAACCATTCTTTCAAGATAATATTCCTGTAGTACTTTGTAACACTGTTACTAATTATTCACCATTCTTTCTGCCCAACATAGCCTTGTCTTTAAAGGGAATAATAAATCTGGACTCATAGGTAAGAATACCCTCAGGTCCCAGAACTGATAAGAACTAGAGTAGAGGCTTTTAAAAATCTGTTGATAAAATATTTAAAACTGACTGGGCTAGAAAACCACCAGGACAGAAAATAGTTGGTAAACGATGAAAAATCTTAAAAATTGTCAATAGTGAAATACACTTAATCCCCTTCCTTTTTCTTCTCCACCTCTCGATGCACTCATCAGGTCTCCAAATGCCAGCTTGAACCCTCTGGTCAAATCCTGTTTCCGGGAATCTACTCGTGGAAGTAGCACAGCAGGCATTAAAGATGTCATTAAATGACATCTGCTCCTGGACGCATGATCCTTAAATGGCCTGAAAGCATATAATGTGCCATGCCAACTTAAGAGAAATAAAAAGACAGCAGCAATAAAAAAAGAACAAAGTAAAAATACATTTCAATAAAATTTTAATTAAATATGTGCAGGTGTGTGTGCTCATACACACACATATGCTCAACTTGTTTTAGATTCATAGCATTGAATTCAGAATTGGAACACCATGAGCTCAATTTTGATAATGACATATGTTTTACATTACTTTAGAAGAACTTATCCTTACACTCTTTTGCCAAAGTGTTATGTTAATTGTTGATGGCATTTATACTCTGCAACCTTTGATCATGTAGAGAAAGGTTCTCTCTTGTCTTCACAATAAGTCTAAATCTACAATGCTTATGAAATAAATATCTACATCCCTAATATGTATCATTATCCCAAAGAACTGAAATTCATTTCTCAGCACTCTGACCCCAAAGATGCTCTCAGCATCTCTGTCTCCAAAATACACTTGAAAATTAATGGAAAGTTGAATTACACCCACTGCCTCTATTTTTAAAAATATTTTTACAAAGTAGCAAATTGTTTCCACTCAGTAAAAATGATGGATTATTCTATAGTGTTAAAAAAATTAATGAGCAGATGGAATACCAAACCATTATTCATTAAAATATTGCACTGGGTTAATTCAGCAAATAAAAATGGAGAATAGAGCAGATGGCCATTTATAGTTCTCTTGATTTCTTAAACTACTTCTTTGCAGCCAGAACTGCTCCTATATTTAACTTGAAATGCACAGCTCTTACCATATGCACAGTAAGCAAGCATTCATGTGACCTCATAAACTTTTCATATAAAACAGCAATGATTTTTATGATTTAGTTAAAGGAACACTATATACTTACAGAGTAAGTTATTCCCATGTCCCCAATATTCTGGGGATAATTTAAATTTCCTAGACTCAGTAGATCCTTGCCATCATTATTGGGTCTGAAGTAGGTTCAAGTGGGCACATGGGTAAAATTTCACAAAAGGAAGTGATCAGCTTTGTTATAAACTCTGAAGTATGCTTAGCATACCTAAAATTATTGCCGACTAGGTGGTGTTTCTCTTAATACAACACTTTCCCTTTTTTCTTTTTTTTTATCATACCCTAATCCTATAAGTTACCACATTTTTAAAAATTCTCTTCTGGTGTAGAGCAAATGGAACTCTCATGCAAGTAAATTGAATCAACCACTCTGAAAAACTGCTCTACGGGATCTATTACAGCTGAACACACACACACACCAGCAATTTCACTTCTAGGTTTATATCCCGCAGAAACACATAGCATACCTACAAAGGGCATGATGCGAATATTCATAGAAGTACTATTTACAAAAACTCAAGCCAGATAGAATCAATAAATACATTTTGACGTATTTATACAACAGTATAATACAGGCGGTGAACTACTGCGAGAAGCAACGCAGGTGATCACAAATGTAAAGCTGAACAAAAGAAGGAAAATGCAAAAACACACACACTGCATAATTCCATCCATGTGAACTGCAAAGGTTGGCCAATCCACTCTGTGGTGATGGAGGGTGGCATGGTGGTTGCTTTGCAGGAAGTGGGAGAAAAGGGGACAGTGGGGGCTTAGGGCCATGCACTTCCTCTGGGTGGTTCTAACTTGAGTATATCCCTCAAATGAAACTGTAGTGAACTGCGTACTTATGATTTATGGACTTCTTAGTAGGCAGACCACAGTCTTTTTAAAGTTACTTTAGAAGATAATCAAACCCTATGAAAGAAACAAAGTGCTCTGTATCAGTGTTAAACATAGTTCAGAAATTAGGCCACGATTAAGAACAAGATTATATTGCATCACAGTTGACACAGTAATATAACAAATATAGTCTAAATAAATATTTCTTCCATACAATTCACCACCTTCCATGTTATGGCTATCCTGTTATAGAAGATGTACTCTTCCTTCCAAGCATCCTACTTCTGCTAAAAGTACCCTCAATTTCATATGTGAAGTTCCCTTCCTCTGCTCTCCTCTGTGCGGTTTGTGCCCAGTGACCTCAACACCAGCTCTACAGGTGAGCCCTGGATGGCCCAGCCAGTGTTTCTCTTGGGGAAATGTTCTCACTGGGGAAGGATGACCCTCTGTCTTATGAGACTGATCCATGCCCTGTAGCATTATTAGCTTCCCTGGATCGTATACAAGACAACTATAGCCTGTAGAGCTTCTAATTCTTAGTGCATACATCGTGGAGTTCATGATGGGTCTTTTTGATAAGACTGTGAACATAAGAGACCACATCATGTTCATTGTTATTTCAGGGGAGCCTAGTGGCATCTAGGACATGGTAGATTTTTCAGTAAAGGTTACTTGAATTCGGCATGTGTTCTGTAAATGTTTATTGAGCATCTCTACGAACCAGGCATGATTCTAAAAATTAGGCATATAGTGATGAGTAACACAGAACAAGATTTGCACAAAATAAGTTTCTTTTCTAGTAAGGACAAGAGAAAGCACATAATAAGAGCAAACAGAATAATTCCACGTACCCTAAGGGCCACAAGTTAGGAAAGGGACTAACATAATGTATATGGAGAAGAGGGCCAGCTGCTTCAGGGATTCTCAACTAGTAACAATTTTGTCCCCAGGGTCACTCAGTGATGTCTAGAGACATTTTTAATTGTCATAAAAGAGGGCATCTAGTTAGCCAATCTCAAAAATCCAAATACCGAATGTTTTCTCTGATATAAGGAAGCTGATTCACAGTGGGGTTGGGTTGGGGAGCATAGGAAGATTAGAGGAACACTAGAAAGGTCAATGGGGAGGGACAGCAAGGGAGGAAGCAAGGGGGTATAAAGAGAGGAAGAAAAAAAATAGGGTAGAATGAGAGGGTTATCATTACCCTAAATGCATGTTTGAAGACATGAAAGATATGAATATACTTTGTATACTAACAGTGATATGTAAAAAGATGCTCTTTATGTGTATTACAAACTGTAAAGCATGCTACTGTTATATATACAACAACACTGAATTTTAAAAAAGGGGGGGGGCTGGGGTTGTGGCTCAAGTGGTAGAGTGCTCGCCTAGCACATGCACGGCCCGGGTTCGATCCTCAGCATCCATGTAAAAATAAACACATTGTGTACAACTAAAACAAATAAATAAATATATCAACAACAACAACAACAACAACAAAGAGGGGATCTAGTGGGTGGAGGCCAGAGATTCTGACACACATCTAATAATACTCAGGACAGTCTCTTCCCCAAGTCCAAAACATCAACAGTGTCTTGCTTGAGAAATTCGACTTTAGTCAGTGATCAGGGGAGGCTTCTCTGAGGAAGTCCTATTGGAGTTAAGACTTGAATGACTATAAAGGAGATCAGTGGAGCAGAGTAAGGGGACTGAGGAGGAGGAAGGAGGCACAGGAAAAGAGAGGAATTGTGGAATGAAACTGATCAAATTATGCTCTGTACATATGCAAATACACCATAGTTAACTTCACCTCTATGTATATCTACAAAGAAATAATTCAAAGAACTACAAAGAATAAGAAAGGCTGGTAGAATAGAGACAGGGGAGAATAGGGAAGGAGGAGGGGAGGGAAAGGAGAAGTCCTGAGGACTGCAGTGGAGTCAATTACATCTGATGCTTGTATGATTATGTCAAAATGAACCCCAATATTATGAATAACTATAATGCAGTAAAAAAAAAATATATATAAAAAGAGCCACATGAGCAAAGTTTGGAGAGAGAGCATTTCAAGCCAAGGAAAAAATAAGCACGAAAGGCCTAAGGTGTGAGCTAGCTTGACTGGTTGAAAACAATAAAGAGTAAAAGGGCTGAACTTGACCAATATGGGGGAGAATAACACATACAATATGAAGTTCAGCAGGAGACATAGATCATTGCAAGGCAGAGGAGAGAATCTGAATTTTACTGTAAGTATAAAGAGAATTCTCTGAAAAGTTTTAAGCAAGTAGGTGACACACTCAGCTTTTTGGAAATCACTCTCCCTGTTGGACGGAGAATGGCTTTGTTAGAAAAATAAGCCATGCCAGAGGGCGTTTCAATAAAAGGGGTTTATTAGGGACCACGTGGAAGGGTAGGGAGGTAAGGAAAGAAAACGGCGTGGAGGGGCAGGGAAAGGAAGGACAAGAAGAAGAAGAACAAGGCACAGTTTCAGTCCGGAGCAGGCTTAAATAGTGAACTGGTGGTCTGAGGGACCCCTGGAGCGAGTCCATGTCCCCATAGGCTGCCGGAGGTCAAGAGGGGGTGGGGAGGGCACCTGGGAGGTGTAGTCTTTTCTCAAAGTACCTGGGAGATATGGCGTCCCTGCCCGGAATCCAACAGGCTTAAAAGAGGACAAAGTAGAACACTGGGTGAGTGAGAAGACTGTATCAGAGGCCCCGGAGAAACAGGAGGACCCCAATGCCTCCATTTATCCCTGCCAAATAAAACACAGTTCAGTTAAATTTGGATTTCAGATGATCAATGATTTTTTTTTTTGAATTAATATAGCCCATGAAATCTTTGGGATATACTTATGCAAAAATTTGATTGTTCCTCTGAAATCCAAATATAACTGGGCTTTCTGTATTTTTATTTGCAAAATTTGGCAACACTGTGTATGCATGAAAAGATGAACATCTGCATATGCAAGCATGGAATGGTACATATTTGAAAAGCGAACCAACTTGTTATATTTCCCAAGTTCAAAATATAAAATGTTCTGCATAAATGATATCTATATGTGGAAAAGGGATGTGTACAAATATATATATATATTGTTTATACAGGAGATCAGTTAAAAATCTAATCTATTTTGATATTTATATCTCCCTCTCTGTAGTTTGCAATCACCATCCACCTTCAGGATATCACTCTAGTATTTCCACGAACACTGGAACATACAAATTAAAGTGGTCTCCATGCCCCATCAACTTTCTGTTTTATGTCCTCCTTAACCTGGAACCCCAAGTCTAAAACCTTGGGGTAGGATTTATGCTCATGAGTTTTATCTTTCTATATGAACTTACCATTTCCAAGTTCTACCATTTCTCTGTAAATTTCTCTTTAAATTACGCTCTCCTTTATAGTTCCCACAGATCCACTGTTGATCTGGTTCCTGCTAACTTCTTACATGTTTGCTAAGACCCTCTCCCTCATGTCACATCTAGGCTTAAATCTTCCAATATTCCTTATCAGGGTATAACTGATAATTCTTAAACTATATCAGGCCAGCAGATACCTTTAATTTAGTGAATATATAGTTCAAAAATTCATTAATATTTAACATTAAGAGCATTTTCTTTAAAAACTGGGCCTCTGGCTGTACTGGGAAAATCCATGCCCACCAGGTTCACATTTACTGATGGATACAACAGCTGAAATTGAATAGGAATGTTTTTCTTTAGACAGAATACTAAAGTCCTCACTCACTTGGATGGCTTGGCTGGGCTCTGATTTGTGACTATAATTGGACTTCACTTACACACCTCGACAGTCAGCACCAAAGACCTCTGCACACTCCCTCTCTGTTCCCAGCCTCATTCCAAATTCTCAGGCCCAATAATCTTATGTTGCCCCCTGCTACCTTTGGCTCGGGCCTTCTTCCCACATCTCCAGTCACCATGAAAGCCTGAAGCCACATCCTCTCTTCCTCAATCCAGATGTTTTTCCACATTTGGGGTTATTTTTTAAAACACTGCTCATTACCTGGCTTTGCGTTCTGAGTCAGGATGTCTCACCCTCTAAGTAGGCTCAGAGGTTGGCCTCACCCCACCAGGACTATGGTGGCAGTGCCCTCAACATCTTCTAGCAATTCTGGGCATCCAAGAAGCACTCAGAAAAATAGCTGCTGCATGAGATGACTATGCTGCAATCTAATCAGCATGTAAAGAGAAAAGTGGGCCTGGATGGGGCCATTTTCCAATTTTATGCTAGTATGGTTGGAAAATGGTCATTTTTCCTGAAAGCAACTACTCAAAAAAAAAAAAAAAAGTAAGAAACATAAACTAAACAAGCTCTTTTAAAGTTTCTGTTTAAAGTAATTTGATAAAGCCCCTCTATTAAACCATACTATCTCATTTTATTCCACAGATAAATTTGATTCTATGACCAATATAAACTAAATATTTCATTCATTTTGCTCTTACTTCTTATGAGATTATTAAAACTCAAAGATCCAATTTTCTATCACTTTAGGAAGACATTATTTAAATGTTAAACAGGCTTGAAGTGAAGAGATAAAGCATTCTACATATTTGTATTAAAAACATAAGGAAATAGATGAGAAGCCTAAATTCTAAGAAAAGTTTTCTAACTACAAGAGCAGATACAAAAATCTATTTAAACTAGCATGTAGAAAACAGTGAGTATAAAATAACTTACTTTAGATATAGACCTTCAAGAGGAATCCAATTTAAAGAGAGAGGGCCCAAAACTGATATTTTCTCAAACGATTAATTTCATATAATAAGTACCTTTAAAAATTTTTTAAAGATTTGAAACAAAAAATATATGACTTAATACTAAAGCCATTCTCAGCAAGGATTAGCAAACAATCTGTTTTTCTAAATCAGTTGCTCTTGATGTGTCGTCAGGATCATGAGGCATAAAAAATTTTAAATGGGCTTACCACTGAGAATGCATCCACAAGGTTCAACCATTTGGGGAAAAATTCAAAGCACTGAATAAAGTTGCAAATATGCATGGTTTAGCTGCCTCTATTACAGAGTGGGCTAGTGAAGAAGAAAATGATAATGATGTAGCACATCTTCTAGGAAAGGCTACTACACTGATGTGCTTGTGAAACTGAATGCCAAGTATATATTACCTCTTCATAAATTTACATGCATGTGGCTTGGAATATCCTTACTTATTAAGGATCATGCAAGGAAAAAAAAAGTTCTCAAGTCAAATTGACTCTTTGGAGGCATTTTAGAAGAATTTTTTGGGGAAATATTTATATAAGGACACTAGTTTCTGAATATTAGATTAGATCACAAAATATCATGTAGTGAATAAAAGTCAAAGAAAATGTGAAAAAAAAATCACTAAACAGAAAAAAATTAATTATCAACTCAAATGTAAGATAGTAAGTAGCCCTTCATTATCCATGGGAAATTACATCGTTCATTACCCAGCACAGAATTTACTGATGTCAGATCATTTGCATAGAACTATATCACATCACGTTAGCACTCAGAAGGGATTATAATGAGTGTCTAAGACCTCTGTCACTCTAGAGGTATCACCAGGGGTCCTCTAAGCAGTGACTCACTCAAGGTCACCCAACTTGTCAACAGAAGAAAAAGAGCTAGAACTTAGGCTTTCTAGCTTAGGGAAAGAAAAAATATGCTGGTATCTCCTGAATTAGCTGAATTAATATTTCTACTCAATGACATCATTCTTAGTGTTTTGATGGTAGCGGTGGTTTCTTTCTTCATTTAAATAAAAAGTGTATGAGTCTGTTTCATGTGGTACTATCAAAATACCTGATACTGGGTACTTTATAAGGAAAAGAGGTTTATTTAGCTCCCAGATCTGGAGGCCAGATGGCATGGTACCAGCATCTGCTGAGCTCTGGGGAGGGCCCCTTGGCTGCAATACAACATGAAAGAGAAATGGACAGGGAACCAGCCACATGTACAAAGGATCACGTGGCAACATAGGAAGCAAGAAAACAAGCCAAGACAGACAAACTTGCTTTATAACGATCCACCTAGTGATAATTAATCCACTACAAGAGACCAGCATTAATCCCTTCCTGAAGGCAGTACACCTAATTTTCTTCTGCTAGGCCCCACATCTTAGAGATTCCGTCACCTCAACACCACCATGATGGGGATAAAACTTCCAGCACATGAATCTTTCAGGGACACACTCAAACCATATCCAAATCATAGCATAAGGCTGAGCCAATTATTTTACCTATTCTGATAAAGTTTTGAGAGGTTCAAAAGGTACTTTGATCAGGAATATAAAAATAACCACATTTATCAAGTGTGAACTGGAAGTTATTGAGCAGGGGATAGAATCAGGAAAGTCCCTTCGAGGTTCTCATTTTCAACCTCTCTTAAAATGAATGAGCAAAGAGGTCCAGAGAGGTACTATGCCTTGCTTGATATTACACAGCCATTTGGGAGCAGCAGCAGGATTAGAATCCCATGTAGTCAGGCTGGGGATATAGCTCAGTTGGTAGAATGCTTGCCTTGCTGGCATAAGGCCCTGGGTTCAATCCCCAGCAACACACACACACCAAAAAAAAAAAAAAAAAAACAAATCCCATGTAATCTAGGATTTTTGTGTCCTTGAATTACATCTTCAGGGTGAGGCCTTATTATTATATTGAAAATAAATTCTTCATTGAATGAGAATCACATAAAATATAAAGGCAAATACTTGCCGGGCTCAGTGGTGCCCTCCTCCCCTAATCCCAGATTCTGAGGCAGGAGGATCGAGAGTTCAAAGCCAGCCTCAACAAAAGCAAGGCACTGAGCAACTCAGTGAGACCCTGTCTCTAGATAAAAATACAAAATAGGGTTGGGGATGTGGCTCAGTGTTCAACTGCCCCTGAGTTTAATCCCCAGTACACCCCCACCACTACCAAAAAAAAGGGGGCAAACACTTTACTCCAAAGTTGGATATAGATGATTTGGGGATTATACAACATGTTCCTCATTTTTCTCTGCAATTAGAACACATAAGATGTAGTTTACTGGGACATTTTTTAAGTATGAATCTGGGAAGTTGGACAATAATTGCCTTAGAATATTGCTCTTGTGTCTTGAATACACTTGTTCAACATGGGCAGCACCAACCGCTCACAGACTTTAGAGTTAAGACTTATTTCAAGCACCAGATGAACTAATGCACTAAAGAGTCATTGAAGCAGAATATCTGAGAGGAATAGTATATGAAGTTGGGGAAAGTGGATTGGCTTTTAAAAAGTCCAAAATGAAGTCCTTTCAAAGAAATACATATCAATTATTTTGATGAAAAAGTAAGCAAAAGTCCTATAGGGTATTTTAATAACTGAATAACTCATCCGTAATTAGCAGACAAATTGTTTATATGCAAATGGTATTGAAAAGCACTTGAAAATATTTTATCACATTGAAAATGCATGAATCTTATTTAGGTAACTTCAAACTTCACATGGAAAACTTTACAGATAGTGGAGAAGTAAAAAGCAGTCTAGTTTTAGTTAAATTATCAAAAATAAACTTATTGCAATAAAGTTTTTTAATACTATAAATTGTGATGATAATAATTCATTTTTATTCCTCATAGAGAATCTGTGAGCATTTTATTGTAAATACTCAATGTATTTCAAGAGAGATTTGGGCACTGAGGACCAAGAAAGATGAAGGGACTTGCCTAAGATCTAACAGCAATTGAACTCTTCAGCTGGGGCTGGAACCTAGGCCTCTCCGACTCTGTCACGAAGCACCTCTTCCACTCATCTTAGAGCGGATGAGCTTTCTGGTTGGTTTCATTCCCAGGCTCTCGGTTTCCATGACTCTTTCTGCACTCTCACCTCAAAGCAAAGGTTCACATGACACATGTGTGCTAGGTTTTAAGGACTTGGGATTTCCCTTCACAGTTCACGGATATTACCTGTATTCAACATCTTAACTAGTTGTTGATACGTGGTAGGCACAAACATACAAGCTATCTTTGGTTCCTTGGATGCTGTCTCCTAAATATTGGATTGATTTTTTAAAGGAAACTGAGTCAACTATCTGGCAGTCATTCCAATAGCTAAGGAAAGAGCTTCTAATCTACCACTGACTTGACCAATACCTAGACTAATGGATAATCTCTTCCCAGGCAACAATTACTGTGAGCCTAACTTTGGCAAGGATAGCGGAAACTGCAAAAGAAGGAATCTTAGAGATTGATTTCTAAAACAACAAAACAGATGCATGATAAGGAAGTCTTTATGCTGTTTACTTTTTAATAATAAAGAACCTGAAATAGGTAAACATATACTTATTGTTTACCACTAGAATTTTTTCACCTTATCCTATTGGTTTGTCAATATTATTACTGACTTTATTTACATTGCTGTAGATGTGATATGAAACATAGCTCTGTCTGAGTTTTTATAGCAGTGAACTGTTGATTCTTATCCTTTGTACATTATAGAAGGTTAATCTTTTTCAATTGAGGTGTGTACACACACAGGACGACCCCACCACAGCAGATTATATTGAACAAACTAGCAACTTGTCAATAAGCAGAGTTAACCAACATGTGTGGAGAGGAGGGAGAAACCAGCTTTAAATAATGCTGTGAAAACATAAAGTGCACATTCCTTGTATCTTCCAGTCTCTTATTATCTAGATTTTTCTGCCTGATTTCTCACCATGCACATCCTCCACACTAGACCTCCTACATACTCACTTTGCTTCAGCAGTGATTTTCTTACTGCTTAAGAACTTAATGATGTTCCCTAGCCTGAAATAGCCCCTTTCTCTATTTTCTCTTCCACATACAGAATTCTGCTCATCTTTGAAGACCAAGCTTATCTATCACCTCCTCAGAGAAGCCCCAAGTACATGCACACTTACCTGTGTTCAGTAGTACTCCGGTCAAAGTATTTCTTTAGGATTTATGATAATGTGCATAATGACTCGATTAGCCTCCTTATCTAGATTGTACTTTCCTATATTTGCTATATGTGCTACATTTATGTGACTCCTGGGTCACTGCATTTTCCTCTCTTATCTTGCCAACATGCTTCCCAGTGCTTGAACACTGCTGGGCACAGAGTTGGTGCTCTTCAAATGCTTACTGACAAGCAGAGTGGGAGTGGCCAGGAGACCACCAGATCTAATGGGTGGTTAGACTGGTGCGCAGTGGAAACCCACCCAGCTACACATTGACCAAAATCTCAGCTCTCTGACCTGTGATTTAGGCTGCCATCCAGAGAGGGTGCATCTTTGCTCATCCTTCTCCTCTGCTCTGCGTTCAGATTTCCCCCTCGCCTTAATCTGTGACAGTAACTCCACCAGCATTGTTGAGGGAGGCTGTAATTTAGATCACTGAAAAACCTTCCCGTGGCATAATATTCAGAGGTGTCAGAATACAAATGATATTAAATATTAAGTAGGTAAAGAGGCATGAGTTAAGAAACTATGGGATAAAGAAGACTAGGGCCAAAATCAAGGCTAAAACATTTCACAGTTAAATCAGGCTGAGATGGACAAGTGTCAGGGCTTGTGCATGAGTCAGAAGGATGTAAACCAAACCAGAGCATGTTTATTGCTTAAAAAATTCCTGACTCCCTAAAGCACCTATAATTATCAATTATTTATGAACAATACTGGAAGTGTTGTCACTGTGTATTCCTTTAAAATGAAACATAAAATAATAATGTCCCAGCCTTATCCAAATCTTTCAAATTAATGATGCAGTTTTAAAAGGATCCAGTGAAGATTTAGGTGGATAGGCTTTGATGACCACACAGAAACAGAATCTGTTTTAATACCTGTCTCCTCTCCCCATCAAATACTCTTTTGACAGTTAACCCACACAGAGGGTATGAAGTGGCCAACCCAGCCCAGAGAGCTGGTTTTGATAAGCCACAGACTTGCTGAGTGATCCTAAGCAACACTCATCTTTTTCTGGACACTAAGTTTCTCATTTAAATAAATGGCCTGCAACAGCTGATTTTTGTTCTTGTTAACATGAGTATTCAATCATTTCTATTTCTAAGGTTTATTTGATTTATCTTCCCTGTATATTAACTCTCTTGCAGAGGAAAATGTGCATGTTTATGAAAAAACATTTGCAATTTTTAGCACACTCGTTAGATGCAAAATGAGTTTATTTAAATTTTTTTGTCATATGTGCCTAAAGTAATAGAAAGTTTAACTTCATACTGAAGTATTGCCTCATATAAGAGGACATCCAGAGGGTGCGTTGGTGAGGGCGGGGTCAGGGATGCCTGCAGGAACCCAGGCTCTTCCATCTTTCTGCTGACCACCCTTGGTGTCAGTGTCCGTGCTTCTCCACCCTCTTGTCTTCCCCTCCCTTCCCACCTCTGGTCTCCTCTTCCCCTTCACTAACAGATCCCCGTCTACTCTCAGGTCATTTTTTTTGTTGTTTTCACATGTGAAAGAAATCATGTGATACTTGTCTTTCTGTGTCTGGCTTATTTCACTTAACACGATGTCCTCTGGTCCACTCGTTTTCCTGTAGATGAGATGATTTCATTCTTCTTTGTGGATGAAATAATACTCCATTGAACATACATAACACACTTTTTTATCCTTTCATCTAGGCTGATTTCATATACTAGCTCTTGTGAATAGTGCTACAATAAACATGGGTATGAAGGTATCTCTTTTGTATGCTGATTTCACCTCCTCTGGATGTACCCAGGAGTGGTATTGATGGAGTACATGGTGGAACTATTTTTATCTTTTTGAGGAACCTCTGTACCATTTTCCATAGTGGATGTACTGATTTACATTCCCATTAACAGTGGGTAAGGGTTCCTTTTTTCCACATCCTCATCAGTATTTGTTATTTTTGTTGTTGTTGTTGTTGTTGTTGTTGTTGTTGTTATTATTATTATTATTATTATTATAGAAGAGACATTCTTACAGGGTAAGGTGGAATCTCAATGTAGTTTGGATTTCCATGTCCCCAATGGGTAAAGATATTTTGTATTTTTTCATATATTTATTGGCCAGTTCTGTTTTATCTTTTGAGAAGTGTCTATTCAGATTCATTTGCCCATTTCTTAAAATTAGATTTTTTGTTAAGTGTTTTGAGTTCTTTATATATTTTGGATATTCATATCTCAGGTGATTACCTAGCAAATTTTCTCCCATTCTGTAGGCTATCTCTTCACTCTGTTGATTGTTTCCTTTGCTGTGCAGAAGTTTTTAATTTGATGTAATCCCATTTGTCAAGTTCTTGCTTTTGTTCCTGAGCTATTGGAGTCCTGTTCAGGAAATTGTTAGCTGTGCTGATATCATGAAGTGTTTCTCCTATGTTTTCTTTTAGCATTTTCCAAGTTTCATGTCTTAACAATGTTATCTCATTCTTATTTCCAGAACAGAATTAATGTCATAGTTGTAAACTGTATACTTGAAGATAATTTTTTAAATAAATGTATTTTCACAGACTGCACTTACTGTATTTTTTAAGAAACTGAAGCTCAGCAATGTGGAATTCATTTCAGATTACAGTAGGTTGTGACCAAGGGTTATTTGAGATATCCAGAATGAAATTTTCACTAAGGCAAACATAGTATAACATGAAAATATAATCATAGCTGATATAGATTAAAATACATAGCATATGATATATATAATTAGTCTCCAAACCCACTGTTCTTAAATAGGATCAATTTTTGAAATGGTAAATATTATGGTCTTAAAGTATGTGATGAAATAGTAATGATATCTAGGCACTTAAGTGTAAAAATTCAGAGTCCAATTGTCATGTTTGTTAAATCACCACAGTCTGAATACATCTCAGAATATCTCATCATGCCCCTGGCTGGTACTTGCAACAGTGACATAGTGAGTATCCTCATGTGAGCTGTTGTGGTTTGGAGTGAGGTATCCCCCAAAAGCTCATGTGTGAGACAATGCAAAAAAAATTTAGAGGAGAAACAATTGGGTTGGAAAAGCCTTAACCCAATCAGTGAATTAACCCCCCTGATGGGATCAAGGGAGTGGTTATTGAAGGCAGATAGCATGGGGCTGGAAGAGGTGGGAATTAGGGGCATGCCTTTGGGGTATATATTTTATATCTGACGAGTGAAGTCCCTCTCCCCATCTCTCTTTCTCCCCGCCCCCCTCGCTCCCTCTCTCTGCTTCCTGATCATCATTCGAGCCACTTCCCTCTGCCATACTCTTCCATCATGATGTTTGCCTCACAAGGAGCCCCAAGGAATAGAGCTGCCTTTCTGTGGACTGAAACCTATGAAACCATGAGCCTCCAAACACACTTTTCATCCTCTAAAATTGTTCTTGTCAAGTCTTTCAGTCACAGCAGCGAAAAAGCTGACTAAAATACAAGCCTTCTGAGCATATGAGTGGCAGCTTCTCTGTGTTGGAGATGGGGTACTGGAACTTCTGGATCATAAAATATGCATTTGGGGGGCTGGGGTTGTAGCTCAGTGGTAGAGAGCTCACCTAGCATATGTGAGGCGCTGGGTTCAATCCTCAGCACCACATGAAAATAAATAAATAAAATATAGGTATTGTCTTTATCCATTCATCTACTGAAGGGCATCTATGTTGGTTCCACAGTTTAGCTATTGTGAATTGTGCTGCTATAAACATTGATGTGGCTGTGTCCCTGTAGTATGCTGTTTTTAAGTCCTTTGGGTATAGACTTAGGAGTGGGATTGCTAGGTCATAGGGTGGTTCCATTCCCAGTTTTCCAAGGAATCTGCATACTGCTTTCCATATTGACTGCACCATTTTGCAGTCCCACCAGCAATGTATGAGTGTGCTTTTTTTCTCCACCTCCTCGCCAACATTTATTGTTGTTTGTGTTCTTAATAGTTGCCATTATGATTGGTGTGAGATGAAATCTTAGAGTGGTTTTGATTTGCATTTCTCTAATTGCCAGAAATGTGGTATATATACACAATGGAGTATTACTCAGCAATAAAAGAGAATAAAATCATGGCATTCACAGGTAAATGAAGTTAGAGATTACAATGCTATGTGAAGTTAGCCAATCCCAAAATGCCAAATGCCGAATGTTTTCTCTGATATAAGGAGGCTGATTCTCAGTGGGGTTGGGACGGGGATCATAGGAGGATTAGAGGAACACTAGAATAGCCAATGGGGAGGGAGGGAAAGAAAGGGGGCAAAAGGGTGAGAAAAAAAAAGATGGTAAAATGAGATGGATCATCATCATTACCCTAAGTGCATGTATGAAGTAATGAATGGTGCGAATATACTTTGTATACAACCAGAGATATGTAAAAATGTGCTCTATAAGTATAATATGAAATGTAATACATTCTGTTGTCATGTCTAACAACTTAGAATAAAAATAAATAAATAAATGTATTGTGTCCAATTACAACTAAATTTATATATATGCACATTTTTCATCTTCAAAAATGTTGCCAAATTACCTTCCAAACTTGTTGTACCAATTCCCACCAGCTATATAGTAGAGTACTTACTTCTCTGTATTTCCATAAGCACATGATAGAAGACATTCTAACTTTACCAGTCTGGTAGGCAAGAAATATATTCTCACTTTGGTCTTTGTATACATATACTTCCCGGATTCCTAATGGTAATAAACTAAAAAATTTGCTTAAATGTGTATTTATCATGATAAGCTATTCTACTTCTCAAAAATGCCTGTTTATTCTTTACGCTCATTTTACTACTGGGGTATTCTCTACTTCATATTGACTATTGACTTTGTAAGTATCAAGCATTATATACTATAATATATATGTACATATCATATTAAGAATGTTCATGAAATATGTTCCAAATATATGCTCCCAGATTTATGTTTAGTGACTTGTCACATATATGGTTTTTTTTTTGTTTTTTGTTTTATGGGTTTTTTTTGGTACTGGTCCAACTCAGGGGAGTTTAACCACTGAACTATACCCCCAGAATTTTTTTTTAATTTATTTTGAGATAGAGTCTCACCAAATTGCTTAGGGCCTCACTAAATTGCTGAGGCTGGTTTCAAACTTGCAATCCTCTTATCTCAGCCTCCTAAATCACTGGGATTACAGGTATGTGCCACCACACCAAGGATTGGTATTCCATTTTATGAAGTCAAATTCATTAATAATTGTCCCTATAATTTGTGATTTACTATATGTATTTACTATATGTATTTGAGAGGGTCTGTGGGTGATAAATTTTCTGATCTTCCAATATCTAGAAGAAATATCTTTATTTTGTCCCTTCTCATTACATAATACAGTAGGATGCATACAGAGTCTTTAATCTAAACTCAATTCTACTCAGATATTTTCATGTATAATGTTGCTGATGAGAAATCTGATATCCATCTGATCTTCTTCAAAAAATCAGTCTTCTTTTGTTTCCTTTAACTCATATTTTCTGTTTGTGTTTCATGCTATAAAATATTACATTATTGTGGCTCTGAGTGTTTTGTTCAAGATATTTGAATTTTAATTTTGTTCAGCACTTAGTGAAATTTTAAAATTAAGATATGTAGGTATGGGGAGGAAGAGAAGCTGTAGGTAAAAGACAAGGAATGAAAGAACGAATAAGAAAGAGAAGCTAAAAGAAAAGAGAAAAAAGGAATTACTATTAAAAATACGTACCAGAAAAAGGGTAGATAATGATGCTAACTATTAATGTGAGAGATGTAGATATAATAAACTCTATGCACATTTGTTCAGTCTTTCCAAGTTGTACGTGTATAATACAGTTTGGTTTAAAAACTACATTTAAAATGTTTGGGGAAAAAATAAAACATTTGGTTTACCTGAGTAAAACTATCCAGAAAAACTATACATCAAAACTATACAAGCCGGGCACGATGGTGCATGCCTGTAATCCCAGCACTTGGGAGGCTGAGGCAGGAGGATCACAAGTTCAAAACCAGCCTCAGCAATGGTGAGGCACTTAGCAACTCAGTGAGACCCTATCACTAATAAAATACAAAAAAGGGCTGAGGATGTGGTCCAGTGGTCAAGTGCCCCTAAGTTCAATCCCCGGTACCAAAAAAAAAAAAAAAAAAAAAAAAAAACTATACAGATTCAATAAATATACAGAAAGTTTAGGGATTCGGCAAAGTAAAATATTATTGGCATATATTTAATGAGATAATATATTAATTATATGGCATAACAACCAGAATTTTAACACATGTCATATTTTATTTTGTCGAATCTGTAAATCTCCATGCATTTATTGAATCTTTGAAAGTGTTTGATTATGTAATATGATTGTTTGTAAAATTTTAGAGTTTAGAGTTTAAAAGTTTAGAGTTTGTAATTGTAAAATTAGAGAGTTCTTTGATGATAAACTTCTGGTTTTTCTGAAACCCCAAAATTCACAAAGCACGATGGGATATACATTAGTACTTATTTCTTCCATTATGTATCCCTGTATTTCTAAACTATAAGCTTATAATGCTATTTTTTTAACTTACCAAATTTTGACATGTTTGTAGTTGAGTCTTTAACCCAAATATAATACTGTCCTCCACCATCTCCTTAATATGATAGAATAACAAATTTGATTTAGGCCAGTAATCAATCTTTACATTATCAAGACTGCAAATATTGTCCACTTCTGAGCCAAATGATTTTGTGTTTTTTATTCAACTTTCCTTCTTACAAGGGTTAATAAATAACCAAGGTATTGGAGTGGGACTTCCCTTTGTCCTTTCTTGTGCTGAATTTCTTTCCTTAGATTCCATGTGTTCCTCTTTCAGGGATAACTCCCTCATTTTGCTGAAAAGCATTCTTCAATAGCTTTCTTAAAATAGGGTTCATTAAAGTACAATATTTGAGTCCTGAAAAAATTCTTATGTATATTCTTTCACTTGAAAGAGAGCTTTTCTGGGTGTAGAATTCTAAGTGGAAGATAATTTCTTTTTTTCTTCTTGCGCGCACATGTGTGTGTGCATGTGTGTACATGCAAGCACACACACCTGAGCATTGAATCCAGGGACTCACACATGCTAAACAAGTGGTCTGCCACTGAGCTACATCCTCAGGCCAGACAGGGTGTTAATTTCCAGGATATACAAAGAACTCAAAAAACTTAACACCAAAGAAACAAATAATCCAATCAATAAAGGGGCAAAAGAACTGAACAGACACTTATCCAAAATGTGAATGGTCAACAAATATATGAAAAAATGTTCAATGTTTCTAGCAATTAGAAAAACGCAAATTAAAACTGCACTGAGATTTCATTTCATTCTAGTCAGAATGGCAATAAATGTTAATGAGGATGTGGGTGGTGGTGGGGGGGAGTACACTCATACCTTGTTGGTGGGACTCAGAATTGGTACAACCACTCTGGAAAGCAGTATGGATATTCCTCAAAAAACTAGGAATGGAGCCTCTATTTTATCCAGCTATCCCACTCCTCAGTAAATATCCAAAGGAGTTAAAATCACATCCTACAGTGACATAGCCACATCAATGTTTAGAGTAGTTGATTCACAATGGCTAAGCTATGGAACCCACCTAGATGCCCTTCAACAGATAAATGGATAAAAAAAAATGTGGTATATATTCACACAATGGAGCACTACTCAGCAGAAAATAATGATTTTATGACACGTGCCACTAAATGGATGGATCTGAAAACTATCAGGCTCAGTGAAATAAGCCAATCCCCCAAAACCAAAGGTATAATGTTTTCACTGATATGTGGAAGCCAAACCACAATAAGGGGGGAAGGGGAAGAATAGAAGTTCAGTATATTAGACACAGAGGAATGAAGGGAAAGGAAGGGAGATAAGAAAAGGAAAGACAGTGGAATGAATCTTACATAACTTTCCTATGTACATACATGTATGAATACACCACAGTGAAACCCACCATCATGTACATCCACAAGCATGGGGTCTTAATTAGAATAAGATATATTCATGCTTGTATAATTATACCAAAATGGATTATACTGTCATGTGTAACTAAAAGGAACTAATAAAAAGGAAAATAATTTCTACTTATCATTCAAGGGTTTCTTTCATTGTCTTTTCAAAGAACAGGCTCATTCCTTTAGTACTAAAAAAATCATTGAATCATTTATTTGATAAGAACTTTTCCTCCAGTCTGTCTGTTCTTTCTGCAACTCTTCTCAACTGTTAACTCTCTATATTGATTCTCTAGTATTGTCACTCTTATTATCCCTTGTCTTTTTATCTAGGACGTTTCTTTGATTTTATCTCTTATTATTTTTTTCAAATAGCATATATTTAAATCCTAGAAATTCTTTGACAGTTCTTTTGATAACATTCAGTTCTTGTTTCATAAACATACCTTTCTAACTTCAGGAGAATATTTATAATATGTGGGGGGAGGTATTTGATGTGTTGCTCCTTATTTGTTCTCTGTACCTTTGAAATCACATTTTTGGGTTTGTTTGTTTTCACTATTTCATAGAGGATTTTACTCATTTGTCTCAACATCCTCATCTGTCAGTTCCCATTTAAGGCTGAGGCTTAAGAATGCTTACTGGTGAAGAAAAACAAAAATCTCATTCTAGAGATTGGCAGGTGGCTGGTGAGCTTAGAGGGATCAGGCCACGACCTGGCCTTTTCTTTGGGATATGTACAGATTTCAGAGTTTTGAAGTCTGCTCTGAAGCCACTGAATTTGCTTCTCTGAACTTCCAGTGAAGAGGAAACCTACCTGGTTCCTGGTATTCTGGCAGCTAAGACCCTTTCGTTCAGATTTTCAAGCTTCATTTATCTCTACTTTTAGGGTCCCATCTCTCCCACGACACTTTCTGCACTAGTCTAGAGTGTCTTTGTTTCTAACTTTTCCAAGAATAAACCAGCCCTTTCATGGAATGGGAGAAGGATCTTTGCATGTCTACCATAGATGAACAGGGGGCTAGGATTGTTACCTGGTCCTCAATACTACCTGTGTGGAACATGAAGATCCAAGTGCTAGAAATTTCAAAATCTCTGGAGCAAACTGGGTCAGTACTCATTAGCACCCCCTTCTATTATTAATAAATTTACACATCTACTACCTCTGCTGTACCTCCACTCAGCTTCCCCCAAACTTTGTTCAAATATCTTATCAGCCATTGCCTCCTCACCTATTGTCTTGGTTCTTGTAAATTAATGCCCTTTTAATTTCTGTATTCTCTTTTTAGAAGGGTTTTAGACAGGAAGAAAAAGATACAAGTATTGGCCAATTCACTATGTCAACAAGAAGTCCTGGTGTTCTCTGGTGCAGACCCTCTTCCCTCTGTCACATATGCCTGTGTGTGTACTATAAGTGCAGCTGGAATGTCACCATCGCCTCTGCCCTTGTTCCTCTGTCATTACCCATGGTAGTTAGTGCTTCAAATTTCTTCTCTCCACAAACAGATGGAAGAGAATGCTTTCGTTCTGAAAATACATATGGAAAAGGAATTTTTTTCCCATGAATTTAGTAGGAAATTTATTTAATACAGGTCCTTTTAACAATTTTGTTTTGTGTTTATTCTAGTATCCATGTTTGAGCACTATCCAAGAGGTCCATGTGTACATATTTAGGGTCCTGAGGAATAGCTTGCTTGTTTCTAGGGATGAGGGAAGATTCCATGTAATGAAGTTGTCCGTCATTCTGTGAATTTAACTAAGAAGCCCTGTATTTCAGATGTGCCTACATCATTTCACAGAGAGAGCACCCCCCCACACCCCCATGAATTCTCATGACCTTGTGCTTTTTTTTGCTTTGTGTTTTAGTGTGTAGATCGCTGTGGCTTTAAAGAGCCACTCCCAGGCAAATAGGGAGTTTCTTCTGGCTCTGTGACTAAATGATGCTTAAGCATTATGCCAGCGAGACATTCATTATGCAAGGTGCTAAGGCAAAGCACCCAATGATCTGTGAAGGAAATAGAACTTCATCTTTGGTATTTTAAAAGTACTTTCCAAGACAGATTATAGCCATTCACCACAAAGAGAGAAAAAAAAAAATAGTCTCTAGTAATTTTATAAGACAAAAGGATAGCAAGTATGTACTGTCATCACTTAAAAACACATAAACTGCATGCAGAGTTTTTCCCAAGTAAAGAGTTCTCGAATAGGTAGGGGGAAAGTTCTGCAGAATCCATCAGCCAGAAGTATTGTGCTAAATTGCCCAATTACTCATGCTCTATGGAAACTTTCAAAATGCAGTTCACACCACTTGGTCGAACTTGATAGTTCATTTTCAATTGAAAGGAACAACCAAGTAGTTTATTTTTCCTCTTTTGGGGTGATGAAAAATGAGTAAGGTCATAAACTAGATGTGTATTATTATCATTTATATCTGAAGGGGCTACAACCAATTATACTATTTCCTGTTTTCTGCCAGGCCAGAAAAAAAAAATAGAGGCAGGAGAAGAGTTAGTAGGTATTTGCTCACAGGCTGGTCATATCAATATGGCCCAGACCTCTGGCTTGGGGCCAAGGATGGGAGGAGGTTGGGGGTTAAGGGCTCATTAGCTCATTTCTCTTTCAAAAGCTGATGAACCCAGAATGAAGCTGTGTCTGAAAGGATGAGTTTGGCATCAAGCTTGTCTCCCTAAAACATGGCCATGAGTAGGTCATTTCACATCATACAAGGGTTCGACAATACATTTCACAGGAACTACATGATGGAATCCTTGCAAAATGTGCTGTACAGAAAGCAGGCAAGTGGGTTTGTCCAGATTCCTCCTTCCATGCCATACAACGGATCCCCTCTCTGAGCTGGGTGGCACTTCCTGTTGGAATGTGCACTAGAGACTGTGGCACATGTTCAAAGCCCTTGAGTAACTATAAAAACAGGCAAGATTTCAGGCCAATCCGACTCCCTCAATCTACCCATAACCACTTGGGCCCAGAAGGGCTGCCAGTCATGACCAGTCCTTCCTTCTCCTTATTTTCCCTACACACTTGAGATTTTTCCTCAAAAAAAATAGTAGATCAAAGTGTTTTTTCCCCCACTATTGCTATAAGACTTTCTCAAGCATAAAGTAAATACCTGAACTTTTTCAGGTATTTTTTCAGGCTTTTTCAACTTTTCAGATGAAAGACGAATGGTATTCATTCTAAAGGAGCAAGGACCAAAAACATAATTACTTTTAAAGCAAAACAAATGCTGTTACTCTGTTACTATTTTGACCCCTGAGATCTAATTTCTTTCTTTCTTTCTTTCTTTCTTTTTTTTGTACGGGGGGATTGAACTCAGGGATACTCAACCACTGGGCCACATCCCCAGCCCTTTTTTGTATTTTATTTAGAGACATGGTCTCACTGGTTTGCTAAGTGCCTTGCCATTGCTGAGGCTGGCTTTGAACTCGCAATCCTCCTGCCTCAGCCTTCCAAGTGCTGGGATTACAGGCCTGCGTCACCGTGTCCGGCTTGTAATTTCTTTTAAAGTTTTTTTTTTTCCTACCCTTTCCTATACACATAAGTGTGGTAAGTTCACTGTTTAAACAGGAGTGGGTTCTGAGGCCATGTGATGGAAATCATAGCCAAGCCTGTGTCATGGGACCCCTTTCATTAAAATCTCTATACGCAATGATTATGTTTGACTTACTAAAACATTAAATTGAAATCAAAAGAAAGTATTTTATTGGTCGAATTGCCAATTCTCCTTCCAACCTTGGACTTCTAAAACGTTTCTTGTAACTGGATTCATAGCCCTCCTCCCAGGACATAACTGGCTTTTTCTCTTGGCCGGGCCCCTGGAACCTCACAGTTTCTATCTGGAGCCCTCCTCTCGGCATTTGCTGCTTCCCAGAGTTCATGAGTCACAAAGAAACATTTTTTGTAGCTTCCAGAGCCAACTTCCCTTACTTCCCCATCATTGCCTCCAGCACAGAGGGCCTGGGATTTTTATTTCTGGGTCAAAGACCCTGATCCCCCATCTAACCTCTCTCCTGCAAGTTGTATGCACATAATGAGACAGAAATGATTCCTTTACTGGAACTCAGTTGCTAGGAATGATTTTTTTTTTAATGTTATGATACTGACAAAAAGAGAACCAACTTACTCTGTTAACAGAGACCAGTGGCTCCAGGTTTTAAAACTCTGAATTGTCAAACACAATGTGAAAAAGATGGTATAGAAATTTATGGGACATACATAAAAATTCACTTGTTAAGGATTATATCTGACAGTCAACATATAATTTTAAAGTGATGCCATTTATTGAGCACTTGCTAAGGGTTTGGTGTGGGAGGCTTAGTTAATGCAAACTATCTCATTTAATTCTCAAGAGATAACACTATTCTCAAAAGTAATGGAGTAGCATGGCCTGCACGTGGTCATTACCAAGTGCTAACTATGCCTTTGAATCCAGATAGACATACTCAGGAGCCCACACCCAACCCCTACCTACATCATCACCTTCTACAGTGACTAGTGTACCTAGACCTCTTGGTTACATGAGCTTCAGGGGTGTTTCTGACTAGAAGCCTGTGGAGGACCTAGGATGAAACCCATAGACCTCACCTCAGGAATATGCACAAAGGGATCATGAATACATGTGTTTTGATTAGGATGATAATAATTAAAAATGATATTGCAGGAATGATCTTAGGGAATACTGATTAAACCAATTTTATAAAGACCCCCATCACCACTCCACTAAAAATACATTTTAGCATCTTGATGATTTAATCGAAGATTGCTATATTGCAATTCCCAGCTGCACAAAACCTATTCTCAAGCATGATCATTATAATCTCCTGCTTTATTAAACATCTGAAAGGAATGGCATAATGGTCCTTCAAGGACAGCTCCATTAGGAAAAAAAAATAGAATAATCGACAGTATAATGTGTTTAAAATGCTTTTTAAAATAGTGTTGTCATTAAGGTGATCAGCACCTGGGTTATTCGCAGTGAAACAGCCTAAGGTCGTCTTGATTAAAGAGACAGCTACACACCCTTTTCCTGGCCCATTAAATGAACCAAAGGTATAATCTACACCTACCTTCCTGTGCACTAATGTCATTATAACCTTCAGAACTCAGTTAGGTATCAGTGCAATAAACTAGATTGGGAAATAGAGAAAAATGAGGAAGAATGATTTATTGATCCATAAAATACAATTGACTACATATATTCTTACTTAGGAATTGGTTAAAATCATCCCAAATTTCAGTTAGACACTAGAATATCTGCCTTCTGAAGACAAGACATTGTTTTTTCAAAAGCACGAGCCCACTATTATTCTTCATCTTTTGTTGCTAATATTACATCAAATAATTAGAATGAATCTTGCCCAAAAGTTAATTAATATTTCTCAATCTGTGTCTGAAATTACAGGTGTATCCCTACTGGCCTGCAAAATGAATAATAAGGTTAATAAAACTTACATTTCTATTATGACTAAAGATTTACAAGCACCTTTTGAGTCTGATACCATTTAAAATTTTTCATAATCAACAATGTTATGATACCATTTTTTATCAGATGAATAAAATAAAAATCAAATGCACAGGTGACTAGACAAGAGATGACACAGATTCCAAATGGTTCAAAGAGGATTCTAAGACAGATCTTAAAACAGGCTTTGGGCTCTTTGTACTATGCTATCTTTTTAGACTTAAAAGTTTCCCTTACCTGGCACTTGCAATACTGCCCAAATTCTCCAGAACATTAGTACATGCTTTGTAAATGAATCTGTAAATGGTTTGGGAAAAAAGAAACTCTAAAGTCTCCACAGGCAGCAAGTAGTGATAACTGTTATCTACCTGCTGTGAGACTTAGGGCAAGTTAGCAAATCTCTCTAAAACTTAACTTTCTCTTCTCTAATATCAAAATAATAGTACATATCTGCTTTTGAGAAAAGCAATGAAATACACATTACAGGAACTCTCCCAAAACGTGACACTTAGTGCACCCTCAAATGCACCTTATTGAATATGCGTCTCAATTTGAACATTATCAGAAGCTAGGTGGCAATTAAAACTGTGAATACACATATTTTCCAAAGATGGGATTGCTGGAAGTAAAATAAATGGAGAGTAAATTTGGATGGCATGCTCATTTATAAAGTAGGACATTTTTAAAAAGAGCATTGGGTAGAAGACAGAAATAAGAATAAGAGGAAAAAGGTAAAACTAAGGACAATCAAAAAAGAAGAATTTAAAGAAGAATAATGATATCTACACATATCCACCTAGCCTCTGGAGGATAACTGAATAGGCCAGAGCAAATAAAGCATTTATATACTTATTTACACCCCCTACACTAATAATGAGGTAGCTATTATTGCTATTGTCATTATACAGAATAATCAATTGAGTCACAGAGGAGTTAAGCATCCTCCCCAAGGTCAAACAGCTGCTCAGTAAGGAGCTGAGATTCAAACCCTGGCATTCTGACTCCAAAATCTGTGCTCTTGTGACTATACTATTCTGTTCCTAGTCTGAGCTGGGAATCAAGAGCAGCAGAGAGGTTGAGTGGGTACTGAGGACACCCAATCGCTGAGCTAAAAGATCTTTCCCAATGGCAAAATCCACCTGCATGTCCTATGGTGTGGGCGCCATGGGCCCAGTACAGCAGGTCACTAAGAACTTGGGATAACCACAACATGACGAAGACATCATTATTTTCCATGCACTTGCAGAGACTGTTGAGGGATCACTTCAGTTGAGTGGACATAGCCTACAGACACCACATTTTCTCGGTGATGCAGTCCAAACCCTGAGGATATAAGGACTGCCCTTGCATTTAAATATGGAGAGCTCAAGGGAGTCTGGGTTTGCCACGCTTCCTCAACATCACAGCACCATCCAGGTGTTTCCTTAGGCCATTCTTTGCTGTCCGTACTCATGAGCACCACACTTCCACTCATCAATCAGTACTTTATAGATAACTTTTTACCTGTTCTTACCCCACAGACCCGAAAAGTGAGCTCTTCGGTACTGGCTCTAGTAGGCACACCTGGTTGTGCCATTGTTATGTGACCTTGGATGAGATATTTAACCTCCAAAACATATTCACTTATAAAAACTGGTACAACAGGACCCACCTCATGGGGTACTTGCAAAGGTATAATGAGATTAGAGGCGCTCCATAAACGTTTGCTGAATCTGGACTTCAGTGATAGAATAGAAAAAACTGACTATTTCTAGCACCTTACTGATGCGAACCCATCTCAACTTTAAAGATGATCTATAAATCACCTGGACTAAGTAGTTTAAAAAATATCAGATGTGACATTGGATAGAAGGCAATCTCTTTTCAGCATACCCAACCAAGGTTCTTGACTGTAGCCACTGCTACCGACCAAAATGAGTACAGCCAAAATGTCCTGAGCCATTATTATATATCATTAATGTCACTTTTACCATTGGAAAACTGCTTTTCTGTCACTTTTGTGAGTAATGACTTACCCATGCCTGGGACACAGTTGCTATTGTTGGCTCTTTTCACACAGGTGGTGGTTTGGAACACACACACACACATACACACACACAAGTTGGACAAAAACCTGCCTCACCTATATGTGCACTGGCCCATCCAGCCTCATCCACCAGGATCAAAATGCTTTCAAAGCATTTTCTCAATTAGCCCAAAAGTACACCCAAGCAGGATTTTTTTTTCATGGTCAAGGGGTGATTCCAGTTGAAAAATTTAGATATAACAAGTTCTGGCCAAATCTAAGTGACTGTGAAAATTTGAAGATGTCTATTTAGATAACAGTTTCTAGGAATGGGTATCTAAAAGTGGGTGTAAAAACCTAAATAAAACATTGCTCAAGCTGGAAAGAAACTTCATTTTAAAGTTAAGGAAATAAGGGTCCTAAATTTAATGATCTAGCTACATATGTAGTTAGCACAAAAAAAAAAAAAAAAAAAAAAACAGATTTAAAACCCAAGTCTCTGGTACAATTCCACAGTTAGATAGGAGGAGCAATGCCTGGTGCTGTGTTACTGCATAGTAAGGGGACTATAAGTAACAGCATGGTATTGCATATTTCAAAAGAGCTGGAAGAGAGATCTTTGAATTTTCTCATAACAAAAATTATACATACATACATATATATATATATGTGTGTATATATATATATATATATGTACTAGGGATTAAACTCAGGGGCACTTGACCACTGAGCCACATCCCCAGCCCTTTTTTGTATTTTATTTAGAGATAGGATCTCACTGAGTTGCTTAGTGCCTCGTTTTTGCTGAGGCTGGCTTTGAACTTGTCATCCTCCCGCCTCAGCTTCCCGAGCTGCTGGGATTACAGGCATGTGCCACCACGCCCAGCTGAGAAATGATATTTAAGGTAAGAGATATGCTGATTACTCTGATTTGATCTTTACATATGTTTTCATGAATTGAAACATCATGCTGTACCCCCAAATATTATGTCAATCAAAAATAATTACAATAATTAGATGTCAATCATAAATAAAAATAAAACAAACAAACAAAAAAATCCCTCAAAGTCTCTTTCCTCTAAGTCTAGTGTTGGGTTTTTTTTTTTGTTGTTGTTGTTGTTGTTTTGTTTGGTACCGGGAATTGAACTCAGGGGTGCTCAACCACTGGGCCACATCCCCAGCCCTTTTTTGTATTTTATTAGAGACAGGGTCTCACTGAGTTGCTAAGTGCCTCGCCATTGGTAAGGCTGGCTTTGAACTCGTGATCCTCCTGTCTCAGCCTCCCAAGTGCTGGGATTATAGGCGTGTGCCACCACGCCTGGCCTCAGTGTTTTTAAGTGGCACAAATATGGGGCATGAAAACTCAAGACTATTCTGTTATCTTATAAACAATCAAGCCTCTCCTATCCTAATACCAGGGAAAGCCCAGCTGTACATCTCTCCAAATTGAAGAGCCTTAGGAAGGACATATGGTCAATAGTGGGTTGATCAAAAATTCATTTCTATTGTAATAAGAATGGTGCAGGCTCAATGAGCTAATCCTAGGGTTGCCTGGATCTTCAGATCCTTCCTGAATCTTCCCATCCCTCCTTAATTCATACGCACAGGAGATCAAGATACTGTGATCTATGATGTTAACTTAAGGGGCTCAGATTCCAGAGAAATAAATTGTTTGAAGCAATTTTCCCACTAAAAAAAAATCCAGATTTTATTGTCTGTGTATAGTATTTATTGTCAGTGACATCTGTGGGGATTTTGAGATGAGAATGTATTGTCTTCTACATCTTGCTTCATTTCCGTGTACTGTGCTCCATTCAGCACTTGTTTTTCTTTTAAAGAGCCATCTGTTTAAAGTGACTTTATTAATTCATTTTGGTGTGTTTTTTGACATGTCTACAAATTACAGATCATAAATTTTCTAATAACAAATTGTTCAAGGAGCTCTAGGCAGAACCTAATGTGAGAGTCTAAATATAGAAGTAGTATTTACATCTATGCCCAAGTAATTCATATGTAATATAAACCAACATCAGGAGCAAGCAGTAGACAGGCCCTGAGCACACAAAATACATTGCTGCTGTAGGTTTCTCATCCTTAGGCCTAGAGAACTCTGCAGGAATGCTATAATTTTACTCTCATTAGACATCTCTATCTTATCTCACCATTAAAAAAAAAAAACAACTATCATATTTAACTTAAAGTTCAAGGAACCATTATTGTCTTACTGTAAACCATTTCACCACTGGTCCTAGAGAATTCAGTCTAATACTGTTTATTTTGCTTTGAGAAACAAAAATTATATACATTTATGGTATACAACATGATGTCTTGAAATATACACATATACATATATTTTTTGGAAGAGCCAGATTGAACTAATTAATAAGTGCAGTCTCATCTATTTATCATTTTTTTTTGTAGTGAGAATACTTAAAATCTGCTCTTAGTGATTTTCAAGACTACAATACATTATGATTAACTATAATCACCATGCGATATAGTAGATTACTCAAACTTATTCCTCCTGAGATTGTCTATGCTTTGTGTCTAATGTGCAAATATCCACACAGCATCCCACTTTCCTCCACATTATACAACTGTTCAATCTGCACACGGCACAACTACACTAATCCCACAGTGCCCAGCTCTTCATAGGAAGTGCCTAAGGGAGGCTGGGATCATGGGGCTGGGCTAAGTGCCTAGGAGGGCTGCTGAGGACAGAAAGGCACTCCTGTACCCAGGGGCTGGTGGGAATGGGCTTCCCTGAAGGCACCCTGGCCCCTTCTCCATCCAAGGTGCACATATGGGGTGACTGTGCCCAGACTTTTCAGCATACAATGAAAATTCAAATTACTTGTACAGTAAACATCAATTTTCTTATAGCAGATACAGAGAACTTTTGTTATCTTTTGTTTATTTTTAGCTATTCGTATTCTGAAAATGGATATTAATGAATATATATGCTTGTTGAGCTACGATGCTCCTATTTATCTTAATTGCTGACTTTTGCTGTTCTATCTATATTCCATTGGAAAATAGTATAGTTACATATAGGTGTTTTTTTGTTTTTTCTTCTAATTAAGGGAGAACAAGCTGTGATACCTTCTCCCCTTCTCCATGAAACTTATCCCTTGGCTTGCTGACACTTTGCTGGTTCTCATTTATTCTGGATGATCATGCCTCTGTTTCTTCCTCCTGCTCCTTGTTTCCTTCTGTTCCTTAAATAAGTATGAAGTCCACGGTTCTTACCTCTTTTCCTCTCAGTCCTGACCACATACCCTGAGCTGTGACCCCACATTCTAATTACCTGAGCATGTTCATGTCTATTTTCAGCTAGCTGCCTAATAAACCTTGTATTTGTAGTTCAGTCTTTTACATTCATTACCTAGCCTAGTCCAGAACACGCGTGCACATGCATTCCCATGACAGGCTCCTCCTCCTGATTTCCTGAAGCCATTTGTTGTCCCAGCATTCTCTGAGTCAAACAGATTCAAAATGGCAGCCATCTTTGATTCTTTTATGTCCCTCCTCAAACCGTTACCATCACGGCACTTCGAGATGGTGTCACAATTGCTGAGGCCTTCTGCCATGACTTTCTTTGTCAAGTCTCCTTTTAATCTGGATAAAACTAAGCAACTCTTTCAATGCATTAATCTTATTCATAAAAAATTCAAGAAGATTCTGGGACTATCACATGAAGCTTCTGTGTAACTTAGTAGACTTAATCTGACACTTAAATCTCTATTAAATGTGTGTGTATCTATACAAGGTTACCTTTCCATTTGCAAGGTTACCTCTCCCTTCTAACCTTCGTCTCCTTGCTCTTCTGATATGCCCATAAGGCTTGAGATTGCCTGTACACCTGCTTTATTTGCAGCATTATCCCCTTCATCCAAACCTATGTAAAGTTTGCCTTCTTCCAAGGCTCACCTCAAGCCAGTTTTCCCCTGAAAAACCTTCCATGAACACCCCTGGACACCCTCTGTGCACCCACAACCCACTATGCATTCTGTACCACTCAGCATATCCACAACACAGCACCTCAACTTGTGCTTATTTTTGCCCTTGTATTACCTTTCCATCATAACATCAGCATCTTGGAGATCAGGAAAGTACTTTTTTGAGCGCTGGAGCCTTCCAACCATTCAGCACAATGCTCCTGTACATGGTAGGTTCTCAGTAAGCATATGCTGAATATTGAATAATGGGCATTTGAGTCCACCAAGAAGGGAAGAGATGACTTAAGTCAGGAATAAAGGGATCCTAATGTAGAGCCAAGAGGGGAAATGGAAAAGAAAGTGTACAGGTGGGGAATTACATGAGCCCCTTCAATGATGCTTGGAGTTACTATCTCCAGTGACCCCTGGGGTCTCATGCCCAAGAGGAGCCCCACTGGTTCCTAGCATCAGATTCATCCTTTCCAGACCTTACCTCACTCCTCTCCCTGCAGTTGGACAACTCCAGCCCCTTCTGCACTCCAAGGGCATCTACTACAAGTTCTGCTCTAAATCCATATTTCAGATCTGTATTATAACTGAACTTACCTCTTCTTCAATTAAACACCCCATTTCTAGTAGCTGTGTTCTTTTGCTGAAAACTAAGGCTCTACCTTACTCATGTCTCTTGGCCCCCCCATCCTCTTAGCTTTGGATTTTCATTACACTTCTATACTTGAACCTCAACCAGATGCCCTCTACCTGCTAAAGTAGCCCTTGCTACTAAATGCCTGCCTCCTATAAACCACTGCCAAACTCCAGCCACTTTTCCAAATGCACCTATTCTTCCATCATGGTGAAGTTCTTCCTTGCACTCTTGCCAGCCTAGATGTCTAGCTTTGGCAGTCCCACAAGACTTGCTCTGAGAGTGGGCATGTGTTCAGTGCCCATAGCTCCCGGAAGGAAGGTCTGAATTAGGGCCCTGGACCCTTCTCCTCTGACCCTTCTTGTTCTAGTTGACCTGGCTCTGATCACAGATGTGACTGTTGGCAGGAGGCCATCTACAGAGAATACAGAACCCATGTTCCACCATCAGAAGTCAAGCTCAGCTGCTGCCCATGGCTGCTCCTATGCTGAGCTTATAAATCAGGATCCAGGACAATGGGACCTGCCCTTGGGAGATACTACTACAAGGCCATGGTTAGAGAAATACAAAAGAGCTTTAGAAAAACAAAACACTTTAAAGAGGAAAGACATTAAAACTATCATCATAGTCCTCTGTGCTTCTGTAATAAGTGTGTAGCGTGTATCTAAGTAATAAATATCTGCACCTTGAATTGCTCTAAAACCACTGGAATAAACCAAATTTTATTTTTAATGCATGCAATAAACTTTTTCCCTAGGATATCCGTTAAGATTGCTTTAACTTTTAAAAAATAACAGCTGACTTATTCTGTATTCCTACAGCTCAGAATAAATAGATCAACTAACTTTAAAGTTGGCAGGTTTACAGTTCTCACAGAGAAGAGAAATTAAAGCCAAACTGAAGATAAAAAAGTAAGTATTTTTTTATATTTATGAAGTCTTAAAATTACAGAGCTGAACATACAAGGTCAATACAGAGCTGGCAGAGAGCTGAAGTTAAATATTTCCTACATTAGCTTTATTTCCTCAAGTGAGAAACTGTGCTCAGGCAGGTGGTGGTCGAGCTAAACAGTAGGCAGACAAGGGACTATGGTCTGATGCCCTGGGCAAACTCTGTATCCTCAGCCAACATCTACAGTTAAATTCCCAGCCTGAGGCTCTGGCTGGATCCCTATAGCCAACCCTCATGGACAATTATTATGTGTCAATCAAAAACAAACTTAAAAAATGTCCAAATGTGAATTATGAAATATGATGCTCTCTTGAGCATTAACAATTATGAGGCCTTCAGTTTTTAATTATTTTGTATTTGTTTTTCCATGATTTGTGTTTCCTATTCCCTCCGCAGTAGGTTCCACAGGACAAGATCCTTGCTATTCCTGTCAATCATCCCAGTGCTGAGCATGTCTGGCACATGACAGTTTCTCTATTAAAACTTATTGAATGAATGGATACATTTTTATTCTTATTATGACTTTCTCTGAGGAACTCACCAACCCTAGCACCTATCTCAATGCTGGGGGTGGGGGACCTTGCTTGTTCACTAAATATATAAGGACATTCAAGCATTGTAATTTAAGGTATCACTTTCAAAGGAAACATATTATTTTATCACTTGGAGAGCCTGTCTCCAAAGCATAAGAAAGAATATTAATCTTCCCGATATTCGTCTCTCTGATCACTAAATTTATTAACATTTAATTGTCTTGAATCTGAATTTAGTTTCCAGGAAGCTCCGATGAATTAGCATACTCTGAGTAAATCCTTGTAAGATATTAGTTTTTGATCTCAAAGGATAGTTAATTTTGGTTGTTTACATGACAGATTTGGACAGAGTTAAAGGTTAAGTTCTACCTATGAAGTCTAAATATAACGGAGAGCTGATATTAATAATTTTATAATTACTGAAACTATGATTAGAATTGTCTAAATATTTCATACTAGGAGAAGTGTCATATGAATTCTATTCTCTGTCCCTGGGAGATGACCTGACTTTTGAATTTTCATTACCCCTAAAATTATCAGCTTCAAAACAGCATTTATGAAGAGAAACCAACATAAACACTTAAATGAGGTTTTCTGAAAAGTTACTTGCTCATATAAAACTGAAATTCAACAATGAAATTGCCTACATTAATCATCCTTTCATTTACTCAACACATAATTATGTTAAGTTTGGGGGATACAAAAAAAAAAAAAGATACTGTCCCTATCATTAAAGGAATCTAGTGGGGGGATCAGTCTTCATTTGTTGTTCTCATAAGCTCATAAGCGCTGTTATCTATGTGGATGACATGATGTGGTTCTACATTGAGCTGGAGTTTTGAGCATGTCTACACCGCTCAGCACTGGGTCTCTGCCTCGGGCGTCTAAGAGCAATGCTACGTACTAACGTGTGATGCTTTAAAGGCGCTGGCTGCAGAAAGGCACTCGTGTCCATGAGTGCAACATGCAACATGACAAGCAGGTGGCACAAGAATGCACGTGGTGCTCTACTGCTCAGGAGTGCCTAAGCTGGCCCAGGAAAGCCGAGACCCTTCAGTGCAGACTCCCCTAAACTGCAGCATGTCTCCAGGAAGCAGGTGTGGTGGCTAATCCAGGCAGACAAGGTGCCACATGCCAAGGCACACAAGTGGAAGCACATGGCATGCTTCAGCCAGCCCATGAATGTCCTGGTATAGCTGGCAAGGAAATTTGAAAGTGATGTGGACTCAATGGAGACTTTTCTTGAGCTTTCTCATAAGCTGTTACCCAGGTAAAACAATGCCTCTAAAAGTAATCTAAGAGAAAAATCACTATTAAACTAATGCTAATTATTTACAATTAGTTCATCAAAGGGCAGAGGACTTTGACTCTGTAATTTATGAGTATAATGAAGAGTTTTCTTATCAAATATTAGTATTTTGATTACTTCCAGGAAAACAGTTTAATGATTTCTGTATAATCCTGGAATCATGTTGGAGCCACAGCTGTTCCTGGACATAATGAGGACAGAATATTCTAATCTTCTGTACTCTGATAAAGCCAGCTCCAAAAACTCTAAACCTGATGCCATTTCCTTATCCCCCAGCTGATCCACTGTCTCAACTGTGTCCTGGAAAACACAATAAATTAACACATGCACCCAACAAGCAAGTAAACTGTATTTCTTGAAAACTGAAAATTATTTTGTGTACACACCCAGGAATGACTGCTACTAAGGCAGCCTCCTTCTCTGAGATGAGACTAAGGGGAAAGGGCTGGGGAGGACTAAGCACAGTGGGAGTCACAAGAGAGCCACAGGAGGTCAATGCGTCACACTCTTCTGTGTGAGGAATGACTAAAGGTCAGGGTGGTGTAGGTTGGAGAATGGTATCTCCAAGCTAGGGGTGCAGCTCAGTGGTGGAATTCATGCTAAGCATGCAGGAGACTCTGGGTTGAATCCCCAGCATGGCAAAAACAAAAAGACATATCTCTAGAGGAAGCATCACAACTGGCTTCAAATGTCTCTAGGGTAACTATGAAGGTTGATTTTATGTGTCACCTTGACTGGGCCATGGTATGCCCAGAGACTTGGCCAAACATTATTCTGGGTGTCTCCATGGGTAGCTATTGTTGTTGTTTAGGTGAGATTAAAATTTAAATCAGTAGCCGGGCGCGGTGGCGCACACCTGTAATCCCAGCACTTTGGGAGGCTGAGGCAGGAGGATCACGAGTTCAAAGCCAGCCTCAGCAATGGTGAGGCACTTAGCAACTCAGTGAGACCCTGTCTCTAAATAAAATACAAAAAAGGGCTGGGGATGTGGCCCAGTGGTCAACTGCCCCTGAGTTCAATCCCTGGTACCAAAAAAAAAAAAAAAAAAAAAAAAAAAAATTTAAATCAGTAGACTGAGTAATACAAATGTCCCTTTTCAATGGATGTGGGCCCATCCACATAGCTGAAGGTCCAAATAGAATAAAAGGCTGATCCTCCCTCGAGTAAGGAAGAGTTCTCCTGCATGGATGTCCATCAAACTGGCTATCCCTGATTCTACTACAGGATGCTGGCCTTCAGTCTCCAACTGGGATTTTGTCTCTGATGATTTTGGCTGAGTCAATTTCTTATTTGATAGATAGATAGATCAATCATATATGCATATTATACACACACATTTTCTCATAATGCTGAGAAAGGATGATTTCCTCCATATAAACCCAACTCTGAATCAAAAAGCATTGGAAACTATTTTCAGTTAAATATTAGATTGGCCAGGGGTGGGAAGAAGGGCAGGGGTATAGGGACATAACTCTTCAAGGAAAACAAAATAATTAGAGAAAATCCAAGAAGACTAGATTTGTCCTTCAGTAAACATGCCACTTTTGCAACTTTTACACTTTTCTGCATTTCTCCAAAATACCGCTACAAGTCAAAGAGAATTGTCATGACTTCCTTGGGTGCCTCTGTGACAGCTTCATCTTTCAAGCAAATCTCTGGGATTTCAAAAAAGGATTCTCAGGCCTTAAAACACGCTGTGGTACTGTAAGTCTTTAAGGCAAGAACAAACTACAGACCAAGCAACACTAAGACCTAAAACTGGAACTGCCTTTGCTGTAGCAGGTAAACACATTACTCATTCACTGGCCAAACCCCAGACAACATGCACAACAAAGAAAGATGAGGCAGAAACAATCAAGGTGGCAGACAAAGCCATGGGACTGTATAAAGAGCAGAATTAATTAAAATGTTCTGCAGAAAGTCTTAAGTTGAATTCTCTCCCTCTGCCCCCGCCTCCTTGGGTCATTTCCTTTTTTGACAATAAAAATACTACAACGTTAATCTTAAGGAAAATTATTTTGTCATTTTCTTTAAGTTTTAAAAATTCAATATTAAGAAAGGAATAATTATCAAATTAATATAGTACCTTGAGGGCTAGGGTTATGGCTCAGTGGTAGAGTGCTTGCTTAGCATGTGCACAGCCCTGGGTTCGATCTTTACCACCATGTAAAATTAAATAAATAAAATAAAGGTATTGTGTCCAACTACAACTAAAAAATAAATATTAAAAAATATATAGTACCTTGACTTTGACTCTAATCAAGTGTTTATTGATAACAGAGCTGTTTCCAGTTATTGGGGGGGAATAAAGAAATACTAGATGGTCGAATTAAATGAGGCTGACAGGGGGAAGAGACGCTAGAATTGCTGTTGGGTTTGCCAGGAGCTCTCTCGGGCACCAAGCTGACCCTGCTGAGGGGCGCTCTTCCCAGGGTCTCCTTCCTCCTGTTCCGCTCAACTCTGATCTGCTTGGCAGCACTTGGCAACAGCAAGCTTTCGCCCATTCACCCCCACAGGGAGCACAAGTGTTGCCAAGGGCACCATGTGATGTCACAAGACTTTGAGACCTAAAACTCAGATGCTCTACCTTTTTGCCTCTGTAATTTACTGTTTTCTGTCTGGCATAAGGGCTGGTCTACCCAGTCATACTCTCCTCCTACTATCATTTGGGGGAAAAAAAAAAAAAAAAACTACATAAGGGCCACAGAGCTGGAACAAGTGTGGACATTGCTGTCCCTCTAGGAATTTGCCTTACATGGTCCCAGGCTGATGCTGAAATATGTTTTCTAGGGTAAATGCCCATGGTGACTTGAGAGTTTATTTTAAATTGAAACTTTAATATGCAAATGTGAGATTCACCTGGGGCACCATAAGAATGAAATCTATCCTCCATCCTGACTTGTGCTCTTATATTAAAGGGAAGAAGAGTAATTTTCAACACACCCCTACAATGGTTTTATGCAAATTCTTCAAGCTAGGCAAATTATTTTTGTGTTAAAATTTTTCAACCCCATAAAAACAGGAGTGAATTTATGTGGCATTTTAAAATGATGTTAGGCACATTGTAAAGCTATTTCATCTCATTTATAAAGAAGAGTGAACATAAAAACAGGCCATGGCATAATTAATAGTAAAGTGATTTATAGCAACAACTCCTTCTCCATACATATTTATTATTTTCTGTAGTCTACTGTGAGTTCTTCCCCTCGAGACCCTCCATCCTTGACCTTGCCACAGGAGAGAAATGGTAGCAGGCAAAACCCACACAGTGGAGTCTGCATCCTTTCTTGCACACACATCTGCATGTACACGCTCACACACTCCTATAAAAGTTCTCAAACTTAGCTGCACACTAGAGTTTCTTAGAGAGCCCTAAGAAATACTGATGCATACAGTCCATCCCAGAGGTTCAATCCATCTGGGGCAGGGGGCAGCCTGACACACTGAGATTTTTTAAAGTCCTAGGTGAAGCTACATAAGCCTAGACTGAGACTTACTACACAATGTATTTTAAACAGATTAGGCAAACCTATAATACAGAATTTCAATTGCCACTGTTATTAAAATCTTGAAGAATAAACTCAGAGGCCATGTAATAGAATTATTCTATTTCCACTTCATCCTGAAACATATGATTGATAGCAAAATCAACAGATATCTCTTGAACACCTACCATGTGCCAGGCACAGTGCTAGACCCTAGAAATACAAAGATAAAGAAGACAGGTCTGCTCTCTTTGTAAGAGTTTTGAGCACAGCAGATACTGGTGGGCTGCCTTTCCTCCTTCCTGTATCCCAGAGAATGTTCTACCTTATCATCTACTGATTGTATCAGGTGCATCTTGAAGTAGGTATTGGACTTTTCCACTTAGAACATCTTTTTAAAAATGTTATTATGAATACAGATGAAAACTACCGAACTCATATTTCTTTATAACAGCAACATGAACAACAGGTAATAAACTGATTTTGAAACTAATTAACATTTCAAAGAATCACCTGAAAGATAAATAGGAAACATTATCTCCTTGTGGAGGCTTGATCCTCTCTTCTTAAGTTTATGCGAGAAATAAAAGTTCAGCACAAACTGTACTTATCACGCTTAAGATAATAATGGGCTGACCTCCATCAGAAGCACTGCCTCACATCATCCTCCTGCCTAGGATCGCTGATGTGGGCTTGAGTATAATTTGAGATAAGCTCTAAAATATTTCCTCAGCTTTTCAAAAGAGTAGTTTTGGCTATAAAGGGAGTGTGGAATAGTAAATACACCAGCATAGAAGGATGTCATTTAATTTCTCTTGACTATATTCAGCTGAAAAGTCTGCTCACAATGGTTTGATGAGGTAAATTAAAATAATTGCCGCATTCTTACAGGGGAGAACACGAGCACAATGAGCAGAGTTATCAAACTCACAATCTGAATAAGTAGATGAAATTTGAGTGAAAATTGACTCAAAAGACAAACACATTTTAGCCCTACCCAGAGTCCACCGCAACATTCTCATGGCTGACACAGACTGCATAAATAATTCCAGCAAGACGTAGATGGCATTATACAGAGATGTCTGCCACACATCTCCATTATACATTCAGCGGACGAGGAGTACATTTTTCCATTTTTTAGTTAACAAAGACCCGTTTGATTCATTCTACAATGCCAGTTTTAAAGGGAATTGCTTTATTTTTATAATATTCAAATATTTCTTCTAGTACAAGCTTCATTTCAGAGAGATACACTTGTGAGTGTCTAAATAGGTTTATTTTTAAATGGCATTAAGAGCCAGATTTTCTCAAGTGGCCATCAGTAACTGCTGTGCCTTCCAGGCCAGCAGGAAACCCCCTACCATGTCCTATCAGATGTTCACCTGTGGGTCAGCACTGCAGAAACAGCAAAATCACACACACACGGGCAAGAGCATAGAAAGACAGGAACCTAAAGCTGAAAAATACTCATATTTTGGATTTTTCCATAATTTGGGCCTCAAAGGAAGACTAGCCTAGTTGTATCAAAGGTCATAAAAATAATCAAAATAAAGATAATTAATAGTGATTTACTATATATTTACTACATATTTACCATATATATGTGTGTGTGTGTGTGTGTGTACACACACACACACATTTTCCTATAAAGAGCAAATGGTTATAAACCAATAAGATTGGTGACATTGTGAAGTGATTCCCTTGCTGTGGGCAGGGGCATCCATGAAGATTGTGCTTCTCTTTCTTATATATGAGAATTGAAACCAGTGTCTCACACATGCGAGGCAAGTGCTCTACTGCTGAGCTACAACTCCAGCCCCAATAGTGATTTACATTTTACAGATCTACTCCAGCTCCCACTAGGTTATTTTCAATGGCAAAGTGCTTACCTCTTCCTTAGTTAACTTGGTCAACTGTAAGATGGTTCTAGTTAAGAATGCCCATGATCTGTCCTCAGTTCTCTGGTATAACACCCCCATTCCTCTATACCATAGCCCTGTGCATATTTAAGGTAATAAGCCTGCATACGCATGCTCTTCCCAGGTTAAATTCCTCAGATCCAGAAATGGTTCCGGTTCTTCAGTTTTCAGATGCCCTTCTATTGCAGCTAACCTGCTCTGAATGCTCTTGGGTACATCATTTTTCCTGCCAGTGAGATGGTCCCCAGGTTAGATATCAAATTCCAGATTTGAGATTTCCAGCACAGACATCATTAGGAACATGCCCTGCCTTGTTCTGGGCACTTGTCCTTTGAAGCTATGCCACACTGTGGGTGCAGGGTATGTTCCCGTCTCCTCACGTCCTCAGGGTCTTTTTTACATCAACCACTGTCAAGACGAGCCTGGTCTCCCTAACCCTGAACTAGTGGAGATAAGGTCTAAAATTCAGTACTTTATATTTATCCCTGTCATATTTCATAGCCATGGTTGAAATACATCATTCCATCCTATTAAGAAAAAATTTTGATTCTGTCATCTATTCTTGGCCTGTTGAACATTTTTTTAAATAGCTCATATGAAGACATGTTTCAAAATTTATTTGCCATCCTTCATAGTTTGTGTCATGAAGGAGCCCTAATTAGGAAGGGCTGTTGTAGCTAGCTGGAAGCCATGGGTTCCACCTGATATGTATGTGACGCACCTGTAGGCACCCGCAAACCTGAAGGTATATAACCGGGTGAAAGCGGTCCGAGTTAGGAGAACGGAGAATTCAGTCAGCCGGGCAGTCACTCGGTCGGTCAGAAGAATCAGAGCGGCCAGAACCTAGGCAGAGCGGTTACAGAAGAGAAACCAGATAGAAGAAGTAATGACTGGTCAGAGTTAGGCCGAGACTCCTGAGGAAGACAGAAGACAGAAGACGGAAGACGGAAGAAAGAAGAGAGAAGAAAGAAGCTCTAATCTTTCTCTAAGCTAAGCTCTATCTTTCTAACTCTAACTCTAAGCTCTAAGCTAAGCTCTATCTTTCTAACTCTAACTCTAAGCTAAGAAGACAAGAAGAAAAGCTCGTTCTAATCTTTCTCTCTAAAAATCTTTCTTTCCCTCTCTAAGCTCTAAGAAAGTAGAAGTAAAAGTAGTAAAAGCTTAACTCTGCCTCCGAGAATTTTCCTCCCGTGGCGGCGCCGTGGCTGGCCGTGACAGGCAGCTTACAGTGTCATGCACAAAATGGATAAATATATTTTCTATGTAACTGAAACACACTTTCCTGGAAAAAGAAGAATGTTACTGAAAAAGCAGAATAGATCCTGAAACTAATTCCCTTCATACAAAGACAAAGGAGAGAATCCTAGTCAAGAAACTGGCTTTGCCTTAGATTCAAAAGAAAAGAAAATTAATTGCAAAGTTTCTGATCAATATTTTTATAGTGAAGAGATGGTCCATACGGAGCAGATGGGCCTGGTAATGGTTCCATCTTTTATTTCCCTATAAAGAGCAAATGGTTATAAACCAATAAGATTGGTGACATTGTGAAGTGATTCCCTTGCTATGGGCAGGGGCATCCAGGAAGATTGTGCTTCTCTTTCTTAACATGTACTTTTTACTGCTCTGTCTCTGAGAATTGTTCCTGGGGTTGAGTGCCTCTTTGGATTTGGCAATGATCTAATGGATAACAACCAGGATGAATAGATGTTTTGCATCATGCACCAGAAAAGAGACAGGAGTCAACTAAAGTCTCCAGGGAGCTTACTCTCCACTGAGTGAATTAGGTAATGAGCAATGCACTGCTTTAGGCCAGTGTGTTCCTGTGTCTGTAGGAAGGTGAGAAGAGAGGTAGACTCCAGCATGCGAGTGCTGCTGGTGGCCCTCCCTGAAGGGAGCCAAACCATGGATATGTGAAGAATGAAAAAGCACAGTGCTTTTTCTTCATAGCGCTAGTTGTTTTCTGAGAGCATCCTGTTTATTTGATCATTTTTAACTGCCCCTTTCTGATCGTCAGAATGTAGCTTCCCATTTGAGCACAGACCACCATTGTTGTTGTTGTTGTTTTCTCGTTGTCCTTGAATCTAGAATATTACATATAGAGGTTCTCAGCTATCATGTGTGGCTGTAAGGACACGCTGAATGACAGACTGAGATGAAGCAGGACTTGAAAGTGGCAGAGAGAAAACCAACCAAAAGAATTTTCCCTGAGAAAATACCTTATGAAAAATTGACCTTTATTGCTCCTTTTCCTTTTAGTGCACCCCTAAAACAACATGAGTAGTGGTCTTGTGAGTAGGAAAAGGATAGGGAGCAAAGGTGAAAGCAGTCACTTGCCACATACCATTCTGCAGAAGTTCATGCACAAGAAGATATAATAAATGCAGGAACTGTGTTTTGGAGGTGCCAGAAAGTGGGCAGGAGAGAAGCAAATGCCCCTCATCATATCAGAAATAGAGACCAAGCTCCCCTGTCCCAACATGCCAGAAGAGGTTGACTGTTGAAAGGGGAAGAGGCTGTTATTTTCCTGGATTATGCTTCTATATAAACCATTAATGAAAGTACTGATGGGACTACAGAAAACCTTCTGGGGTGACAGGACTCTAACACTTTACATATGGGTATTTTATCAAGAGACTCCACCCGACTCCATTACCATGCTAACTTCTCCTTACTCACCACAGGCTTTTCCATATCAGTGGAAAAGCTGTAGGTACCGTAATGAAATAAAGATACACGGCGTTGATGGCTTACATCATCCCCTTCATTTGCAGGACTAGTCTTTCTACCCATAAATGTGAGGAAGTAACTTTGTCATGTTTTATTCTTAATGAGTCAGGGACCATGTCTTTCTCATGTAATTGTTCAAATGTAATTTGTTAAGTGTTTATTCTAGAGGCTTTCTGTCCCTGGAGACCCTTTAAATCCAATGGTTTCATATCTATACATATGCATAACTAATCCAGAGGAGGTAAAAATGTTTTGATGCAATAATACCTAGAAAAACAAAATGAGAAAATACTCTCAGAAAATGTACACCATGCCAAACTTTATTCCCGTAGTGTTACAGTTTAACTGACAAAAGTAAAGCAATGGCAAACTGTGGAATTGCTTCTAAAGCAAATGAAACGATGAACTGTATAGTCTACCAAGAAATCCCTCTCATGAATAATTTAGCAGAGTTGAAGGTAACTTTATGTTTTGGGCTCCTCAGTGACTATTTTGGGCACCACTGTTGCAAGCCATGACTCAGAGGCCAAATATTCCTATATATTCCATGACAACACATAGCATTGGTTGATTTGAAGAGGCATCTCCCATTTGGCTCTGGGCAGACATTATATCATCCCCTTTTCAGAGGCTGCTCAGTAAAGTTATCATTCTCATTACATTTTGCATTTTTACAGCACCTGTAATCAGAGCTCCCGGGTACTATACATTGTTAATTTATTACAGTCATTTCAATTTTGCTAGTTAACTCTCAGATCCCGTTATATGCTAAGCCCTAAAATCAGCTAGAAGAACTGACACTCCTCAACACCCAAACCACTCTGCATTCTGAAGAACCACAAGACTGGGCTCTAATACCAGTTTTCCTACTTAGTGCCTCGGGGACTCCAGCATGTCACATCTTATCTTGGGGACTCAGTCTTCTCATGGATAAAATGTCAGGCTTGGACTAAATAACTAAGATCCTCCCCAGGTCTAAGATTTGCCACTTCTGTATATCAGAGCTCCCAGAAATCTATCTGACATACATCTGTGCATAGATAGAGATTAATCTGCTCCTGAGGTCGCTCTTACTCCACACTCTTTTAGTGCCTCATCCATCCTGTGCTGCCAGCTGCCAGCTCCCTGTGGGGGACTCCATGTCAAATCTAATTCCATAAGGTCCTCAGAACCAGAAATAAATAGGAATGCCTACGGCTAATTTAGATGTCCTGAGCTAAGCAAAGAGAAGTGATTCCTTCGTGAGATTTATTTTAGACCAAAACTGGTTTGTACAGTGCAGTGAAGGAACTGGCATTAAGTTAGGAAAGCGTGTTAGTTAGTAATTAATGGCACAGTTTAAATGTCAATGTGGAAGACTATCCTCACCCAGGAATCCATTAACAAATTTAAACTACAATGATCAAGGCTCCTTTGGCTGAGAAGGCGTGGTGTTATTGGGGTACATGGGGGGAGGTTGAAAGACATCCCTAAATGCTTCCTGATCTTCATATGCTGATAATTATTTTTTTGTACCAGGGATTAAACCCAGCACTGCTTCATCACTGAACCACATCCCTAGCCTTTTTTTTCTTTTCTTTCTTTCCTTTTTTTTTTTTTTTTTTTTTTAATTATGAGAAAGTTCTCACTAAGTTGCTTAGGGCCTTGCTAAGTTGCTGAGTCTGGCTTTGAACTTGCAATCCTCCTTGCCTCAGCCTCCCAAGCCACTGGTTACAGGCATGTGCTACCACTCCTGGTCACATGCTTATAACTTAGCAGATAAAATGAATCACATATAAGTGAAGGGACAAGTTAGAAAAGGAAAAGAAAAAAATATGTTCAAGCTTACAATAAATATACGGAGTTTTAAAATAAGTTTTATGCCCAAATGCTGTAAAGACTTTATAATGGGCATTCAGGCAAAGGTAGAATTTGTCTTGGAAAGAAATAACTACAAAACATATACCAGAAAATACTTGAGAAGAAAGGCAATGGGGTTGAACAGTTGTGTACCTGACCTGCTGGACAATTTCAGAATTTCACCTGGCCATCCCAAAGTAAGTTTCCAATATCATGTCACCACTAAGAGTTCTCTGTAGGGATGGGGTTTTAGCCTGCAGTCGCTGTCCCCTGCCAGGCCTGCCAATGGCCCATTCCCAACACTGTACTCTTGTTATTCGTCAGATTAAACCCTGAGAGTAGAGGAACAAAATAGGTTCTCATGTGGAGAATGTCCAGTCCCTGGGCTACAGGAAAATACCAAGCACATTTATCATGTAGGCCACAAGAGGGAAGGCTTGGGTGGGGAACTGGAAATCATAACAGCAGTAAGGTTTTGGCCCCTGAATGTGTCAGAGTACAAAGGAAGCCACTGTGCCTTTCTGAACCTAGGAGTGGCTACAGTGAGAGAACTCACCACTTGCTGGCCAATGCGCAGCCAGTCATCCATTAGGTTTCTCTTTTTCAATTCTAGAAAACACTAAAATGGTAAGAAAACAACAAAGAGCTATTTGAAAATAAACAGACTTCCAAACAAGTCCCCAAATGGAGTTGTACAAATGCCTCGATTGGGTTAAATTTTGTAGTTGCTGTCATGCTAGATATGCATTTGAGCTCCAATGACAGTTTATAGAGAAAACTAGTAAAGCAGTGACTGTTGGGACAGTATATGAACAGATGGGTGCCTTTTCTAAATTCGTATTTTCCCTATTTTCTCTATGTTCCTATTTCTCAACCATTCTGCCCAAATTACAAAGTACAAAGCACCTATTCTGTCAATCACTGTTTTTTTTTTTTTTGTTTTGTTTTGTTTTCCTAGACAAATGGACCGAGATCCTCAGTCAAACACCACTTCATTGAGAAGCCCTGGAAAAGTAAACCACTCATATGCCTGGATATCATCACAACTCATAGAAATGCTGGAGCAAAAAAAAAAAATGTTAAGTTGATTCAAAAACACAGAATGAGGACCCTGCCCAAAGAGAAACAGTAGTGGAGGTACAGGATCTCTGCCTACCCATGACTTCAGTAGACCACCACCATCAAGAAACTGTGGATCTGGTACAAATTCCACTGAAAAAGTGAACCTGGCAAATATTCAGAGACAACACAATTTTTCCTAATTTAAGTCTCTACATTTCTTTTGTGATCTAAATACTGTCAAAATCAATTTTTACGTACTCAAATATTTCAGTAGGATATTTCCTAATATTTTAAAACAAAGCTACCTTCCTCTTTTAAACTGTTAATAAATTCATAATGCAAGAGATCTTTATAATTAATATATAAGACAAGAGTAAGTCGCAGCCATCACCTTTTCCCCCTCCAAGTATGATAAGAATTACCTCATAAATTATTCACATATTTAGCTAGACTGGTAAACAGCCTCTCATTCTACATGAATCACATTGTGTATTTGGTGTGTTTAGCAAAGTTCCTTTAGAATGCTGTTTTGATAACGCAGAGGACAAGGCGCCTCCTGCTATGATTAGTGTTTGCTTGTCCTGTTTTGAAGTATGTAGTGCATGTGCGCTAGTTACATTTGCTTCATTTGCATCCATTATATGAGAAGCATAACCTTTAAGGCATGCTGGGCTTTGGAAAAACTGTAAGGTTTCAGAGAAGCATTTCTTTACCTCCCACTCTCCCCCTCTGCTGGTACCCTCTTCCTCTTTTATAAAGCATCAGTAGCCACCAGCATCTCCCACTATAATGAATCTCTATCTTACCATAAAACAGAGGCAGAGTCTCTCACACCGCCATTTATAAAACAGACTCCTGACACCCAACCTATCACCAATAATTTACCAGTCTCAGCAATAATAGTGTCCTTATTTTTTGAAACAATGTGAATGAAATTAACTGGTCCTGGTTAAGGCGATTTCATTTCTGTCATGTTATAGTTAGCATTTAACAAGGTGAGTGGCACCCTACTAGTCATTAGGTATGTCAGAGGTTCAGGGATGTATGAAACATGGCCCTGTCCTCAGAGGTATTTACAATTTTATAAGCTACAGAGAAAGAAACCAATGCTTATAAATACTACAGGGAATGGTTTCAAAGTGAGTTGGGGCGGAGGGGCGGGGATCAGAACAGAAGAATAATTGCCTAAGAGGGAATCACCTTGGAAGGAGCTGTAGCTGAGAGTGGGAACTGCCTTTCAATTATAACCCAAGCTATAACCCAAGGCTCTTGGTTAGGTTTTGGAGGCAAGAGAGAATGGCTTTAGTCTAACTGCCAGAACAGGAGTGTTGCAAAGGCTGATCACATCTCACCCAGGGCAAAGCACCTAATAAATGTTCAAAGAATCACTATGCAAACAAGAAGAGGCTAAAAAGGAGGACCACCAGGTATAGGTAGGTAAAGATTCCCTTGTCCAAAAATGGACCATTGGCATCCTTTAAAACCAGGCTACTTTGGTGGCCTCCATATGGGATAGTGTTTGCGCACCATATCTCTGGAGAAAGTATTACTCCTCACAAACTCTGAGAACCTTCAGGACCACAGTCCACTGGGGCCAATTTAGATTATTAACCTGACAAGACGTGAAGGGGGACAAATGCCAACCTAGCCCCTGTAGGACATAGTCTTCTACCTTGCACTGTCAATTAAAGTTAGCATCTTGGACATCACCATGCCTCTCCCCTCCCCAAGCACAGATGGAGACAAGTCACAGTCTCCAACTGGCTAAAAAGAAGCTAAAGCCCCCAGCAAAGAACGCCCTTTTCATTTGATCACTCGGGATCTGTTCAGGGTTTTTCTCCAAGCATCCCTGTATGTGTGATGCATGCAGAGAGAGAGCATCTTGTTTTTATGTTGTCTATAATAAATTATAAGTGTAACAGCGGGAGCTTTTTCAATACTATTTGTAAATGCAGCCAGAGGCTATTAAGTGATTGGTGTATCAAATAAATATAATTAGTAAATAGAAAAATAACATGTTTGTAAACTGCCTTTGGAAATATGTGATTAGACCAAAGACAACGATATCTGCCAAAGCTTCTAAGTGTTTCCAAGAGATACCAGAAAAATAATTTAACAATTTTCATAACAACTTCAAAAATTTTCTATGTAAACCTGAGAAGAAGGTAGAATATTTATTTAGTCCAAACTCCTTTTGAAGGCTTCATGTTGAAAATTTAAGCATGGGGGTATGCTTAAGTGTATATCAGAATTTTTCCAGGGGAGCTAAAATGTGCTTGATTATTGACTATAAGTTTTTAAAATTGGCATTTGATGAGGTTAAAAAGGAGTTATAAATACACCTCCACGTGCAGAGTGCTCTCAGGCTGAAGAGTTATTCTCAATTAGTAACACTTAAAATTATTCCAGCAAGTCAATCAGTTGGGAAGGAGGTGAGCTCATCCTGCCCTTCCCTCTTGTTGGGAAGGAGGCTTGCTCCTTCCCCGCAGGGTGCTCCTTGCCCCTCTGGCAACAGAAGCAGACAAGACCCCCCCACCCCAAGCCCACTGACTCTTCCTCTGAGAGATACTTTACATTTCCCCCTTATACCTGATTTCTCACACTCCAGCCTCTCAAACCCCAATCTATATTAATTACTCACTTTTATGTGTGATTTCCTGGTAAAGATCTTAGAATTCAATGCCATGTATACATATGAAGCCACAGATTGAAACCCTATCTGGCTTTCAAGAATCTCCAACATTTAGTTCTACCCATATCTACATAATTGAATCTACTGCTAACCCCTAATCGTCTCATCCTTCACGTCCCATTCCTGGGGCCACATGTCCATTCCACCCCTGTGCATAACTCCACTCTCCAGAGCATTTAGGACTCTCTACCTACAACGATGGAAGGACCCTCCACAGCCTGGATCCATTCCCACTCAGCCAGACTTCTCCACACACAGCTGAGCAGGCCTAGCCTGGAGTTCTGTGCTTTTATGGACTGCTCTGCATTTCTCTTTATGTTGCTCCACATGTTCAACATTTCCCTTGTCTTCCTAGATAATGCCAAGATTGGTGCTGAGCAAAGAGCATGTAAACAATGATGATGAAGAAGGAGGAAGAGAAGGTGGAGAAGGTGAACAAAAACAAGGTGGCTAACACATCTTGATTCTTTGTCATGTGGAGGCCCTCTGCTTACCTTGGTTAATAAATTATTGTATTTAAGGCTCTTAATAACCACATGGGATGGATATGATTAAATACATCTTTCAAACTTAGGAAAATGGCAGCATATGAAAGTCTGATTGGCTAGTCAATAAAAGCTATATTCCAAATAGGGTCAACATAATTATCCTTGAGATGTTGAACAGTGTGGTCAATGTTTATGTCTGGATTACGTTCAGAAACACAGGGCTTAAATCCTGTGATCAGACCATTTGACTGATTTTCATGAGCATTCGTTTAATTATTCACTCGATATACACACGTGGGGCCCTGTCTACATGCCACATGCTCATTTCCAGGTTGTGGGGGGTAAAGATACGTACATACATAGTCCCTGCCCTCCAACTATTCATAATCTTGCCGTTCCCCAAGACTAAATCTTTCGTCTGATTTTCCATACTTTGGAGCCTGGGGAAGAAAAAAGTGAGGCTGGAGAAAGGTCATTTTAAAAACAATTGAGACCTAATAGTCATTTGGGGGCTGGATAAGCAAGGCCTGACAGTGGAAAGAATGATGAGAAAGGGAAAATTGTATATAAGGGGGGAAAAGTAGATTGGGTAAGTGACTATGAGAGCACTAATGGAAATTTCTGGAAAAGCAAAGACCGAGTAAAGATTTCTGGAAGAATAATCTTTGGCCCCCTGGGGCAGTATGCTAAAGCCCATATTTATCTGTCCATAGCAGAGGTGTGAATGCCTGCAAAGAGCTCAAGGCCAGACCAAATGAGACTGTGCTTCTTCCAGTTTGGGGGCCTCTGGGGATTACTTTAATACTGAGCACTTAGTCATCATGTTTGATGGCTTCTGCGGCCTCATTTATCAAGGATCTATAGTTAAATTTAATTTTCATGTGAGTGGAGGACAGCCATGGCAGCCGGGCTCCTTGTTGCTGATCTGCCCCCGTTGATGTCTTCTGAAGTGGAAATGATGGATGCCACATGTTCTGGCCGTGATTAAATTTGCTTTGACAAAGCAGCATGGAAATCTGATTTTCAATAGACTTCTGTATTTCACCTAGTGCTGAGTAAACAGATACAGAACATAATGCTTGCATGGCTGTCAGGCCAGTTGCTAATTCATTGTGCCCATCTAATCAGGCTGTCCATTAAATTATTATATGTCAATAACATGCAGGATCATTTTTGAAACTCTGAGGAATGGGAAGCTTGTTTTTAAGTAAATAAACACAGAGGGCTTGACAACATCTGGGGTTTTTCCAAGGAAGGTCCAAATAACTCATCAGTCTCTAAGTCTCCACTCCCTTGAAGAATCAAAACACCTTTTAAGAAGTTTTTAGTTTCACTTCACTTGGCTCCCCTTGCAAATGCAAACAACATCATCCAATTACAAAAGAATGAAGCTACAAACATTGACTCTTGAGCTCCTCAGTTTATCTTTAAAGGAGAATGAAGCAGAAAATCACATTAAGTATGCATCTTATGTTAGAGCTTTTAACCTCCTGCCTGCAGACCCCTCCTGGAAAAGTCTTCCACTTTGGGGAAACGCTGGGGAGAGCTGTCTGATCAGGTCAGCAAAAGTGCCAGAGTGGGTGACAGGGATTACTTGCTTCCTTTCCACCCTTGTGGTCAACCAGTGCTTAAGTGAAAAACCTCGGCTGCTTGTGCTGTTAGAAAAGGACCTCTATGTTATCCTGACACTCTTCCCCAGCTCCCCAGATCCCAAACCTGGACCACTGTTTTCAGGACTCTTCTATCTCCTGAAGTTCAGAAGAGGCATTTTTCACCTACTGTGAGCACTTCTTAGGACATCTTGAGCCTCTGTCAACACTGTACTTTTGAACCAGTTTTTTGCCCACCAGCCCAGAGACACTGAAGACTTGCTGATGGAAACCCCAGACCTCAGCTGTCTCATAATTGCTAAAGATCATGAGTGTGTGACACACTCAACAATCCACATTAGCAGAAGCTTAGCCTCATCATATTACTCATTGGGAAAGTCATCTTTATATTAAAGTCATAAGGATTAAAAGGAACAAAGTCTACGTGTAAGAAATCATTTTACCTCTTTTTTGGTGTCTCTTGTGCCCCTCAATAGTAGCTCCCCTCTCTTAGAGAAATTGGGGGACTCTCTTCAGTCTTCTTCCCACAGAAAAGGGTGATCACCTGGGGAAACCAGGCTGGTCTTTGGACCCAGCCTGGGATGGGTCTGACCCCTACTGGGCACATGAGGGGCTGGGGTGTCTGGGATGGCCAACTAGTTCTTATGCAGCTCACTGGCTCTTGGAGATAGGTAGGGAGAGAAGAGATCCCAGTAATAAAGCTGATATCAGACAGTCGTGCTCATTCCTGAAACGTGGAGGGACCCAGGAGAAAAGCAGCGGGAACTCTGTACTACACACATATCCCAAACAACGATGACCGGCCCCATGTCAGCCACCTAATTTCTACTGGCTTTAAAAATCAAAAAGTAATTATTTGAGAAAAGGAAAAGCAGTGACGGTTTCTCTGCTCATTGTCTTGTTGTTTAGCTCTTACAATGCCCAGGTAGGCAGGTAGGGAAGTTAAACCTCCATTTCACCTGAGGAAATGAGGTCTCATAGCTATGTGGTGATTGGCTCAAGTTCATAACACTAGCTGGATCCAGAACAAGATCCAGGCTTTGCGAAGACTGCTCAAGCACCCTTCCAAAGCACAGCTGCAGACGGCTTTCTTCCTGTAGTTGCCTGTAGAAGGGGTGGGATCTGGATTCTGAAAGTCTTTTGGATTTCTCAGAATACGCTTTCTGTTCAGCTTCTGTGACCTTGGTCCACTGTGCTACTTTCCTTACTCAAAAGTGTTTTGTTGCCAAAGCACTTGTGCCCTCAAGGAAGCTGGCATTTCCATATTGCTTGCTATAAAGATGTCCAGAGGTTGGCCCATAACCCTGTCTTAGACAGAAGGATGGTCTTGGCTGCAGAAGCATTAATGGATCAAGGTCCACCCTCTGCCCTGCTGACCTGCACTGGGAAAGCAATAAATCTAAGAAACAGTTCAAGGCTTAATGCAATTATCATGAATTGAAATTTATGCTAACTAAATCAAACCAACACACAGAAAAAGGAGATGTTCCCAGAAAACTCTTCAAAACTTTGGGCCTGTAATGATCTTACAGGGACTTCTTGGAAAATAATCAAAATTTCTACAGTATGTCTGAAAGGCAAAAAATGGACATCTAGAAAATCTGGTCTAATCCAAACAAAATTCCATTTTCCTAAATACTAAAATTTTCACCAGGCCATAAGAATTTGAATCTCCCAGAACCTAACCGTGGGGACAAGGTGGGAAGAGGGAGATATAAAAATTTACGTTTTGCAAATAAATTCATTGTTTATTTGCAAAATAAACAATTTAGGACAATGACAAACATAATGATGACAAAGGAAAGAAGAGTGAGTGAAGGGGAAAACTAGAAAGAGATATGGTTACACCAGAGATAAAGATAGTCTCTGGCCAGCACTGAATGATGCTCTGAAGATGATTAGGCATTTATATACAATGAACAATGATCAAATCCTCACTGCTAGAGATCATGGGGGATAAACGCAATGGTGTATGAAACTTGTTAGAAATACCAAATCATCAAATCTACTAAACAAAATCTGCAATTGGACAAGACCCCAGATGACTTTAATGCACATTAAAACATACGAACTACTTGCTGGTCATATTTGTAAAAGCAGAGATTGGTAGCATCAGGTCTATCTCAAGAGGGGGCTGGGCGTGGTGGTGCACGCCTGTAATCCCAGCACTTGGGAGGCTGAGGCAGGAGGATCGCAAGTTCAAAGCCAGCCTCAGCAATGGCGAGGCACTTAGCAACTCAGTGAGACCCTGTCTCTAATAAAATACAAAAAAGGGCTGGGGATGTGGCCCAGTGGTCGAGTGCCCCTGAGTTCAATCCCTGGTACAAAAAAAAAAAGATTTACTCCTATCTCAAGAGGGACGTAGAGGACTAACAGTTAAAGGATAAAATACCAATAAGGAAATCCACAGCTAGGGAAACCAATTGGGATTTTTATTGTACTGGTACAGGTGATTGATGATAAAGGCCAAACTGTTACTGGAAACAGAATAGAGGGAATAGATTTGAAAGACATCAGAAATGAAATAATGGGTTTGGAGACTGATCAGCTAAAGAACATCTGTGTAAAGGAAGAGTTAAAATGAAGTTGGAGCAGTATGGAGATTCCTAGGAAAACTTGGAATGGAACCACCATTTGACCCAGCTATCCCACTCCTCAGTCTATACCCAAAGTACTTAAAAATAGCATACTACAGGGACACAGCCACATCTATGTTCATAGCAGCACAATTCACAATAGCTAGATTGTGGAAACAACCCCGATGCCCATCAATAGATGAATGGATAGGGAAACTTGGGTATATATACACAAGGGAACACTACTCAGCACTAAGAGAGAATAAAATCATGGCATTTGCAGGTAAATGGATGGAGTTGGAGAAAATAATGCTAAGTGAAGTCAGCCAATTCCAGAAAACCAAAGGTCGATTAATTCCTTTGCTAGGATGATACTGAGTTACAGTGGCAAGGGAGGGGGATGAGAGGAATGAAGGAATATTAAATAGAAAAAGGGGGGAGGGGAGGGAAAGGGGCAAGGGGATAGAAACAATGGCAGAAGTAGTTTGACATCAATATACTAAGTGCACGTATAAAATCTCAAAGGGTATGAAAATACTTTGTGTAAAGCCAATGACTTGGAGAACTGTGCTCTTTATAGGTAGTATGAAAGGAATTGCACTCTAAAAGCATGTATAACAAATTAAATTAAGTAAATAATGAAAAAAAATGAAGTTGGAAGGCTTCTGACTTGGGTCACCTGTCAAATAAGGGGTTGTTCATCTTGGATTCACAGAATCTACCCCAGAGCAGTACAGAGAAAGTATATGTTACATGTGAGTTGAATGAGCACATGCACTATCTTGTCCATGGGATTTCCAACTGTGTTCCATGTGTCCCTGTGATCTGAAGAAGGGTGTCAGGAACCATCATGGTGGGAAAGAGGAAGTTAGAAGGCAGTGCTCCAAGTCCTCACTCCAAAATTTATTTGCAAAACAAACAAAAACAACAAATTCATCATATTTCCTTGTCTTTCAAATTTCAAACTATTTGAAGATGAGGCCCATCTCTAATTTCTGGACTCTTACCCTCCATGTACTTGGGTTCATGTTATTCCTCAAGGTATTAAGACAAATAGCACTTGGAGACCCTTGGTCTTACTATCAGCAACTTCTGGAATAATAAATTGGAGAGGTGAGCATTGCTTAACATTTGCTCTTAGATAATTAAATGGTAAGGGTGAGCCCATCTAAATTTATGCTAAGGAAGTAATTCAATAGAAGAAAGCCATTAGAAATGCAAATATCTCCATGATTTATCTATGATATTAAAAATAAAGTTAACTAATTATTTTACAAGCAAAAATCATAAATTTAATTATGGCATATCTGTTTTATAGAGTAATATGCAAACCTGAAAATGACAGTTATTATGATCAGGCCTTCACATGACAGAGGTTTCTAATTTGAAGAAACAAATATTGATGGACATAAAATGTAAGGTCATTAATGGTTGCAATTATGTTATTCATACATGCATATGATCAAAAGGTAGAAAGGCACACGGATAAATACGAATGAGGTAGAATATTATAGACATCTGAATCATCAGTAAGTTTCATAAGTTCTACCTTCTAAGTATATTCTGCATTCAATTAATGCATACCATAACCAGCACAACTACCCTGAACCAAGACTCCATTTCTAAATTAGAGCATCCCCACTGGCCTTCACATACCACTTCTTGAAATACATTCTTGTCCTCAGTGGCTACAGCAATATTCAACATAAAAATTAGATTTTATCATGCCCTATGTCTAAATTCTACCTTAACTTCCCATTATTTAGGATTATTTAGGGTACAGCCCAAATTTTTACCTCAGATCAACAGTTCTTAACAGGGCCTGAGGGACTCTTTAAATCCTTAAAAACTATTGAAGATCCCAAAGAGCTTTTGTTTATGTAGGTTATACATACTAATACCCACACTATTTGAAATTAAGACAGGAATATTAAGAACATTAATTTACTAACTTCTTTATAAATAGCAATAATAAACTCATTTCATATTAACATAAGTAGTATATTTTTATGATTAAAAAATCATACTAATTCCCCTCAAACAAAATCAGCAGAAAGAATGTCATTGCATTATATTTTGCAATTTTTTTTTAATGTTTGGCTTAATAGGAGACAACTGGATTATCTTACCTGCTTCTGCATTCAGTCTGTTTGATATGGTGTTTTGGTTGAAGGATACATAGAAAATCTAGCTCCCACCAAATTAGGGAAAAGGGAAGGATATTTTAATAGCGTTTCAGAGAATTGTTGATAGATTTCTTTGGCACTATATGCAAACTTGGGAAGTAGTTGTGCCTTTAACATTAATTATGACCTGAATTTCATATGTTGTTATGGTAAAATACATTCATCTATCTCACACTTTGATGACTCTTTTACCCAGGAATTTTTTTTTGTACTAGGGATTAAACCCAGAGATACTTTACCCCTGAGCCACATCCCCAACCCTTTTTATTGTTTATTTTGAGACAGAGTCTCACTGACTTGCCAAGGCTGGCCTCATAATTGTAATCCTCTTGCCTCAGCCTCCAGAGTAGTAGGGATTACATGTGTGTGCCACCACACCTGGCCCAAGAGTGGCTTTTTGACATTATGCATTGGTCACTGGAAATTATCAGTGCTCTGAGTTATGCAGAACTTCCAAATATGAGCCATTCCATTACATAATATCAAAAAATCACACTTGCTAATCCTACCACCAAACTCATCAGTAAAGTCTTTGATTTTAGAGCACCTGACAAGCTCAGGGAGGTGATCTAGGTTTTTCTAAAACTTCTAACTTTGTCTTAAGAGTCAAATCTTATCATTAGCAACAAATTTCCTTGATTAGAATCACTTTTGAAGTAATAGGTTCGTTTTTGATGAAATATCTACCAAATACCTGAATCTGAATAATCACAATTCCTAAGAGATGATTTCAGGTCAGAATGGGGTTTGGTGAGAAACACTGCTGGTTAAGCCCACAAGTCAAGTGCCCACTGCTTTTTCCCCAGGACAACCATTCTGTCCTAATAAGCGGCAGGAGTGCTTAATGTGTACTTCCCATTTTATTACAAAGAATGTTAAGAAGATGTGTACTCACAGCTCAAGATTTAATGCAATTAGTAATTTCACTGCTTCCTCAAGGTCATCCTTAAGTGAACCAGGCATTGTGGGTACTGGTCCTGAATGGCAATGAAGAATACAGGGACCGGCAGTGTTTAGCGTGTCGGCCTTGATAGGCACTTGGGCTCCGCCACTGCCTTCCATCATCAGTGCAAATATTAACACGGTATAATAGTTTTGACCTTGCAGACACCCCTGATGGTTCTCAGGATCCCCAGGGGTCTGTGAATCACACTTTGAGAACAACCTTGCCTTCCTCACCAAGGCATCTCCTCTCCCCTCTGCTCCTCCCACACTGGCTTTCTTGCTACAGCTAGAACACACTGAGTGAGCTTCTTCCTGCCCCAACTGCACTCTTCTGCTGGTTGGTGATACATTTCCCTCCAGGTCCAGCTGGCTTGCTCCTTCTTTCTCCTCCCAATCTGTGAAAGTGATACCTCCTCCAAGAGGCCCTTCCTGGTCCCTTATCTACAAGAAGCTCCAACTTTCCCAGTAGCGCCTCAGGGAATTCTACCCTCCTCCTGCTCCAGTTTCTTCCCAACACTCACCATAACTAGAATGACTTTGTATATTTATTTGCTTACTTGTTGTTTATTTCCCTCACTAAAATATAAGTTCCACGAGAGTGAAGACTTTATTTGCTGCTACAGCTCTAGTAAAGTACTGGATACATATTTTTTATCTGACTAAAATTAACTTGTCATTAAAAAAATCTACTAAATGCTCTTTCTACATTATTTTATAAAGGAAAATCTTCTAAGTCAGTGCTGTCCAATAAAAATATAATATAAGCCACATATGCAATTTTAAATTTAATGGTAGCCACACTAACAAATAAAACAAAACAAATGATTTAATGAAAACAATTTAATGATTTCTTAATGTAACCCAACATATCTAAGACATTGATTTTGACATGTAATGAACATAAAAAATTATCAGAGTATCTCCTCATTTTTATTAGTACGTCTTTGAAATCCAGCATATATTTTACATTTACAGAGAATATCCATTCAAATTAACCACATTTAAAGTGCTCAACAGACACTTGTTAGTAGTGAGTATACTGAAAAGCATAATCTAAGGCAATATGGGAAAACTAGATCATTCCACTTGCTTTTCCCACACTTAATGAACTAGTAAAGTTATGGACGGTAGTAGTAGTAGTAATAATAGCAGCAATAATTACCCAGGGCAACCAAATAAGGGAAAGTTCCAACTTAATACCATAAGTTTTGCAAAAATGGTGGCTATGAATGAAGCAGAAAATGGTGTCATAGCTCCAGACTTCAAGACACACCGCTCTAACCTTTGGAAATGGTACTGGGGAAAGAGGGCACGTTACCAGTTTGGAGAGGATTAGAACAAGGAAGACAGCAGGCAGCCCACCCTTAACTATCACTGTTACATATCAGCAGAAATAAGGTAACTGCTCCACAGCACCACACTGATGGAGGCATAATTTTAAGTCTCCACACGGAATCCAGAGTGACCTTTCCAAAATGCAATTCTGATCATGCCACTCACCTACTTCAAATCCTTCACTGATGCATCTTATCCTCAGGATAAATCAAGGCCTGTCAGCCACACATCAGACAGGTTCCTTGGGATTGAGCTCTGTGTTCTCCCTGGGTCTTCATCCACCTTCCTCTTCATCTTCTCCTGCGCACCATACAGTTTTACATACCAAACAAAACGCAGTTCCCCAAATTATGAATCTCTGTATCCTTAGCTGAGCAACTCCATCTGCCCAGAAGGTACTGTATCTTCCTTTTGCTTGGATAACTCCAAAATCATGCAATTTCAGCTCAGCAACCTACTGAAAACTTCCCCCTTCACTGAGTTTGTCTAATGATGTGTCCCTGTATTTGCACAAGGTCCTGAGAATGCTGTAGCTTATGTATCCACAGTGCCCTAACTGCGGCTTTACTTGAATATCTTCTAACTGAAGTACAAAATCCTTGCAACCAGGAACATTGTCTTTATGACGATGCAATCTTTGTCACCAGAGCCTAATACGATGCCTGGTTCAAGTGTACACAATCAGAAGTTGTGGAACAAGCGAATGAATATGTTTAAACTTTTTGTCATTTACTGGTGTTCCTCACACTCATAAGTAAAAGGAACATTATGCAAGAAACCTTATACTAAAACAAAAACATCCTAACTAGACAGATAATAATTCCTGAAGTTCTTTTAAAGTTACAGATTACATCTGAAATAATCCATAGCAAAGCAGATCACTAAAGACCTGAAAGTGAACATGTCATATATATATATATATATATATATATATATATATATATATATATATATATATGTTTAACATTGAAATACCAGGAAGTTGCCCAAAGCTTTTATCTTAATATATTGTCAGTAAATGGTTCACCATGTTGGTTATTTAGATCAAAGCCAATCTTCCCGGAGAAGCTCCAGGGTAGCCACAAAGTTCAGAGTCTGGTGGTAATCATGGGAAGCAGGTAGTAAAACAGAAAATTGGAACACAGAAATTTTCATAGAAATATACCAGTCCCTAACCTCCAATCTCCATCTTAGTAGGTATCAATGATAAGCAGCTCAGAACTTACCTCTAGATAAAATAAACTAAATAAAACTTCTCACCCCCTTTTAACAAAAATTAAACAACTTGTGGAAAAGTGGTACTGGTAGAGAGAAGGATTCAGGTCAACTTTCTAGTCTCTATTTTTCCTACTTGGGCATTTGCCATCCAAATGCCCTAAATTTAATTAATGTTGGAGAAAACATGATTCAGGTAACAAAAAAAATTTTTTAATGAATTATTATCTTTGTAGAGGTTGAAGGAAATATTGCCAGCATAAAATAAGACAATTCACGACATCATGAAATAATAGGTTTAGATACAAGGTGTCCTCCGAAAGCTTCTGTACTAATGCAGGAATGTTCAGAGATGAAATGATTGGGTTTTGAGAGCTGTAGCCTAATCAGTCCACCCAAGTTTGAATGGACTGACTGGATGGTAACTGTAGGCAGGTGGGGTGTGGCTGGAGGAGGTATGTCACTGGGGACGTGCCATGGAAGGGTTCACTTTCCCTGCAGCCTCTTCCTCACTTCCCCCCACTTCCCTCGCTATTCTCTATTTCCTGGCTGTCATGAACAGAGCAGTGCTCCTCCAATGTGCCCTTCTGCCACGATGTTCTGCTTCACCTTGGTTCCAGAGCAATGGAGTCGGCCCACCAGAGACTGAACCTCTGGAACCAAGAGCCAAAAATAAAACCTCCCTCCTCTAAATTGTTCTTGTTGGGTATTTGGTCACAGCAATGCAAAGCTGACGAACACAGAATGGATGATAAGGAATCATATGCAAGCAGGAAAAAGAACATAATTATCTTTTATCATTATAAACATATAAATATCAAGACAAAAATTCAAGTACTTAAGGATAATATTTAGAAGATTACTGTGGAGACAGAAGGAAAGGGCATATAAAACATGAGGGAAAAAAAGTTAAGAAGGGAAGAGATTCAACCTAGGAGAGCCAATACTGACTCAATAGAAGTTCCAGAGGCGGGGAGTTTAAAAAATGTTGGGGAAACATAATTAAATAAATAACTGAAGAAAATATTTTAATCAGAATCAAACTTAAAAGGTCCAGTGTTTTGGTGCAGTGTTTTTTGCAATTTCAGGACAATCAAGATTAGCAGAAAATCCTAAGAGTGAATACCCAGAGAAAAATAAAATACAAAGCTTATCTACAAAGTAACAAATGTTAGACTTCTCCTGATCAACACTAGTGCTAAACTGGGGGACGGGCCATTTTTCCTACAAGGCCATGCCAGCTGGATTATGTATTAAGCATGAGGATAGAACATTAACACGCTCAGAGATTCTTGGTCTCCCAGGCACCCTTTCAGAAGTTATGATGATGATGGGACGTGTGCTGCTCACCTTATTAAAAACCACAACCCTCAGTAAAAAGATATGAGCTGTCAAGGCACAAAAAGACACGGAGGAACCCTAAATGAGCTTTGCTGAGTGAAAGATGTCAATCTGAAGGGCTCCATGCTATATAATTCCAGCTCTGTGGCATTTTGGAATAGACAAAACTATAGAGACAACAAAAAGATCAGTGGTTGGCAGGCATTCTGGGCAAGGAGAGAAAGAGGAGTAGGGGGGCACAGGGATTTTTCAGGCAATGAAACTGACCCGCATGATGCTGTAATGGTGTATAAATGACATTACACATTTACCAAAATTCATAGAAGGCACACCATATAAGAATGAACCTTTAATGAGAAGTGTGGATCTTAGTTACATATATAAAATATCTCTCTATACACATACTTATGTATAGATATAAAACTACAAGAGAAACTGGGGGAAAGGTAGTATATGGGAATATTGTACTTTATGCTCAGTTTTTCTATGAACCTAAAACTGCTCTAAAATATGATCTATTAATATTTCTTTAAACCCACAACTGTGCCCCCATCAGCCCTGGCGGTCTCCATTAGTCCAATCTATATTGCTTTTCCCTCTATAGCATTCATAGCTATCTAACATGTCTATGTAATTCACCCATTTTTTTATTGGTTATTTTGTTTTCCTGACTACAATGAAAGTTCCATAGAGAGAAAGATTTTGTCTGTTTTAAGCATAAGTGCATCATAAGAACCTACAGTAGTGTATTGTACAGAATAGGTATCTACAAAATACTCATTGTGTAAATATAAGAACAAAGTAAAAAATAAAAGAGAGAGAGAGATAAGTGAAAAATTCCTCCCTGAAAGACAGGTTCCCACAGGCTTGGAGAGTATCATCCACATCAGGACAGGGGATGGGTAGGCTGTAGGAAGAATGGCTTGACATAAAGTAGAGTCAGGAAAACAGCCATACTGGGGTTATTCTTAAACCTAGTAATACGACAAAGCATATTTTAAAAACATGTTTATGAATAACTCTCCCCAAAATAAACAATTTAGTCATGGAAGTCATATAAGAAGTAAAATAAAATGTGGCAAGCTTTTGAAGGTTAAATGGAGAGCACACTGGACCTTGAAGTGTGGGAAATATTCTCTCTGAAGGAGAAGAGAAATATCAGCTTCCACATTTCTACAGGATCAAGTTCTTAGTGAACCACACCTGCACAATGATGAACCTATAGGCTAAGGACTTCTTAAATAATTCTATAAATTTTCTTGTGAACAAAATATCCATATTATAGTTTTATGAGGCAGTCACTTTTATAAATCTTGACAATATGAAAATAATGGCAAAGCTGACAGAATCTGTAAGTTAAAAGAAGAGATGGGGACAAGTCTAATGTGGTATTTCCTTCAGCTTTCATAGTGATGAGTCAGGAAACATCACTTAAACTTGATGGAACAGAAATTGAGGTTCAAATAGATTATTAAATGGTAACCAATAGAATTACTAAACCTAATAATAAAACTATCATCAGTTTGAATATGCAGAGGGAAGATAAGAAAATCAATAATTCATCTCTTTTCATTTTGAAGGGTCTAAAATAGCATCTAAATGTACCAAATCAAGACAGAAATTATATCCCTATAATTTAGCATTATTCAGTTACCCACTAGCAGATCAAGACAGTAATTTAGTTGACGTTTAATGACTCACATAGGTGGGATGTAACTCATTTGGCCTGATTTCAGAGATTGTGCTTGTACCCCTTACGTCATATTATTTCCTAAGTGATAAACAAACAAACAAATGGTGCCTCACCAAAGAAGTTTAAAACCACCCAAGGGCAGAACATTTGTTACTCATCTTTATATTCCCTGCATTGATCAGCTCATTACAAGCCAAGTCACATTGTTGGAACCCAATAATTGTTCAAGGGTTGAACCCAAAGCATCCATCCCTTTGATCCTCTGTCCCCCCACCAGTAGGTTAACCTCCATGAAAGTCCAGTTTAGATGAAGTCATTCAAAGTACAGAGACAAGACCTAGCCCCCCAAAAGCCAATGTCTGCCACACAATTTGGGGGAAGTGCACAGGTCACTGAGTAAAGCCATAGTCTTCTAGGAGGCACTATGAAATACTGTACCAATCTCCTACAACAATTAGAAGAAGGTCAGAGTCAATCAGAACTGAGACCACCAGCCATTAAGTAAATGATTCACATGAACTTAACCTTGTTTTAGACTGGGAGGTTCTCCTGGCTTTTCTTTGCTGCCCCCAAGAACACACGTTCTGAAAGCCAGGGAGAATGAACTCCATTACCTTGTTCTAAGTAAATAGCTTTTAAACAAGTGCTTTGTCATTTTAGACAACTTACCAATAAAAATGGTAAAATAGAAAACACATATTTGGATCATAAACTCTCCCTCTATTCTAAAGTACTTTCAGCCAAAATAGGAAAATAAATGTTTTCTAAAGGCTTGTACATTGAAAGTATAGGGATAGTGTTCCAGAACACAAAAAATCTGTTCTTTATAGAAATAAGTGAAATGGTTTTAGCATAAATGCTGCTTCATAAAACATGAGAACTATAAGATGACTTTGAATGAAGAATAGGTATTATAAAAGAGGTCTAATAAATAAATAGCTCAAAAGTGCTTTTAGATAATTCCTTTATACCAGGTAGCTTCTTTTAATAGGAACGATACAGATAAATACTTAAATTATTGCTGTTTTAATCTGGACACTCTAATGTTTACAACTGACATATCTACTTTATTACTCATTTAAGATAAGTAGCTACTTATCCCAAGCAAGCAATAAACAAGAATGTTTGCAGAATTTATTTTTTTTTCCATCTTATAAGGTTAAAGAGAAGTGGAAGATCTGTACACGGGACAATATTCTTTTGTGCTATTTTATAATATATGGCAGATTAAATAAATAATAGTCATTTTATGATTATCATGCTCTAAGCAACTTAATTAACTAGTACTATAACTACTTCCCATAAAAAAGGGAATAAGGATTAGTTTACAGGCATGCCTACTACCTCAGGTAAGACATATTTAATTAATATTTGGTCTTAATCGGAGAGAAATTCAGAATGTTCTGGGTCTCACTGCTTTTATATTAACAAAAATCTGTTTCATTTTAATAAAAAATTATCGAGGAGATGGTGTCTCCTCCAAGGAAAGAAAACATTTCAAGGAAACTCAAAATCATTAGAGAAAAGAGAAGCTTTATAACAGGTACCTGGGCCAGTAAAGTTATCTAAGCTTCTATGTCAAGGGAAATTTAAAGTCTCCCATTGCTGTCCCCTTGTCCTGCCCTCCAACCCAGACATAGACTGCCTTAGGAGGACTATATTTCTCTGCCCTTCTGTTATCAGGGTGGTCACATGATTTCCTTTGGCCAGTAGAATGCTAGTCCTGAGCAAGTCTTCTTCCCCTCTGGAGCTTGCAACCACTGCCATAAAAAGAATAGATCCCAGGTATCCCGCAGAACCTAGAAGAGTAATAAATATGTGGAGCAGACCCGAATCTCACCACGGCTTTTCAAGAAGACCATGTGAGCCCAGACCTGATGACTGAGCTCCAGACAACCCACAGGTCCATGAATGAGGAACAATGCTTCTCATAGCACATGCACTAGACATGGGGATAGCTTGTTACACTCCATTGTTGTGGCAATAGGTGAGCCTAAAACCTAATCATGTAAAAAAACTACTTAGGTTTCCAATCCACCAAAACCAGAGTAAAGGTAGTTCTAATGCAGATGATGACTCTGGAACAATAGGGTTCTTCTGTTATTGTACCTTTTGTATAGGCAACTGAAAATACAAATTAAAACTTTATTAAAAACCAATGCACATTTAAGAGCATTTAAATTTCAACAAAATGAATCAGGGATGAAAAATGTTTTGCTATTTGTGACCACTCAATATGTAATCATTTAACAGACTATTATTGCACACCTATGAAGTGCTCAATAGTTAGTGGGAAATAGAGATGAGAAGTATAGATTAAGTAAATAGAGCATTGTCAACCAAATAATAAGTATATGTGTTAGTGCTATTATTTTCTTCATCATCATCATCTAGATAAATAATAGCATGCACTATAATATCCATGCAATACACTACCTGCTAAAATGGAACTCTGCACAGCATTGCAAGAGGAGAATACAGCACAAAGAGCCCCTATCTGCCTTAGCAACTCTGACCAATGTCTTAAGGAGGTAGCATTGGAGGTGAAGAAAAAGGTGAATAAGAGTTTGAAAACACAGAAGGAAAAAAAAAGACATTCTAGAAATATAAGAATGCACACAGCATGTGTAGGAAAGAACAAAGCAGAAGCAACTCTACCAAAACGTGAACAAGGCTTTCCCTCAAGGCCCTTATTACTAAAGGACCATGCTAACTCAATGCCTCAGAATCTAATCCAATCCGCATAACTCAGGCTAAGAGAGCTCTCCTACTGGGCTCCATAGTGATTCCACAAATCTCTCTCTCTCTTCAATTCTTATAAAGAAATTCCATATATTCTAATTCCTATTAGAGCTGCATGTTAGCAGTTCACTCAAGCTGTCAAGTATTTGGTATTCATGAATGAATGTTATATTATTCCTAAAGTTAGAAGGACTCTGGTGAAGGAGTGTAGTAAGGGGCACCAACTGCCAAGCTCCTACCTCCCAGGCAAAGGTGTGCATAAAGATAGATCGAATTCTTGCCAATTTCAGAAAAGAAACTGTTTTTAGTGCATAATCATTGTTGCCTTGAGGTAGCTCTGACTTTCGATCGCTATTCTAGGTTTTATTATAAATTACTATTAGTTTGCCTTCGTCAGTATTAGTACTTCTCCCTTGAGCTGCTAGTAGGCAACATCACTCACTTGCATGCCTAACAGAATTTCCAATTTAACTTGTCAAAAGTCAAACTCTTTGATTAATAGCTCCTCCTTGAAATAACTAAGTAAATAAATAATAGATGCCTTACTGGTGATTACTGTATTAGTCTATTCAGGCCGCCATAACAAGTAGTACAGACTGGGTGGTTTAACCAATGGAAATGTGTTTCTCCTGTTTCTCTGGAGGCTGGAAATTCAAGGTCAAGGTGCCAGCAAGGTAGGTTTCATTCTGAGGGCTCCTCTCTTCTCTTAGCTTATGGTTACCATCCATCTCCCTGTAATGTACATGGGCAGAGAAAGAAAAAAAGAGGGATCTTCCTCTTCCTATTGTCCACATAAATCCTATCAGATTAGGGCCAACCCCTATGACCTTAACTAAACATAATTATTTCCTTAAGGTCCTATCTCAAAAACAGTTGCACTGGAGATTGGGGAATTAACACATGAATTGGAGGGGGACATAATTCAGGGCACAGCAGCAACCTTTAGTAAGTGGCATCACCATTCACCCCAAAATCCACACCAAGAAAAATCCCTGAAATTAGACTTCTTTCAGACTTTTAGATCTCAAGTCCTGCTGGCTCTACCTTCAATATAAATTCCAAATCCAGTAAGTTCCACTCTGTTCTGCTCCCATCAGCCCAGCTCAGGTTGGAATCAGATTATTACAATTACTTCCTATTGGCCTCCCTGTCCCCATCCACACCTGCCCTGTAGAGCCTATTCTCTACACAGAAGTCAGAGTGAACTCCTCCGAGTAATAACCATGTCTTAGCTTTCCACCACTCAGAGCACCATTGGCTTCCTACCCCACAGAGAATAAAGTCCACAGCCATATCACGTCCCACAGGTTCACGATCAGACCCTGACCACCCTTCTGGCCGCATCCCCCCACTCTCCCCTCACTCACCTCTCCAAAACCACACTGCCCTCCTTACTCTCCCCTACACACTTCTGGAACATTCTGGTCTCAGAGACACAGTACTTGGTCTCCCTCTACTTGAAAACATTCCCTTAGAGTGTGACATATCTGTTTCTCATTCCATATCAGCAACATAGTCCTCCTGAGATGTCTTCCTAAGTGAACCACTTTCTTCACCACCCTGTTTAAAATGTGTGTTCCCACAGCAGTTTTCATACCTTACATTATACACTTGTATGTTTATTTGTTTATTGTCTATCCACCCCCACTAGAATGAAAGCTTTACAAGGCAGGAAAGTTCTCCTCATTCCTCTTCCTCTTCCTCCTTTCCTTCTTGTTCTTTTCCTCTTCCTCTGTCTGCTTCTTCTTCTTCTTCCTACTCCTTCTTCTTTCCCCCCTCTTTTTCCTCCTAACCCAGTATATTCCCTCTGTTTAGAACAGTACTACATACTATCTATTTAATTAATCAATACCAGATAAATGAATGAATTTAGGTTATTACAATCTATTGGTTAGTCTTACTACATGTAGTTATACATACTACGTCATCATCTTAACCTATAATTTTCCAATAACTGGGCTTCACACACCTATGGGTATGTTTCGATTGTACACCATCCAATTCCTTACTCCAAAACTGTTAACCGATTTCCCATTACTATAAAAATACTATTATAAGATAATCAACTTATAAAGAGAAAAGGTTGAGTTTGGCTCACAGTTTTGGAGGTTCTAGCCCATAATCGGTTGGCCCCATTACTCTGGCATTATGTTGAGGCCGCACATCATAGCAGGAGTGCCTAGTGGAGCAAAACCACTTACCTCATTGCCGAAAAGAAAAAGAGAAGAAGGTGACAGGGTTCCACAGCCTCTTTTGAGGTCATACCCCCATGACCTAAGGAATTCCCACTAAGCCCCTCCTCCCAACAGCAACATCATGGGGACCAAGCTTTTAACATATGAACTTTAGTGGGACATTTAAGATCCAAATTATAGCAAAAAGTGAACATGCAAATTGAAACATGCAGTCTCCTCACCCCTAAACTGAAAATATAAATCTTACACTCCAAATTTGCTCATATGATATAACTGTATTGTTGTAGTGATTTTTCCATTAGAAATTAGAACCTATGAACACGGACTTCAGATAAAATGTGTGAGAACTGCTGTGTTAGACTGTGACAGAAAAACTCTCAGCAAAAATGCTGGTGAATAATCCTTGGTAGTTACACATAGATGTGCTCCTTTTTACACAAGTGTGGTTTGTAGAAAGCAGGCCACATACTTTATAAATACACCTGCTATATAACACAAAACCCAGACTAAGATGAGGGGTGCAGAGCTCCTCAGACCACGCACAGGACGCCTGCACTCACCAAGCTCCCTGCACATCCTGGAAGGAAGGGGCAGGGATCCTTGGCCTTGAGAATGACATCTAGGGTGGAGCCACACAGGAGAGGTGGGTGAAGGTTCTGGAAGTCACAAGGACAGACCACAGACAATCAGGGAAAGCCTGCTGGAGGAGAAATCATGCCACACATCTGTTCCTACTGTACACCCCCAGCTTTCCCTAGGGGAGACCATGACATACACGGGACAGGGAACGATGCAGGAGCCACAGGAGTGTAAAAAGTTGTCAAGACCTAAACAGTCACTCTGAGCCACAGAAAACCCTTCACCTCCCAATCTGAAAAGAGGATCCCAAATGAGATTGAGTGAGCAGAGGTGTCAGACTGTTCCAGCGCTGCCACCATGCTGCGTCACCAAAGCCTTCTCCTTCAGCAAATAGCTGACCCCTCACCACATGAGTCATCCTCTAAAAGGATCCAGGAGCGCAATTATGCATCAAATCTTGAAGAAGCAATAAGCAAAGGCCACTGGGACATACATTACTAGGCAATATCTAAGGAACAGAGGCAGAGCACAGATAGCTCTCTTTTGCCTCAGAGAAATTATAAACAGTATGATGGCTCTGAAGAAAAGAGCCCAGAAAGAAGACAAGAGTTCAAAGAATATGTAAGACAATACAAGGAAGTGAAAAGTAAGCTGGCAAAGCTCAGACAGGATATAGAAAGTAAAGGCACATAAAAGGTTACAAAAATTAGAATGGATACGCATAAAAAATGTCACATTCATGGTGAAATTATGTGAAGTAAAATGGGAATTGGCAAAGATTTTTAAGTGATTAGGGTAATGGGCACAGACATGAAAAAAGAAAAGAATCCCTAAATGTGTATTATTGGTATTCAGGAAGAAGAGAACAGGGGGAAAATAAATGGGGAAGAAAAGTTCAAAGATATGATAGAAAAAAAAAAAAACTTCCCTGAAATAAAGATTCAAATCCTTAGATCTTGCTCCAGGAAAAAAATGCACTGAAAGATCAAGGCCAAAGTACATTGTAGAAAGTCACTGAACTTCAAGGGTAAGGAGAAGTACAATAGATATCTAATAAAGGAAGGTGAAGGAAGGCATTTAAAAGGAGAATGAAAGAGTTTGATCTCAGACTTATCCAAAGCAATACACCCAGCTCTGCAGTAGTGTAACAGTCCATAGGATTTCAAGGGAAAGGAAAGGTTTTCTACAATAATTTTTAGAATCATGTAATTAAGAGTATCAGAAAGATATTTTCAGGTTTGTAAGAACTATGGAAAGATAACTTCCATTTAAGTTACCTTAAAATCAATGAACAGCACTCTAGCTGCTTCTGTACTGGAAAACCTGTCCATACTGTAAGAAGCCACAACATCAACAAAATAACAAGAAGTTAAAGATCAGGAAAAACAGAGCAAACAACCTATAGTATTTATAGATGATATAATTGTCCACACAGAAAAACCAATAGAATCAGCAAACCACTGGAATTGATAAGAGGCTTCTATGAGGTTGACAGATACAAGATCAACTCATAACAACAGTAGCATTTTTCTACAACCATGAACTAGAAGATATAAATATGAATTAAGGAACCATTCCCAACAAAATAAGCTTATAAAGCTTATTTTAAAATAATTCATAATTTCCTTATGTAGAAAAATTTTAACCCTACTCAAAGACCTAAAAGATATAATAGATGGTTGTGAGGTGGGAATATTTGATATGTAACATGAAGCTATCAATCATTCCCTGACCAATCTAAAATGCAATACAACCGCAATTCACAATCCCAGCTAGATGTTTGGATTTTGATAAACTCATCTTAGAACTTATTTTATAATTTTGATAAAAATTTCAAAAATAGCCTGTTTGACATTGCAAATAAAAGCAAAGACAGAGTACTCTCCCTAAGAGATACTTTTAAAACACACTGAAGTCATAGTATTAAATACAATATGGTACTAGGGCAAGACAAAAAGACTACAGAATATGCTATCTTTTTTACATGATAAAGTTGGTACCTTAAATCAATTGAGAAATATTAATCTATCCAGCAAATAAGATTGGCAAAATCAATTCACTATATGGATAAAAATAAAACTGTATTCCTACCTAAGAGTGCATACAGTGTAGACTTCAAACGAAAATGTGTGCATTAAAGCAGTACACTTAATATCAAAATGGGGGAGGAGCATATTATAATAACCTCCGAATGCAGAAGGATTTCTCCTACCTGGGCCTGGAAGCAGCTTTGATGGACTTGATTAAACAAAATAAAGTAAGAATTTCTGTTCAACTAAGGTTATAATCTGCAAAGTTGACCAAAAAAAAAAAAAAAAAAGATTGGGAGTTGTTTGTAGTCTATACCAACAAGAGAGTCATATCTAGAAAGCCCATTAATCAAAATCAAACAAAAATAAGAAAACTCAAATGTATTGATAGTTAGAGAAACTCAAGTTAAAATAACATTGGGTCATTATTTAAAAGCCAGCAGATTGGTAAAAGTGGGAAGGGGTCTGACATGGCTACCAGAGGGCTGTGGAAATCCTTGTGTGTTACTGATTGTGCTCACTTAGCTGCAGACATTCTGGAGCACAGACAGGCTCTTTTCAGCCTTGAAAGTGTCCCATTTTGTACAATAAATTACACTGAATACTATGCACTGGTGAAAGCATCAAACTAGATTATGTACACAGAAATAAGGATAAAACCTAAAAATATCCCATAGAGTAAAAAGCTAGAAATTCAATGAGGTCCCTAGCACACATCACATAAGGTAAAATGACACTTCATGCTTTACAAGAAAGCCAAGAGATAGGCTTTCTTCATCCTTGGGGAAGGTTGAGATGAATGATACTGGAGAATAAAAGAGAATTAGCAACAACAGTAATAATAGAACAGTGCTAATAATTTTTAAAAAGAGATTGCATCACATGAACTAAGGAGCAGGAACAATGCATTTTCTAGAACTGAGATTCAAACTGATACAGGGGCTATAGCTTAACAGACACAGCCAATCTTGGAATAAATCAAAGCAAAAATGAACATTGGAAAACTGGTAATAGATAGACTTGAGTACTCTATTAATTTAAATAGCCAATAACAATAATGAAATCATGGAGATGAATACTACTCAGAAAAGGGTAAATGTTATAAGCCACAATCATTTAAAACATAATCATGTAACTAATAGAAATAGTGGGTGGAAAGGGTAAAATGAGGGTAAAACTCCTCATCTTTTAGAGCAGGGAGTCAGTAGATAAGTCTAAATTTCAAAAGTAATGGCATAGTAAGCGCTGAGATTTCCAACCTTTAAATTTCTTCATTAACTCTATTCTTAACTTTGGACACTTACTGGTCCCAACATTTCTTGGGAAGGACTTATCTGAATTTCAATCCTTTTAGGTTCAGCAAGTCTCTTGTTAACTTCAAGTAAAATTCAAGTAGTTAAAGTTACATATATGGCACCATACATTTTGAAGTTATTTCAGTGTTATTTTCATTACTCTATCTAACCACTTAAAGCAACACCTGGGATGATGTTTGCCAAACTTTAATGTCCATTATATCCAAATGTGTACATTCCCTTGCCTCATCTTTTAAAAATGATCAGTTTTAAGATGCTTGTAATCTTTATACAAAAACAATGAAGTCATTATTACAAATAAAGTGAGAGAAAAATACCCAGGACATGGTGGCAGTGACTGAAACCATTCGTATCAGCTATTAGGCCATAAAAGTGAGCAGGGACAGGTGGAAGGAGAGCCACACCATCTATGCCAAGATCCCCAGGGGACTTACATTAATTGAAGAAAATTGAAACCAAAATATTATTCTGCCTGAGATGCTAGTCGTAAAACCCTATCCCCCCTTCCAGGGATCAGTGCTATCTGCTTGGGACCTCAGAAAGTGGGAGCCCACCCTGGGTCTGGCCTTACTCCAAGGTTCATTACTGCAAAAGCAAAACCACAATGGAGAGTGAACAGGAATGATGTCATATTCGTCATTAACCACCAGCCTGCCCTCTTTCTACTCAGGACACACATCATTACATTTTACATTAAAAGGTAAGGCTCACCAAAACAGTGCCCACCACGCACCAAACCAAACATGCAGAATTCTCAAACAGACTGCAGCAGAGCAGGCCTTGATATCTGTAGTTATTTGAGTTAAATGAAGTCTGACATATTCCCACATGGAAATAGTAAGGAGAAACCTAATTTTTTTCAGTCTATTAAATTTAATTCATTGTGTATGTTTTTCTTCCTTATCAGCAGTTCAAATTAATTTTTCTCATTGTCAACAGACTGACAGTCTTACACATCTTTAAATCCAAGCACACAATATCTGCGAGGACTAGCCATACCCACGGGTGTGGAAAACAACATGTTCATTCCATTAGGTCTTAGCAAGGCTCTAACAATTACACAAAATAATTTATCCCTGGACGATCAGGTACAGCTGTAGCTAACTCTTCCTGTCAATTTCCATTTCAGCAGTAGAAATTGTGATGTTCTCCGGGGAGGAGTGATTGGTTTTCGGTTACACGCTGCTACAGGTGGAAGTCATCTGAAAGCCAGTACACCAGGATAGGGATCACCTGTGAGGTAGCGTAATGCTATCTGTACACACCTTACAAATGCTTACCCACGACTAGGACCACGGAATCAATTTCACAGGGAGCAGAAATAACATGGCTCTCTCCACTCAGTGACAGCACTGAATAACAATCACCATCTAAGTGGAAGGGCAGCATTCTCTTGCAGAAGGACTGCAAAAGACGGTCCCTTATCCCATTTAGAAATGAACATACAGCAGACACAGCCTTGTTGGGGGTCGGCCTCGAGGAAAAGAAAAATTTCCTCCCTCGTAAACAGCATGTGATGGAGACAATTTTGCCATTTTAAAACCAGGAGTTCCCTGTTTCAGAAATACTGATTTTGAAAATTAGTACTCATTCCAACATTCCTCAGCTTCAATTATTTTTTTAATCTACAAATGAGAAAGCTGGTATTTCTTATCCTTACTTCTTAAGGGTATTTTGAGGACAAATGAAAGAATAATGTAAAAGTGGCTAGAGCTTTTGGAAGAAAACTTCTCTGTTAATCCAAGCTGTTGCTATTATTATCACTGCCAACTATACAGCGGTTTCAAATCCTAAATCTAAAAGCTTTTTCAGACATCTATTATTCAAATCTTATGATAAAAATCCCTGCATTATTTAGCTCCTTATTAGAGGTGGGTAAACTGAGACCTAAGAAGAATAAAATACTTGCTCAAGGTCACACAATGGCAGAGCAGGTAAAGAAACAGAAATATTGATTTGGTGTGCAACATCTCAGACACAGAGGCAAAGTGAAATTCAGAACCATTAATATCAGAGAGAGCCTGAACCAGCAGCTTTTACATTAAAAAAAAAAATCCAATTAAAAGCAGCAGTATAGCCAAAGTCTTAAAGAAAAGCCCTTTGCAGAGAGTGTATGCATAAAAGCATTTTCCACCATTTCCTTAGTCATATTTCTTGATATGACACAGATTTTTTATTGGGAATAAACTAGAGATGTATATATTTTCTCTGTGTGCTTATGAAAGGACTTTTAAAATAGCCACAAAAATTCCTTCATTAAATACCTAGAGGTCTAGCCGTGTGAAGTTGTCTTGATTCGCAGTGCAATTTTAGAGTAAATGAAGGCAAGTAAATACATCTTCCTGCAAATGTATTTCCTTTGATTTATTTAAATCCAAGTGTTTTCTGAGCACTGTGCATGTGTCAGTATATCTCTAGGTGACAGAAAGAGCCGTAGGGAGATGTGACTCCAAAAGACATGCTTGTGCTGGACATACCTTGGCATATAACTGACCTGGCTCCATCCAATGGAACATTCCGTCACAGCTTGAGAATTTTCGGAAATACCTACCCAAAGCAGAGCACCTCTGGAAGGGCTCCTCCCAGAGTGCAGGGAATAGCTCTGTGAAGGCGTGTCCCTCAGCTGACCCACTTGCTGTTCTCATTAGTGCTTTTGAGTTTTAGTGGAAACCTGCCTGTTCGTATTTTCTTGCATGTTTTTGATGGATTTAAACTGCAGCCTGCCAATCTTTGGGGAATTCTCCCATGTGATTACATGGAATGTAAAGCAGCAATTACAAAGGAATAAATTTGTTCCACATTAAAGATATTTTCAGCTGCTTTGGGAGATCATTTTTAAAATTTTGGAAATGTTTCCATCTTCCTGAAAAAGCCCTTATTTACGCCCTCAAAGGGAGGATTGCACCAGAAATCAGCACTTGTGTGTGAAATACAGAACTCTGGGTCAGAGTTTTCTCATGGGGGTAATATTTCCCCAAAGTGGCAAGCTGAGAAGCTGGACTTTTCATCATTTATTACTTTTAAATTTTAACCTTACATTTAGCAGTTTCATCTTGAAACTCTGGAATCATTAATAAGGATCATACAACAGAGCTTTTTACATTGCACATACTTTGCAAGCTATCCTATCAGAACTGAACTTTTAAAACTTGTGGTCTGATATCACAAGATAAGATGTCATGCTCACAAAGAAGAGTCTCATTTCCTGGGGAGGGAAGGCAAGGCTATGTTTAATTATGTCAAGAACTGTGCAACTAGCATCATGGAGCAAGGGTGCCACTAAAAAGCCATCCGTCTGTCCCATGGCCACCCTCCCTGGGCTTTCTCTGTTAACATATTTTCTTTTTTGCCTCCCTATTGCTGACTTTTGTTTCTCTCTGTCAGTGACTGCTTTTCCTGTCTACACCCTGAGACTCACTGAACCCCACCTGGCAACACTCATGGCTCATCCATGTTTGGAACCCACGTTAAATAACTGCAGTCTCCAGGACTTCCCATAGTACACGAGTTACCACATCCCCTGGCCACCAGGGAGGCCAAACTCACAGCAGTACTTATGAATGTGAGTGCTGAAGTGTTCAGAGTCAGGCTGCCTGGTTTCTATTGCATCTCTGTCCCTTCTCAGCTATGTGACCCCTGGGCAAGCTGCCTAACTCTGCCACTAGTTCTTCTTCTGGTGAGCAAGAAGAATGGTAGGAACTATTTTGTAAGTGCTGTGGACTGAATGGTTTGTGTCCCCACAAAATTCATTTGTTGAAACTAATCCTTGATGGGATGGTATTTGAAGATGGGAAGTAATTAAGTCATGAAGGTACAGCCCGCGTGGTAGGCTTGGTGACCTCTTAACAAGGGGTAAGAGTCAGCTTACCGCCCACCCCCCGCACTGTCATGTGAGAGTATAAGAAGAAGGCAGCCATCTGAAAATAGGAGAAGGACACTGACCTGACCCCTGATCTGCCTGCACCTTGATCTTGACTTCCCAGCCTTCGAAACTGGGAGAGACAAATGGTTTGCTTAAGCCACCCAGAACGTGGTATGCTGTTCCAGCGGCCCAAACAAGACTAAGACAAGGTAGTCTGGAGAAGAATTAAACGTGTTCATAGATTTCAAGGATTTAGCCCACAGCATAGCACATAATAAGTGCTTAAGAAAAAATGTGAGCTTTCAATGAGCTAATAAATATTAATCTAAATACCCTCTATTTCACTTAGGCTGGCTTTTTTTCCCCCCTTGATCTTTTGGAACTCCCCTCCCCATTCTCCTATGATAGCCCCTTACCCCAGCAGGTTGGAAAACCCTCCCATGTTCCTTCTGTATAAATCCTACCCTTCCTATGAGGCCCACCTCCTCTCAGAGCTGTTCTAGGAGTAAGTCAGGTCATGGTGCTCTTCCCCATACCTCTGGGTCATTTACCCCCTCACATCCTTTCACTGATAATTAAATACTCCATATTCTGTTCTCTCTTTGTCTTCTGGTCATTCACACCATCTTTGCATTTAAACACCAGCACAGACACTGCCCTGACCTGGCCCTTCTGCAGCAGCCACTGACCAATAGATAGTTTCAAACAGGTGTCAGTCAACTCCTTTGCCAACATTTTAGGGAGATTTGTGAGCATGTAAAAGAAAAAAAAGAAAAAAAAGATCTTTCCAAATGAACTTTTTCTTTTTATTTCATCCAGCATATGCATTTAGAAAACAATCTATTATTCAAGAGGCATTCCGATCTTCACCACGCCACACCAATCCCCTCCAAATACACAAAGACAGCTCACTAAAAGAACACCTAGAATAGATGGCTATTTTGTGAGCAGCATACCTGGTGGAGATGATGCCTGTGACTCAGCCAAGTCACACTCCAGTTGCCATCAACTGACCTAATCAGGAATTGACGCTCAAGGGATGGCCACTCACTCCAGGCTGACCCCTCAGTGGAGGAAATTCTGTAATCTGTATCTCAATCAACAACAGAAGCTTTGCTAATTTACATCATGAATGTCAGAAATGGTGAGATTTGTGGTTTGTCCATCTGCACCCAGGATATCAGAATGGGTTCTCTTTGGTGTTCAAGACACATGGTTCAGCTGAACCATTTTAGACAGGTTACATTCCCTTCCAGGAGAGAACAAGGTTTAAGGACTGCACCCATGACCACGCCCATCCCTGCAACAGGAAGGGTGGTGCCTGTTCCTGCTCCACATGGGCACCAGAAGCCTGCAGTTGTCAGGGCCATCACAGAAATTTCAATGAATCCTCACTTTGGAATGTCCTATATCTGCCTCCAGTGACTCTTTCTCACAAGGTCATGATTGAAGCATATAAAAAATGGAAGCTGGATCTCCATCACGCTGCATGGCTGATTGTAAGTCTGTTTTGTCCTTGCTTGCTAATAAACAGGTTCATTAAATAACAATAGTAAAATGTGAGAAAATATCAGGAGAGAATCAGTACTTTGAACCACTTCTCTCTCCATGCCAGAATGTCTGATCTATTCCCATTCAAAGTGCCCAATACTGCCAAACAAAAGAAAAGAATGTGAAAGAGACTTGCGCACACACGTTCGAGGTGGGATCTGAAGGCACTTGACTGACCAGAGAGCTGCAGAAATCAAATCAGTCAATCAACTCGTATTTACCGAGTGCCTGCTAGGTGCCCAGAATCATGAAACTACAAGATATCAGAAATTGGCATTTCAGGTATCACCTAAAATAAATGTATCTAATCAGGAACAGGAAGCCAACTGAATACTGCCATCTATACAGTGAGGTTACAGCACCTGAGAGCTTCTAGAACATTGTTATTTATTATCCTTTCTTTTCTTAAGGGGGAAAAGTTAGATCTATCTGTCATACAGGCCTTTAATTAACAGTCATGATTTATAGTCCATATTTGATTATAGAACTAAATAGAGAAGAAAATAAAATTGTACAATAAAAAGGAAGAACATAAAGAATGACATGAATTGAGATTCATTTTTCTTAAAATCTTGCTCTGTCCACCATTATAATTGTACGTTAAATAACAAAAGTCTTATGGCATGTATGTGTCAAAGGTCAGGTCCACTAGTTGCCTTAACCGACAAACTCAATTGGACTTACCTGATGATTTATGGGACTTTTGATTCCCACATTCATCAGGATTTCTTAGCACCAAAAATGTAATAGATAAATTAGGGAAGTGATCACTCGTGTGTAACATGGTCTTGTTTTGGAAGGCAGATGAAAAAGATCCAGTCTCTGGCTGAACTTAATTCAAATGTTGTTTCAGGAGCACTTGCTAAGGGCTGCATCTGCCCTAAATACTTTGTTGGTATTAACCCTCTCAACCATCCTATGAGGGAAGCCATGCTCATAGATAAGGACACAGAGCACAGTTCAGTTACATAACATGCCCAAGGCAGCAACTGGTAAGTGGCAGGAGCCAGACTTTGAACCTAGGGGGGTTGGCTCCAGAATCCATTCTCTGAAGCACAGCATCCCTTCAGAAGATGTATTGAAGGTTAATGTGAAAATGTCTATACAATGGGAGACACTCACTACATTTCACTCCATTTTCCCTGCTTTAGAAACCAATTTTATGTACTATGGGTGCTAAAAGAATAGATACCCTTCTGTTAAGCAAACAGACCATTAGGTTCCAAACAGCAGCATAGGCACAATTTACTAATGATCTCATCAGCCAAAGGCATCAGCAGTTTGACAGATGTGATTCATCCTTGTTCTGTTCCCTGTCTCTCTCTCCCCCCTCTCTCTCTTCCCCTCCCCCACTACATTTTATGGTCCAAAGATGTATGAACTGTATTTCCCTTTATTACCATCCCTCTCCTCCCATCATCCCTTCATTCCTTCCATCCAAACTTTCACTCTACCAAAAGAGAGAGCAAGATTGCCAAGATGTATCCTAAGTTGAAATGCATTAGTGCATTACACTAATTAATGTGGTGTCTACAACTGGTAAAAATCATTTAAATAATATGGCCACAAATGTGCTCTTTACAAGCCAACTACCATTATGTTTTACAATTCTTATATTGGTGGAGAGTTGTATTTTAATAGGTTTCATGTTGATCCAGTACAGTATCATTACAGCTATGAATAGAAACTCTCTCTATAAAGTTTATGCCACAAGGTAGTAATCAATTAAATATGGGTCTTTTCACATCATTCCCAGGAAGGCAGGCTGACTGGTTGATGTGCTTGGAGGGAACTTGTTCTGAACAGAAGAAGGAGGCTGTCATGGGGGGGTCCATGGCTCCGTTGTGTCCCAGGACTTCTGATTGGTCAAAAAGTTTATCCAGAAGTCACCATCCTCTCTCATCCGGATTACTGTAATAGCCAACTCACTGGTCCCCTAGCCAACTCACTGGTCCCCGTCCTTCCACTTTTGACCTCCTTCAGTCTGGTCTCAACCCAGCAGATAGCATGTGGTCATTCTGCACACAGGTCTACCCAAGAAAATGGAAAACACACTTTGATAAAAAAAAAAAAACTTGCTGTGTCAGTTTTTCGTTTGTTTGTCTTCGTCACTGTAGCCAAAATACCCAACAAGAACAACCCAGAACAGGAAAAGTTTATTTTGGCTCACAGTTTCAGAGGTTTGGTCCATGCTGTGATAACACCATTGTTCTGGACCCAAGGTGAGGCAAAACACTACAGCAGAAGGGTGTGGTGGAAGAGCACTGCTCACCTCATGGTGGTCGGGAAGCAGAGAGGGGGTGGGGAGAAGCAGGGCAGAGGCTGCATGTAAGATAAGAAGATGCATCCTTTCAGGGCCTTCTCCAGGGACCCCCCCCCCCCAGCCATGACCCACTTGTCTACAGTCACCATCCAGCTGGCCCACTCACACTAGGATGGACTGATTGGGTTGCAGCTCACTTCACCTCTGCATGCCCACGATCCCTGCATTGACACAGGAGCTGTGGGGGCACCTAACATCCACACCCCAACACCTACATAGACAGCCCTCAACTTACCATGGTTCAACACAGGCTTTGTCATCTTCACGATGGTGTGAAAGCTGTACACCTTCAGTGGAAACTCCACTTCAGGTTTTGAACTTTAACCTTTCCCCAGGCTATTGATAAGCACTATGAAACTCTCACAGCCATGAACCTCAGCTCTAGTCAGCCACTGATCCCAATGGAAACAAGTGATATTCTACAGTGCACTGTGCTGCTAGGCGAGGATGCTTCCTAGGTTAGGTATTGTCAATGCATTTTCCACCTAGAGCATTTTCACCTTATAAGAGGTTTCAGGACATAACCAATGTTGTAAGTCAAGGAGCACTGTACAGGAACATTCACAGTAGCATTGTTCACAGTATCCAAGAGGCAGAAACAACACGGATGTCTATCAGCTGATGAACAGATAAACAAACTGCGCTATATCTATACAATGGAAAATTATTTGGCAATAAAAAAGAACGAAGTTCTGATACATGCTAAAACATGGATGAACCTTGAGAACATCATCCTTTGTGGGTGAAAGAAGCCACCCACAAAAAAAAAAAAAAAAAATACACATTGCACAATTCCATTTACACGGAATGTCTAGAATAGGCAAGTCCATGGAGGCGGATCAGTGTTTGCCAGGCTCAGAGGGAAAGGGAGTGGAGACTGCTGACAGGTACAGGGTTCCTGTTGGGGCTGATGAAAATGTTTTGAAATTAGACAGCAATGTTCACAACTGGGACTATACTAAAACTACTGAGTTGTGAGCTTTTAAAGCTTGGAATTTATGGTATATGAATTGTACCTGAATAAAGCTGTAATTTAAAAACAAAAACCAAAGAATGAAGGCCTGCCCTTCTACTCTCTGATCTCTTCTCCTACTGCTCTCGGCTTTGCTCCATTGATGCCAGCCACATTGGGTTCTGCCCTCCTTGGGCAAGTCGGTTTTACAAGGGCTATTCATGCTGCCCAGCAGATGATCCTCCCAGAAGCTGCAGATCCATATCCCTCTCTTCCATCTTTGCTCAAATGGAACCTTCCCAGAGAAGCCTTATCCCAAGTGCCCCACTTAAAACTGATGTCCTTACCTGTCCAGCTTCCTAATTTTGCTTTAATTTTCTCTACTGCCCTTATTGCGTTTATCTTACTAAATTATTTACTTGCTTCAGATGTTTATCATCTTATCTCTCTCCATGGGAATAAAAACCCCAACTGGGGTAGAGATTTGTAGATCTTTTGTTCACATCTGTATCCCCATGGCCCCAAACAGTGCCTGACCCGTGGCACGAGCTTATAAGCAACTAGAGAAATAAGTGAATAGTCCTGGAGTTTAATTCTCTCCCTCACAAGTGGTCCACCCTCCTGAATGTTAGAAAATTTCTAAGAATCCAAAAGACAAGAAATGTGACTGAACACATGCTGTTGCACTTGGTCACTCTGTCTTTTCTGGGAGCCACTCAATATTCCCAATCTCAAAGGTGTATGATAAGAAGGAGATTTCATTCAGCTCACACTAAATAAACCAAATAAGATCTGGGGACAGCAGCTAAACAAGCAGCCCATGATCACTGCTCTTGTGAAATTCACATTTCAAAGGGATAGTGACATTACAGAGGGTGACTTGAGGTTGCTGCCGGAAGAAATGACACAGGGACAAACCTGCCTAGATGTTGAGGAAAGAAAATTAACAACAAAACCATAAACAAGAAAATACAGTGAGAAATGCTATGCAGAGGATCAAAATCAGGTGATGTCATAAGGGCCAAGTGGTAACATCAATTGGGTACATAAGGAAAGCTTCTACAGGAGGCATATTGACTGGGATTTTAAAAGACAAGAAGGGAGTCAAAAGAGACCCTGAGGTCAGACAGTGTGATATAGGCACTTTCTGAAGGTCAGGAGGGTGTGACCTTAAGCCATCAAGGGAAGCAGCATATGATAGGAATGGACAGGTGTGCATGAGAGATTTTAGCTGGCCCTGAAGCATCATTGAGAATCCTATAACATTAACCCAAGGGCAATGGGAAACCCTTGCAGAGGCAAAAGCAGACACATCAGATGTTCTGTTTAAATGACCACTTTGAGCACACAACAATTAATGAACTGGAGGTGTCTACAAGTAGAGGCTGGGGCAGTAGCTAGAAGGCTGCTGCAATTGTCTACTCAACAAGAAGTGGTTGCATGGACTCTGCTGGGTTATAGCAAGGGAGCATAAAAATGGATCCATGTGACATGTGTATGGGAAGTATTGTAACTTAATAATGGACTGATTAGATGAGGGGAAGGGGGTGATTTTTAAAAGGTAATAATTATGCAACAATCAAGAATACCTCACTGTTGGCATCCCACATTTTTCAGGGGTGGCCACAATCTATGGGATTAACCCTCTCAGGTCATATGTAGAACTAATTAAGGCCATAGGCAATATTAGCAGTCCTGTGTCCACCTGGCTGAGAGGTCTGAAGTTAACCTATGGCTGACCCCAGGCATATGTATACCTACCAATGGCTCTCTTCTGTGCTCTACTGTTCTTCCCTGATTCATTCTATATTTTTCCAGTGGACCAGTGGTATTCTAACTCTTGCTAGTTTACCAATGGCCATTACTTGCTGTCTTGTCCCACCCACCAGATCAAATAAGCTAGGATATTGTCACCAGAATGGGTCAAGTTCACATACTATTCTTGGTCTCTTAACTACCATCCTTGGGCAGCAGCAATGCATTTGTTTTAGTCTCCTAAGTGGATGACTGTCCTGGCTTCCTTTTCATCCCCACTAACCAGAACTTCTTAAGTCCTAAGTGTGTTCAAACAATCATTAGGCATAAGCCCTTGTGTCACTTGTCAGTCACTGTGTAATAAATCACCCTAAAGCTCAATGGCTTAAACAACAGCAGTATGTCCTTATGATTCTTCAATCTGGGCTGAGCTCAACTGGACTGTATATTTTCCACTCCATGTGGTGTCATCTGGGATTAGAATATCTGAGGTGGCTTCTTCATTCATAGGCCTGGCATTTTACCTGGGATGGTTGGAAAAGCTGGGTGGGTGTGGCAGGCACACAGCCTCTTCTTGAGCCAGGAATGGACATGGTGGTCTCAAGTAGCCAGATCTCTTATCAAGAGGGAGTAAGACCCAGAATGTCATGTCTGCCACCTTCTCTGATTAGAGCCAGCCATCAGGCTGGCCCAGTTGAGGAGAGGAAAGCAGACACCACCCCTTGATGGGTCAAGCAACTTGATAGTACAGGATGGAAGGATTTTCTTTTTTTTTTTTAATAATTTTTTTTATTTTTATAATTTTTAATATGTACAACTCATAGTGCATATATTTAGTATCTTTTTACATACAACTGTTTGTATACAAAGTATATTCGTACAATTTAGGTCTTCAATCACGCATTAAGGAAAATGATATCCGTCTCATTCAACCACCTTTTCCCCCCCCCTCCCTCCCCTCTTGCTCCCTCCCTTACCCTCCCTTCCCTTGACCATTCTAGTGTTCCTCTAATCCTCCTATGTACCCCATCCAACAATACTTTGAAATAGCCTCCTTATATAAGAGAGAACATTTGGTACTTGGATTTTTGAGACTGACTAACTTCACTTAGCATTATGTCTTCCAACTTCATCCATTTACCTGCAAATGCCATTAATTTATTTTCTTTTATTGCTGAGTAAAATTCCATTGTGCGTATATACCACATTTTCTTAATCCACTCATTTACTGAGGGACATCTAGGTTGATTCCACAACCTAGCTATTGTGAATTGTGCAGCTACAAACATTGAGATAGCTGTGTCACTGTAATATGCTGTTTTTAAGTCCTTTGGGAATAGACCCAAGAGTGGGATGGCTGGGTCATAGGATGGTTCCATTCCCAGTTTTCCAAGAAATCTCCATACTGCTTTCTCCATACTGCACCATTTTGCAGTCCCACCAGCAATGTATGAGTGTGCCTTTTTCTCCACATCCTCTCCAACATTTATTGTTGCTTGTGTTCTTGATGGCTGCCATTCTGACTGGAGTGAAGTGAAATCTTAGAGTAGTTTTGATTTGCATTTCTCTAATTGCCAGCGATGTTGAACATTTTTTCATGTATTTGTTGATTAATCGTGTATCTTCTTCTGAGAGGTGTCTTCTCAATTCCTTAGCCCATTTATTGATTGGGTTATTTGTTTTTTTAGTGTAAAGTTTTTTGAGTTCTTTATATATTCTAGAGATTAGTGCTCTATCTGATGTGCATGTATTAAATATTTGTTCCCAATTAGTTGGCTCTCTATTCACCTCACTGATTGTTTCTTTTGCTGAAAAGAAGCTTTTTAGTTTAAATCTATCCCATTCATTAATTCTTGGTAGTAATTCTTGCGCTACAGGGTTCTTATTAAGGAACTTGGGGCCTAATCCAACATGTTGGAAATTGGAGCTTACTTTTTCTTCTATTAGGTGTATTGTCTCTGGTCTAATTCCTAGGTCTTTGATCCACTTTGAATTGAGTTTTGTGCATGGTGAGAGATAAAGGTTTAATTTCATTTTGTTGCATATGGATTTCCAGTTTTCCCAGCACCATTTGTTGAAGAGGCTATCCTTTCTCCACTGTACATTTTTGGCACCTTTGTCTAATATAAGATAGCTGTAATTAAATGTATTAGTCTCTGTATCCTCAATTCTGTACCATTGGTCCACCAGTCTGTTTTGGTGCCAATACCATGCTGTTTTTGTTACTATTGCTCTATAGTATAATTTAAAGTCTGGTATGGTGATGTCCCCTGCTTCACTTTTCTTGCTCAGGATTGCTTTGGCTATTCTGGGTCTCTTATTTTTCCAGATGAATTTCATGACTGCTATTTCTATTTCTTTGAAGAATGACATGGGGATTTTGATAGGAATTGCATTAAATCTGTATAATGCTTTTGGTAGTATGGACATTTTGACAATATTAATTCTACCTATCCAAGAGCAAGGTAGGTCTTTCCATCTTCTGAGTTCATCTATAATTTCTTTCTTTAGTATTCTATAATTTTCGTTATACAGGTCTTTCACCTCTTTCGTTAGGTTGATTCCCAGGTATTTTATTTTTTTTGATGCTATTGCAAATGGGGTATTTTTCATCATTTCCCTTTCAGAGTCCTTGTCGCTGATGTACACAAATGCCTTTGACTTATGTGTATTGATTTTGTATCCTGCAACTTTGCCAAATTCGTTTACTAGTTGTAAAAGTTTTCTGGTAGAGTTTTTTGGGTCTTCTAGGTAGATTATCATGTCATCAGCAAATAGTGCTAATTTGAGCTCTTCTTTTCCTATCTTGATCCCTTTAATTTCTTTCGTCTGTCTAATTGCTCTGGCCAGAGTTTCCAGTACTATGTTAAATAGCAGTGGTGAAAGGGGACATCCCTGTCTTGTTCCAGTTTTTAGAGGGAATGCTTTCAATTTTTCTCCATTTAAGATAATGTTAGCTCGGGGCCTTGCATAAATAGCTTTTATTATGTTAAGATATGTTCCTGATATTCCTAGTTTTTCTAGTGTTTTGAACATAAAGGGGTGTTGTATTTTGTCAAATGCTTTTTCTGCGTCAATTGAGATGATCATATGATTTTTGTCTTTAAGTCTATTGATGTGATGTATTATGTTTATTGATTTCCGAATATTGAACCAGCCTTGCATCCCTGGGATAAACCCCACTTGATCGTGGTGCACTATCTTTTTGATATGTTTTTGTATCCGATTTGCCAGGATTTTGTTGAGGATTTTTGCATCTATGTTCATTAAAGATATGGGCCTGAAGTTTTCTTTTTTGGATGTGTCTTTGCCTGGCTTTGGAATTAATGTAATATTGGCCTCATAGAAAGAGTCTGGAAGAGCTCCCTCTTTTTCTATTTCTTGAAATAGTTTGAAGAGCATTGGTATTAGTTCTTCTTTGAAAGTCTTATAGAACTCGGCTGTAAACCCATCAGGTCCTGGACTTTTCCTTGTTGGTAGCTTTTTGATGACATCTTCTATTTCTTCGCTTGTAATTGATCTATTTAAATTATGTATAGCCTCCACATCCAGTTTAGGCAAATCATATGACTCTAGAAATCTGTCAATGCATTCAGTATTTTCTATTTTATTAGAGTACAAGTTTTCAAAGTAATTTCTAATAATATTCTGTATATCTGAGGTGTTTGTTGTGATATTCCCTTTTTCATCACGAATGTTAGTAATTTGAGTTTTTTCTCTTCTTCTTTTTGTTAGCATTGCTAAGGGTCTGTCAATTTTGTTTATTTTTTCAAAGAACCAACTTTTAGTTTTGTCAATTCTTTGAATGGTTTCCTTAGTCTCAATTTCATTAATTTCTGCTCTGATTTTAATTATTTCCTGTCTTCTACTGCTCTTGGAGTTGGGTCTGTTCTTCTTTTTCTAATGCTTTGAGGTGTGATGTTAAGTCATTTATTTGTTGGTTTTTTTTCCTCTTAAGGAATGAACTCAATGCAATGAATTTTCCTCTTACTACTGCCTTCATAGTGTCCCAGAGATTTCTATATGATGTATCTGTGTTCTCATTTACCTCTAGGAATTTTTTGATCTCCTCTTTGATGTCTTCTTCAACCCCTTGTTCATTCAGTAGCATGTTGTTTAGCTTCCAGTTGATGGAGTAGTTTTTCTTATTCCTTGTTTTGTCGTTGATTTCCAATTTCATCCCTTTATGGTCCGATAGCATGCAGGGTAGTATCTCTATTTTTTATATTTGCTGAGAGTTGCCTTGTGACATAATATATGGTCTATTTTGGAGAAGGAGCCATGTGCTGCTGAGAAAAATGTGTATTCATTTACTGAGGGATGAAATATTCTATATATGCCCGTTAGGTCTAAATTGTTAATTGTTTTGAGGAGGCTTAAAGTTTCTTTGTTTAGCTTTTGTTTGGATGATCTATCCATTGGTGAGAGAGGTGTGTTGAAGTCCCCTAGAATAACTGTGTTGTGGTCTATTTTACTCTTGAACTTAAGAAGCGTTTGTTTGATGAATGTAGGTGCTCCATTATTTGGGGCATACAGATTTATGATTGTTATATCCTGTTGATGGATGGTTCCCTTAAGTAATAAGAAATATCCATCTTTGTCCCTCTTGATTAATTTTGGTTTGAAGTCTACCTTATTTGATATGAGAATGGAAACCCCTGCTTGCTTCCGCCGGCCATGTGAGTGATAAGACTTTTCCCAGCCTTTCACTTTCAGTCTGTTGATGTCTTTTTCTATGAGGTGTGTTTCTTGGAGACAGCAAATTGTTGGGTCATTTCTTTTAATCCATTCTGATAATCTGTGTCTTTTGATTGGCGAGTTTAGGCCATTAACATTCAGGGTTATTATTGAGATGTGATTTTTATTCCCATCCATTATTATTTGACTTATGGTCTTTAGCTTGATTTGGTTTCTCTTCTGGTTGGTATTTCCTTTAGTTTAATATCTCCCTTTGTTGATTTTCGTTATCATCTTTCTCTTCTTCTTCATGAAAAATGTTGCCCAGGATGCTCAGAAGTGCTGGCTTTTGAGTTGTGAAATCTTTTAACTTTTGCTTGTCGTGGAAGGTTTTTATTTCATCTTCGAATCTAAAGCTCAATTTTGCTGGATATAAGATTCTTGGTTGACTTCCCTTTTCTTTCAGAGCTTGAAATATGCTATTCCAGGATCTTCTTGCTTTTAAGGTCTGGGTTGAAAAATCTGAACATAATCTGATTGGTTTCCCCCTATATGTAATTTGCTTCCTTTCTCTTGTGGCTTTTAGTATTCTCTCCTTGCTCAGTGTATTAGGCATTTTCATTATAATGTGTCTAGGTGTGGATCTGTTGAGATTTTGTTTGTTTGGTGTTCGGTATGCCTCTTGAACTTGGTTTTCCATTTCATTCCTCAAGCTTGGAAAATTTTCTGTAATTATTTCATTAAATAGATTACTCATTCCTTTGGCTTGAAACTCTGCCCCTTCCTCTACGCCAATCACTCTTAAGTTTGGTCTTTTTATGCTGTCCCATAATTCCTGGATGTTATGTTCATGATTACTAACAAGTTTTGCTGTATGGTTTAAATTCTTCTCTAAGACATATATTTTGTCTTCATTGTCTGAGGTTCTATCTTCCAGGTGGTCTATTCTGTTGGAGATGTTTTCAGTTGAGCTTTTATTTTGGTTTATTGCTTCTTTCATTTCTGGAATTTCTGTTTGGATTCTCTTTAGAGCCTCTATTTCCCTATTGAAGTAATCTTTTACTTCCTGTATTTGTTTTTGGAGTTCTTTGTCAAAATGATCTTTTGCCTCCTGTACCTGCTCCCTCATCTCATTTTTGAGTTCATTCTTAAGTTCCATAAACATTTGGCATATGTAATTTCTAAATTCCATCTCTGGCATTTGACCAACTGTGCTTGCCATGACATCTGCCGATGAGGCATCTTGATTTGTTTGTGTCATTTTCTTTCCTTGTTTTTTCATGTTGCTTGTGTGTCTATTCTTCCTGCACTGTGGGACCTTGACTGTTTCGATTTTATCTTAAAGCCTTATGTTGTTCCTGTAGTACAATGCTATCAGATCACCTTATAATTCCTTTATACTTTTAAAACCTAACACTTTCTATTCAGAAAATCCAAGTTTGGTCACAATGTACAGATTTTGTTATCCCAGATATTATTTCCAATTTACTCTGTACGTTTCTGATAGGGTTTTATAGCTTCAAGTATTGGATACAGAGGTGTTATGTTTAGGAAGAAGGAAGTGTCTTGAATTGTTCTTTCTTGGAAAGTATGAAAAGAGATATCTATTGAAATGGTTTAGTGGAAGTGGTTTAGTATCAGTAGACGATGGAAGAAAGAGAATGGGGTTGATAATTAGGTAAAAAGATCAATTTATATATATAGTAAGTTGGAAAAGAAAAAAAATGATAAAGAGTAGGAATTGGTGTAAGAGAGAGGAGAGAGAGAATCAAGGAAATAGAGAGTAAACTATATATAACACCACTTTGCTACCCAGTTCAATTGCGCTGGTTCTAGAAATCCCAAGTTTTGCGTATAACTTGTTTTTGGCTCTGTTTAGTATGCACTGGCAGGATGTAAACATGAAAGATGAAGGAGGAAGAAAAGATACAAGGGTGAGAAGGAGTAAAAGAATGAAAGAAAAAAGGGAGCGGAAGCAGATAAACACACTAACAATCAATGCGGAAGGAAAAAAAAAAAAAAAGCAGAACAAAACAAAGCCAAAAAAAGAAAAAGAAAAATAAACAAACAAACATACAAACAAACAAACAAAAAAAAAACCCCTCCCTGCAATCCAAAAAATCAAGCAGACCAATAAAAAGAAAGGGAAAAAAAAAAAAAAAAAAAAAAAAGTCAAACCCCAAGTCTCAGACAAAACGGGCCCTGGGAAGCCCCCCTCTTTTTTTCCTTTCCAGTTCAAACCAATTGCTATTGGATCACAGTCTGTGATCCTGTCAGTGAAATCAAGGCTGCATCCTAGGCCAGCGGCTGCACGGTTAAGTGAAGGAGTGGCCCAGGGGGACTGTGTGTGTCAGCAGATGAATGGCGCCGGGAAGGGGGATCTTCCAGAAGGCACCCCCTCCCCAAGCCCACCCACAGTTGCAGCCCCCTGTGGCCGCTGTGCCAGCCTCAGAAACGCCTTCCCCTGCTGACCAACCAAGTCTCACCCAATTGTGTGTTGTCTTCAGAGAGCTGGAGAGTCCCTGGGTGGATGCAGCAGTCGCTCTCCGTCTCCTCCCCTTTGTCAGGACCAGCCCCTGCAGCTTTCAAAGATGGCAGTGCTCTCCTTCCAGTCAACAGCTGCTCCGCAGACTCCCAGACTCCCGTATCCTTGCCGATCGCACCGGGAAGCCACACCTGTGACTGTGGTGCAGACAGCGCTGCTTCAGACTGTAGCCCGCTCCACTCCGCCCCTGTTTGCTGATCGCAGATCTCTGCGCTGCTCTGTCCGGGGCCCCAGTACCGAGGGTCGCGTCAGGCGGAGTGTGGATTCGAACTGGTGTGTGGACCCGCGGTCTCCCGTGGCTCCCCAGCACCAATCCCGCCGGCTGTTATCGCTGGTTTTTATCGCCGGTTTCACGCTGGTGTGCAGTGAGTTTGGCTGGGGTTGCAGCAGTAGCGCGGTCTCCTCACACTGACCTTGTTTCGCACGGCCTGTGCACAGCCCAGGCGGTTTTGCAGGAGCCTCGCGGCTCCAGCCGCTGCAGACAGTTTGTCTCTTTCTCTCTCTGGTAGTGGTAATCAAACCATCCAGGATATCGGTATTTTCAGTCCATATATATATAATGAAAGGCAATTTATCTGCTTTGTTGGATTCTTTCCACGGAGCTGTCCTGAAGTGCAGCTTCCTCTAATCCGCCATCTTGGATCTCCTGGAAGGATTTTCTATGGGCCATCATTGGAATCAATCTCCCCAAACTCCATAGTGTAATTTCTATGAACCTCAGACCTTTGTACCCTGAATCCTTACTCCATCCCCCTCCCCAAAATAAAAACTGCACAAAGCCAAAGATGAAGTAAATATCAAGGATTAAACATGGCCCCTATAGTCATGGGTGGAGACTTTACAAATGACCTAAATGGATTCCAGGAGCAACGGACTGAAGCCCAGTCCCAGGCCTTGGAGCACTATTTACTGTGGTGAGTGCTCCTTTGCCTGCCCTTTCCTCTCACCCTCTTTCCTCTAATAAATCTCATAGATCACAAAGGGCCTCAGGATACCACCCATTTATGAGTCCTTGTGCTTCTGCCCCTTGTCCTTGCAAGGCCCAGTTACCCAGAGGGGTCTGCAGCCAGGAAGACCCAGAGTGGGTAGCTCATGCCTGTCTTGTGTCTGGGCCTCATTCTGAAATGTCAGAGGAACCACTGTCCTGGAGGTGAGGACGGTAGGTGTATGGGGATAAGCCAAGTCCTAGTGAGTTAAACAATAAACATATTGCTCCCTATGTGTACGTTTTACAAACCTAGTATCAGTGGTATACAGAAGGGTGTATTGAAGGATACTGAGATCCGGGTCTTAGCCATACATTTACACAACTAACAATTTGTGGTCCTATGAAGTCATGTCAATTACACTCCCCCTGCCCCAGGCTGGAATGATATTAGAGTCTTCATTAAATGGCTCTTTAAATAAAGAGGCAATATGCTCTTTTCATTAAGTTCTTAATAATCTTAGCTTGAGCAGGATGGAAGAAATTGCTAAAAGAAGCCATCAACAAAACAAGAACACTCTCTGGGATCATTCAGTGGCTATTTTCCTCATCAACTCTTTTCACCTAACATGAAAAGCACCAGCTCTCAGCACATGGGCACTGTTAAAATTCTAAGGAAGTAATGGTAAGCAAACGCATTTTCTCCTACTGAAGTTTATTATAAAATATTGCTAATAGGGAAACTGCTAACTAGCCAAAAAATAAAGAGAAAAACAAAAGGGTTGGGATATCTCTTCCAAGTGGGAACCACCCTAGAAACAGACACCTTCATGACATAACATCCCCTGTGCTAGTTTTGAAAGAGATTTTCTTTCTCCATTAACAAATTCTGCACCAATAAATTCTCGAATCCACTTAACAAGAACTAGATGTTATAAATGGGCTATATAAAAAAAAGTAGAAAAAAAAAGAAAGAAACAGTTCCCTTAGGGTGATTGTGGAAAGGAGAAGAGTATAGTAACAGTCAGAGGAGTGAAAGAGATGTCAAGACAGAATAGGAGAAGAAAAACAACAGGACAGCTAGCAGAGGGAAAACAGCTAGTGAAAAACACGAACGAGACAGAAGGGTTAAAGCCACAGGGCACAATACCAAGTGCAGTGAAGCCAGATTTGTAACAAGGGCAAAGATATTCTTGATGATTCTTCAGACTGCTATATTCGTTAAGCATGTATCAGAAGAGGTCGCAAGGAAAAATCACCCAGTAATCCTGGTTATGCTAAAGAATACACCATAAGTGGGACCAGTACCAATACAGTAGTCAGTTTAATCCCATTAACTCTGAATTAATAGCCCCATGAAGAGTTTCTCCAGTACAGGAGCACATATTTTCCCTTTTTTAAAAATCATGTCTTTGTGTGTGTGTGTGTGTGTGTGTGTGTGTGTGAATTTGATGTTTCAAATTCTCCACTGGAGTTTCATAACCATACACGTTCCTGGACTGGGGTAGTTACTGTACTGTACTGTTACTGTAAAAAAGATACCTGAGATGAATCAATCAGAGAAAAGGCTTATTTTGGCTTATTGTTTTAGAGGTTTCCATCCATGATTGGCCCTGTTGTTTTAGGCCTGTGGTGAGACATGCCATGGGGTAGCGCACATCACAGAGAAACCTCCTGGAATCCAGAAATTAAAAAAAGAGAGGTAGAGACCAGGATTCCACAATCCCCCTCAAGGGCACCCCCACACCCTGCCCATGACCTAAAATTCCCCACTGGGCCCACTTCTTCAAGGTTCCACCACCTTCCAAGCTGAGGACCAAACCTCCAACACCTGGGCCTCTGGGACACGTTCCAGATGCTAAGCCACAGCCTAGACCCTACCTTTAAGGATTGAGATTTGGTTGATACAGGGTGCTTCCCATCATCTCTAACTGTAACTAGCTCCAGAGGGTGTTCATTTGCATCACTGAAGATGAGACTCATTGAGGCACTGGAAGGACTCCAACAGGAACAACCCCAAGATCTGAAGCAAGTCACTTAGCCATTTTACAGAAATTATAGTGATACATGGTCTTGAGATCTCTTTTAAAATGTGAGCTATTGACATTTATTCTTTAATAAATCATAACATTTCTCTTGTGAATTTATATTCCTGTCTCTTTCATTCCACTACTCTGATCCCCAGCATGTGTCATTTGAAGCTAAAAAGACATAGCCATAAAAAAGAGAGAGAGAGAGAGAAAAAAAAAACACCCTTTTCTGAACCGAGGCTTTTAGCAAAGTGGTATCATAACACACTTACTATTTTGCTATTGAGGAAACATGTAATTCAGTTCATACATCAGGATATCAGTTTCTTCCTCATCAGATATGAAGGTCAAGAGTGTAACATGAATTTACTTGAGCAAATGAGTGCCAACACCACTCTGAAGCAAAGGCGGCCCAGGCCAGGCCACATGCTGTCAAGAAGAAAAATTACACTGATCTTGCAAAATGGCTGTGAAGGATAAGTGCAATAATGAGTGACTAAGCCCTGTAAAACAGTCAAAAACCTAAATGCTCTTTATATATAGCAAAGTTCTCTACCAAAGACCTGTGACTGCTTAAACATCCTACTGAGAGGTGTTAGAGAGTTTCTCTGAAATCCTGGAAGGAAATCTTAAAAAGGATGAATATTGAGGCCCCTGGAGTCATTAAGTTAACCTCCTTCCAAATGATGAACTGTCTGGGAAATGGGTACAGTCAGACCTTTTGCATTTTAAGAACAAAGAGTGAGGAGCTGCCCAACTTCTAGGTATGTATCTCCAGGAGCAGAAAACAAACAGTGGATCAGTTTGGAAAAGACACTAAATGAGCTGAACAGCAAGAACCATGACCTTGGGAAGCCAAGTGAAGGGCAACTTTTTCTGAGCATGGCTCTGAGAAATTAAAGTTGTCCTTTCTCAAAAGTCGACATTGGCAGAGTGCCCTTGGCCAGTGTGAAGATGTGAATTAGCAGCATCTGTCAGAGCGGAGAGCCTGATTTTGTCAACAGCCACCCAACCTGGCAGCCGCAAGCAAGCAATAGCATTAGCAAACCGAAGAGAATTCAGTCTTCCTTCTCTTAAAACAGAAATTGAACTGACCTCTCCGCTCCCATTTGGAGTGGATAAGCCCCTCAGGTTTCATGACATTTTAAAAGTGGGAGCATTTCCAAAAGGAAGCTACTGTACTTCCTGTCGATATATAAGAAGACTCAAATCAATTTTAATTTCTCTTTAAAAGTCATGCAGGAGTTCAAATTCAGTTAGAAACCCTCATATATGTACTAGGGTCCCAGTAAGGCCATTCATCAAAAAGCAAAAGTCCCTGTCTGAAATGGTGACTCAACCTTGAGACTAGTCATCTGTCTGTAGATACTGGGGCTAAATTTCTACAGGAAGAAGGGACATAGAGAATGCCCAGACAGGCGAAGTACTCCAGCTTCATGGGGGAAATGGAAGGATATGCACCCTGACATAGGACCAGGTCAAGGCCAGGAAGGAAGATGAACTACAACACAGTGCCACACAACACTCCTAGGCCAAGCTCCCAGGGCCACTAGTCTATGTCTCATAACAGAACAAATTTTGGGGGGAAAAAAGTGAGATGCCACCCTCTTCACTGTTGGTTGGAGATCTGGGAATCTTACTTGTTATGGTAGAATTTAGTACCCCTGTCTGGAGAATGGGTGTGTGAGTGTGTGTATATGTGTGTGTGTATACCCTTGAGAAGAAGGAATAATAAAGAGCACCCTGCATCATTAAGGTGACCCCCCTATAAGGGTCACCTTATTATTATATTATTATAATAATAATTTGATCATTTAAACCAGGTGACAGCCCGATAAAGTGGGGTAAGGAGTGGAATGTGAGTGCCAGTGACAGAATTTGGACAGAAAGTCAATCTACCCATTTCATTCTAATACCAGCTGGTAGTTTTTCTGATGGAATAGACATAGAAAAATCAGAGTTTAATTATATCTTTCCCTTACCTAGAAGGAGTGAACTACTGTGGATATGATTCCTCTTGACCAATGTGGAGATTAACATGAAAGATTTAACAAGATGATAGCCATCCTCTCACAATTCCAGGTAGCTAGGCTGACACAAATGCTTGCTGAATATGCATGTTTACTAAAATAGGCCCTCAAGTGCCTGCAGGTTACATACTATCAACATGGGAAGCAGAAAAGTGGTACAAGTTTCCAGTTGGAATTTTCAGAGTGGTGAGATTTTCAGTACAGTTGCGATCATCAGAAAGTGGTGAGATTTTCAGTGCAGAGAAAGAAAATGAATAAGAGACTTTCAATTTAGTTGAACTCAATTAACTTTTATATGCCAGGCAGAATTAGCTATGTGCCAAGTATTTCCAAAGGAGGTACAGACAAGGAAGAAAGGAAAAGTGCGAGTATAACTTGGATGAATGCTGAATTATTGGTAGAAGTAAGAAAGAGTGTGACCCTAACAAAGTGTGAGATGGAAGATGTTCGAGTCGATTCCAAGGGTCAGAAGGATTGTTGGGGGAAATACTGTGGAAAGAATTATTAACATATATTCATTAGAATCCAAAATGTACAATGAATTTATTTTCTGGGTAGGAGATAATAAACCAATGACACTGAGGTTGTTTGGAAGATTCTGGAAACACACTTATCACAGAAGTGGCTGGAATTAAGAGATCTGGCCACGAGAGGAAAGTGATCACCATGAACCATGCTTCACTGAGGGCTTTAGTATGTGAGTAAGTCTACAAGAGCCCATTTGCAGGTAAGCAAGCTGGCAGGAAATTCTGCTAATAGCTGGGGCATAGTTCATCACCAGAACTGGTGCAGTGGGGTCCATGTGCCTATTAGGATGCAAGCTGCACAGGGAGGCAGGTGGAGGCAAACATTCCATTTACCAAAGCTGTCACACGCAGGGGCAGACAACTGAGGACCCATGCTTTCCACCATGCTCAGCTGAGAGTGCCATGCTTTTGTACTGTTCTGAGGCTTTATGCACATTAACACTGCAATTATAAAGTTACCAATGCTCTGTATATTAGAACAATCTCCTTTCTCCCTTTGGAAATAATGTATCTCTCCATTTTCCCTGCTCTTTTATTCATGGCAATGTGAAATGCGTCCCTGAGTCCCTCCAACCTGCCACAGAATACTGAAACAATGACCATGGAAAGAACTACCAGATGGCATGCGTATGGCTTTGGGAACAACTTTTAGCAATGGTCACTCTTCTCTCTATCTCTTATTTTAAACTGTGCAGAATGTGTTCAGTTAGCAAAAAATAATTGGATAATTCCCTCAAATAAATGCAGTCTCCCTTGAATTTAATTAGCTAAAGTATGATATTGAGATGAACATGGGTGTTCTTTGGAACTGGTCCAAGAAGGTAAATTATGTTAAGAACTATATTATACTCTATGGTTCCCCAGCATGATTACCAAGGAAGTAATTATGGTAAGCATTCAGAATAGCTCACAAGTAGTTGCAATTCAGACACCCATGTCCTAAGTTCATGGTAGTAGTAAAGGCCCTTGCATGGTTCCCCGTAGATGGTTCACTCAGACTGTCCAGAAATGGCTCAATATTTGCTGGTGCAGCAAATAGCACAATGTGCTCCAAGAGTTGAAGCAGCATAGCCTAACTGTGTTAATACAATAATAGAAACAGTGTGGGGTTATCAACAAGTTTGCCTACTACCCTGAAAATGCTGTGAAAAGACCTATATTTAATGCATTACCACTCTGTAGATATTCTGGGGAGTTCTATCTATAGACCAGATGATAGAGGAGTTCTAATAAAATATGCCTCTCAAGTGACATCATAACCATGAAATGCAACTGTTTGGTACTTGGAAAAGAATAGTCTGTAACCATGTCATTTAAATATCCTAAGCATTTTCAGTGGTGTAATATACATATTAATATTTCAAACGCATTCCAAGTCTGGTCAATGCAAAACAGTCATCTCATAAATCTTTCAGCATTGTAATACTGGTTTCATTTTAATCATTTTAATGCCCCTCAAATTTGACCCTGCATATTTATTTTTATTTGCAACCCTTAAAAAGATATTGGGAATGCTTGTTTACAGCAGAACAGGGAGGCTGGCTCCCATGCTGCAGTTCATTCACTGAGGCTGGGGTTGGTGGACACATGCTCTACCTTCTTCATATGAATTGCACAATTAAAAACACGTGTCAGATGCCTTTATTCTGTTCTACATCCTCAATGCACAACAGTTCCAGAATTAAGGTCTTGAGTCTGACCTAGTTATGATTGGTTTCCTATTGAATTATGCTCAGCTGCTGCTGAATCCAAAAAACACAGTTAAAGAAACTAACTCCAAGAACTGGTACCATTGCTTAAAATTATTGCCTATACAAGTGAAAGAATCAGCTCTCAGAAATTAAATGTGTTTGTCCCCATAAGAGGCTGTTTGATGCATCTCTGGGTTTCTTTAACATGGAAAGGAAGCCTGGGAGTTAAGTATGAGAGAAAGGACTGGAAGGAGATAATTTGTTCTACATAAGAGAGTGAAATTTATTTTTGCGCATAAGAAGGAAGGGGCAGAAGTGAGAAGGAGGAAAAGAGAGAAGAAAGATTGGCTGAAGACATTTGAAGAATAGTGTTATCTGATATGCTATGATATAAAAGCACTCTTTCCCCCAAATGTCAACAAAATGTGCTCCAAATATATAAGTGTAGGAGTACAACTGTGTGCATATATCTGTGATTTAAGTAAGTTAGTATACAAAAAAGGCTTGCACTAGTACCTAGCACTTAGCAACCTCTTAAAAAATATCACCTTTAATTATGATTCATATTAATATAATTTGCCATTTGAAACCTTGCCTAGAGAAAGAGACACAATATTACAACACACAGAAGCAGTGCTATTAAAAATGATGAATTTTATAAAACACAAGGAAGTACTGGGCAAAAAGAATTTAACCAAGAACTAGGATGAAAGTTGCTATAGCTGAGCACAAAATTTAATTGTGTTCCCTAGTTGGTAGTCAAAACTAGAAATACAGTATCTTTGCTTTTTTATTTTAACTAATTTGAGAAAAATGTGTTTGTATATATAGAAAAATATTCCTGGCACAAAATCATGTGAGTTTATTGTCTGTCCTGATGAATTAAGAGCCACTAATTAACATGAAGAGCAATTTGCTAACTGTAGTTTATTCTTTAAGTACTCATTTGCTATAAAAAGCCTGGGTAAAGGATGAAAATATAACATTAAAGATTAACTTCAAAGGCTGTTCTTTGGGGACAAAATCTAATAGAAGTTAGAATTGCTATTTCCTCATGTCAATAATACAAAGACCTATCTTAGAGTTTGTAGAAATGGTGTGGCCATTGTAATATTTATTTTTCCTCACAAATATTTCTGAGTATCACACATATTACTAATCTGCTTCCTCAGTAAATCAGATACACAGCCCTGAGGACCACACCAGATCCAGGATAGGTATGCACTCCTGAACAGCCTCACATGTCTGGTCAGTGACACACACATGACAGTGGCCCTGCAACAGCATATTGCTTGCAATATATGACCATATTGTGGTCATCTTATTTGGGGTATGCACTCTGTGATGTTCATGCAATGATGAAATTGCCTAGTGAGGCATTTCTCAGAAATTATTCCCATCATTAAATGATGTGCTATTGTAGTATCTTGTGCATCCTTCTTGAACATTTTTATGTCCATTTTCTTCAAGAAGTAAAAAAAGAAAACAACAATGAAAAATATTTTTTAAGAATCTTGAGATTTTGCACTGAGCCACAGGAAACATACTCACAGTTACTTGCAGTAAAACTGAATGAATGGAAGGATGCAGTGGATGCATTCAAAATGGCCAAGAATATTATTTGAATTACATTTGGGTTCCAGTTTAAGAAAAAAATAAACCACCATATGGAGGGTAGTGACTGTTCACCATGCAAAAGATGATTTGATTGACAGGAATTTTCATGGCCCAGTTGTACCCACCAAGTGCATTTTCCTAATCTTTATAAATAACCAACTACTTGATGGAGAAGTTGCTAGATAACAAAAGAAGCTGAGCTTTTGAAAACATGAGGCAGCATTGCCAATGAGCATTCCACCAGAAATTGGAACAAAAGTCAACAGGGAATGATGAATCAATTTACACTCTAACTTTCAGGAACTCATTGCTCTTCCTACAATGTCTTGGTATACAAATAAAAACACATGATTTAAATAACACTGTGCAGTGTATGTCATCAATAATTTAAAGATTTCATCTTAGAGACATCCTAAGAGGGATCAGTTTTCAAGTTTAGGAGCAAATTCTCAGCATATTAAATTAGAGCAATGGAACAGATACTGTTTTTAGCCAGATAGAACTTAGAGCACAGAAGGAATTATAAATAGCAAAATCACTCTTTCTTACCTGTTTCATGGGAGAGAAGCAGCCAAGTTCACAGGGTCCATACACATCCAAAGGGAGGAAGCCAAAAGAGGAGAAAAGAGAAATGAAGAATCATTTTGGGTGGAACTAAATGTGGGTAACAATAAAAATGAATCACTTAGCAACAAAAACCATTCTCCTCCTATACAGAAAGTTTCTGATTGTGTGGGCCTGTTCAGATAAATCATTTTTTCTGGCAAGCAAACTTGAGTTTAATTTTTCTGTAATGTGGTTGACCACTCACACTCGACACTCTCCAGTGGCACAGACGTTTCTGTTTGTGGTGATGGATGCACACAGCCAGGCTCACATTCTGAACATAATTCGACAAAACAGAAAACACTGAGCACATCTTGCTTTGCCAGTGTGCACACTTTCCGCTACAGGCACCTTGCAATCAAGTTCAAACTCACATCAAAAAGGGATTACAAACCCAACATGTACAGTGTGGATGGGACCCAGGATCCAATCCTTTGTTCCACTTTGTTTAAATATTGATTGCATTTCTAAAATGCGCTGGCAGCCAATGCTAAAAGCCAAGGTATACAGATACCAAACATGGCCTTTGTCCTTTAACACTTACTATTCCACATGAATGCAGCATTCATACCACTCAAATGGGTGTAACTGAAAGTAATCAGTGAATTATAAAATTTAGATTTTCCAAACTCTCTCCTGACACTAGCACACCAGTGAAGAGCAGTTCCTGTTAAATCTGAGTTTTTTTTTACTTTGCAATGATGTCACAATTAGAAATGAAATTAAATCATAAAGCAATTTCTGAGACTTTTTATCAGTTACCTATAAAGCTTCTAATGCAATGCAGTACACTTCCAACCCCAAGACAGAGTCACCTCAACATATTATGACAGGAGAAATCTGTCCCCCTTCAATTTTATCTTTCAAAATAAGCTATTAGGTAATTGTTTGCTTTTGGTAAGTAACATAGCTCCTCTTTTAGAATTTTCTCACCTTCTTAATCATGTTAATTTATTTCAGCATGGAGGGGAACAGAAACCCCTCACACAAAAAAATGCCAGATCTCCTTTTTACAACTCCACAAGAAACAAAAACATAATTGCAGTGGGGGAGAAACTGCACAACAAATGATCGTAACTGATCACAGTCCAACTTTGTTCTCATTCACCTTATGTGGATCCTTTCCAAATAATGTGCTGTCTCTTAGTATTCCCAGCCAGCCTGTCCCTTTATCCAACTTTTAGTAGAACTGGCACTCCTGAAACTGGAAATTCTGTCTAATTATGAAGTCTGACCCAATGGCAGTTTTGCATCTAAACATGACACCTCTCCCAGCCCACTGCCCTTGGAGTTGAAGAAGTAATATGCCAGACCAAGGCTGTTCTAATTCCAAGCTCCCCAATCACTGATACTAATTATGCTGAACATCCAATCTATCTATTTATAATTCAAGAGCCCCGACTGTATAGAGAATTAACAAGTAAGCAACTATCTAGCAATAGCACCAAAGGTACAACCCATGAAAAAATTTGATAAGCAGTAGTTTTTTTGAATAAGTAAATAAATAATCTAAAATTAAAAAAATGATAAGCAGGACTTCATTTAAAATTAAAATTTCTGCTCTGAAAAGGCACTATAAAGAGAACAAAAAGACAAACCACACAGTGGAACAAAATACTTGCAAAAGACATATCTGATAAAGGGATGTTATCCAAAATATGTAAAGAACTTTTAAAACTCAACAATAAAAAATGACATAATCAAAAATTGATGGGCCAAAGACATTAACACACACACCTCACCAAAGAACATATTTAACTGATAAATAAGCATATGAAAAGATGTTACACATCCTATGTCATCAGAGAAATGCAAACTAAAAGTCAACATGGAGCTACACCAAAAGCCTACTAGAATGGCTAAAATCTAAAACACTCCTAACACCAAAAGCTGGCAAGGATGTGGAGTAACAGGAATTCTCATTCATTGCCAGTGGAAGTGAAAATTTGTACAGCTACTTTAGAAGACAGTTTGGTACTTTCTTCAAAATAATCATACTCTTACCCTATGATCCAGCCATTGCACGCCTTCGTATTCACCCTGAGGAGTTGGAAACTCCTGCACTTGGAAGTTTATAGCAGCTTTATCATTATTGACAAAACTTGAAAGTGACCCTGTTATCTTTTAGTAGGGGACTGGATTAGCAAACTGGTATACCCAAATAATGAAATATCATTCAACACTAAAAAGAAGTGAGCTATCAGGACATTTTTTTTTATTCAATGTTGTTGTATATATAACAGCCGCATGCTTTACAATTCGTAATACACATAAAGAGCACCTTTTTACATATCACTGTTAGTATACAAAGTATACATAGAAAAACATTTTTAAAAAACTAAAATTCAGATTATTAAGTGAAAGAAACCAGTTTGAAAAGGCTACATACTGTTTGATTCCAACTATATGACATCCTAGAAAAGGTAAAACCATGGAGGAAATAAAAAAATCAGTGGTCCCAGGAGTTGGGGGTGTGGTGGGGTGGGAAGGAATGTATGGGTGGAATGCAGAAGATTTTTTAGGGCACAGAAACTATTCTATATGATACTATGGTGGTGGATACATACCATTGTACATTTGTCCACACCTACAGAAAGCGCAGCATCAGGAGCAAACCCTAACATTAGCTATGGACTTGGGTGTTAATAACGTGTCAATACTGGTAGGTTTATCAATTGTGGCAAATACACCACTTTGGTGGAGAAGTTGATGACAGACAATGTGAGTCAGAGGGTACACAGGAAATCTTAGCTCCTACTTCTCAGTTTTATTGTGAACTTAAACCTGCTCTAAAAGTAATTATATTCTGAAATGCAAACACACATGCACACACACACACATATATATGACAAACATTTCTTCTGTCAAGGCAGCCCATCTTTTAAGTGAGTCACATTGCCCACAGAGATACTCAGGAACATAATGTGCTGGGTAATGTAGTAGTGAACCACGAAATATGCACTTCAAATATCTCAGATTTCTCAACTTTCTAATTCTGAAAGCACATTTTATTCTTCCTTCACAAAAAAAACTCTCTTTTTAAAACAAAAGTTTGATCATGTCACAATCCTTATTTAGAATTCTTTAGTGACATGTGTGGACATGTGACATCTATGGACATGTGGCCTTGGGGGCTCTGTTCTGTTATTCTTCCACCTGCTCCCAGGCCACTGCCATCGTGTTCTCTGAGCTCCGAACACACCACCTCCTTTCAGTTCAAGAGCCCAGCTTCTTCAACTACTGGGTCTTTGCACCTAATGTCCCTTTCTGGGGGAAGCCTTCCCTAGTAAGCCTCCCCTTCCTCTGGGTGGTCCCCAGCCACCCTTTACACCTCTAGAACAATGGCCAACTGTTATACCCTCAAAATCTGAGGTGAAATTTGTTCCCACGGTGAAATGTTGTTCACAAGTCCTGGTCCTTTCCTTCATTAGATCAGCTTGATTTTATATTTTTATTAAACGATTTTTTTGCAAGTGAGGAAGCTCCATGAAGATGAGACTGAGCTGCTCTTGCACCTGAACGTCCACCTCCGCCCCTGGTATCTGGCATACTGGAAGTTTTCAACAAACATTGCTTGTTATTAATTCAGTTGGTAGATTAAGAACTCTGTGTTGTGTATGTTGTGCTAAAAGTAGTACTGGGGAAAGTGGACATCTGTTGAGAAACACTGACAAAGTCAAGAGAAGTAATCAGTAGTGAAAGGCACAGGCACAGCTGTAAATTTTTTCCTATTTAACAATTTTTCCTAGTGTCTGCTTTGAATGGAATATCAACAACAGAAAGTGGACTTGTACCCGTGAGGATTAATCTCTCTTTTTAGCTTTACATTTTCCTATAGATTTCTTTTTTTACCTACTTAATCATACTTAATGTTTGGCTGAACTTGAAATGGAGAGAAAAACTGCTGTATGAAATTAACAGAAAGTCATTCTGGAAGCCGGTAGGCACCTAGATAGATTAAGCTGCCTCTGCCCAGGACATGACCTTAATCAAGTCTTTTGATTATTATGGGCTTCTAATAGCACTTCCAAGAAACCAAACAAAAAGTGCCATAGAAGAGACAATGCTACATCCAAGCTGAAACTTAAACCCCGCCCTGAAAAAAAAATTAAATTAGGAATATGAATCCGAAGAGATTAGAAATTATTGTCATATGAAAAGGAAATACATTCCATTTGGCTTCAAGGAGCCAGACTTGAAAGCTAATGATTTCAGTATCATAACGGGTTTCTCAGGCTCCACTGGGAGACATGGCAAAGAAAGTTAGATTGACAGACCAAAATAATGAGCCTGCATTTGCCCCAGGAGAAAGGACCCTGAAGATCAGTGTCATAGGTAACTAGTAAATATCATTGCTGGTGTAGAAACAGGCAACTCTCTGGGTTATTACTAATAAGAATATTTATAAAGTGCCCACAGTGTATGAGAGGCACTGTGGAGAATATGCTTACGGACAAGAGTGAGAGAAAAGAGTGCTTTGCTGAAACCTTCAGCAGCAGCAAGGAATTTTCCCCACTTGCTCTTTTATTTTTGGAGTTGATGAAGCACAGAGGGTGCAGACCTGAGAGCAAGGAAATGAGCATGTCGTGAAAGGACAGAGGTGAGCAAGATACAGAAAGAACAAAGAAGAGAAGAAAGAAACACAGGTGAAGGGAGTGAGCACCTGGCCAGAGAAAGAGGATTTTGAAAAATAATTGGTTTCCCTTTTGTCTCATCATGCCTTCTAGTTTCCAAAGCACTTCGCGCACAAGACTTATCCACCTCACATCAAGCCTGTGAGATGGATGGGCAGGATCACACCCCAATCCTTCTGTTTCAGCTGAGTACCCGAGGCTCGAAAAAGCTGCAAGTCGCCCAGAGTCTCAGATCCAGCCAGTGGAGAAGCAGCATGGATCTGCACACTGGTTCTCATAGCAATGATTCTGGGAGGACAACAAAGAAACGTCAGGTGAGCATGAGCCCGTGGAGCTGCTGGGGTTGCTACCAGTCTGCGGGTTAAGCCTGGCTGCTCTGGAAAAAGAGAAGCCCTCACCGGCAAGACAGCACTGGATGCGGTTTTCCTGCTTTTAACTCATCCTGCAAATGTTCGCCGCAACCCTACTATGGGCTCACTTGAGCGAAAAATGAACCCTGCATCCTCCCTAACAGAAACACACCCTTTCCCTCTCTACTTAGGGAGAAAAGCAAGCAACAAAGTTGTTGTTTATGATTACTTTTTTTTTAATCAACAAACACATTTTTAAAAATTCCATCATAAACTTCAACAATCTTGACAAGAATTTTAGATCATGTGCTCTTTGATTTCAGATAGTTCATCTTCCTTTGACTCAATTGGTGTCTAAGCAGAGGACAGAGATGATATACTTGCTGGCTCACTCAGATCCTAAAATTTATGAGGCAGAGGAAATGGAGAAATTCTCATTTTCCATCAAAACCCTAAATCCTGTTTATACAATAGAAAAATAAGGGTTTTTTAGATGGAGAAGATATTTTTGCAATTAATCAATCTTATTTGTGGTTTGGGATAAATCTAAACAAAAGGTGTCCAAACCACTTCATTCTCTTTAGTATCTTTTCCGTGGATGTAAATGTTTCTTCAGTCCTTGAGGCTATTCTCAAATAAACCCCCACCTGGGCAGCTCACACAAGGAATACAGATTGCAGGTGAGTCACTAAATAGGACTACATTAAACTTCCCCACAAATTGCTTTTAAAGGGAGACCTAACACCAAGTGGCAGAAAGTGGGTAGAAGTGGGGGTCAAGGAGTAGCCAAGTGGACAAAGAGGCACTCTAATAAAAACTGATGTTTGACGGAGCAGCCAAATTCACGAAAACTAACAGGACAAACATTTCATGAACTGTCAATCCAAAACACAGAAGTTAAGTCCGTTGATGCTCTCAGCACATATACACATGCACACAAGCATGCACACATATACACATATATACGTTGTTAAATTTTTTAAGTGAAAAATTTATTAGCCCTGGTGGTGGGCAATACTGGTGTTTTCCAGCATCTGAAAGGTTCCCCAGGCCTGAGCACTCAGAAAACTGCACTTTTCAGTGTGCCTGTCATTGGTGGGCCCATGTGACCAGTTCTGGCCAATGAGATGGGAGCAGAGTCACTACTGGGCTAAGGTGGTGAGAAGCTCCTGCACAATTCCCCAGTCACCCTGTCTCACTGCATGGTGCCTGCAGAGGCGTTCTGGTGAGAGGGAGGTAACACAGGGTTGAAGTGACTGTATCACCAAGCATGTGGGACAATTGCCCCCAAAATTTGTCTAGACTTTGATTGAATTCCATCAATCAAATTATTGATTGAAATTTGTCCACTTGTCCATATTTTTAACCACCAAGTTCTCATAATTCCATTTCATAAATATTTCTCAAATCTGCCCACTGCTAACCATTGTCACTATCTCAAGTCAGGTTCCTATTCCCTCTCACCTGCACTGGTGGGACATATCTCCCTGACTCTGTTCTAATCCATTCTAACCCCTTTTCCTGTATAGCCAGAGTCATCATTTTAAAGTTCAAACCTGAGCCTTTCATCTTTACCTAAAAATCAAGCAATGATTTCCCACTGCTCCAAGGATCAAATGCAAAATCCACCCATGGTCTTCAAAGGCTTCTACAGTGGGAACTCCATTTCTCTCCCAATTCCTGTGTCTTGACATTCCTCTCTCTATAATTCGGTCCGATAAGTACCTGATTTTCCTAGAACTACCAACGTACTCTTTCATTATTGCCTCTTCCTGGGATGCTGTTGTCCACCCTGCCCAATTTCCTCTTGACTAACTACTTAAAAACCTGTTTGGGCAAACATTTCCTTTCCTGACTTGGTAGGGCTGAAGTGTGTGTTTCAGGTCAACTTCTGCTCACTCCTGTTAATGGTCACTATTTTAGGACATATAATTGCCTGTCTTATTGACACTCCTGTGCTAGAGAGAGAGCTCTTTGACACAGGGACAGTTTTCTACTCATCACTCCATCCCCAGGGACTCTCGGTAGACCTTTAACAAGCATTTGTCGGATGCATGGATGGATGGATGGATGGACGGATGGATGGATGAATAAATGCTTACATCTGATGTGTCTCTCCTAGTTTCCCTTCTTAGTTACTCCAAAGAAAGACAACAGAATGAAAGAGAAAGGGCTTAAGAATCTAATCAATCTGTCTTTAATTCTCCTACTACCACTTGGAAATTGTGTAAATCCAGGCAATTAACCTGATCTTTCTTTCACCCCCAAAGGGCATGTGTAAAATGGGAGTAATCTCATCTCCCTTATGGAGTGGTTGTTAAAACTGGAGTTGTAAACATAAAATAGGCAGAGAGTGAGAGGCCCAAAGCAAATGCTAAGTATAAATGATAGTAGAATATTATTCTTGTTATTATTATTGATCGAATAAGAACTAGTCCAACAGCAACAGTGAAAATGCACTTACTTGGAAGTGAGATCAGATTTCATTTCAAGTAGAAATGGAACAAACAATTAGACTGGAGATGAGTCCAGAGAACTAGGTGGGGATAATGGACTTCTTCTCTTCTCCCCTGCCAGCCCTGTCTGTTCTCCTCATCCTTTATGTTTCTCTAAATACATTAATGTTTAAGTAACATTTCTTGCTTTTTGCTGCTCAGGACTCTGTACCACTATTCCCTTTCTCCTCCATGTTCTTTTCTCTTGACATCCTTAAAAAACCCTTCTCTCTACATTTCCTTTTTTATATTTTGGACCAAAAGAGAAGCAGACAATTAATGAACACAAATGAAGCTGAGCAATCTATCCTCATTTAAAATACTAAGTCTTAATTCAGGTTCTCAAATGTTCACATCAGTTATTCATCCAACACATATCGATTGAGCACCCACCGCTCCAGGCCCAGGGCACTGCGCTACATGCTATATTTTTCTCTAAGCAAACATTAATTAGTTACAAATTACTAGCCATATCTAATTAGGATAAAATTTCTTGGAGGAAAAGTTAGTTCCCCTTCTTGATACCTCAATATTCTTTGGCACACAGGCAAAAAGAGAAGGTTTTGGGTGCTAGGGTTGTAGCTCAGTGGTAGAGCGCTCGCCTAGCACATGTGAGGCACTGAGTTCAATCCTCAGCACCACATAAAATAAATAAATAAAATAAAGTTTTTTTTTTTTTTAAAGGAGAAGGTTTTGATTTGTCTTTTTTATTTTTATTTTTTGTTGTTGTTTATTGTTTTGATTTTTAATCTTTAACAAACCATGCAGCAAAGGGGAATACAGTACTTCATTTTTCAGCATACACGAGACTTGCTTTTCATAGAAATTAGTCCCTCCTTGATTAAACCAAAGACTAAGGCCATGCCTGGCTGTCCATTCGTGCACTCTAGGAACCTGATATATAAATGCACTTACCACTTTCACCTGGGAGTGAAAGTGAAGTCTCACAGGTATTAACAAAGCATAGAATACTGTCACCTCTGAAAGAATATAGTAGTTTTTAGTTTTTGCTTCATGTTAGTTGAAGCTGCCCTTCCTAAACAGTTCTGATAACTGAAATACAAAGTCCTTTCATATCCCTCTCTTCTGCTGCTGTCCCATTCTCCATCCCAGAAGGCACACCGCCTTCACTATTTAACAAATGAAACAACAGTGTAGTGGAATTCCAAAGGCTCTCCTTGCAGCTAGTGCTAATCAGAATGTGACGGCAGGAGGAGGCAGGGAGTTTGACCTCTGTTAGCCTCTGGATCCTCATAAGGAAAAAGGAAAGAAATGCTCCATGGCCAATGTTTTAATAAAAGAAGCCGATTTCCAAAAAAGCAATGCACACAGGAAGTTGAAGCGTAATTAGCCTTTCTCAGGAACTCACGTCCAATATTAAATAGCTCTGACTTGCCTGAAATTCCTCCTAACAACTTGCTCCAATCCTTCCTCTGTGCGAAATGCTCTGAATTATTTAGAGGAACTCAAGGACACTATCAAATCACGGCATTGTCATCCTCAGCTCCACTCCACCAGCTTTTGATATCAACTTTTCCTCGGGGATTGGTTTCCCATCATTAACAGCACAAATAGATTTCTCTTTCTATGATTCAAGACACTATGCCACAAATATATCCCATCCAAGTGAGCAACACTTGGCAACATTCACAAGATCTAATGTCACCACAGGTAGTAAACTGTCTCAAGGAATGATTCAAGTCTCAGTTCTCTGTCTCCCTCAGCAGCCCAGCCATTGCATATGTCTAGGGATCCCAAGAAGTTGTCAAGAGAAATTAACCTAATTATCTGTGTTCCCAGAGTCTTAAGGCTCCAACCAGGATGAAGATTGCCTCTTTTTATCATGTCTATTTCAGATTTATTCCTTACATTTAACAGCTTTCAGCAGCTATGAGGATACACATCGATTCCTTCAGCAAAAGCACAGTTACTTCTTATTTTCAGCTTATTGTTACTCTCTGCAAGTACAAATATACCAGCTGCCAAGGTACCTATGCACCTCCACAGGTGAGCCCATGATCTTCTAAAGCAATCTGAAATGAAGACTGAAAAGAGACCAGGGTGGATGTTTTCTTTCTTTCTTCTTTCCTTTCCTCCTTTTAGTCACGTGAGAATGTTTGGATGGGGTTGAGCTCATCATCATAAGTTTCATTTCAATATGTGAATTCTTCATTTTGGTATGTAACCACAGCTATCTGTTTGGTTTAACTGAGTTAACTTACCTGGTTTACCAGGGGACAAAGTAATGATGATTTCAGTTGATATCATTGTTGGATGAGTTAAGTCCCTGATTAGTACATACCATTAACCAAAAGAAAATCGGAACAATTTTGGAGGATTTTCCCCCTGTAATTCTGGTTGCTGGGTAATGCAACTATTTTTCAGGGCCATATTCTGGCCAAATAGCTTCTGCTGACATCAGCCTTAACAGACTGCTGATGGTCAAGGGGCAGGCAGAGGTTTCCAGGGAAATAAAAGAAAACTTGTGAAAACTGGCTTGAAGACACATTACATATTAATTATCAAGAAACCAAACTATTTTGCTTATATTAGTGCCCAAGGCCTTAAGGAAAATGTGCATTTATGCAATCTATTTTAAGAGTGGCTATGAACCTCCTGTCATCCCTGGTTAATGTGCGCAGAGCTACATAAGCACAGCCTTTCCTTTTACAAGGCATTGCCTGGACCATGAAGCAAGCTTCTAAGTCATTGCCCATCTCCCTTGTCCTAAACCAAAAAAGTAAAAAAAGGACATTAAAATAGCTCAGATAATTGAATCCATTCAGAATCCAAGAATACTCAAATCTCTGTGTTAGGCATTAGAGCAGGAATCTCCAAATGCAAAATATACATTGAAAGGCCTAGTTAAGAATTTTAAAAATTAGCCTCACTGAGTGGATAGAGTTGCACTTTAGCCTTTAACTTCACTTTCTCTACGTGGTGAAGTCATTATAACTCTCAACTACTTTTCCATAAAGTAATATGTGCAACAGTCAATTAGCAGACAAAATAGGATTTTGTGTTCTCATCTGAGCATTATGCTCAGATTCTATTTGACCTAATGCAATGTTTTAAAAAGTTTTAAGTCTGAGGTTTATCACCTGAAAATCAACCTAAAGATTATTTGAAAGTAGTAACTAAAACTAATCTAGGTAGAGAAAATACTTTCCAATTCCTCATTTTCCCATTGGAACAAGCCTCCCCAGGGCAACCATGCCAGAGGTGTCATTGTTTCTGAACTTCTGATTTTTCTTCATTGTAACCAAATTGTTCTTCCACCTAGTCTACTGGCTGGAAACAAGAACTCGAAATGATTAACTCATTACATTTCATGTCTATTACTGTATACTAAATACCACTTCTTTCTTTGCACTCTCACAAAAACACCAGTGCAGGAACTTTGTATAACTCAAACATCTCTCCTAAATCCCATTGTTTGACCCACACAGACTTGGCATACTCTCTCCAGGACCCTATTTTTGCTGTTCATCCATAGAAGCCATTGTCACCACCTCTTTTCTAATGTGTTTTACACATTCGAACACAATCCCTCTAGTCACTAAACTAACCTCTCAGTCCTAACAGCATCTCCCCCATCCCTCCTTTCCGTGGACCCACTAGTGTCCAGGGGAAAGAATCATCCTCCCTAGCTTTGATCTCATCTCACTGAGTTCCTCCAATCCTGACACATCGCCACCACTAACAACTCCATGCAACTAAAGGAACTGTCGCTCTCAGCACTGTGCTTAATGCAGAGCAGTAACATTCAGATGTGTCCAACAAGGGAAAGGAATTGAAGGAGGGGGGCACATCAAATGAAGAGGATTCACTGACCAGCAAAAATCAATGAAGCAAAAATGGTCCATTTTCCTCCCATTGATTTTCACCACTCATTGTCTGTTGACAGCCATCTCTGCAACTTTCCACTCCTTTCATGGTTCCTAGGGAAGCCAAGTGACAACACAGGCTCACAACACTTGGCCAGATCCTTTCCATTCCACTGAACTAAAACCACATCCTGGAAAGAAATTCACAGGGAACAAACCACCGCAGTTTCTCACTTAAGAGTAAACCGCAGCCAACGCACTCCTGAGCAACAGCGTACGCACCATTTTCTGATGAAATCTCACCGCAGCTCTCACTCGGTGGCCTCTTGACTTCAGCTAGCTACATTCTCAGTATGCCATCCCATGGGAACCAAGACCTACTCTTTTCTGGACTCAACCTCCCTATTCCAGAGATATCACATTTTATAAAAAGTGCCATCCATCATCTGCAAAAGCCAGGAAGTGTAAGTCCCTGCCAGGAGCAGGGGCAGATATTCTGAGTAATTGCACGCTGCCTGTGTAGACCTAGCTGCCACTGGAGCAGCTGGAGACGAGGTGAGACGAGGAGAAACCTTCCCCGGAAGAGGTTGCAGTGGCAGACACTTCAGATTTCATCTCAGAAGCAATCAGGTGTGTGTCAAACTCCCTACCTATTTTTAAACTGCACATGCATTCTAAAACAAGCCCGCATATACTTTTTTTAAGAAATTATTTACCGTGATGTGTCATGCAGTCATTTAGGCTCCAGAGAACATTGGCACGAGTGCTCAGATAAAGATAAACTCCTTTTGGTACATGCCTGGAATACGGAGAAACTCAGCCCTGGCAACATCCATCATCCTCTGTTTTCCAATAAGAAAAAGACCTAATACCACCTAAGTCCCAATTTCCTTATTAGCATTCCACGAGGGGTACTCAAGGTTGTGCCTTTAACTGCATATCAGTCAATGACAGGGCAAGAGTGCTCCCTGTGTAATTAAACCCACCCATGTTCAGGCAGATACTGCTTGGCAAGGTAGTAGCCATGAAATATTTACAAGGAGGTAGGAAAGGGCACACCGAGCTTTGGAAAGAGATTTGTAGTGTGAGCACAGTAAATACCTAAATAGAATATTACCAAATATACTTAGTAAATGTACTAAATATCTAGATGCTCTAGAAGAAAGAACAATGCCTACAGAAATGATCAAACCAGGACATATTGGCAAAGGTCTTCCATCTCCTAACTATAGCACTAAGATATTCCTAACATAAGCTTACTGGATGACTCTGGTAAATGAGTTGTCCCACAAGTAACCAGCCACCACGTTTTCATTCCATCTTTCTTCTCTTTCTCCCTCCTTCCTTCCTCCTTCTACTTTTTGGTCTTTTCGTGATTCTCTTCTCCTTTCCTGAGCATTGACTGTGGGCCTAAGAGTTGGGCACTGTGCTGGATACTAAGGACATAAAGTTAAGGTATACGATAGCTCCTAAGGAACTCCCGGTTCTATATGGAGGGACAGATAGTTGAAGTAAGAATGCAGCCTAGGCTAAGAAGGTGGGGGTCATCAACACAAAATCAGTGGGGTCATGGAGGGCTTCCAAGAGGAAGTTTTTACTTGACCTCAGTTTTAAAGGTAGAGTAAGAGTCAGCTAGATAAAGCAGGGGAGGAGACTCAGAAAGAACACCAGGTGAGAAGATAGATACAAAACATGCTAGGTTCAACAATGATACAACTTGGCTGGATCCAAACTGTGTATACAGAAGGGAAAATTAAGAAAAAAATGAAGCTAGAGAGAACAGCCAGAGGCAGTTGCATAGCTACCAATGTTGCATTCCTGAAGAATTTGAACTTGACCTTGAAAACCAAAAATTTGTGAAAATCGTGTAATCAATTCAGGACTACAGGAACATGTGGTTCTAGTTACCAATTACTATTGCCTCCTGCTGCCATATGACCTGACATTAGAACAGAGAAGATGACATATATATCTCCACCCCATTGACATTTAGCTTGGTTTTGTCTCTTGCCATAATAATAGGATGTGGGTGGAGGTGGCCGTGGCCACCTCTGAGCCCAGGCCTTCAGAAGCAGCCAATGTTGCCACATAGGTTCCTGCCTGAGAAGAGTGAGCCCCAAATAACTTCTGCCCCTCCAGACCCAATCCTGATTGTATCAAAACCCCAAAGAAGGTCAGCAAAAATAAACCAAACCTCACCTCCTACAGACCCATGACCCAGAAAAACAAATGCACTTTGTTGTAAGTCTGAGACTTGAGGCAGTGTTTATTACACTGTCCCACTGTGGCAACAGCTGAGTGACATAAAGCCTGAATCTTCTCCCCATCCTTAACCCCTGCTTTTTAACAAAATAATAAGGAGATGGTCAACTCAGACACAATTGAAAGCTCATTTTAGATAAAATTAGCACTTTTGATAGAGACAATATATCCCACTATGTTAATAAGGAAAGTGTACAGGCATGTTGAAGTTATCCTGGATAAAATAACTTTCTTGTAAATGAGGAATATCAGTCTTTTGAGAGTTAAAATTCTTAAGGAAATGAAAGAATACTGGGAGAGAGTTGCTCAATCATGCACTGGATGTGTAAGTGCAGTAGTCATATGCTGGTGTTTCTGCCCAGCTCATGATCTGTAAGCAGCCCAGAGCACCCTAAAGACCCCCAGGATGCAACCCCAGGAACCATGTTGCTGCCCCTTGCTTCTCCTCCCCTGGAATGGAGAACTGGAGCCCGGGATGTATAAAGTGAGAAGAGAGAATGGGAAGCAGATGAGAGAGCTGGGGCTGGGAGTGGAGCTCAGTGGTAGAGTGTTTGCCCAGCACATGAAGGCCCCGGGTTTTATACCCAGCACTGAAAGGAAAAAAAAAAATCCACCAAAGAAAAGCTGATCCACAGAGGGGGTAAAACATAGGACAGAAATACAGAAAGAAGCAGAAGTAGCAGTTGTTTGTCCCCAGAAGGCAAAGTACATCTTAGACAAAGTGTCCTGGTTCTTACAGCTGTGTCTTTCTATTGTCTCTAGCGGCACTTTCTGCCTTTTGACCCAACATGTAAATTGAAATCATAACAATAAATTCTCCTTTTGCTTACATTTGAGAAAAGTTCCTTTACCTGAAACAAAAGAAACTTGAGGAAAATGCATGTCCACTGTGTGCCATATATGTGCCAGGCTCTAGGGGTACAAAACAAATAGGAGAGATACATCAGTAAACACTTTTAATAGTTCCTAAATTATGGAAAAATACAGATATTATTTCTTTCCTAGACTTGAGTCCAGAAAGTCATCTTGGAATAACTGATTGTTCATCTAAAATTAAAATGGCAAACTGGAGATAGCCAGATGAATAGTTATCCAGCAGGGTGTACTCGACAAGGTCAAATGCCATCTAGGAGGCCAGTAAGAGATCTGAGAAATGGCCTTGCCATTGAGCAATAATGGGTGCTGTGTATATTCAAGGAAATTTCAGTGCAGCGGTTAGGACAGCAGCAAGAGAGTAGTGAGAAAAGAGAAGAAGAAATGTGTGAGAAAAGAGAAAGCAGATAGCTCATGCAACATCTTTGAGAAGCAGGATAGTGGAAGAGGTGAGGCTGTAGGTGGAGGGAGGGGCACATGGGATGGAATGAAGAAATTTTATTTGTTTGTTTAAGTGGGAAAGGCTTCATGTTCTCCACATGAGGAATAGGTGTCATGGGCTGACATATTTTGAAGAGGATATCTTTTGTGGGAAATGATGAGCAGAAGGAACAGTACAATGAAATTGGGAAATAATGTGTCAAGAAGATAAAGGCAGTCCATTCAGAATGTGCAAATTTAGTCAAACTAAACTGTTCTTATTATAAACCAACTGCTCTGGAGGAAATTATTTTGGGGGAAAAATGCATTGCCATCCTCAAAAGGAATGTCTGAAAACTAATTACTATTCTTAACTTATTCATCCCCAATGCCTCACCAACATGATCCTTTGTAATAGATTCATATTTCAAAGTGTGGAATAAAAAAATGTACAACTAACAATGACACAGAGACCATCCTCTCAGGTATAGCAGTGAGGGGGAAAGTGAATACGGAAAGATTTTTAACCCCATTAAATTACAGGGTTGGCTTCCTTTTACAACCCTCATTTCCCAAGGGTATTGAGTATGTACCAAACAAATAATTGAAAATTTATTTTGTTTGCTTTGAATAATCATTGATATGTGTGTAGCAATATTTGATAAAGATTTAATTTTCCCTATTAAGATTGATTGTGTTTATAGAGACAGAAAAATGTTAGCATGGAAAGAGAGCTACCTGGTGTGAAATCACCAGAGCATAGAAAACGAACAGTAATGCACAAACTACATTTGCTGGAACCATAATTAGGATGCTTTTAAGCCACTGCCATGACCATCCCACCACTGTCAGTATCACCACTACTACCAACAGCACAGCCCTCATCATCATCACCACTATCACCAACTCTGATACCATCACCATGACCACCATCTCTTTTTCCATCACCATCGGCACTACCATTGACACCATTTCTACTTCTATCACTATGGCCGCTATCACCATCAACGTCATCACTCTCACCATCTCTTCTTCCATCTCTTTTGACAACCTCTGCAAACACCATTTTCCAACCAGCTAGACTCCTAGCCTAATCTCTGAACCATGAAATTTGACTCAGAAATTGCAAACACGACTCATTCCATTGCAACCAAGTTCTGGGCTACTTTTGCTCTTGTGAGGCCTTTCCTGCTGTACTTGTGGTTATTAAATACACAAACACAGTAGCAAGGGTAGAAGGTAGAGAATTAAGCCTGAGGGTGAAAAATGGAGGAAGAGGATAGCAAGTAGCCATGCCGCCATAATGACCTGCCTCTCACACCACATTGTCCTGCTTCAGGAGGGATTTTGATAGTAACTTCCAAAAATAGCATGTGCAGCCAGGGCTTTATCTTTAATGCCCCAGCATTGATCAAATAAAAGGGGGGGGGATTCAACTAAGTCAATGACGGAGAAAACTAATTTCATGGTAAAATAATTCTAAAATGTATTTAAGGTGCACAGGCAAGACCATTTTCAAAGAAATCTGCATTACAAAACATGCACAGGAATTGAAGACTCCTTTCAGACAACCTCCAGCTGCTAAAGAAAAACTGTTCTTCTTTAGCTCTCTCCCACTGTTTCATGTAAACAATTTTATGAAGGAGAAAGAGGCTGCTTACCACATCGGCCCTTGTCAAAAGAAAGGCGCAGTGTGGTGTAAATATTTTGTTTTGTTTCTTCCATTAGCAAACGTTTCTTTTCTTTGGTAAAAGACATGAATTAACAAAAAGAAAACAGTGGTGCTGAAATTATTTACTAGCTTCCTTGAAGGAGATCAATATGGAAAAGTCATCTAAAATGATCTTTTTTAGCTCAGTGAAGTCGTATCTTTCTGTGAACTGCTGTATTTTATGTTTAATGCCCAAAGATCCAAAATAAAGATTTTACTTCTTAAAAACGTCCAAAATTCTAAATTATGGTTTCCACAGCCTTTGTAAACAGGGCTGCATGGTGTATGTACAGTAGGTTTTTCTCCTTGTTTATGATGATAAGGCCCTGCCCCAGCATGTGTGTGCGGGTGGCTTTAGACTTGCAGTGAGAACCATAAATCAAACACAGCTTTGCATTGCATGCCTTTGACTTTCAGTTTCCTTGTTTTCCCTGCAGAAGAAGGAGATGAGATTGATAGTGTTGTGATGTGTTTGTGCACGCACGTGTGTATTGCCTGTTAAAACGTTAAATAAAATTCAAGTGGCCAAGTAATTAAATGATCACATAATGAAATAAATGTTCTACCAATTCACTTTCTGTATTCCTATTCAAACTTATTTCAATTTAAAGACACCCCATTTCTTCCTTCCTGGGACTTCTCATAATTTTTGAGGGAAACAATGTCCATCTGAGGTGCCTGGCCCATCATGCCACGGGCATTTGTGCTACTGTTTCTAAGCCCAACTGGTCATCCACTGGAATTCAAGCCTGGATCTTCTTACTTAGGATCCTGTGCAGTGATTTCCGATGTTTTAAAATACAAACCACTGTTTGGAAGAGTCAACAATAAGGTATGTTTAAAGAAACTAGAAGCTATAATCATTAGAAAAACTTGGCCCTTGGATGTCAATGGACAGAAACTTAGGACTGAATAACACCGAATATACTGCCCAAGGACTGGGGGCTGAATGAGGTCAGGTTCGAATTCCTGGGTTTCAGCTGGAATCTTGATACTGACTAGACTGTCCTCAGTTCATAGCTAGCTCCGACCTTGTTCACTGCTTTATTTCACAGTGAAGTTGAAGGTTAAGTGTGTAGTGGATCCAAACTGTGGGTCAAGGCTTGGGTCAACAGTTGGGCTGCCTGTTTTAATTTTGACTGTTCCATCTAGTAGCTATATGACTTGGGGCACATGCATTGATTACTTTGCCTCAATTTCCTGATCTGTAAAATGGGGCCAAATATCATCCATGCAGTATAGTCATCATAAAAATTAGGTGGGTTGCGTGAAGAGTGGTTTATTATCACCACTTACTATTATAATTAATTATGAAGTTGGCACCTGTCCCTTTAGATTATAGGCTCCTTGAGGAAAGGGACCAGGCCCTGCATGTTCAGGTAATATGTATAATGCCTTGCACACGATACGAGCTCAATAAATCAAACATGTCTAGTTTCTAGTTCTTATTAGAAACCTTACTGGGGTAAAGAAAAAATGACCAGGGGCACAATTATAAAAGAATAATGAGAATTCCAAAAATATCCCATTTTGCAGCATGATCTTGCTTCTCTTTTCCTATGAGACTAATTAAAGAGAATCAGGACTCAGGACAGACTTAGGCGGAGGACGGTGCCAAGTGCTAATGCGGCATCCCCGGGAGTTGTCCTGTGCTCCTTTTCCTTCTGCTCCTGTTGCGTAGCGCTGCTTCAGAGATAGCTGCCTTCCTGTTCAAAGGCGAATGGGACACCAGAAGAATTGGGAAGTGTGATCCAGTTTTGAAACTTCAGAGAAACAACAAGGATAGGATCCGAATGTGGGATAGACACACTGAACTCCAGCAGACACAGCTGAGGCAGTGATAGCGGGAAGCTAGTTGGTAAGGTACAGCTTTGCAGTGGGCATGGGAAAGATCAACGAGATGCAAGCAAAGTGGAAATGACTGAAAAAAAAAGGAAACTGCCTCCCAGTGGTGCTGTGGCTTCAATAATACTGTTTTTTTTTTTTTTTTTTTCTTCCTGTTTTTCCTTTTTTTTTAAACTAAGAAGTAGAGAGAAACTGAATTCTCCCTGGGGGACACCCAGCTTCTTATACTGTGACCACCAAGTTCTCAAGTGCGACACCTGCATTCCTCCAGTCATGGAATGTCTGCAATTTAACATGGCGATATGGTGCGTGCCATATTTTAGTCTCATTAAGGAATACTTGACAAATAAGTATTACATGTATTTAAGGTGTATAACCTGATGTTCTGAGACATAGACATTGTGAAGTGACCACTGCAAGCAAGTGAGTCAGCAACACAGCCATCACCACACATAGTAGCCATTTCCTTCCTTTCCTCCTTCATCACCCTCTTCTACCTCCCTTTCATCCTTCTGTTATTCCTTTCTTCCTTCCTTCCTTCCTTCCTTTCCCTTTTGCCTCTAAAAAAAAAAAAAATAGGAAATGCTGATGGGTGGGGCATGCCAGTAATGCCAGCAGCTTAGGAGGAGCACAAGTTCAAAGCCAGCCTCAGCAACTTAGCAAGGCCCTGTCTCAAAAAATAAAAAGTGCAGGGAATGTGGCTAAGTGGTTAAGAACCCTTGGGTTCAATCCATGGTACCAATGAATAAATGAATGAATGAAAATGAATACATAAAGGGAATCCTGACATTTGTGACAACATAGATGAACCTGAAGGACATTGCACTAAGTAAAATAAGCCAGACACAGAAAGACAAATCTGCATGATCTCACTTACACATGGAACCTAAGAGTCAAACTCACAGAAGCAGAGAGTAGAACAGTGGATGCCAGGGCAGGAGGCAGAAGGGAAATGAGAAGATGTTGGTCCAAGAATACAAAGTTTCAATTTTCAAAGTCGCTTAAGCTCGGAGACCTAGCATACAGTATGGTGACTCTTAACAACAGTACTGCCCACTCGAAATTTGCGAAGAGGGTAACTCTAAAGTGTTCTCAACATACACACACAAAAAAAGGAGAAAAATTGAAATAAATGTGTCATTTCTTTTAGATTATCATTTTCATTTGAAAAACCTAGAAAACTTCAAGGAAAAAATAAATCAAACTTACCTATCATTCTATGGCTCAGAGAAAGTATCATTAATATTTTGGCTTATTGACTCTTTTTAAAATTTTTTTATTAAAAATTGACCACAATATAGAGATCACAATGTATACAGAGCATCTGAAACTTCTGAAGTGTTATAACCAAGCCAGCACCACCTAAGCTCAAAGGAAGAAAAAGAGTGCCTTGCCCTACAGTCTTTTTTTTTTTTTTTTTTGCAATGGGATTCCATCTTTTTTTTATTCAAAGTTATTGTATTTATAATAGTAGTATGCATTATAATTCATAATAAACATATAGAGCTTCTTTTTACAAAACACTGTATACAATGTATATTCATACCATTCAAATCTTCAGTCATGCATTTAGGATAATGATATCCATCTTATTCAACCACCTTTTCTTTTTTTCTCCTCCATCCCCCCTTGCTCCCTCCCTTACCCTCTCTTCCCTTTTACCTTTCTAGTGTTCCTCTAATCCTCCTATGTACCCCGGCCCAACACCACTGTGAATCAGCCTCCTTATATCAGAGAAAACATTCGGCATTTGGATATTTTAGATTGACTAACTTCACTTAGCATTATATTCTCCAACCTCATCCATTTGCCTGCAAATGCCATTATTTTATTTTCTTTCATTGCTGAGTAAAATTCCATTGTATATATGTACCACATTTTCTTTATCCACTCATCTACTGAGGGACATCTAGGTTGGTTCCACAACCTAGCTATTGTGAATTGTGCTGCTATAAACATTGAAGTGGCTGTGTCACTGTAATATGCTGTTTTTAAGTCCTTTGGGAATAGACCCAGGAGTGGGATGGCTGGGTCATAGGGTGGTTCCATTCCCAGTTTTCCAAGGAATCTCCATACTGCCTTCCATAATGGCTGCACCATTTTGCAGTCCCACCAGCCCTACAGTCTTCATGTCACTCCAGCTCCAACCACAGTGCCTTTCCTTATCACACCCCATCCTCCCCTCCACCTCCAACTGAGCCTCATCTATTCTGCCTCCTGTGAGCTGCATCCATAATGTATTAAAATTTTAATTTTTAGCTGAGCATGGTGATGCATGCCTTTAATCCCAGCAGCTAGGGAGACTGAGGCAGGAGGATCATGAGTTCAAGGCCAGCCTCAGCAACTTAGCGAGGCCCTCAGCAACTTAGCAAGACCCTGTCTCAAAAATAAAATATAAAAGGAGCTAGGGATGTGGCTCAGTGGATAAATGCCTCTGGGTTCAATCCCTAGTACCAAAAGTACATAAATAAGTAATAATAATTTATAACTTTACATAAACGAATCATGATGCTTTATCATAGGCTTGCTTCTTTTTATTCCTCCCATGTCTGTGTAAGATTTATCTTTGTTAGGATCCAAGCTGTATTTGAGTTATTTTCATTGGTGTGTACTATTCCATTGTATGAGTAAGCTTACACTTGTTTTTTGATTCTAAATGTTGATGGATATTTAGAGTGTTCCTATGTTATGCTGCTAAGAATGTTCTTATGACTATTTCATGGTGCAAATATGCCAAAGTTCTCCAGGGATTCCCCTTAGTAAGGGAGTTGCTGGGTTCATGAGACTTGAATTTATTTATTAACTCCAACGTGTTTTCTAAGTAGTTATACCACTATCTACTCCCAATACGAGTGGATAAGAGACACATCTCACCATAACACTGTTATCCAACCTCCTTATTTTCCCAGTCTGGTGGGTGTGAATGTGTGTGCTGATAACAACTGAGTCATCTCTCTCTCTTTCCCTCTGTGCACACACACAGACACAGAGGGGATATAAAGTGTCCTGGCAATAGAGTATATTCATTTTGTTTACTATAGAGACATTTTCAAATTAATCAAAGGACATAAGAAACTCCTATGGACAGCTACATCTTTGTAGTTTAAAACAATATAGCAAGCCGGGCGCGGTGGCGCACGCCTGTAATCCCAGCACTTTGGGAGGCTGAGGCAGGAGGATCGCGAGTTCAAAGCCAGCCTCAGCAATGGCGAGGCACTTAGCAACTCAGTGAGACCCTGTCTCTAAATAAAATACAAAAAAGGTCTGGGGATGTGACCCAGTGGTCGAGGGCCCCTGAGTTCAATCCCCGGTACCAAAAAAAAAAAAAAAAAAAAAAAAAAAAAAAAAAAAAAATATATATATATATATATATATATATATATAGCAATAATTAGAAAAAACTGTCATGGTGAACGTCATGTTTAGTCACATAATTGCCCACATCAGAACCTGGAATCCATTCAATTTCTCTCACTTTCCATTACTCTCCTTACCAACAGGTGATCAAATTCTACTGAGACTGCTCCTTAAATGCAGAGTGACTTCCAGACAATTGGTTCCCTCTCCTGCCATTTTATAAATGCATAACCTCTTAAATACCTAAAACCACCTGGGCTGTTTCTGACGCTATGGACATTTCTGCACAGTGATGTGCAAGCATTGCCTCAGGATGGACACTGGGAAAATGGCAATTGAGTCATGGGTAAATTCACTGAAAAAATCCCAAAATGGAATAAGGGCTCTCTGCCACTGTTCTAACTTCACAACACTTTTAGTTGGTTGCTTCGGTGAGTGGATAAAAATGTATCTCATTCTGTTTGTAATTCTAATTAACCTAATAATATTATTTCACAGCTTGTCATATGTCTTTTATCTTCCTTTTAATTTTATCTTCCTTTTTTAATTCTATCTTTCTCTTTGTTGTTGGTTTTTTTTTTTTTTTTTTCCCTACTTTTCTACTGGATCATCTTTTTCTTACCGATAGGAAGAATTTTTTTTATGTAACCTGGATACTAGTTATCTGCCATCTCTATGTGTTGCCGGTTTGTGACCTGTTTTTTCTGTTTACAGTGTATTTTGGTAAATGAAATCTTCATTTTAATATGGTCAGATTAAATCCTTACTAACTGATTGGCAGTTTTGAGTCTTGCATTATTTGTGTCTTGTTCAAGAAATCTTTTTCTACCTTGTGGTCACAAAAACATAATCCTGTATTTTCTACTAAACATTTTATAGCATTCTCTTTCATTTTAGAATTTTAATTACTTTTAATTTACTTTTGGTATGGAGACAGGCACTTGATTTCACTGTTATCATATGACTAATCATTTTCCTTAGAACTACTTACATTTATTTCTGTTCTGCAATGCATCTCTATAAATTAAGTTTTAATGTATGCCTGAATCTTGCTCTGCATTTTGTTCCATTGTTCATGTTTAACCCCCTACACTGTCTACACTAGAATGCGGGTTTGTAAGCCTGGCTGTTCCTTACCTTCTTCTTCATGAGTGTCTTGGATACCCCTCATACTTTCTCTTTACAAATAACTTTCTAAAACAGTTGCAAAAATCACACAATTCTGTTATTAAATTAACAATGAACCTATAAAGCAACTTGGGAAAATTAACCTTTTTCTAGTAGAAAAATGACAGTCTATGTAGATTTAGATTTTCTTATTTTAGCAATAAACATGATCTTTATCTGTTCACTTGTTCTGTTTATCTAACTTCACACATTGTCCAAATGAGCATATAGTATCATTAAACTTTTGCTGGATTTATTTCTAGTTACTTTATATGTGTTGTGATAGTCACTTCTTAGAGCTAGTAGCATTTACAAGTACAGCTTGCTTCTATACATTGTTTTTTTTGTTGTTGTTGTTGTTTTATTTATTTGTTTGTTTGTTTTTTGGTACTATGGATTGAACTCAGGGGCACTCGACCACTGAGTCACATCCCCAACCCTTTTTTGTACTTTTTTATTAGAGACAGGGTCTCACTGAGTTGCTAAGTGCCTCACCATTGCTGAGGCTGGTTTTGAACTTGTGATCCTCCTGCCTCAGCCTCCCAAGTGCTGAGATCACAGGCGTGCGCCACTGGGCCCAGCTATACATTGATTTTCTATAAAGTGACTCGCTAATCTGTCCTATGAATCTAGCAATTTATTTATAGGTATTTTGGGATTTCTACATAGATTAGGTTTAAGCAGTGACAGTTTTGTATTTTCCTCCAGTTTTCACTTTTGTTTTGTCCTATTGCATGGGCTAAAACCTCTATGACAATGGAACCAAGTGTTGGCCGTGGGCATTCCTAACTTCTTCATAATCTTACAAAGAAGCCTTTGAAATCGACCAAATTATGCCATGTGCATGCATGAATATATCATGATGAATCCCACATTATGTATAATTATAATGCACCAGTTAAAAAATAAATAACTTAGAAGGGAGACTAGAAGTAGAAGAAGGAAATAGGGGGAAGAAGAATAGGTAGGAAAAGGGAAGTACTAGGAAATAAGTGGAGAAATTACTATGTGCATTTATGAGTATGTCACACTGAACCCCCCACTATTATGTATATTATAACGTACTAATTAAAACATTAAAAATAATCCTTTGAGTATTTCATCACTAGGTATCTCTTTATTGTGGATTTGGTATAAATGTCCTTTACCAGACAAATGAAGTCTTACTATTCATTGAATTTACTAAGAATCATTATTTTTTAAGTCATAAAGAGCTGCTGAAGTTTATAGAATTCATTTTTCTTAATCTATTGAGAGGTTGTTTGGGGGATGGGAAGAGTACTGGGGACTGAATCCAGGGCACTTAACCACTGAGCCACATCTCCACCCATTTTAATTTTCTATTTTGAGACAGGGTCTCATTAAGTTGCTTAGGGTCTTGCTAAATTGTTGATGCTGGCTTTGAACTCACCATCCTCCTGCCTCAGCCTCCTAAGTCAACCTATTCAGAGTTTTTTTTAAATTATTTAATGTGTTTTGTATAATATACTACATTAATCTATTTCCTAGTATTAAATCAACTCTGCATTCCTGACATAACAAAACTTGATCATTAAACACTATCTTTCTTAGAGGTATCTGGATTTTGTATGGTACAAATTTGATAGGATATTTGCATCTGCATTCATGAGAAGAGAGGCCTCTACTTTCTGTTTCTCGTGACCCCCTTGCCTTCTTGCCCCATTTCTGTATCAAGGTCATGCCTGCCTCATGTAATGAATTTGGGAGTGCTCACTCTTACTTCTTCAGAGAAAGAATTCACATGGCATTGCATTACTGCTAACCCAGCTATCTGGTTGGGTCACTCCATCCTGATGTGAAAGTTCAAGGTCTCCCAGATTTGGCAGAAATCCTCAGGGTGAAAGCCAGCCTTGGAGCTCATCCACCTTGCAGGATTCTAGCTCTGCTTCAGCTTTGGCCTTTCAGATTCATTTCTTTTGTGTTAGCTCAGCAATGCACTTAGAAAGAATTTTTAAGTATATTTTTGGCAGCCTCTGGTTATTGTAACCAGGTGGTCTATTATACTGCCAGACTTGGAAATCCCAGGGGCTGTGTTCTCCTGATAACATCTGACCTGCCTTTATTTATAAGACCATGTCTCCTCAAACCCATCATCGTGTCTCTGGTACATAGTAGAGGCTCAGGTAATATTTATGAAATGAATAAATGAATACTACAAATGCATTAAATATATTTTGTTGCTGTCCTTGTAGTAATACATTATAATTTTACTAACATGCTAATCACCTCTGCAGCACTATCAGCTTTTGAAGGATGTGAAGCTGTTTATATCTGTTTATATGTGTTCTCATCCCCAACGTCTAGCACATAAATATACTGAATAAATGAGTGAATAAATATACAGATAAATCCATCTCTGTAGTTAATTTGAATATATGTAGGTTAAATTTTTACCCAGATGCTTTCTCATCTGCTACCAAATCGGTAATTAATGCAATGCAGGGAAACCAAGATGTAAATTATTGAATTCTGCAGCAAAGTAAATTTACTGTCATTTAATTGGGTGTATCTCCCGTTCTGTAGAGTTGCTTATGTAAAGCTCAGATAATTAAAAGCCCACAGTGAGTTGTTCCATAGCACTTCGGGTGCTTTTTTCCTTCCTGCCCCCAGGCAGCTAGTTTTTGGCAATATATGTCCACCTCACATGCATTATTTGAACAAAGTTATGCTTCTTGACAACACGCTCAGAACTTCACCACTGAAAGAGAGTCGAACAGTCCTGCGCCTGGTGGCCACCATGCCACACCTATCTCCTTACCAAAAGCTTCCTTCAAGTAGAAACTGGAGTCCTATGAGATAATTTTAAAAGCCACTGTTATTTGAAATAATGACTTCCCACAGTTTACTACTAAGAATTAAGATATCAAAAATCAATACCAATGAACACGTACTTCTCTGAAGGAAAGCAAATGCATGTGCAATAACTGACAGCATTCAGTATTTCTTTGCAGTGCTGGAGACTGAAGCCAAGGACACTTCACATCCCCAGTCCAATTTATTTATTTATTTTGACACAGGGCCTTGCTAAATTGCCCAGGATGGACTTGAATTTACAATCTTCCTGCCTTAGCTTCCTGAGTAGCTGGGATTACAGGTCTAGATAGAGCACTATCCCCCTGCCAGCATCCATTCTTAAAGGATATGTAAAACAGATCAGTGGCTGACTGACCCAGGAGTGTGTGCTCTTGCTCACAGTGCTGGGGATGGAACCCAAGTTCTCACTCCTACTAAGCATTCACTTTACCACTAAGCTACAGTCTACAGTCCCCTTCAGCGGTTTTCAAAGTTTGAAAATATCAAGATGCTTCTTAAACCTGAGAATTCAAGAGAAGATAAACCAACAAAATACATATTCACAGAACATTATAGAATCTTGCAGAAAATATGTGATCCCTAAAAAGGAAAAACAAAATTCCATGATAAAGCTTAGTTACCAAATCAAAATGATGATTTTCCTATGTATAAAATCATCAACAGGGGCTGGGGTTGTGACTCAGCGGTAGAGCGCTCACCAAGCACGTGTGTGGCCCAGGTTTGATCCTTAGCACCACGTAAGAATAAAGGCATTGTGTACAAGTTAAACAAATAAATAATTTTTTTTAAAAAAAAAATCATCAACAGTAGAAGAAATCCAAACAAATAACTTATTGTCACACAGTAAATTCATTTCATTTGCTAAATTTGCAGTAAATGTGTGATAATCTGAAGCCACACTTCTCTGTCCATTGTTGGATTTTCTTTCTTTTCCCACAGACCAACAGCACAGGGGGTTGGGTTAAAACACAAGCAGAAGAATGGTTCAATTTGGGGGAAAACAACACTCTTTCATAGAAATTATTTTTTAGCTGTTATGTCATGTGTACTATCTTGGCTCCATCTTGAGCTCCAAATAAAAGATTCTAATGAAACTCCTACCTTTAATAACTGCAATAGTGAATTTAGCTACCCGAAAAGTATTTAAAGTAAACCAATTTGCTCATTAATCATCATTACACTTGCAAGAGAATCAAGCAAATAACCTTTCAAAATGTTTCTAAGGTCAAACTTCAAATCACTCCTACAACTTTCAAATACTGAATTTTGAAAGGTAGTTTACAAATATATGCACACACTGTAGCAAGTTAATTAAAGTAGATTTTAATTACACCATTATTCAATTTATCATTTTAAAGTTACAAAAGCAAATGTGAACACTGATCAACTTCTATACAGCTTGGGGTGGGGGCATCAGTCTTAGGAAGGAACAGGAGCCATATGTGTTCCTTGAGCTAGGAAAGGGACACACTATGCAGTCCTACCAAGATTTGTTGGGAAAGGAAAGGAAAATTAGAAGTGTCCTTTATCCCAGTGAATATGTAGGAATAAACATATTGCAACACAGCAACTGTGGAAATATCAGAATTCATCTCCATTCCACAACTGCATGCTTAGTCCTCACTCAGGGGTATTAACCTAGGACTGAACCTGTATTTCAGATATACTCTGTATTTCCATACATTGTTTTAACCTCTACCCTAACATCAGTATGACTTTCACAGTTTACTTGGGTTTTTTCCAATACAATGACCAAAATGATCTTCTTATAAGAAACTCATGATAGTTTTTTATGTTTTTATTAGTGCATTATAATTTTACATAATTGTGGGGTTCATTCTGACATATTCATGAATACATATAATATAGTTTGCTTCATTTCAATCCCCAGTACTACCCCTTCCCTCTTCTCTTCCCCTACCCTGACTCCCTATCTCCACTCTATGGCTCTTCCTTCTATAATTTACTTTTTAATTTGGTGCATTATAGTTATACATAAAAGTGGAATTTGTTGTGATATATACACACATGCACATAATATAATTTGGTCATTTTTATTCTGCAGTTCCTTCCTCCCTCTTGATCTCCTTCCTCTCCACTGTTCTCCTTTCTATGAGATACCCTTTTTATAATCAATTCCTTACTTATCTCTAACTCCTGCATATGAAGAAAAACATTTGACCCTTAACTTTCTGAATCTGGTTTTCTTCACACAGCACGATATCTCCAGTTCCATCTATTTACCAGCAAATGGCATAATTTCTTCTTCATGGCTAAGTAAAACTCCACTGGGTATATATACCACATTTTCTCAATCCATTCATCCATTGAGGGGCACCTAGCCTGGTTCCATAACTGGCTATTGTGAACTGTGCTGGTATAAACATAGAATGAAGACATCACTGCAATATGCTGATTTTAGTACTTTTTGATCACCCTTTTTTGAGGTCATTCAAATTTAGGGGTTTCGGAGTAAGAGAAATTTTCTCCCTTTATTTGATGACTGCTATAGAAATGGGCTTTTCCCCCCTTACTTATGATAAAATTAGTAAAAATCAAATGAGTATGATTAGCAATCTCAGAGGATCACCCACTACTAGGTCCCAGCATCTCTCTACTAGTGCCAATTACAACTGGTGAATGCTCTCTCGCTCTTGCCATGCCACCTCTTTCTTGCAAACCTCTTCAATTTTATCAGCATTGACTGCAATCCATTTCCCTGATGGCTTTAATAATGTCCCAGCTCCCTTGGAATGCATATAGCAGGAAATGGAAATATGATCCAGGAATTTCAAATCTCAAACTGCAATTCACAGATCATTCTCATTCTCTCTCTCTCTCTCTCTCTCTCATCTCTCTCGTCCTTTCTTTGTCTAGAGCACCTGACAAATATAACAGATTAGGCAAGACAGTCTCTAGAACCTATTCTAAATGTTAAAAAAGAAAGTCGGATCAGAGTAGGAGCACCTTGACTATGAACTGCTGCAGCTTGCCAAGGTTTTGTTCCTCCTCGATTACTTCCTGCCCCTGTGAGTCTGAACTTAATCTTAGCATTCAGAGAAATGGCCCCATGTGAAGACTGAGCAGAAAATACCTAAGGAAAACGTCCCTGGATATTTTGTTATGAGATCGAAGCTTCATAAATCAAATGTAACACAGTCAACCCACACGCTTTATATTTTTTAAACATAAACAGTATTATGTGGATAGGAACTTAAAACAGAAAAACATAATTGGGCTTTTCTAATATCCAGCATATTCTTGATTACAGTTTATCAGCTAGGTACCCTTGAATATAGTTACAACTCAATAAATATTTCAAATTAATGAAGGCAAGACCCCAGTAGGAGAAGGCAGAATACAAAACAAGAATTGTGTCCACCTGGGTAATGACAGGAGAAATAAACACTGCCATTCCAGCAGGCAACATGTTTTTATTTTTGTTTTTAAACCTGTCTTCCCCTAGTTCCTTAAAACTACATGGAATACTATGGAGAAACAAAGTTATTGGGTAAATTGGAGGTTTTATCCACTACTTACTGAAGTCAGTAGCTAAGACCCACTTAGCATTCTTATTGAGGAAAAATAAATAACTCTGAGACGTCCTTGACATGTTTTAAAAAAGAAGATAAAGAAAAACAAGTTTTACTGCAAAAAAAATGCCTACATGCAATTTATATCTCAAGTAAAATATTTTAAATCTTCTTACTCAAGAGTATCTAATGATGAGACTTCCAGGCCTAAATTAACAGAGCCACTTCTCCTTGATACAGAAATAGGTTCCTATTGATCAAATTCAGCAGAGGGCAAACTAAGCAGTCTTGTCTGCCCATCTGTATGTGTTTTGCCAGCTCAGAATATCCCTAAAGAGGAGCAGAAGTGCTTGGAATCAATACTGTCCAATCCAATTTTTTTTCATAGCTATCAAAGAGAGTTCGGTAATTAAGAAGCAATTCCATTAAAATGTCTAGTACCTATACTATAATCAACAGGGACTCAGATGATTCCCTGTTTCTGAAATACTATTTATGTATTCACTTTGTATATCACATTTATATAACTGCCACATTGTCACCAAGCAAATAACAATTTTCTTTCTACCGGCTGAGCAGCCGAAGTTGCAAGTTAAGAGAAATTACTTTATATTGTTTGAGATTTGGGATTATTTTAAAGAGGACCACCCTGGGATTAAGAGGCTGGTGATGCAATTTAACTATTTTCATTAAGTATTTTAAAGATAAATGTCAATATGGGCACATTCAAATAACAAAAATTTTCCAGTTAAAGAATAAGTAAAGTTTTGATTTGATTCCTAAAATATACTGCAGAGTTAAAATAATGTAAAGAGCAGGGGTTCTAACCAGTTATAAAGCTAGTCACAATCAGCCTCTGTATGCCTGATATAATTTGAAGACAGGCAGATCAACATTTTTTACCTATTATTTACTTTATTAAAACATTGCAATAAAATATAGATAAAAATCATGTGCATATACTGATTGTTAGATTAATAACTCAAAAAGATTGAATCATTTTAAAATACGCATCACAGGCAACTATACAATGGCTACATTTTCAAAAGAAAAACTCTAGACAGCAGCCAAATACTTAATCTGAAAAGGAAAAAAGATATTGAAATCAGAACTGTACAGTCAAATCAATAAAACAGATGTAAGTATGTGTAAATTTTTATAATTTCATATAAATAAAATTATCAGACAAAACAGATTAGAAAAGAAAATTTCCATTTAAATACCATCATCCCTGGGGACAGGTGGGGGAAAACCATTGCAAAAATTCCTAATAATATGTCACTTTTTCAGATTATTTTATAATAAGTTGGAAGTGAAACTGTGCTCTAGAAACTTAAGGTGAAAAGATTCCAGGCTGATGAAGTTAAGGAAGTGTATAATAATAGATATTAACAAAATGCATAAATAAGATTAAACATTGTATAATCTCATCACTAAGGAAAATGCACTTAATGATAACTTGGGAAAATGCTTTTGCACATCAGTAATTTGTATAATTGTGGGGGGATGCTGGACATTCAAATCTCAATAAAGTGGGACCATCTGAAAATTGATTACAAATGAATAATGCATGTCTTGATTAATCTGTTCACTTTTTTAAAATTTTTATTTATAGTAGTATGTATTACAGTTCATACTATACATATATAGCATCTTTTTACACCAAACAGTTTGTATACAAAGTATATTCACAGCATTCGAGTCTTCAATCATGCATTTAGAATAATGATATCCGTCTTATTCAACCACTTTTTTCCCCCTTCCCCCCTTGCTCCCTCTTTTCCCCTCCCTTCCCTTTGACCATTATAGTGTTCCTCTAATCCTCCTATGCACCCTGACCCAACAATACTGTGAACTGGCTTCCTTATATCAGAGGAAACATTCGGTATTTGGATTTTTGAGATTGACTGATTTCACTTAGCATTATATTCCCCAACTTCATCCATTTACCTGTGAATGTCATTATTATATTCTCTTTTATTGCTGAGTAAAATTCCATTGTGTATATATACCACATTTTCTTTATCCATTCATTTACCGAGGGACATCTAGGTTGGTTCCACAACCTAGCTATTGTGAATTGTGCTGCTATAAACATTGAGGTAGCTGTGTCACTGTAATATGCTGTTTTTAAGTCCTTTGGGAATAGACCCAGGAGTGGGATGGCTGGGTCATAGGGTGGTTCCATTCCCATTTTCCCAAGAAATCTCCATACTGTTTTCCATAACGGTTGTACCATTTTGCAGTCCCACCAGCAATGTATGAGTGTGCCTTTTTGCCCACATCCTCTCCAACATTTATTGTTGTTTGTGTTCTTGATAGCTGCCATTCTGACTGGAGTGAAATGAAATCTTAGAGTAGTTTTGATTTGCATTTCTCTAATTGCCAGCGATGTTGAGCATTTTTTCATGTATTTGTTGATTAATCGTGTATCTTCTTCTGAGAAGTGTCTTTTCAATTCCTTAGTCCATTTATCGATTGGATTATTTGTTTTTTTGGTGTCAAGTTTTTTGAATTCTTTATATATTCTAGAAATTAGTGCTCTATCCGATGTGCATGTATTAAATATTTGTTCCCAGTTAGTTGGTTCTCTATTCACCTCACTGATTGTTTCTTTTGCTGAGAAGAAGCTTTTTAGCTTAAATCTAACCCATCCATTAATTCTTGGTAATAATTCTTGCGCTACAGGATTCTTGTTAAGGAACTTGGAAAGGGAAATGATGAAAACTACTCCATTTAAAATAGCATCAAAAAAAATAAAATACCAGGGAATCAACTTAAAGAAAGAGGTGAAGGACCTCTATAACGAAAACCATAGAAAACTAAAGAAAGAAATCGTAGAAGACCTCAGAAGATGGAAAGACCTACCTTGTTCTTGGATAGGTAGAATTAATATTGTCAAAATGTCCATACTACCAAAAGCATTATACAGATTTAATGCAATTCCAATCAAAATCCCAATGACATTTCTCAAAGAGATAGAAAAAGCAGTCATGAAATTCATCTGGAAAAATAAGAGACCCAGAATAGCGAAAGCAATCCTGAGCAGGAAAAGTGAAGCAGGCGGCATCACTATACCAGACTTTAAATTATACTATAGAGCAATAGTAACAAAAACAGCACAGTATTGGCACCAAAATAGACTAGTAGACCAATGGTACAGAATTGAGGACACAGAGACTAATACATATAATTTCAGCTATCTTATATTAGACAAAGGCACCAAAAATGTACAGTGGAGAAAGGATAGCCTCTTCAACAAATGGTGCTGGGAAAACTGGAAAGCCATATGCAACAAAATGAAATTAAACCTGTATCTCTCACCATGCACAATATTCAATTCAAAGTAGATCAAGGACTTAGGAATTAGACCAGAGACAATACACCTAATAGAAGAAAAAGTAAGCTACAATTTCCAACATGTTGGATTAGGCTCCAAGTTCCTTAACAAGAATCCTGTAGCGCAAGAATTATTACCAAGAATTAATCTGTTCACTTTTACACAGCAGAAACAACTGATAACACAGTTGCTCAAGTGCCCACTACATGGCTAGATTGACCAAGTCTTCAACATTGCAGAGAAGTAATTACAACAAAAGGGTCAAAACACTGGCTACTCAATCATTTTATACTCAGTTGAGTTACTGTACCCCTTCTACCACACCCAAATAAAAAGACAGAAAATAAATTGTTCTTTTAAAAATTTACCTAGAAGAATTGAGTTTTCATAATTCCACTAAAGCCTCAGATTGCAACTAAACACACATAACAAAAAGCCTCAGTAAAAGGGACTCTTCCACAATTATAGCCTAGCTTCACCACCTCACCAGGACAACTCAGAGCTTTCAGTATGAAATTCAAAAGGCTTACATTTAACCAGCAGCTTTTAAAAGACATTCAGACATTTTCCCACAATAATACCACTGGCCTGGTTACTTCTGTTTCATAAAAGCACGGGTTTTCTGTTTCCATTACAAAGCCAGCATCAAAAAGTTTGAAACAGACCTAAAATCCAACAGATGACCTGAGTTTGGATAAATAGTTCATACTGTTTTATGGTAAGGGCCAAGTTCTCCAACATCAACCCACTAAACTTTTCTTCCAAAACCAAACTGAAGCTATAAAAAGTACCCAATGATTCAAATTTAAGTCTTAAAAGCACCTACTTTCTCTTAAACATTTTTTTAACCTATCAATTAATTCTGCAGATGCAAACACATGGCCCACACTGTAGATAATCAATAAGGATAGATTGATGTTCAATAATCCCCTTGCAGTAATGAAAATATTGTTCTACAGAACTAGTGTTTATTGGGGATCCACTTACCCTAAGATCCCTTGCTTTATTTTGACACATTCTAACATCATGCAAAATCAATACCTTTTAAAGCCAAGTGGTCTTGGTTAATATACATTGGTAAAATTAGCAGTCATACTGACAAAAATGTAGAAGAGAAAGTTGATTCCTAAACCAGAAAGCAAGAACAATTTATATCACTCACCCTCCTACAGACAGTTAATTTCTTTCAGTTCAATTTATTTCATTATGTTAAAGATATTCTATACTCCTGTTTGGTGGGCATTAAAATAGATATCATAGATTTAGGTTTGAAAAAAATATCATTCCCTGATAATATCAGAAGTAGCAAGAATAAAAAAACAAGATGCAAACCAAATAATTAGCTACTGGAGCCAAAATCTTAAAATACCTGCTTTCCCACTATTCCTAACACTGTTCTCATGATAGGAAGATCAACTACCCATGGTGATTCACAGTCAAACTACCTGCAAATGGATCCCTCTATCCATTAAAAATGAATAAATAAATAAATGTTTTAATTTGTAAACAGGAAGCTCTGCTACTTTAGCAGATGTCCAGCCTAGTGAAGACAGAGCGTCACACAGGAGCAGATTTTAGTGTTATTATAATCAATGCAACTTAAAAACATTGATCTAACACATATTCAGTATTATGAATAATCATTGTGCTGCATGGTAATTAGAAATAAATGTGAAGCCAGTCACATAAATGACTATAATTAATGTTAGGTTTACATAGCAAAATCAAATTTTCATAGGACTACATTTTTCATTAAATTACCCCCAAAATCAATCTCTGTGCTCATGTTATGTCTGTGCTTTGTTTTTTGAAAAAGCAAAGGTCCCAAACTTTGCCCCTCATGACTGGTGGACACTGCCACCCTATAAAAGTATATCACCCTATTATGATTTCACTAATAGCCAAGAGTTAAGGTACATTTTGTTCTTATTAATATCCAGAGCCCTGACAGACAGGTTTCAAAACAGGACCTGGTACAACAGTCAATCCTGACAGCATCTATTGCCCAAAGAGCCAAGACAGTGGAAACTTGGAGGAGCTGGCTAGGGACTGGGGAATGGATGAACAAAGAGAAAGACCCTTCCCCTTTTCTCTCAGCCTCCCTCAAGGACCTCAAAAATTCCTTCCAGGGGCTGGGGTTGTGGTTCAGTGGTAGAGTGGTGGAGTACTTGCTTAGCATGTGTGAGGCACTGGGTTTGATCCTCAGCACTACATAGAAATTTTTAAAAATATATTTTTAAGTATGTTTAAAACAAATTTCTTCCAATGGTGAAGGTGTTCCAGCACCTGCTGTCTGACAAGGTCACAGCATAGGGAATACAGCCGCAAGGCCACTGTATCTGGAAACCAGAACCATTTGATTTAATAATGTTTTTTTTTATTATTATTAATACTTATGATGTGGATGACCAGAAATTTGCCAATTCCAAGGGAGAAAACATGTTGTTTGGACATGCAGGAATATTCCCAGAATGGGACTAAAAAACATAATTAAGAAATGTCCACAGGTGTGCAATGTTTCCCAAAGAAATGAATAACAACAACGTTTTCTTGAAAGTTCACAAAAACAAAATTACAGATCAAGATTTCTGGGAGAAACTTGGGCACCAGGAGTTGTTTGTCCCTCAGTTAATAATTCCTACTGAGCCTTTTGTTCTAGGGCCACAATCCTTGCAAAGGCCTAATTACAGAGAAAGAATTATTTTACCCACAGTACAGGGCCCACATACATAGCCTACTTGATTGAGGGAAGATTATGGTATCCTCCAACACACCCTCCTTTACCTTACACAGGATTTATGATGAGGATGGAAAACACATAGTTAATATTGATGGCAAATGGTTTGACATACCGGGTTGATTTACAAAACTTACCTTTTAGTCAAAGATTACAAAGATTTAAGGCCTGGTGCACTTTAACAAAAGAATAAAGAAACTCTGAGAAAGCAGTTCAACCAGTTTTATGAGAAAATAAATGTAGGCACTCATTAAAATAAATTTTAGAAGATATATTTTTAGAGTAATGTTAGAAATATTTCAGATTCTTAAGTCTCTAGGTGTATGGGTTTTTAGATGCTTTAAGATTATAGTTTATAAATTTTAGGTTATCATAAGCATAAGACTTAAGGGGACTTTTAGATGGGAACCTTAGATTAGAAATAAAGTACAGATGTATTTAAAGTTGAAGATTAATGATAGGTTGGGACACATAGAGTCTGGTTGCGTAGTCTGGCACCTGTTAAACAAGGAACTGTTGTATTCTGGGAGAATTACACATATCTAGAAACTGTAAATCAATGACATATTTTGTTAGAATGATTCTGTACCCATAATGAAAGAAAAAAATCATATAAATAAAGACCCAGAGAAAGCAGGATTAGCTTTCTCTCTGGAGATTGCTCAAAGAGAAGGAGTCCTCGTCCCATTCCTTACGCAGACGCCACTCATCCTTCAGGACTCCCTGGATCCCACCCCCCCCCCCCCGGAGGGGCTGGACCCCAGCATTCCAATAATACCCAACAGGGAGAATAAGATAAAGGGGAAGATGCCCAGAAAGGGAAGTGTCTTAAAGTAATTTATAAGACATTCTTTTCTATTTTAATGCTTTGATTAAACTTGACTCATAACTATAGATGGCAGAAGTTGACAAAGTCATATTTAAATTTTCCCAACTATTCAGAGGTAGAGATAAGAAAGGTTTTTATGAGGTGGGGGTGCTCTGTTGCGAATATAGTCGTCCTGTCCAGTTGATGTCCTGGTGTGGGCGGACTTCGACATTGTTATAATCAATGGAACTTAAAAACATTGATCTAACACCTATAACTATAACTGTAGGTTCCTGAATGAGCAAAGCAGCCAGTAGCTATAAGATGGCTTGTAGCTATAATAAAAATCTTAGTACCAATTTTCTGCTATTCCTAGTGTTACTGAAAGAACACTCTGGGTCTATTATTGGAAGGAAGGTAGATGGAGGATGGGCCTAGTTATTTGCTCTTTACAGTACTGAGAGACAATATCCGTGGTGTCTCTGGGCATCTGATATCAGTTTCTGTGCCAGCTTAAATTTCCAAGGTGTTTGTGTGAAGCTATGGTGTGGACATGGTTTGTCCTCCAAAGGTTCATATGCTGAAAGCTTGGTCCCAAGCATGGCAGTGTTGAGGTGGTGATGGGGGCTCCACCCCATGATGGGATGAATGCCTTCTCATGGGAGTGGGTCCAGTCTCATGGGAGTGGTTTAGTTCTCACAAGAGTGGGTTGTCATAAAGTAAGGCCACCCCATCTGTTTGTCCCCACCCCCTTCTGCTTACCTGTCATGTTGTGACACAGCCAGGGACCCACATCAGGATGCTGGTACAATGCTATTTGATTATTTCAGCCAAATAAACCTCTTTCCTTGATGACACACCTACCCTCAGGGATGTCAACTCAAAATGGACTAAGACATATAGCAAAGAGTCTTAGAAGGCAAAGATAGTGTTTCCTTTCAGGGCAAAGGTTAATCAGGTTTACATCCATTCAATTGTAATTTATTGGGGGTGTCTATCCTCAGGAGTCCTGGTCTATGCCAAAAATCCTTGTGACACAGCTTCTACCTGAGCCCATGGGACTTGGAGGAAGAGGAATAACTATAAAGCTCATGCCACCTGTCATACCATGAGTAAAGAACACAGGGCCTGTTGTCTTTTGCCAGTATGCATTAAATTAGGGCAAGCAAACTTGTTAGCTTGCAAGGATAAAAATCACATCTTCACAATTTTGGGGGGCAGCAGAGTAGAAATTTGCTATGGAATCTCCAATCTCCTCAAGAAAAAATTATAAAGGAATGTCTTATCCCAGAGCAGGTGGTTCAGGTGTGGAAGGGAGAATAAACAGCCAGGCAGCAAAGAATTCTCCAATATTTTGGAGGCAATCATATTCATATTCTCCTAAATAACTTAAAAATTCTCTTTAAGTGTACATTAGAAAAACGTGTTTTATTATAAGACAAGACTCCTTTTTAATTCCTGATAGAATAATCAGTAATTCAAATACTGTTAAGGCATTCAGGAAACTAGTACCTTAAAATTCACATTTTTAAAAGAGAACAGTGATGATACTGGAAATCAGATTTATCATTGCTCAAATTAATTTGCAGTCTGTCCACAAAATTAAGCTGAATGCTTTTCCTGTCAATGGATTTTGTCAATCTTTGGAGAAGAGAACTTTACAATTCTTTGGAGTAAGGAAAAATGTCTCCATCCACACTTGGGTTACCATTGGTGAGCTTCATCTTTTGTTCAGAGCACTGATTCAATGATACTGTTCCAAACATGGCTCTTTACCCTCAAGTTCTGAACCTCTACGAATTTAACAGGTTTACTATATAGACTGTGGCTGATGGTTATGTTCTCTTTGGTTAATTAACACTCTACAACATTTAATTCTGCATTACATAAATACCAGTAAAGAGAGTGAAAAATAAAACTAGATGCAAATTTTATGTTCATTGCAATGTGAAAATTAGGCCACAGAAAAAAATTCCTGGCTGGATTCAGAGTTTCCTTGTGCCAGCTAGAGCCTCGAAAAAAATGTTAAATTATTTTCCACCAATTCAACAGAGGTAAAAAAACGATCACATAAAACCAGACTAAACAAAAACAAGTCAATGAGGCTGCTACACATGAAGCTTTATAGAAATGAAGGACTGTCAAAACATTTCAAAATGTCAGAAATTCATTTAGAAATTTACAGTATCTGATAAAAAAAAAAGAAAGCCTTCCTAGCATAAATTTATTTTTCTGTAAAATTTAGTCCCAACCTTTCATTATCACAAAAATATCTGTCTTCTCAATTTCTAGAACTATAGCTATAATGTTAATTTGCAGAGCATAGCATCTGCCAGGGCTGTGTCCCTAGGTGCCTACTTGATTACAGTGTTTGAAGACGGCCTAGAAGGACAAAACTGTACACAAAAAACAATCAGCTCTGCACAAGACGGCTCTGCAGAATCATTTTTAAACATGCATAAATCAGAGATGCATTTGTGTTAGCTAATCACTACTAATGAGGCTTGAGCAGAGAATTCAAACTTCAATATTTAGCTAAAATTCTGAAGTGTAGCATCTGAATTAAATTAATACCATTGCTTAGAAAGTTAAGATAAGGCTTTTTACATTTTGCAATTTTCGTACAAACACTCAAGGTTAGGTAATATGGTATGACAACCTTTAGACTAAAACACAAAGAGATGCAAACACATCCTTGCTGATATCGAAAATTCAAAATAAGATTAAAAAAAAGAACAGCTTAATCCTTTTTGAGGATAAAGTTATATTACCTAAAAAACATCATTAGGGTTGTTATTTTTCTTTTTTTTTTTTTTGAATAGTAGAAAAATGAGTACGATGATTATCATCCATCCATTCATTTTTTCCCCTCTAATATCAGGTGATGTTTAATATGTTGGAAGAAATAATGATCTATGAAACATGAAAAACAGAGAGAAATAAAATAGCTTATAGGTATAGCTGCTGCCACAGAAGGCTAAATCTGCTTCCATAATGCTGTTTAGATATGGCAAAAATTGAACACTGAATCCAGCTGAGACCTCCACATGGAGGTCTGAAGTGTCCCCATTGTGACTCACGAGCCACAGTCAGTGTTTGTCTAGCATGGGTATATTTGCTTCCCGCCCAGACTGTTTTGCCAGTATCATAATTTCTCCTCTTTAGCAGAGATGCCAAATGCTCTATGACGGCTACAACTGCACTTTTGGCCACATCTATTTCATAATGAGCAAGGACAGTCACTGCCTTTTCTTTAGCAAAGAAAATAGGGCTACAGCATAATTTCTTATTAATCATAGGCACTATTTCTATGGACAGGTTAGCCAAAAAGCCTCTTGGGCAATTTGTATGCTCAAGACAATCATCTCAACTTCTTGTGGAACTGGTAAATATTTGCACTAAAAAATGAAAGAGAGATGGCCAGTCTCTAGGGTATGGGAGAAAAATACTCAATAGTCATTCAAATCCCAGCCAGCAAAAAGAGCTTCATGGTAGGCAAGCAGGGGGTCTCTATTCAATACAAAAATGTTTAAAGCCATCTTTATCTAAAAATAAGCAGATCTCACAATAAGTCTGTGAAAAGTCAAATATGGTGAGATTTCTCACAAACATCAATGTTCTGTTGAGATGAATAGACAAGTTTTTAAATAAACCTCAAATCATAAAGTTCCTATGGCAAATACCAGTGGGAAAACAAGAAAGCAACAGTCCACCAAAGAGGCTTATAATACTGACAAAAAGCCAGTTTTACAACCCCCTCCAAAAATGTCTTTATATCTCTCAGAAAGCAAGTTTCCAGATTCACTGAGCTACCACTGAGCAAAATAGTTGTGTGAGGTCATCAGGCAAGTTCCCTATATGACTACTAGTTGCGTCTTTGGGAACAGAAGGTGTAACTACGGGGCAGGGATAGGAATAAAAACTTCCCTCTCACCTGGGTCTGCTCTTGATGTGATTTTAAAAATCTAGGGGATATACTCTATCTGTAGCTCTCCTAAGGCCAATTAGAGCTTTAACAAACAATATAATGACAAGCATAACACTTGCATCATGCAGAAATTTCAACTTTCAAGTTGCATGATCCGTTTTTAGTAGGAGAAGGGCAACAGAAGTCAGGCAACACTGCTCAATGTCTTTGGAAACTGTTCCTAAGAAGTAAGACTATTGTGATTAAATAGCTAGATCACATTCTCTTTAGTAAAGAACATGAGGATTTTTATAGTCTTCTGAAGATTTAAATATACTTACCCAGATAGATATGTATAGATATATACATATTGTATGTATACATGTGGTGACATGTACACACAGGGGTATGGTCTCCTAAATATAAATGTGTTTGTTTGTTTATTTACCTACTTATTTGAGATTTATCATGAACCCAGACAATAAAGGGTTTGGTAGCATTATTTGGTAACAGCGTAGCCATCGTTCACAAAATGGAGCACAGTAAGGAATCTGGAAGCCTGAGTCCAAAAAGAATCCTCCCTTGTAGAAATTCTGCAAGTGTTGAAATCATTCAGACTTGTAGCAGACCCATGAATATTATTTCTCCTTGATTTGCATTGTGTATATCATAAAGCAAGCATAAGCATTGTCTTCCTGGGTGGAAAGGGAGAGGGAGCATTTTGGACAACAGTTCATACTCAGCATGACCATATACAGAGCTTTTAGACTACATCTATTCAACTTGATGATGAGAAAAAGGGGAACTAAAACTATTACTCATCCAAAAATAGATGCTCATTCTGTGCCTGCTAAAGCGTTAGGCATGACATACAAAGATGAACTAAACAAATAGCCTCTTCTTGGTCCTATGGAGACAAACTCAATTCAGTACAACTTAGGTGCTACGGAAGAGCTACAGGAGTGGATAGGAGGAACACTCAGTTGAGAATGCTTATGTGGGAAGGGTCCCCAGGGAGGCTCTCTGGAGTTGAGTCTGAAAATTCCAGTGGATGAGGAGGAAGGAAAACTGCAGGAGCATTAGGTGAAGGGAAACAGCATAAGGGCAGAGAGCACTATTCGTTAGAAGGCCATGTGGCTTGGGGTGGCTCAGAGCATTTCTGAGTATTTATTAGATGTCCTTCCTGCAGTAGATATTAGAAATACCCAGAAGACAGCTGGGTGTAGGGGAAAATGAGGGCTGAAAGTGAGACCAGAGGCAAACAGATGAGCAGTGGGTGGTATTCCAAGTATCATGGTTTTCAGTTGTAGATGCTCAAAAAAAGGGGGAGAGGGGGATGATAAGTAAGAGGAAAATATGATCATTTTTGCATTAGAGAGGCATTTTGGTGGTGTATATGAGGATGGTGACAATGATTGATTAAGAAACAGATACAATTAAGTGGGTCTACGTCTACGTAAGGAAGTACAGAATATAAGGCAGTAAAATGTATGTGTAGTGGGTGGATTTTTTAAGGGACCCCAGAAGCTTTGTGCCAAGAGAGCAAATACATTATGTAATCCTCAAGGTTTTAGGCCAGAACTAAAGGTAAGAGGATGTGGGAAGGGTAACAGCTCTGGCTTCCACAGCTGCATTTGTTGCACCATTGATAGCTAGGCCAAGGGTCTCCACAAGATGCTGGTGTGTTCGGGGAGGAGAGCTCCACCCCCCAGTACAGGGAGATGGGAATGAAGGAAGCACAGGCTCCGGAGGGAGGGTACCCAAGGGCAGGCCTTCTGAGAGCGGAGGATGAGCCTCAAGGGGAGGAAGGCTGGCGTTGAAAGGTTCTGCATAGGGAGAATGCACAGGCTGAGGACTCTGTGACGTCAGTGAGCTCTGCCTCAGCTGGTAAACCTGCTGAAGAGGTCTGAAGTAGAAGTGGACATCTTGCTGAGTGTCCCCCTCTAGGAACCAGGGGGCGCCACGTCCACAGATGAGAACGGAAGGCAGGGTGGCCAGATTACCATAGGACCACCTGACAAGTGACTACTGGAATAATCTAGATAGTGAGGGCTGTTGCTAAGAAGTGGACAAGCTGGAAATTGCAGAGGAAGAAGAGGACAGGGGGAACCCCTAAGAGAAGAGAGGTGTGGAAATGAGAGGACTTCAAGGATACTGCCAGATAATGACATGGATGATGATCTCACTAACTGAACTAAGGAACTAGGAGCAAGGCCACCTGCAGGGGGTAAACTGCTTGCTTTCTGTATTTCAGCTTCCCTCCACATCTACAGAATGAAGGAACTGTCCTAGGGGCTCCCAAGGTCCACTCCAGAGCTGGATGACTCCACAAATAAGCATTCCTTGAGAACATTCCACTTTCATCTAATGGAGCTTACCCACACAGATCTAGATCTCCTGGACCCACCAACATGCTTGTTCTTTCTCACTGCCAAAGATGTGTATGAATCCAGCAAGAAAAAAAAAAAAACAGAAAATTGATAATGAAGTCCAGTGTGAAGCTGTTGGGAGGGCCAGTCTCTTTTAAGAGGGTGATCGCACTACAGACCTTATCAATTACTTTCCAAAACCATTCTGAGAGGGAAAAATATTACCACTTATAACTTCTGCATTGGTCCTCTCACATATAAAGAGGTTTTTTTTATTAAATGGCAGGGATCATACAAAAGTATGAATACTCAAAGGTGTTAGCTGCACAGGTCAATATGCATAAGATTCTATTGATTAAATGTAACCTCAGCTCATTGGTCTAAAAAATAATATACATAAAAACTTTTACTTTAGAACTTTTTTCAAAAAAGTATATACATTAGTATTTATATTCAACTTATATGAATTCTAAAACCAAAAAACCTCTTAAACAATTTAGCATTGTAATTTTAAAATTATTATTATTTTTACCAAAGTTATATGGAGGGAAATCTACATAATACAGTATACTCTCATGGGGCTTGTTGTAAGTCTATAATAAATATTGCTTTGCTACTAAGGGATTTTAGTTGCTCTTTACAGGAGGTATTTTGGGTTTACTAAGGTATTCATCATCTATAAGGCTTCACACTATTTTTTAAAGTATAAATTTTAAATACAAATGAACAAAACTCATTTGGGTGTCACTTACTCTGGTCGCCAACACTGATGTCAAGCCTCCCTTGACACACTTTTTGCCCAACTGATTGTTTTATTTCATAAAAAACGTAATAGCTTCAGTGTTTTCTTCTTCAGTAAACACTAGGTGATACCTGGTTCAGTGCTTTTCAGCACAAAATTACACTGAAGAAAAGCCAATGTAATAGGTTTGACCTATTATTTTTACCTATTTCTTTCCAATTTCCACAACCCATTGTACCATTGAGCATCTCTAATGTGGGGTAATTCATTTCTGACTCTCTACAATTGACCCCTAAATACGCCGAGGTCGTTCACTATACTTGATACCCCCATTTTTTAAACAACTTCTCACATTTAGATTATGTTTTATTTAGACAGAGAATAGTGTGCTCTAAATCTTCCGATCTTCAGAGAATATGTTTACAAGATTCAGGTGTAGTTTGAAATGAAAGAAAAAGAAAAGAAAAGAAAAAAACTTCAAAAGTGCTGTTTCAGCACAAACCATCCATTCTATCTATTTATAAGAAACTACCAGATGAAACCTTTGGTCTCACATCACTATCCTGAGAGATGTCACATACATAAATAGCAGAGTAACAATATCTGTTTTATATACCATATAATTGTATACTTTATCTTGCTCAAATCTTTTTATTCCTCATAAAAAGGTGAACTCTATACTAAACTTATTCCCACATAAGAAACACTATTATTTAGGTATCATACTGAACTCAGAAAGCACAGAATAAAATGTCATTTATGCACAAACCCACTTGTGTTCCATTACAAAAATAAAAATGGTAAGATTTTAGCATTAAGAAATAGAGATAGATTACTCAATTATTAGGCTGTATATGATACTCAGTTTTTGTTCAACGTACATAAGCAAGAGTAAGCCCTCATTATTGAAGTAAATCTTAATTAAACATGTAACATGCATTAGTGGAGAGTGTTATTATGATGAAGACTCTCCTAGAGAGTCTCACAGCCAGGTTAACATATCACATGTTACAAGCTCTTCCTCTGGTCAAGCCCAGGTGGCCATAGGTCTAACTATGTCAGGTTGAATAGCACTTCCCTTCAAAATCCCTGACACCTATTAGATTAGATAATTAATATTGTAAGTTCGATCAAAGTCCATGATTTAAAAGCACATAGCTCAGAAGGATCTATAATACAAAGAAGAGGTATCTCTCATCCTTGCCCCCTCTCCATTCACTCAGCTGGTATGGAATTCTGTAAGATGGGAATAATAATAGTGCCAGTTGTTCATATGTGAACATCTAGAGCAGTGTTAGAATCATAGCACACGCTATGTACATATGTTTTGTGATGACCATTAATTTATAGTATCGGGACCATCTCAAGTCTAGAATGGCTCTATTTGGCCCTAAAACTAGAATTAACTCTTTGCCTGCAGGTTAACTTCAGAAGCTGTACACTAGTAGGGAGAACTTATTTTATTATAGCCATGGGGAAAATGTTCATTTCTCCATTCAAGGAACAAATATTTACCAGGACCCTGCTAAAGGCCAGACACTGCTGAATACTGGGAGCAGAGTGGTGGACAAAGCCATGCTGGTAATTACATTCTAGCAAGGAAGAAACAACACGTAAAGCAAAGATGGCTCCATTTTAAGCAGCCATTGATGCCATGGTTCCCCTGTTATGCCCTGTGAATTTGGAAGGAAAGTGTTCAAAGAATCATTTTGTTGAAATCACACAATTGCTTAAAATTAGCCTACATTTTCGTTTGCTTCATATTTGTATGATGCTTTCCTGCATGTTTTTCCTTTCTCCCTTCTTGTTGAGACAACTACACCCTTTTTTTAAAATATTGCTCCATATATTGTTTGATTTCTCTCTCTCTCTCTCTCTCTCTCTTTATTTTTTTAGTTGTAGATGAACACCCAGTATCTTTATTTATTTTTATGTTGTGTTGAGGATAGAACTCAGTGCCTCACACATGCAAGGCAAGCGCTTTACCACTGAGCTACAGCCCCAGCCCTTGATTTCTTAATCATCATTTGAATTGCAGTAGTTATTCCTATTTGGACCTTGATTCTTATAAAACTGTTTGCTTTACCTAGAGCTTCATTGTTGATTTTCTTATACACCATTTCTTTTTGATAGTCTCCAATAGTAGTTCATACCCCCACATCTTCACTTGTGTTTATGATATTTTTATCCCTTCAGTGTTCTGTTAACAAATTCCCTGGAATAAGAGGAGGCAAAACCATGTGTTCAGTCTGCCATCTTGGGCTAGGCATCCCCTCTTCTTTGTTTCTATATGAAGAAAATCAACTTTTAGTCATAAAGGAAGAAAGAAGACACAAATAGGTAACACTAGGCTGAAAAATTCTTACTAGTATAAATGGAGCATATTAATACAGTGGTCCCTCCTTATCTGTAGAAAATATATTCCAAGATCCCCAGGGGTTGCTGAAGCTACAGATAATACTGAAAACTATATGTACTATGTTTTTCCTATATGCCCTACATCAATGCCTCACATGTCCTTCCATGTTTTATTCCTTGGTGGCTCTTTCATAGTACTTGTCATGAAATTTGGAACCTTTATAAAGTAAAATAAAGGCCACCTGAACATGAGCACTGCCATATCCCAACAGTCATTCTAATAACTGAAATGGCTACTAAGTGGCTAATGGATGGGTAGTGCATACAGTGTGGATACACTGGAAAAAGGCATAATTCATTTCCCAGGTGGGATGGGGCAGGATGGCATGAGAATTCATACTGCTACTAGATTGGCACATACTTTGAAAGTTAAGAATTGTTTATTTCTGGAATTTTCCATTTAATATTTTCAGACTAATCTTGATCATGAGTAACTGAAACCTTAGAAAGTGAAACAACAGATAAGGGGGGGACTACTGTATATCAGCATCAGTATCAGCACCAGGTTATTTGAAAGTGCAATAATTCATCATGCCCAGAAGACATTTCTAGTTATTCTATTTTTGTCTGATTCTTGTATACCCATCTAAAGCAAAAGTTGAGCACTGATAGCCCCAAATGATACAGACTGGCTGATATGAATTTATCACATAACTGGAATCCTCGTTTTTTGCAGAATCACCTGATTACATTGCTATAAAAGCAGCTCTGACTCTGGGTCACCACAGACCTCTGTAATGCCTACCCACATAACTAATTTAGGACCAACAGTCACATTATGCCCATTCTGAGCCAGGCATCATTACACACATTTAAATACCCGAATTTAGTAATCTTTACACAAATCAAGGTTCACAGGAAACTGAGGCACAGATAGTTCAAGTAATTTTCCCTGGTCACAGAGCTGCTAAATGCCAGAGGCATGAAGTAAACACAGAATCTAGTTCCAGAATCTGTGCCCTCACTCCATATGCATGCTGTCTCCTCACTGTGATTTACAATTAGTTTTTTTGAATTGTTTTACAAACCACTAAACATATGTCCCTTTGTAATTATAGTTAGCATTTTCTCCCACATGACAAAAAGAACCATCTTGCTATAATTTAAGAGATTCCCACATCCTGTCTAAAATTAATATCTTGAATTTTTATACTTTCAGAAGCACTCACACAATATTTTCTGGATGGATCTTAATAACAGATCTATATGTGTGTTATTATAGGTTCCTAATGGATAAAAAGGACAAAGCTCATGAACTAGAACCATAGCATTCTAGTTCCTATTCCATTGTTCTTTCTACTAAAAGATGTTGCCTATATACAAACACAATTTCATGGAAAGTACTTAGAGGTTACATATAACCACATTGTTTTAAATCAGGGAAGGCCTCAGAATTCTCAGCCATTCCACCACATAGATGATCTCTCAAGACTCTTGAGATGTTTCCTTAGAATCACCTACAAGCATTACTGGTCTGGAACCATTATTAAGTCTTTGAATGGAGTCAATATGTTTTTACTGAGGGATCCTCATTGTAAGCCAACTCCTCTGGTTAAGAAATGTTAACAATGAAATGATGAATTACAATAGGTCAAACAAGATCCAGGGAGAGGAGAAGAGAGGCAATGACAGGGAAAGACAGACAGAGAGAGAAGAAAGCACAAGTTAGATCTGAATATGGATTCTGGTTCCATTGTTAACTAGCTGTGTGAACTTGGATAAGTCATTTTACCTTCTTTGACCTTATCTGCAAAATAAGAACTTCACTCGAGAATATGCAACATAGAGAAATGCTAAGAGTCCAAGGTTTTTATGAGAATATGATTAAAATTCATGCATGTTCTAAACCTTTAGAAAGCTCTTGCTCCAAATACCAAAGGTAGAGCAGAAAGGAAATCAAATTAGTACACAATGAATAGAGCATATTAAGACACAAGAACCTGCGTGAACTGAAAATAGACATCAGTCCCAGGACACAGTAGAGTATATATTGAATGAATGAACAAGTGGCAAGAAATATGTTTAGAGTAGTGAAACTCTTAAAAGATGAATGTTGCTGACATTTGTAAAGAGTAAGAAGTCATGACATCATAACAGAGTGTCCCCCAGCGAGTTCACTGTTGAAAGTGTTACTCCTCCCTAAGACAGGTTGGAGATTTCCAATAACATTTGTCTGTGCCTCTGACTGTCAAAGGAATTTATTGTGCATTTACACAAGCAAGAAAGAAAAATTAGAAAAGAGACCAATCCTCATACTTTTTAACATGAGGAGTATCCCCAGTAGGGTTTCTGGGAAAACAAAAGTTCCCCTAAAATAATTTAAGCGCCTTTTCATCAGATGTATTGAACTGTCAGTAGCAGTTCCCTTTTCCCTAGCATATTATGTACTGACTACAGCAAGAAAGAGACTGAACAAGAAAAGACAAAGGTTTAATCTAGAGAAATAAATCTATCTTTGCATTTGAATGTCCCCTTTAGTTCTGACAACAGATGTGGATAGTTCCTATCAGCCTTGTTTCTGATCACATGTTTTCACCCCAAATGGTCATGAAGAATCAGAGTTGTCAAGTCCTCTGACTTTAATTCAAGGATTTAAGCACCCCAGCGTGCTCAGGGCTCCAGCAGCCCTTCTAGCATAAGGATGCTGCAGAGATGGTGGGGAGGAGCATAGAAATGAGAAGTGTTCATAGTTTTTTTCCTTGCCCTCAGAAAATGTAAACTCTTGCAGGCAAAAAGGTCTTAAGACAAAACACTGAAAAAGCTGAATGATGAAATGGAGCTGCCGGTACCATGAGAGTAATGGGTAAGCGTCTTGGGGAAGAGCATGAATGCCACGGGATGGAGGATGGAGAAGAGAGAGATCACTGCATCTGGTGGTCAGGAAGATCTGGTGGTCAGGAAAGAGAAAGTTCCCAAGGTCATGCAGGGAAACAGGCCTGGTGTGGATGTGCATAAAGAGGGGAGGTATCTGGTGCTGGCAGACTCAGAACTCAGAGATCCGCACTAAGAGGAGCTGGTTAAGAAGACAGGGGAATGGAGCATGGGGTGGCTTCAGGTGTTAGAGAAACACTCTGTTGGCATCCTTGGCAATTATTTTGGCTTTCAGGAACACTGCCCTGAAGTCAGTTCCAACAACATATCCATGAGGAACAAGAAAGGTTAAAAGAGGGCAGAACAGAAAGGACTTTTTCTCCCTTTAAAATCCTCCACCTAGAACTTTAGCAATAAATACATTTAGGGGTTCACTGTAGCTACAGGGGTTTGTTAGTGAGCAAGGGACTGGGTGGCTTCAACAACAGAAATCTGCCCTCACTGTTCTGTAGGCCTGTAGTCTGAGACCAAGGTTCTGTCAGCAGGGTTCTTGGCTTGGTCTTCCCTCCTGGTTTACCGAGGGCCATTTTCAGTAAGCATCCTCACAAGCCCTTTCTCTGTGAACATATGCATCTTGTGTCTGTTTATGTGTGCACATTTGCTCTTCTTATAAGGACACCATAAAATCCAATTAGAACCCACCCTGATGGCCTCCTTTTAACTTGATCACTTCTTTGAAGGTCTTATCTCCAAATACAGTCACATTTTGAGGTAACAGGGGTCAGGGCTTCAATATGATGTCAGTGGGAAAAAATATTCCATTCATAGCTGAGTGCGGTGGCGCACACCTGTAATCCCAGCACTTGGGAGGCTGAGGCAGGAGGATCATGAGTTCAAAGCCAGCTTCAGCAATGGCAAGGCACTTAGCAACTCAGTGAGACCCTGTCTCTAATAAAAATACAAAAAAGGGCTGGTGATGTGGTCCAGTGGTCGAGTGCCCTGAGTTCAATCCCCAGTACAAAAAAAAAAAAAATATATATATATATATATATATATATATATATACACATATATATATATTCCATTCATAAGAAAGGTGTGTGCATTTTTTTAATCATAAGGGAAATGACACAACTTGCCTGGTATGGGGAAGAAAACATAATAGATAGAATAGAAGGTGAAATTTAACATAAAAATATGGATGTACACAAAAGAACATATAAATACATTCCAATGTAAAGTTAGACTGCAAAATCTTGTGAGACAGGGGAGTTACAAATTTAGATCAGGAAATGATAATGTTGACCTTCAACTTCCACTCTACAGGACTATGAAATATCTCAATAGATAAATTTGGTGGTAAGGCTTTGGTTAAAACAAATGGCTGGTTCCTAGAAAAATGTAAGGCTGAGCAATGTAAAAGAAAGAGCCATGGATTAAGGTTTGGGTATTCTGGCTTCTAGTTTCAGGCAGAAGAAAAAGTATCCAAAGAGAGTGAGAAAGGTAAAGGGGAGAAGAATCAGGAAAGAGCAAGATCACAGATGCCAGAGGGATCAGTTCCAAGGAGAGTAGAGCCAGGCACCCACAATTGTGAACGATCAGATAAACAGAGCCCGGGAGGACTCCATTCTAGATAATGCACTTGGACTTCATTCATGACCTTCAGAAAAGCAAAGTTAGTCAAGCTGAGATCATTAAAGGCAGATGTAGCGTTTTGAGATTCCGTGCTTTTATAATCATGTCAAAATGGATTCTACCACCATGTATAATTAAAGAAAACCAATACAAATTAATAAAAAAAAAAGAAGTGAAATGGGAAATCAAGTACAGAGAATGGGTGATTTTTTAAAGTCCAACAGAGAAATATAGTGGTAGCTAGGTTAAGACTGGACAAAAAATGTTTTTTTGTTTTGTTTTGTTTTGTTTTGTTTTTGGAGGGGGGGTTCTGTTTGATGGTAAAGATCAGACTAGAGCTTGTTAACAGGTTGAGGAAATGGACCTCACCTGGAAATGGAGTGTGAAGGACCAAAACATTGAAGGAATCGTCCTTCTAGTCCAAGAGCATGGTGGGACCCTCCTGGTGCTATGTTCTCCTCACTTCTGCCCTCTGGGCTGAGAGGTTAGTTGGAATGCAAACAACTGACCTAACTTATTTGTTTTAATGCTCATATGTTCATGCTTTCTGGGCATGCACAGAAAAAGGAGCCCTAAATGTCCTTTGAGAGTCTGGAAAGACCTTGGAAAGGAGGGATGTTGGAGCTGAAATCAGCAAGATGGGCAGTTGATCAGGCCAACAAGATAGAAGAAGTTTTTTATACAGATGAGTCTGAAAAACCCATGTCAGGAAAAAATATAGCCAGACTCCATGAAGAGGTTCTCCTAGAAAATAATGGAGACACTTCTCTCTCAGAGAGGAAGTAAGGAAACATGTAAAAAGATATGGTCAAGATGTGAGAATGAACAGTGGGGAAAGAAGGACAGTTGATGTCTAGGGTCTCCACTATCTCAACTGTCTCTGAAACTACATTGCTACTGGTCAATTTTAATCACTACATTTTGAATTTTCACTTTTAAAACTACCAAAGCGTTTCAAAGGATTGGTCATCATCAAGTATTGACAACCTCAGAAAAGGAGAAAATAAAATGGATTGGGGCTGACACTTGCTGGTAGTATTGAGAATTTACTTGAATTTATTGATAATTTAGTAAGAGGGGCAAAAACTTCAAGACAGGCAAACAAAAATGACTTTGTCAATCAAGGCAAATAGTTCCATTTTAGATGCAGATATTATTTGACCAAGAAAGAAGATATCAACTCTATAATTATTTCAATATACCTTTCTTGTAATTTGTGAAGAGAATTAGCCATAGGGACCAATCATCTTACAGGAGAGAGAAAACAAAAACAAAAATATTAGCATGCAAATCAGAATATAGGTATATAGATTAAGAAACACTCAATTCCCATAAATTAATTAAAATAAAGTTAATCCTATCTAGGGACAAGATCATCCATAAAAGCTCAGAAAGCAGTATGGAGAGCTTAGAAGCATGGATCTTGGAGAGCTGACAAGGTCAAGAACAGGTAAGAGAAGAGTCAGGGGTGACAGCAATAAGAAAGGACTGTGATGTCACATAATCTGTAAGACTTCACAGTGCCCTCACAAGCTTGTCTTCAAGTTTAGGTGAACCTGACCTTTATTTGGAGGCCAATCAATTATACAGCTGGAGGGCATGGATGTTCAAGGAAGCCACTGGGCTGGACAACTAAGCCCAAAGCTGATTCAGCCACTGCCAAGGAGGGAGGGAGCAGAGACCATCACTGTGATAACTAGATTTGATGTGCAGCAAAATAAGAAAAAGTAAATCTAACCTATGCAGTATATTGGTCTGCTATAGCTTCTGTAGCAAAGCACCACAGCTGATCCTAAACCAAGAACAATTTATTTTCTCACAATTCTGGAGGCTAGAAGTCTGAGTTTTGGAGGGACACAATTCAAACTACAACAGATGGTATTTACAGGACTCTTTAAAATGTACCAGGTAATCAATCTTCTAACTACATTTAGTTTTAGATATATTTGCCTATCTTTGAAAAATGAGCAATGTTTGGATGATGTTTTTCTCCATATAAAACACCACCTGGCCCAACTGAGGAGCTAGAACATAGGCATAACCTGGTTATTGACTCTTTCTTATCAGAACTGAGACTCTTATTATATCTCACTTGGTACAGTTTGGATGGTAAATGTTCCCCCAAAGGACCACATGTTAAAGTTCGGGTCTCTGGGCTTCTATGAAAGGTGGTAGAACCTTTTAACAGACAGTCTAGGCTGGATGCAGTGGAACACACCTGTTATCCCAGCAGCTCGGGAGGCTGAAAGCGGGAGGATCGTGAGTTCAAAGCCATCCTCAGCAATAGCAAGGCACTAAGCAACTCAGTGAGACCCTGTCTCTAAATAAAATACAAAATAGGGCTGGGGTGTGGCTCAGTGGCCAAGTGCCCCTGAGTTCAATCCCGGTACCCCCCCAAAAAATAAATAAATAAAAAGATAGCATCTAGTAGGAGGTATTTAAATCATTGGGTATATGCCCTACAAGAAAACTGGGGGGCCCTTTCCCACTCCTCCTTCTTTGCTTACTGGCCATGATGTGGACCTTTTTGCTCTGCTGTGCACCCCTGCCATGATGTGCTGCCTCGCCACAGGTCCAAAGCAAAGGAGTCAACTGACCTAAACTATGAGCCAAAATAACCCTTTTTCCTTTATAAATTCATCATCTCAGATATTCATTATAGCAACAGAAAGCTGACCAATACACATTATTATTCCTCAAATAAATACATAGACCACAGAATCAGTGAAAAACGCTTCTTTAAAATAGAGCAAATTTATTGTGTGGTTTTGGCTAGTTCCCAAGCTTCATTTTTTCTTACTATTTATCAGCCAATAGGCCTGCCTAGGATTTAAAGCCAAACACAAGGGGAAAAATTACCATGTACTCTTCACTTACGATTTTCAATATTTTAAAAAGAGCTTAAAGACCTTTTATTTTATACATTTGCCAGTAATTGTCTTTATAGTTTTATTGGTATTAATTTCATACAACCCATTTAGAATGTCAAGCCACATATGCAACTTGGTAATAAAGTTATTATTACTTCGTAGAGATATAATTATAAGTAATTTTGGTTCTCTCATTTTATCCTCTCACTTTCTTCTCATTTCTGCCTACATTTTATAAGAATGAAGATGAGTTTGCTGACCTTTAGCTAAAGAACATTTAGTATGAAGATGATTTCATCCTGGTTGAGGCCCGTGAAACTTTTATTTTCCGGCACCATTAGCTTTTTCAAAGTAAGTCTGATTAAGGAAGTCTAATATTACTGCATTACAAATAAACTTCTAAACTCAGAGAAGAACACAAACACTACAAATAAGTAAATAATTCAGATGATATGGGGTCCTTTTTAGCCAATGAACCATGTTGCAATACAATGGCCTTTTCCTTTATTAACAACATGCTAGAGAATATATTATTTAAAAGAAATAACAAAGGGATAGAGGAAAAATAAAACTTCTCATTGTTTGCTAAAGATCTGGTGACATACATCATCAAATATAATACTTTAAAAAAGTTTCTCAGTATTAGGTGAGAAATTTAAAATATGTAGCAAACATAATCTATACCACTAAGGTAATTTGCATATTTCTACAGGCTTCATTAGTTATGCTTTGAAAGCCTTTGTGAATTTATTAATTCTTACATGAGACAGAATCCTAGCTGGCCCTTGTAAGAAAAAGGTGTCATTTTGGCAAATATTTTAATTCCAAATGTAGACGGCAAAAGGAAAAAAATGCAGAGGTCCTAGTTCTTAATTGTGTGCTGGGGAGGGGACAGAGTAACACTCCCTCCTGGTTGGAAGAATTGGAACCTGCAAACTTAAAACAGGGAAAGCCCTCACTCACCACAAAGTCTGTGCTGTGGGGGAAGGAATTAGAATAAGCAAATCGACAACTGAGTCATACAAACGCAAAACAAAGAAAATGTAGTACAGTGGGAACTTTGAGAAGGTGGGGTGTGAGGAACTAAGTTGCCCTGCAAGAGATGATCTATAATATACAGACTCTAAATGCAGGCATATAATTGGAGAAACAGACATCATCATCTACTGCTTGTTCTTGTGGGCAAATGTTTTGCTTTTTCCAAGCTGTTTGCAGAGCCTGAGAATACACAGATGGCAGAAGAGCTCTGGTCTCGAACCTCACTAGGCTTCAGAACGCTCGGCATAGACTGTCCAGCAAAAATTCAACACATGGCATTGTATAAAAATGATATAAAACAGATGATGTCAAAATTAAAGGATGCTTCCTTTGTCTTTGTAATTTACAGGAAGAAGCGAGGAAGTTTAGTAACATAGAAACTTTGGGAGAGAAAGATTAAAAAGCATTCCTCTGTGAAGCTGGAAGGGTAGAATTTGAAGGGGTTGAGTATTCCCACTGTCAATCTCCCTGGAAAGGCCTACATGAGACTTGGAGGGTGGATCTAAATAGGAAGAGGTGATTTCCTTCCCTTATTTGCTTCAATCAGGACCTCAAGGAGCCCACGTTGGGGTAAACGTACATGGTAGAAAATATGTGCCTCTGATTATATACAATGAATATTCACACCATTCATGTCTTCATACATGCACTTAGGGTAATGACATCCATCTCATTCTACCATCTTTTTTTTACCCCCTTGCCCCCCTCCTTTCCCCGCCCTACCCATTGACCTTTCTAGTGTTCCTCTAATCCTCCTATGCTCCCTGTCCCAACCCCACTGTGAATCAGCCTCCTTATATCAGAGAAAACATTCGGCATTTGGATTTTTGAGATTGGCTAACTTCACTTAGCATTACATTCTCCAACTTTATCCATTTACCTGTGAATGCCATTATTTAATTCTCTTTTATTGCTGAGTAGTACTCCATTGTGTGTATATACCACATTTTCTTTATCCATTCATTTACTGAAGGGCATCTAGGTTGGCTCCACAGTTTAGCTATTGTGAATTGTGCTGCTATAAACATTGATGTGGTTGTGTCCCTGTAGTATGCTGTTTTTATGTCCTTTGGGTATAGACCAAGAAGTGGGATAGCTGGGTCATTAAGGTGGTTCCATTCCAGTTTTCCAAGGAATCTCCATACAGCTTTTCATATTGGCTGCACCATTTTGCAGTCCCACCAGCAATGTATGAGTGTGCCTTTTCCCCCACATCCTCTCCAACATTTATTGTTGTTTGTGTTCTTAATAACTGCCATTCTGACTATAGTGAAATGAAATCAAAATGTGCTCTATCTGTTCAACATGAATTGCAATTCATTCTGCTGTAAATAAAACAAAATTTATCTTTAGCTTCTATTGTGAGCACAAAGTGAGTTTGTGTGGCTGGAGGTAGGAGAGGAAGTTCCTTTTTATAAAAGACACAGGAAACTACATGTTTTCACAAAATAACATTTTTTCCTAGGTCTCTCCAAATATGACACTTAAGTACATAACAAGTGAAAATTATCAAGAAAAAAAAAAAAGAAAATATGTGCCTCTGAAATAGGAAGACAAGCAGGGAGGAGAGAAAGAGACCCTGTGTCAAGCAGGACACCATGGCTGGGCAGAGCAGTGGCTTCAGAGAGGAAAAACACAATGGAGCTATATAATCTTTTACAGAAACTGGAGCTGGTGGTTCTGCAGTGTTGGTAAAATGAAGATTAGGGCCTCTGAGACCAGAATAGTGGGCAGTGGTGCAGCAGCACGAGCACAGGCCAACTCAAGCAGACTCTTGGGCTGGAGGCTCTGATCATGGCAACAGTGAACACACCTCCCCACACACACCCAGGAGGCCCTGAAGTCAGCTCTTTGTAGCAGAACAAGGCGCCAGAGGGTGCTCAGGCCCCCATCAGAGGTTCATAAACACGCCATCCTGGAGAGATATTAGATGATGGAGTTCATTCTCACAGTCTTTGGATTTTCTAACTATGAAAGTAGAACAGACTTAACTTCTGTCTTTAGAGGAGTTATTTGTATTAACATCAATGCACACATTCCTCCAGATCTCACCAGCTTGGGGAATACAATAATGCCACATTCAACAGTCAAGTTCAAAGCCTGTTCACTTTGCCAGGCAAAGACTGTGAGATTTCCTCAAACTGAAGAAGGGCAACATCCCAAACCAGAACTTACAGCTCAGCATTCCCAGATATGCTAAGGCATTAGCTGCAGTGCCGTCTTAAGAGGGTGAACACACAGCAAGCACACTAAATCAAATCGTGAAAGCACAGTGATCAGCGTCAATTTAGATTCCATAAATGAGCCCCTATATTTTACCATGCCTTTCTGTCAGGGTTTATTATTTGTTAAGGGGTTTATATCTACAATAGAAAAATATTTCTGTGAAATCCAGTAACACACAGCGGTTAACCGTAGCTGAATTTTATAAACTATGATTTGTCAAATAATTCATGCTTCTTCTCACACACAAGCCTTTGCATTATTCTGACATTAGGAAAAAAGGGGTTTACCATTTTCCCTGTAATTTTCTATTGAACTTCCAGCATGTCTGCTTTGCCTGAATTCTTAAAGGGTTAGGAATTTAAGCCCCAAAAGTACTTTGTGATAGAAAATGTAGTCTTACAGCTAAGGGCCTAGAAATATCATTTCCCTAATATTCAAATAATATTACCTGTATACCAGTTCAGGTTGAGCAGGGAATGCTGCACTCTTTCGACACATATAGGGAATTAAATTATACAGGGGAGAAAGTAACAATCAGACCAACAATTATTGAGCAGCAAGCTCCTTTCTAAATCTGCTAAATTTACATTAGGAAACTTGCTTAAATTATATATAGAAGCCTATTTAGTCCTAAAAAAGTAAATGAAGCTGATGTTATCCTAGAGGTGAAGTTCTTTGTCCAAGGTCATACAGCTGATTAGAAGAGCTAGTGTTTAAAACAGATGTCTCTAACTCAAATGCCAATGTTCTTTTTACAATATCATGTTTCTTCCATTTGTAACCTTTGTAGTGTTCCACTACTCTTTGGGTCAGAAAATTTTTATTCTTTTCAATCTGAATCTCATTCATTTCCATTTAAGTCTGTTGACTTGAAATCTGTTCTTGTGCAGTTTTGAAACAGCTGGTCACTGTCCTTGGTTTAAGAACTCCCTCACACACAGTACTCAAAGATAATGAAATCCCCCATCAGCAATTTCTTCTTTTGGCTGAATAAGCCCTTTTTCAATGTTTCCTTAAAAAGATTTTTGTACCTTTAAATATCTTGCTGCGTTGCCATATCATGTTGACTTGTACAGCTGGAAGACTGGCACATGATTTGCTTATAGTCATTTATAACCACAAGGACCCTTCCCACCCCACTCCCCACCATGGTCTTTAACCAACTGTCTTCTATTTAGTGCCAAAGCAGCTTAGTTCTCCCAGTGAGCATTTGTCCTTGTCAAGCACCACTGTGTTTGCTGTGACCATTTTCTCCAATTTGCCAAGAAGCCACTTCTACCCCTAAGGAGCACTACAGGTCATTGACCATCCTGGTGAAATCCTTTGCTGCTTCTCTTCCATTGTCTGTCCCTACTTCAGAAGCCCCTCATATGGGCTGAATGTGTCTTCTCCCCCCAAGTGCTTAGGTTGAAGTCCCAGCACCCAGTAACTCAGAATGTGCCTTTATTGGGAGGCAGGGCCCTTAAAGAGGTAAGCAAGGTTACATGAGGCCATTGGGGTTAGCCGTAATCCAGTATGCAACACAGGCACAGAGGGAAGACCATATGAAGACCCCATGAGAAGACGGCCATTTACATAGCAAGAGAGGGGCTCCGTCAGGAACCAACCCTGTTGACACCTTGACTACAAATTTCCAGCTTCCAAACCTCTGAGAAAATAAGTTTCTCTAAACAACCCAGTCTGTGATACTTCTTATAGCCACCCTCACAAACCAATGTAGCCCCCTCCAATATACCTCATTTCTCTAAATATATTATTAATTATGTAAAAAATATTCACATGTGCCAACATCATATGCTCAATAGAAAAAGGATCTGAGTGAAATACTAGTGACACCTGAATAAAGCTGGTACTTTAGTTAACAGCATTGTTCCAATGTTGATTTCTTAGTTTTGATAAAGGAACTATAGTTATGCATATGTTAACATTAGGGAAGGCTGGGCAAAGGATCCTATGTATGGAATAATATTGTAACTTTAAATTTTTTTAAAGTAAAACAATAATAAAACTTTATAAATAATTCATCATGCATATTTCATAAATGCATATATTATAAAATAATGCATACTATAAAATATTTAAAAATAAATAATATAATAAATGAGCTAATAAATTGCCACAGGGGACTACATATTTCATCACTGTAAAGCACCTGCTGAAATAAACTCTGTATTAGAAGCAGGAGGAGAGAAAGAGGCTCAAACATTCTTTGAGATCTACTGGATGATAGTCCCACACTGGGCATCTGACAGGTGCTACCTCATTTAATCCTCACCACAGCACTGTCATTTGTAAAATGTGACAACTGATAAAACGGAAGCTCAAAAATATTAAGTAGCCCATACAAGGTCACATAACAATGATAGACCAGAATTTCAGAGCAAGTCCATTTAATTCCAATGCAGCATGTTTGACCTACCAGTTAAGAAATAATTCATGTGTCCCCAGCAACTATGCGTTTACCTAATTTTATCCAACTCCGTGGCTCACATTCATGGCTGAATATTGGGATCACTTGGGGAGCTTTAAAAATTCCTTGGCCCAGATGCCATCCCCAGACCCTTCTGTAATTGTTTTGGAGTTTGATCTGCAGGATTTTAAAACTATGCCCAGGTATGTCAAGTGTATAAAAAACAACTACTAGTTCAACATTAAGGTCATGCAGAAGAGAGCTAAAGAACTGACACCTTCGTGAAAGACAGGGCAGTCGTATGTATCATTTATCTGGGGTTAAGCAAGTATCATTGAAATCAATTAAATTCAACTTGTGCAACATATTATTTATGGGAATAACAAGAGAAGGAGAAATTCTTTAAGAGACACACAGAGATCAGGACTGTCATCAGCTAATTGCATAGAGCATCAACAACTTAGAGGCAGTTGACATAGAGATAAATCTCAAAACCCTTCCAATGCAGACAAGTGAGTTGCAATCTTTTGACTACTAGAAGTCAAATGACTAACAGTCTCTGATTTTAATTTCCTCTGGTCCCTTTAAAATGGCAAAGGGAAACTATCAAAGCTATGTAAGACTCTATAATTGAAAATAAACATTTTCCTACTTTTCAGTGGAATTAAAACTGGGAAAAACTCAATAGCTTCAAGGTGAGGAATGAAACAGAAAGCAACATCAAGAAAGCTGCAATGAGGGTGTTTGGAAGCCGTTCTGTTTGCTGAATTGTCAGCCAGGCAAGCACTTATAGACAATTACAACCTTAGAAAACAAATAAAAAGTGTGTAAGTAGGCACTTTGATACTTCTTCCTAATTATAGGGTTTACGAGCTGGATTCAAAACACACAAATAGAGGCAATGCGAACAATAGTAACCCCAAAATGAGGTTATGAAGCTTATTAGCTTTACATAATTACACAGCTGGGGCAAGCTGAAGCAACCCCTGCCTGTAGCAGTTGTATTGGGTCTCAAAGAGGGTGTCACTCTTTATTTTAGATTTAAAAAAAAAAATAGGTGGTATCATATGGCTGTGCCTATATTTGATATATGAAAATGGCAATTTCATATCTCCAGTTACAATATGAGGATTCTTTTCATCCTCTTGGAGTTCCCAAAGGCACATTTTTCTCTAGCCTTTGCAACACCCAAAGTACCAATCACAGGTTTCAATGCCAGAGCATGTCTGGTAAGAGTTTTCACCATAAATAAAAGAAATTCACCTACTGGGGGAAGCTGTATTTCCCAACACTTCACCTGTTGGAAAGCCCTGGAAACCACTATGTGTGATAAATGTCCTCCCTCCCTCAAATTTCATTCTGGTAATTAGCCTGAACACCAAATCACACCTGCAATTCAGCTGACAGTCTGGTGTTAGAGAATGGCCATATGCTTGCTGTTCTTCCTGATGAGTTTGTGCAGGGCTATGGAAAGGGCGTGGGTGAGAAAACTTTTACCATATTTAGGCACACACACAGGAATAGGTTTGTAATTAACTATTTCACATATCCACGACTTAAAGCTGTTCATTTTTGATGTTTCATTTTTATATGTAAGAAAGGAAAATCTAGGGAAAACAAGGGCAATCCAGAAAAATGACACGAACTAATACTTAGTTGTCTAGATTTTTTAGTAATACAACCTATGTGTATACGCCTTTGTCTCATAAACATTTTATCTTTGGAAGGGCAAATATGGACTTGGCAGATTTTCTCATACCTGAAAAGAACAATTTCTCTAGGAGACTTCATTGAAAAGAACTACAAAGCTCTTCAAGTCTTTAGGACAGAAGAAAAGCTTTCATATTTACTGCCTGTCTTTAAAAATATTGCCCACTTACTCCTCATAGCAAGCTAATAGGCTGGTATCATGTTTGTGCCCATTTCACAGAGGAGAATAAGGAGGCTTCAACTGGTCATTTGTCCAATGTGAGATGTCTACGAAGAGCAGGGCCTGGGCTCAAACCCAAGTTATCTCCCCCGATCCAGTACTCACTCTTCCTCTCCTGCCTCAGACAGGTAGGTCATCTAGTCGATTGCAGCTTTTTATTCCAAAAAGATCAGCTACAATGTTCATCCACAATAATATTTCAAAATTACATAACCCATTTGTACATTATTTTGATGATTATATGTTAGTGGCAACAATCTTGACTGTCACTCAAAGAAAAGGAAAATAGAGTTACTAATCTTTTTACAGGGATAAAGCCTAAGTTTATTTTTTTGTGTGTGATCACTTGCAATGGAATGAATGTCTATGCCCCCCACCATTTGTATGTGAAATCCTAATGTCCAGTTTGGTGGTATTTGATGGTTATTAGTTCATGAAGGGAAATCTCTCACAATTGGGATCAGAGGCCTGAGAAAACCCCCTCTCTCCTTCTGCCATGTGAGAACACAGCGGGAAGGTTCCATCTGTAAACGAGGAATGGACCCACACCAGAACCTTGCAGCAACTCCATCATGGACTACCCAAGCTCCAAAACTGAGAAAGAAAATTTCTGTTGTTTAAAAGCCACCCACTTTATGGCATATTATTATAGCAGCTCAAATGAACTAAGACATCATTTCAGGGTTCATCACAAGTTCACTGATTAAAAGGATGTTTGTCAAAAACATGAAGACATGCCCACTTAATGTGTACCATATTTCTAAATGAAATACTAGCAAACAACATTAGCATTTGTAATCTTTTTAATTTGTGGTTGCATTTTTTTGTTTTGAAACTGATTAAGTGAAATCATTGACAGGTATAACCATTAAGCAAGAATTGATTGGACTCAAGTTTTATCAAAATAACAGTGAGTATAAACTGGGGCATATTAATTTTAATTGGAAATATTCTTTTGTTCTGGAATTCATTTGTTTGGTAATGTCACCTGTGGGAAAAGAACTTTTCTCTAATAAATGTGGTCATTGTAATTGGATTTCATCTTACTGAGCTAGTCAGAGAAAGAGGATGCTTCATCAGAAACAAACACTTGTAATGTGAATATGAATAGTCCCTGGGGTAGTTTTGAATCCAGTCTTCATGAAGTGTAAAATTGGCATAACAGACTTAGATTATTTAATGCACATGGATAATTTGGATTATTGCAGCCAAGATATAATAGCATGTTTGGGGAATGAAATAAGTTTGGAAACCACAAGCACTTGGAGCACTGCAGTAGCCTCCTAATTGGTCCCCTTAACCCCATGTTAACCAACCTTCTAATCTCTTCTCAGCCCCCGGCAGCCAGACTCATCCACATAAAGCATGAGTCAGATTAGCGACTCTCCTGAAGTTTGCCATCACAAGAAGCATAACATAATGTCGGCAAGGTGCAGCCTCCTTCTGCTCCAGCATGTTGACCTCATTGCTGGTCCTCAAACTTGCCACGTGGGCTCTGCAGAAATGTTCTTTCTGCCTGGAATGCTCTCCCTGAAGATATCCAAGTGGCTGGCACTCTGGATTCCTCCACATGCTCCAGTGTCAGCTCCTCAAGGTGGTTCTTGTCTCCCCATCTCAGTCAGCAGAATCCCACCCAAACTCAGCAGACCCTGCAGTCAACCCACCCACGTTAACCTGAGAGCATCTAGTTATTGTTACCTGCCTTCCCTACTAGAAACCCAAGTCCACTGAGGAAAGAGATGTTCTTTTGGACTCAGGACCTAGAACTGTGCTAGGCATATAACAGGAATCCTCTAAAACTTTTTGTAATGAGTGAATGAAATTTAAAAAATGGAGTGAAATGCTATGACGGAATAGACCATTTTGACTTCCAGTGGAATAACAGAATTAGCATGGAGATGGGACCTTTGTCCTTAACAAAAGCAGAGTTGCAGATTCATGGATTCTATCTGAATGGCCACTATCCAAAATCCTAGCAAACACTAGGGAAAATATGTGAACTCCTGAAAAAATAAGAAAGGGAGATAATTCCCCATTGATGGTTTTTGTTTCAATAATATATTTGTTTAATTTTGTGCTCTTACTGTTAAGTATTTATGCTTCTTTTACTATTCAATTTAAAAGTATATTACTAACAACATTATGATAATATTACATAAGCTACATGCTAGGACTAGATGTTTAAGAAAGCAAGTGAAAACAAGGAAACATGTTTTAAAAGTAACAGATAAATGGGTGAATTTGTTATTATTACCTCTTGCTGTTTTCTTATTTTGAACCTCTTCTATTATATGCTTTATTACTTTACATATAATATCAAGAGCTCATTTAGAGGATAGAAGCGGGGGGTGGTGTGCATTCCTAGAAATAGGAGCTCTACAGGAATTAGCTCTAACACTATTCACATGGCATGGAGTCATGAAATCTTTGTCCCCACAGAGATACATCACACAATGGCAGTTGCTCCTTCACCCTCCTCAAAATCTCCTGAAATTATGACACAGCTTCTGCCATACTTTCTTCCAAACACCACTCATAACTGTTGTACCTCTGATGCATGTGCCCTTCAGAGTGTTAAGGGACTTCCACCAATCCCTAATATCCTGTTATATACTATCCTTTATTTTCTAGAACATCCTTTGGAGAACTTTCAAGGCACTATAAAACCCACATTGCAACATCCAAAGGGATACTCCTTTTTGGCAGAAACGTTCACCAAGATACAAAATACATGACAAAAGAGGCCACCTCAAACCAAACTGCACACGTTGCAGAACCCACTCAACTCAGAATAGCACACGGGCTCATTGGCTAGGTGGGTTTACAGCATGGTGCACTAATTCTGGGTACAGCAACCTACCAGAGTTCTCGCTGGCTAAGTGCATGGCTGAAAGTACAATTAGCAGTGTGCTGTAATTTGGCTTTAATTACTAAACTACTTCTAAGATAAATAGTGTTAAAATGAATCAGTTTTATTCAGGGAAGCATGAAACGTGCAATATATTCAGAAGGAGGTGATAATTATTTCATGAATGATGAAACAAATTATGTAAAGATATGAAAAGCTGAATTGTACAAAAAATGAGCCAAGGCATCAAAACAAGCATTCACTCAATAAACATTTACTAATCTATGTGCCAGATCCCCAAGTGCATAAAATTGGTACACAAAGGTAAGAAGATATGATTCTTGACCTCAAAGAACTTGCAGGTAGCATGGAAAACAGATAAGCAAACAAATAAACAACAGGTTGGCTATTTTACCAGAGCCGTTTGCAAAACACTATGGGAATATGGAGTGGGAGGCATCAGAGTCTACGTGGCGAGTCAGAAACACCTTTTCTACTGATTATGAAGAGATAAATGATGTTCATTGTGCGAATCAGGCACTGGGCGCCTCCAGGCAGAAGCAACACCACGTGACCAGGTGAGAAGGAAAATGGCAACATTGAAGTGACTGCACATCCCTGAATATTGGGGAGGTCAGATCATAAAAGGCCTCCACACTACAATATATATACCCTCTATTTTAAATAAGAGGGTGATTTGATCTGATTCACAGTCCAACTTCAGCAGACTGTAAAGTGCTACTGTCCTTTTCCCTTTCCAGAGAATCTAGGGCACTGACAATAACAAAAGTTCTGCACAGGAAAGAGAGAAAGTCATGAATGAATGGGTGATTTAATATTTTAAAAACCTCTCTTCTCCTTTCAACTGTGGTACTAAAGCAATTCTATTTTTATAGTCGCCTATATAAAAGGTATTTTCATGCCACAATTTTTTAAAAACAGTGTTTTGATGATTCAATTTTAATTAACAGTAACATTTTTGTTAACATTTGTATGCAACTTTGATTTCCAATCATAAAAAAAAAAAAAAAAAAAAAAAAAAAAAAAAAAACTTCTGAGCAGTCGATATACCTGAGGGGCTAGTATTGGTCAGGAAATCTCAATAAAATGTCACAAAGAATAAATTATTCGTGGCTACCCTGTCATAGAAGTGGAAGGAAAACAAAGGTGAAATTGCATGAAAGGTGACAGTAGAGCAGGAAGGAGGCTAAGTTGAAGCTAAGAAAACCCAGGTTCAGAAAACAGTGTCACTCTCTACCCACAAGAACCTCAGCCAGGGGTTCATGCTCCCCTACAGCACTCCTTCCAGGAAAAGTGGGATTATACCACAATTCTGCAGAAATGCTTCAAAGACCAGGTGGAAAACATTTTATAAGTAAATAGCACAAATGCTCCAGCTCTATGGCCTTCCTGGTCTAGGGGATGAAGACTTGCTCTTCAGATCAATGAGATGCAAAAAATGCAAAGATGGACAGAATGGAGAGGAAACAGTCATAAATCTGACATGAGTTCACATTTGATCACTGATTATCAGTTATTTTTAAATCTTTAAAGATGCTCTAAAGGTAGATCTTCCCCCAAATATTCACCAAACCAACAAAATAATAAAATTTTCAAATAAAAATTACTTTTTACTACAGTGTGTCCAAGTGATATGTTCCAGTACATTCAGTAAATGAATTAATTAGGAATTTGAAAAAAAAAAAAAAGGACAACAGAAATAATGGGGAGCAAGGAGAACAGGAAAGAGGAAGATGTACAAAGATCCTTGAAAAGTACCCATAACACAGGGACTTTCCCAAACACAAAAATTTGAGCCTTTGTTTTTCCTTCACAAATGCACCATAAACCCAGGTTCTCATTAGGTAATTCCAGCACTCCCTTCCCCTGCTCAGGCGGAATGAAATTGGTTCAACTACCAGGGCAGATACCAGTGGTGTGTTGTTTGCTGCTGTTCATTGGAGAACTTAAGAAGAAGCTCCAGCAGGAGGAGTCCACAGGCAATCTGTGACCATAAGGTTGTCCCCAAAGTTAAATGCAGAATTTTCACAAACAATAGAATCCATCTGCTGTAGGGGATTAAATCAAGCCCTCCATACACATAGTTGAAGTCCTAATCCCCAACACTTGTGATGTGACCTCTTTTGTAAATGGGGCCTTTGCTGATGAAATCAGCTTAAGATGAAACCACTGGTGTGGGCCCTCACCCAACAGAACTGGTCTCCTTGTAAGAAGAGGGAAATGCCATGTAAGCATAGGGAGAAGAGACCACAGCTGATAAAGACAGAGACAAAGGTGAAAATGAGGTGTCTGAAGCCAAGGGACACCCAGGACTCTGAGCAAAATACCAGTAGCCAAAAGAGGTAAGGAGAGATACTCCCTTACAGGCTTCAGAGGAAGCATGGCCCTGTGACATGTTGACCTTGGACTTCTATCCTCCAGAATTGTGGAAAATAAAGAGTTCTTTTAAGCCACCTAGTTTGTGGCACTTTATTCTGGTAGCCCTACAAAACAAATGCACTCTGTTAGTCAGCTTTCTGTTACTGTAACAAATACCTGAGATAATCAGCTTATAAGGAGAAAAAGGTTATTTGGACTCACAGTTTTGGAGGTTTCAGTCCACAATGTACTGGCTCCACTGCCCTGGGTCTTTGGTGAGGTAGCACATGATGGCAGAAGTAGGTGGCAGAGTAAGTCATTTACCTCATGATGAGGAAAAGAAAGAATGGGAGGAAGACCCCTGGTTCCAAGATCCCCTTCAAGGGCAAGTGCCCAGTGATGTAAGACCTCCCTCAAGGCCCCATCTCTTCAAGTTCCCAGTTCCCAACAGCACCATGCTGAGAGCTAAGCCTTCAACACGTGGACCTCTGGGGAACATTCCAGATCAAAATGATGAACATTCTCCTACACGAATCCATCTTCCTTCCTCTTTCTTTATCATTAATACCTGCCAAGTAGAGTAAATGCTTTTGCAAAGATTACACCTCATACCCCAGCTTTCCTCTGCCCAAGTCTAATCAAATGCAAAATGGCCTAAGTTGCTTTTGTTTTGCTTCATTTTTTAATTGGCTATTCTATTTTCTCTCTACACTTTTATGCAGCTTCAGTACTAAGGTCTCAGCTTACCACAGACACTTGAAGTATGGCTTCACATCAAAATAGAAAAGGAACTCATAATTAGTGATTTACATTTGTTGTCTAATTATATTTTAACTGAAAAGCATTCACACTAAATTGCTACAACTGAATATTTTTATGATCTCCTCTTTGTCTCTATAATTACAGAATAAAAGGCTTTTCTCCTCAATAAAAGGAATTTCAGGCATCCGCCTATTCAATTGACACTGGGAAAACACTCTGACTTAAAAATCTGCAAAAAGACTCCAGACAGCTAATCAATCATGAAGGCAGTCACGGGGCACTTCATGGTCCTGGTGCTGATCTCTAGGTTTCCAGAGGTGCAGACATGGCTCAGGTCCCTCCTGCCTTGAAAGGACAGCTAGTCGGCTGAAAGGGTTTGATCTCGGGAAGGCTGCGGCCTTCAGATTTCTGAAGTGTGGAGCAACTCAGTGAAGCCCAGTTATAGCTGAGAAGCAGGAACCTGGCACAAAACAGGGAGCGTGGCCCTGCCGCTGCCTGGCAGAGCGCAGACAGCTTGTTTTCTTGTTTTCACACACTGTCTCTGCTTGCCTCCTCTCCTTCAATCATTTCTTCTTCAGTTCAACATCCACTGCATTTGGGTCAGAGCTGGTTTCAACACAAGTGGGTTGATGAGTCATTGAACCTGTGCATCTCTTAGGGCACCTCCCAGGGTACAGGCAGAGAGAGAAGGTTGGGATTGTCGGGCCCAGTGCACAAGAGGAGAGGGGCTTATCCTGCCTCCCTGCTCAGAGCCTGAAACTCCATTTCCAGGCTTCAGAGTACCATGCATCCAAGCTAAAGCTCAGAACTCACTGGGAAAGACAGAAGATGCTACTGATATGTATCCATATACACAGTCAGTCTTTGTTATTCACAGATTCCCTATGTGCAAAATAGCTTACTCGATAAAATTATCAGTTACACCAAAATCAATACACAGGGTGCTTTCTCAGTCATTCAGACCATATGCTCAATGTCTCAAAAATTTTGGCTGCCCAATGCACATGATCCCAACTGAGGTCCAAAAGCCTGTTCACTATCTCCTGGTTTCATCTTTCATAATGCAAACAGGTGTCCTGTTCTTGGTCTATTTAGGGCCTTTTTTGCATGTTTGTGCTTTTTATTGGTGGTTTTGCTGTTTGCAATGGTGTGAGACATCATGCTAAAGTGCTGTCTGGTATTCCTAAGCACAAGAAGGCTGAGAGGGCTGAGATAAAATGTGTGTGAGAGCCAGCTTTGCTCAGGCATGAGTTCTAGTGTGGTTCCAATGTTAACGAATCAGCAACACATATTAAATAAGTCCTCTTTAAACAGAAGCATATGTGAAACAGGCTTACGTCTCGATCAGTTGATGAAAACATTGTGACCAGTGGCATGTAGGAACCTGACCCTGTACCTCCTCTAGGAAATTGCTTTAAAAATCAATGTGCACTAATTCCGTGTTCACAGCAACTCTACAGAATGCAGCTACCATGAAAAATAAGAATAGACTGTGTGTGCATGTGTGTAAATCCACTGTCTACTTATGTATGTATATGTAAATATATTTATATGTGTATAAATTTATATTGTCATATATTATGTTATATAAATGTCCTATTAAATTGTGTTATACACTTCTGACTATGCTGGGCCCCATACAGATGGTGCTAAACATGACAGATGTGGCTCCATCTACGGACCTCAAAGTGTAGTCAAGGAGTAAAAGATTAATTGGCAAGCCTTTTTGGGCTAATACAATGAAAAACACTTTCTCTAACCAGTTTCATCAGTAGTAAAACCCAAAGTTTTCATCTTCACTCTTTGATTTCTCTCTCTTTCTCAATTGGCTGTGAAGCAAGGCACAGAGAAAAGGTTTTAATGAGAAGGTAAGCTCATGAGGGATCTTGGTCTATTTTGCTCTTAGTCCCAGCTTGTGGCTCAAGGACCTTGTATCGAGACACTTCGATAAATAAATGAAAGTATTGGTCCACAAAACACACCAACAGCTGGTACCTGAAAGGAGAAGAGAGCAGAAGCAAACAGCAAAATAAAACTGCAAAGTGCATTCATTTATCTGATAATACTTCTTTCAACACCTGCCTCCTGACTAAGAACTGCTGAATGTGTGCTAACAGCAAAAATGTTGTCCCATGCCTCTGCTGATAAGCAAGCAAACAGGCCCTCCAAGGGACAGTGGAAACCAGTCAAAGAGCTATCAAAAATAAATAAATAAATAAAAAAGTATACTTGGCTAGTTCATGATTTTAAAGGAGGATTCTCCTTTGTGACTATCTAATAACCTTTATGTTCTTTAATCAATCCTTTTATTGAGTTCAGTTGCTCAATAATTTTGGCTTGTGTAACCAGCAAGGCAAATGCTTTAAGCACTTCAGAGATGGTCAATAACAGCAAATGCCATTAATTGAAAAGATCATCCATAAGTTGTGTATGTTGTTGTTTTGTTCCTAATCCTGAACTGATTGACTGCAAAATTTCTAATATCCCAGCTTTTCATGTTGGGCTATATGGGGTATCACCCAATCCAGCTTTGCAAATTATTAAAACACTTAAACAGAAAAATAATTTTTTTTTCAATTGACTGCAAATACACTTCAATGCATGCATCCCAAGATATTGGCAACACCAACTGGATGAGAAGAGACAGTTTGGCCAGGTGCCACTTTGCCACTAACTAAAAAAGCTACGGACTGCTCTGCAAATCTCCTAAATAAAAAAGCAATCTAGTTTCTGGCAAGGAGATCAGCAATGGCCATTTCATATAAATGAATCTGTCATGATTTCATTTGCGCACAAGCTCGATCATCCAAAATAGCAGAAACAGCAGGCTGTGGTGTGGCTTTTCTTTATCTATTTTTGATAGACTGCTTCTCCTTTTCCTGCCCCAAATGATGACTGCCATCGATGAAAAACTGTACTGTGAAATTGCAAGAAAATTATTCTCAATTTTAATAGTCGACTAACTTACCGAAGAGAAATTGTCCCTTTTATTTTGTTAGTGCTTTACAGATTCCTAACACAAGATCAAGTACAAATACGATCCTCCCTGTATGTATCTTCATCAAAATAAGATAAGCGGAGGATGACGAGCTGTAAAGCACACTCTTTGCTTATTGGTATGCCCACCTGTTCCAGATCATTTGCAGGGCTGCCAGTAACAGAAGGAAGTGGCATAAATGAAACATGTCTTTTTTCAGTAAGATTCTCTTGCAAGATCCACAGAGAACGTCGACCATTATTTTGTAAAGCCAATCAAAGGTCTTCCATGCCAATGTGCACATGTAGACAGCTCTGCAAGCTGGCCTCATTCCTCTCACGTGGTGCCTAAGCTGCTTCATTAGGCAAAAGCAGCAAAGACAGCGAGGGTTCTGAAATGCTGTGCCCTTCACTCCAAATAAAAGCAGGGCACTTTATTTTTTTTCTTTCCTTCAAAAGGCAATGAAAATTGCTGTAGCTTAGCAAGAGGATAATGGAAGTGCACCACTGGACTGTAAGAGACTTAAGAGTTGTATTATCCTGTGTCCCTTCCATCCACATGAGTCGGGCTCCTCAGATTCCTGAGCTCTCGCTAGTGAAGGAGTAGGATGACTCCACGCCCTCCTTCTCTTCATCTGCTCCCACCCCATCTGTACTGAACATCATGTTCCAGACAACTTCCCTCAGGAACTGTAATTTTCTGATTAATGTTACACTGTGAGAAGATTCATATGGTTGAGCAAGTCACCCCATTCCCTAAGGAGCCATAATTGTAAGGTAGCAATGTCCAAGCCTGAATTTCCTGTTATGTGTAAATATCCCCATTTTATAAGTTACTTTTTTGATAAATATTTATTATAACTACCGGGGCTAAATTAAGAGAAAATAAAATTTGTTGAATCCTCAAATTTTTTTTCTCATTTTGAAAGGAAGGGGAGTTGAAATGTTTGCCCAAATGTCACAGGGTTCTAAGAAAGGTTCCAACCCTTTTTCATAAACTTCACAATTCTTTAAACACCTGAGCCAATTTTGTGCAAAATGCAAACATGTCCATATTTTTTCGATGAGAAGATGCATTATGCTTAGGAAGAGTGCTAGAACATGAATCAAGAAATTTGAGGTGAAGTTGAAATCACAAAACTACTAGCTAATGTTTGCCTTTGAGTAAATATATTTCTTTGGACCTCATATTTTGCCTATACATCTTCAAAGGTCAGACTAAGTGATGATATTAAAATCTCTTCAAACTCTAAACTTCCAAATCCCAACTGGTTAAGGAGAAATATGAATAAAAATCATTTCTTATTTAATTTAACCATTAGTAAACCACCAAGAAATGAATTTTCTCTCCAAAGGACTGAGCTAGATGAATTTTTTTTGATTTTTAAAATGTATCTCCTTAGTACATATCAGAATAGCATATTTATTAAAGTTATGACTAAATAAGGTCATTAGTTGCGAACGGTAACAAAGCTGGCAAAGCTCACCATGTGGGTTTAAAGAGACACTGAAAGGCTCTTTCCTGTTTTTGCCTTTGCCATCCTGTAAAAGGATCTGGCTACTGTCCAGTTTAATTTATGTAACACTTTGTTGCTTGTGTTTAACATAATTGCAAACATGATATGCATTCATAATTGAAACCAAAGCTCAAATGGTCTATTTTTCATCTCATCAAAACTAGCTAGAGGAAGAAAGGAATTCCACCATGGATTTTGGTAAGTCAAATGCTAAATAGCATCAGTAATCGAAAGTATTCACAAGACAATTATATTAGGCTTCATTAGCTGGTAAGGTTCTCGACAAGTGATGTTTGCAAATCTTAAGAGAGAAATTTAGACCCAAAACATAGATCGTAACGATTAACACATGACATGTACTCAAACCTTAAATATCCACCAAATACATCATTTCACAATTGTAATTGCAAATTCAAGAAGGCTTTGAGAAGGAAAACAAAAATATACACGTAGTGAATATCTGAATACTGTTGAAATTAAATAGTGAAGAATTCTTCTACAAATTGTTTAACCACAATGTCCTCTACAAATTCCTAAACTTACTATTCTGTAAGAATTAATGGACAATTTGAAACTTCTTAAGTGATTTGCATAAGAGAATGCATTGGTTTTCTATCTCTTGCATCCCTGATTTCTTTTCTGACCACATGCTTACTCAGATGGAGCAGTATGTTTTTACCTGTTTTGACACTATTTGTATCCATTCATTTTACTTACAAAATGCTGTTATTCACAAATTTATGAAACAATTTGTCTAATCCATGAATAAAATTAATTGAACAATAAAACAATATGGAGTCTGAAGCTGGCATCTCAAAATCCAATTAAAAAATCAATGTCATCTGATAATGAACCATAGAAAGCATCCCTTTGGAAAGGACCTGCAAGGAGATGGAGGTTCCCATCACATAGCTGCTGTGCATTGAGGGGCATTTTCTTAGAGCATGAAACAAAGACTGTCTTTTTGACTCTTGGGAGTAGACAGCAAGTAATAGAGGAAGAGGGTAATGGGGGGAAAAGGTGGGAAGGAGGGACCTCATACAAGGAAACTCTCTGTTTTATTCTTTCTTTTTTCAATTGTTTATCCAATGAATATTGATCAAACCCTGTTGCTAAGGGAGCTATAAACACACTGATACACTATATATAATACCAATATATAATGTGAAATGGAAATTTTGTGAATTTGTATGGAATCTTAGATATTGTCTACTTCAAAATAAACTGGAGATTTTTTATGGAGTGCTAACAAAGTACTGAACGATCCAACAGAAACCATTCCATACTTGTCTCACTCATCTTCTCTGCAGTTTTGACATTCTCTTAATTTCTTTCTTACGGCTGCTTCTATCATGTTTCTCTCTCTCCCTCCACACCCCACTCCAGATTCTCCTCTTAGCTCTCTGGCCATTGCACCTGACTCTTTCAACCCAAGAATCATCATATTCTCTAAATGTAATGTTTCTCAGAATTACAGTTGACCTTCTGTATCTATGGATTCAACCCACTGGAGATCAAAAATGCAGTTAGAGCCACAGTACCTCTGTACTGAGCTTCCCCAGACTTTCCCCCTCATTCTTATTTCCTAAACATTACAGTATAACAACTCTTTACATAGCATTCACCTTGTCTTAGGAGTCATAGGTGCCCTACAGATGACTTACAGTATCTGGGAGGATGGGCCCAGGCTAAGTGCATGTACCACACCATGTTATCCAAGGAACTTTGAGCATCCTCGTGTGTTAGTATCCACCAAAGGTCCTGGAACCAGTCCCCCTGTGTGCTGAGAGACAACTGTATTCAATCCTTCCCCCTTTTCTCCACAAAACCTCTCCCTACCATGTGCTCTCATTCTCACTCTCAAGAATTCTTATCTCTGATCTCTTCTCCCATGTTTCTTGCTATATTAAGAGTTCCATCATTCTCCCAGTGACCTAACCCCAACACTTGAAGTCATCATCAAGCCTTGCCTCTCATTCATCCCCCCACCTATCCATTTATCATCTAGTTCTGTTGTTTCTACCACTCTTTGACATTTCAAATTCATCTTCTGTGGAGATTCCCATTGCCACTTCCTTTGGTCACATCCTTCTTAATTCTCATTTGGATTTCTGCAGTGTCTAACCCATTTGCCCCACTTCTTTCTTTTTTATATTTATTTCTTTGCTTTAGCTGTACACAATGTGTTTATTTTTACGTGGTGCTGAGGATTGAACCTGAGTCGTGCTCGTGCTAAGCGAGTGCTCTACCTCTGAGCCACAACCCCAGCCCCCCATTTGCCCCACTTCTAACTGGCTTTCCCACTGACCTGTTTTCTAGGTTGGCAATGGAGAGGCACTGTGTCACTCCTCTTCTATAAAACCTAAATTTTCTCCTGTACCAAGATGAGGTCTTGGTGCAACACAGGAATCAAATCTTGCTCACTTCTTAGCTTCATTTCCTACCATTTCTCCACAACCACCATTGGGTCCAGCCCCACCTAAATTCTCATTTTCCCAGATTTTGCCAACTTATCTCACCCATTTCAGCCTTTGCAAATACTGTTCCTATGTTTAGGATGCTCTTCTCTGCATATCTGCCTATGGAAGTCCTAAAATGTTTCCCATGTAAATTCTTCTGACTTGTGTGTCTGGTCCTGATATTTCTTCTGCACAACCACCTGCTCCCTGACTGGCAGTGGGTATTGGAGCTTATTGCTCCAGATGACCCAGCTGAATCTTTGCTGAATGTGGGGGCCCAGAGGGCTGTATTCTAATTTCCTCCAGATGAAATCCTTCTATTATTTGCTAAATTTTAAAACAGGTTTAAGTTATCAACACATAAATCATTTTTAAAATAGATTTTATTTTATTGTTTTGGGATAAGTTGAATCTTAGATGGCCTCATTGGATTACGTTGTTTCGCTTTGTGTTTTGCCAAAATCTCACCAAAGATGACTTGTGTTTGCTGTGACAGCAAGGTCAAAGAACATAATCTGGAAATTCAATATCCTCATTCCTTGTTGCAAGCTCTAGGGTTCACATAAAATTACAAAATGTGTGGCACGCGTTTTATCTTATTTTTAAGATCTACATTCTCCTATTACTTCTTAATTTTAGGGAATTTGGATAATATATCTTTCATAAAATTACTTAAGTTAGACCACAATGATTAGCATTTAAATGTATTTTCTTTCAATCTTTTTATTTATCTATATTACTATTTTAGCAAAGCAATATTACTCTCTATGTATGTGCTATTTACTTAACATAGTGTTACTAGGCACTTTCTAGATCATTAAATATTATTTCTAAAATGGCTAACTGGTATTCTATTGGATGCAACTAGAACATGACTGACAATAATTACAGTTAACAAAGCAATTTAACATTTCCCAATGGGATAAATTTAATTTTTTTCAGTTTTTCACTTGTAGCTAGCACTGAAACAAATACCCAAATACCACATTAGATTGGGTTTTTCACAATTTCTTCCCAGCACAAAGTTTTATTTATTTTTGTTAATATTTATTTATTTGTTTTTAGTTGTACACAATGCCTTTATTATTACATGGTGCTGAGGATCAAACCCAGGCCTCGCACGTGCTAGGCAAGCGCTCTACCATTGAGCCACAACCCCAGCCCCACAAAGTTTTATTTTTAACCCTTCTCAATTTGATAGATAATATAAGGCAACTCATTATGGCTTTAGTTTTGACTTCTTTGAGTATCAGTGAGGTTGTACATGTGTTCACATGCTTATTGTCCATTTGTATTTCTATGGAAAATTGCTTGTTTGTTTCCTCTGCCTGTTTGCCTGTTTCTAGCTACAAAATTTGTATTTTTTTATGAATTTGTAAAACAGTTTATTGCTGTATGTATATTAAATTATACCATGTATCTCACCTCCTAACGTGTATTTTGTGTTTTTTCATAAATTGCCATTTGCTTTTCAACTTTGTGCTTAGCATCCTGTGATTCCTCTAATTTATAGAACCTATAAATATTTATGCCATCAAGTCCCCAGTATTTTCACTGTTGTTCTTTTCACTGTTTTACATACAGAATGTCTTTCTCTGTATAAATATTAGGAAATTATAAACCTTATTGAATTTCTATAATTTTTAAAAAATTTAACTCTAATCCATCTGGCATTTACATTGGCATACTGTTTGAGGTAGGAATAGAATTGTTTCTCACTGGAATTGGCTTCATTCCTACTTATTGAATAAAGTTTTATTTATGCTCTTGCTTTTAAGACTGCATCTTCATAGGCTATTTTATTTGTGTAATAGATGGGGGGGGGGCGCTGTTATTGGACTCATTTTCAGGTTTTACTGAGTTTGTGTCCTTGAAGTAGCTAAGTCAGTTCACTGCTTGGTGTCTAAAGCTATTACCTGCAAAAGATACCCAGATCTGTTTGCAGATAATTTTAAAATTTAGAAATGATTTGTGTGCCAGGTGCAATGGCATTCATCTTTAGTAAACCCAGCAACTTGGGAGGCTCAAACAGGAGGATCGCAAGTTCAACTTTAAGGACAACCTTGGCAACTTAGTGAGGCCCACTCTCAAAAAAATAAAAATAAAAAGGCCTGGGTATGTAGCTCAGTGGTAAAGCACCCCTGGATTAAATATCTAGTACTGAGACAGAAAGACAATAAATGAAATGATTCATGTGATCTGCTTGTCATAGCACAGGGAAAGCCAGAAGTACTAAATAGAAGTCTTTATTTATTTATTTATTTATTTATTTATTTTTGGTACTGGGACTAAACTCAGGGACACTCAACCACTAAGCCACATCCCCAGCCCTTTATTAATTTTATTTAAAGACAGGGTCTCACTGAGTTGCTTAGTAGCTTGTTTTTGCTGAGGCTGGCTTTGAACTCACAATCCCGATTCTCCTGCCTCAGTCTCCTGAGCCTCTGGGATTACAGGTGTAAACCACTGTGCCTGGCTTATTATTTTTAATTGACCTATGTATCACCTTGTGCCAGTACCACAATGACAAACACATTTTCAAATTTACCATACACGTTGACACATTAGCCATGGGAAAGCTCTTGCTTGTTTGTTTGCCACGTAAGCCTAACTAGAACACTACTCCCGACCCAGGAGCCATAGATCAAACAAATCCTTGAGCATCTATGATGTGCCAGGTAGTGTGGCACAGCAAGGGAAACAAAAGTAAATAAAAAACAGGAGAGTTATGCCCAACTTTTCCAATCCCAACTTACTTCTGTCATATACAACACTGATGGAATATTTATTTATTCACCCAAATACTTACTATCCCCTGTTATGACCAGACTGTGCTAGGGGCTGGGTATCAGCATGGAGCATTTTGGCGAGGATTTGCCATACAAATCTGACCCTGTAATGTTGGATGTGAATAAACATGGCATACCAGGGGAATTCACTGAGACCATCTCTCTTCTGTCTCCAGCTCAAATGCCTTCTCCCCCAAGAAGCTGGCCCAGGTTTCCCCTGGGAGTTCATTCTTATTTCCTCAGAATCCTCCTGGTGTGTCTCTGTAACTCTCTTTTCTCGGAACTCAATTCTTAGCAAACCACTGCAGGATCAATAATTAGCACCCACAAATGAAGCTCATCTTCTCTCCTCTTTTAAAACACTACCTGAACTGAATGGCTTTACCATACTGCAGTTTGTGTTTTAGCTACATGTGTTCTTGTGCAGTGTGTTCCAGCTCAGGAAATATTTTTCATCCATTATTGTGTGTTCAGCCAGGCCATATTGGTTCTCGTGTAGTGAAGCATGGGCACTAGATTCACCAATATTGCCTTAAATTAATGTACTATCTACATTGAAATATGAAGATTGGGAGAAGGAAATGGAATACATTTATTTTAAGTATTGAAAATAATGCTAAAAATCCTAAATATTATCAAATATTAAGGAAGTTTTGAGTGGTAAGCAAATTTTTTCTGAGGCTTGACATTTTATTTAACTTTTAAGATTTTTATTATCTTCACCATTTGCTTAACAATCTTTTTACATTCTTTTACCATTTCATTTGTTATTTAAATTAGTCTCAATTGTTCAGACATCCAAGTCCTACTTGCAACATCTACAACTGTGATAGAAGATCAGATGGACAAGGATAATTCCTTCCGCTGGTTGATATGTCCCAGAGCACCAGGCATAGTGTCTTGATATTGTTTCAGGTATCCAGCACCCTATCTGGAGATCCATTTAACAAATTACGATGCAGTGAATACAACAGATCTCAGCAGATGTTTAGAATCAATTTTGTTCCCATATCCGCAAAGCAGTGACTTATTCAATGAATAATTTGGAGCGCCTAGTATAAGACACCATACCAGTTATAGGATATAAATTACAAACATCTATTGACCCTTAATATGCTTCCAACACGGGCATATCACATGTATTGTCCACCTATTCATCACAGCTCTGTAAGGTGGATATTATTAGTATTAGTATTAGTATTAGTATTAGTATTAGTATTAGTATTCCCATTTCACCAGTTAAACAATCGAAACTTTAAAACTCTGCCCATTTTTAAGCAGGTAGTGAATGGCTATGCAAAGAAATTATCCCAATCTCCTCAAAACACAAATTGAAGGTCTTAAGCACTACACTATACATCCAAAAGAAGCATATATGAATATAAGAATGGTTGGCCACTACAGAGGTTTATGTTTCATGAGATGAAATTGAGAGAAACTTCATAAATAGTTCTCCCCTTTTAGCTTAAAATCTTTCAAAGAATACTTTAAGTTTCAACATTAACAGATTATTACATTATGTTTCAATACTAATAAATATATTCATTTCAAGGACAATCCCTGTATTTAAAATCAAATACCATAAAATAATGTAACTTTTTTTTTTTTTGGTACCGGGGATTGAACTCAGAGGCACTCGACCACTGGGCCACATTCCCAGCCCTTTTTTGTATTTTATTTGAGACAGGGTCTCACTGAGTTGCTAAGTGCCTCGCCATTGCTGAGGCTGGCTTTGAACTCACGATCCTCCTGCCTCAGCCTCCCAAGTGCTGGGATTACAGGTGTGTGCCACCACGCCTGGCATAATGTAATCTTTGTAAAACATCACCCTGCAAGACATTCATACAACTATCCAAAAGCTGAACTGCATATTTATAGAGTAGATTCAATTTCTATTAAAAACATAAACATTTATTTCAAATGTACAGGCTTTTTTGTTTCTGTTTTGTTTTGTTGGTGCTGAAGATCGAACCCATGTGCACTTAACCACTGAGCCACCTCCCCAGCACTTTTTATATTTTATTTAGAGACAAGGTTTTAATGAGTTGATCAGGGCCTTGATAAGTTGCTGAGGCTGGCTTTGAGCTCAAGATCCTCCTGCCTCAGCCTCCTGAGCTGGTGAGATTACAGTCATGTACGACTGTACCCAGTGTGTATAGATATTTTTGTATCTTGTTTACAGAAAATGTTTATTAAATGTTGGCCACAAGTCAACCATGATAGAGAACACTTAAATTTCCCATTCATTTCTATCTGCCCTCCACAATAACCTGAGAAAACAGTGCAGACAGTGCCAAGTCAAAGCCCTTTATGGAGTAACTTCTAAGAGAAGATTCTAAATACCTCATACATACCTAACTCAAAACCTGCCTTCTCCCAGGCCCCAATACATGCACACATGCTATGCTTAAATAAGTTGTCACTGTCACCTTTTACATTTCACAATTCTTGTTTCCTGAAGAGAATGCTAACTGCATTTTTAAAAATCAAGCCATTCCAAGGAAAATTAAGTATAAATATAGAGCAAGTTCCTGACCTCCCTGTTAGATTTGTCTAGGATGAACGGCTCCCTGGATGTGAAATGCAAATGATAGCTACAACATGGTGCTAATTCCTAAGTTCCTGAGGAAGGTGAATACACACAGCACTTTAGTGTTCTCGTTTCTAGCTAATGGAGAGTTCAGGTATTTTCACAGACATGAAAACAAACTAAGTACTATAATTTTATGAAACTAAGCAAAATGCACAAAAATAGGTAATGGTTCTGAGAATAAATACTTTATATTAAACCAGCAACTCGAAAAATTGTGCTCTTTATATGTAATATGAAATGAAATGTACTCTGCAAACATGTATAACAAATTAGAATAATAAATTTAAAAAAAAAAAAAAAGAAATCAGTACCTTTGAGCCTAAGGATTATGGTACATGCCTTATACTCTTCAGAGTATAAGCTGAAATTTTTTGTATTGTGTTCAAATTAAGAAGCTGTCATAATTATCTGTATGTGATGCCAGATTAATGTCTGAATAAAAATATAAAATTGATTAGAAAAGGCTGAGACTGTAATTAAACTCACTAATCCAAAATAAAACACAACAGTTTAATGCCATTAGTATTCCAGCTCCTCAAATGGATGTGGTTCCCAGCATAAAAGGATTACAAAATTCAAGGAAACTACATTACTCACACAGCTGAAAAGTGAACTAGGAAAATATAAAATTCTCCAAAGTCTTGTTGGCAAGAATTTTATTTTTTTACTGTTTTAAATTTTCAAATCTTGAAAATTTGCCTTTTTTGCTGCAGAGGGAATAAATTGGTTCAAAATTCACTTCTGAAAGTTTGTCAATTGGAATGACTCTAAAAAGAAACTAACAACCACACAAAAGGCACTTGCATGGAAATGAAGCAATCCTTTGAAATTTACAATTCTTCTAATCCTGAGATGGATATCATTACCCTAAGTGCATGTATGAAATTACGAATGGTGTGAATGTACTTTGCATACAATCAGAAATATGTAGGAATGTGCTCTATAAGTATAATATGAAATGTAATGCATTCTGCTATCATTTATAACAACTTAGAATAAAAAATAAATAAATTTAAAATAAATAAATAAATAAACTACACCAAAGAAATCTAAAAAAAACCCCAATTCTTCTAACCCATTCTTTCCTGTACTGCCAGACCTTCAATACCAGTGGAAAGAGTCATTCCAAAGATCCTTGATTTACCATGCCATAGGTAATCATTTGGCAAAAGAAAGGAATTTTACACCAGCAAAGAAAGCGAAAAACGTAGGATGTATTTAGTATTAAAAAAAAAAAAAAAAAGTTTGCAACACAGCATTCTTTCAAGAAAGTCAGTATTAAGAAGCACCTATGTGTGGTAGAAAGTTCAGGAATCTGATTCACTCCATCGACTGCTTTTCCTTGTGTGAGTGATGGAAGCAAGCTATGGTGCTGGAGCCAGAAGGCACAAAAATGAAGACATATGACCCTTCCTTCTAGGTGTGCCCACAGCCCACGGCCAATCACTGCAATGTGTTTTCACATGTAGCAAAAACTTCATATCATCCACCCCTCCCTGTTACTTCCCAACTTTTCCTTCCAAACTTGCCCTATTATATTGCTCCACAAAATATCTTCCCTTCTTCCTCGAATGTTACAATTTTCACTAACCATAAAATATTCCTTCAACCCTTCATCACACTGACAGGTTAGAGCCTTCAACAAAATATATATCGGTCACCTCTTTAAAGTGTTAAATAATCTCTCTCCCCGTTGTTGAATGAAAAGGAACAGTCACCAGGCCCTTCCCAGATAGGGGAGCTTCCACTTAAAAGTGACTTAGAAACTACCATAAAATTTTGGGGTCACACAGTATGACACTAAATTGGGTCCTGGGGGCCTATAAGACACTGAGCATCCTCCAAAGGACTTTATCTTATTCCTAGAGAATAGTTGGAACTTCCCAGCCCCCACCAAATAAAATGTGATTTAACATGAATTATGTCTAACATAACTTCCCAAGTCTTTTATATGGGATTTGGAAAGAGGTTGAATGTTAAAAGGTACAGACTTTTAGAAATGTTTTAAAATCGCAATTCCTCTCATACAAACAACAGATGCTAAAGGAATCACTATTCTACAGAAACAGTTCATTTTAAAATAAATCAATTAGAAATGTTACCGAAGACAAATAAAAATATCAAGACATTTCTCATTTATATTCAAAGCTAAGGATTAGAAGAACAACCCAATTACTCATCCAATCTGCCCATTTAAGCACCTGTCAACTAAAGGGATTAATATGCCTTATGTTTATGGAATTAGGGGCATCTCTGTCACAGTCTTTGCCTGAGAACCATTAACAAACACATTTTCTAAGTATGTATTAACATTTCTTAGCTGTCACTTCTGCAATGACCCTGATACAAGCTAATGAAAGCATTCAAATTTCACAGCTACCTTGCTGTATGGGGAAGGCGAAGCTGTCCCTACCACCCCCAAACAAAGAGCTGCCCCCAAAGAAAAGAAGAGAGAGAGAAAGAAAGAAAAGATACAGTTGCTTCAAATACCCAATTCATAAAGCTAATTATTCTCACAGAGATTTTTTTTCTCCTTGAAGAGACAAATTAAAACAAGTATAGGAAGGAAATGATTAAGTCACAAAAGTGTAAAAATGTAGAGAACCACATAATGTAGACTCTGAGTTACTAGAGATGCCATATGTAGCATCTGCACATGATTATCACTCTCAGATGGTAGCAACACCTGCTTTGGCTCTGGTTTTGGTGTGAAATCCTGAAACAAAGGTATTGATACTTTAGAGAGTCTATTTGAGGATAAGCGAACCATTTTGGCAACAATTTCCTTCCACTGAAAGAAGGAATAAATAGATAATAAGAGTGGTGCATATATACAATTAATTTGCTATATACATACTCAAATCACATAAAAATGATCAGTAATAAAAACAAACAAACCAATTAAAAATTGGCACAAAAGACTTGAGCAGACACTGCATCAAGAAAGATGGATAAGTGGCCAATAAGCAGATGAAAAGAAGCTCCTGGTCATTAGTTAAGAGGGAAATGGAAATGAAAACTGTAATGAGGTCCTCTTCATGCCACTAGAATAGCTAAAATAGCAAAGGCTGGCATTGGAGAGCCATGAAACAAGGGACTCTCACACATTGCTGGTAAAAATACAAAAATGGTCAAACCGTTTGAAAATTGTTTACTTCCTTAAAAGCTATTCTATACCTGTCCTATGAGCCAAGGATTTCCCAGATGTTATCCAAGTGAAAGGAAAACATATGCCCAAAAAATATATGTATAAGGATATACACTGGCTGGGCATGGTGGGACATGCCTATAATCCCTGTAACTCAGGAGGCTGAGGTAGGAAGATCAAAAGTTGGAGGCCAGCCTGGGCAACTTAGAGACATCCTGTTTCAAAATAAAATACTAAGGGCTGGGGTGCAACTCAGTGGTAGAGTATCCCTGGTTCAATCCTCAGTAACAGGAAAAAATATATATGTATATATACATACATATGTATGACATATGTAAATATAGCAGTTTCATTCACAAGAGTGCTCTGGATTGGAAACCACCCAAATGTTCATCAAAAAGAGAATGGATAAACAAATTGTATATTTTTAGAAGGGAATACCACTCAGCACTGGAAAAGACTGAACGACTGACACATGACACAATCCAAGCAAACACCCAAAACATTACAGAAAAAAGCAAGACATGAAAGTGAGTGCTCCATGATTCTATTCATCTGAAGTACTATAAGAGGAAAAATAAATCTTTGATGATGGAAATAAGAAAAGTGGTTTTCTCTGGGGACAGGGGATTAGTTGCAAGGGGCACAAGGAACTCTCTGAGGTAATACAAATGTTTTGTATCCTGATTGGAGTATGGATTGCATGGGAGTATACACTTGATGAAAGTCATTGGGGTACACACTTAAAACTAAGTTTTACCACAATAAAAAACAATCCTAAAATTGATCAGCCACCTTAATATTAAGGAATGGTAAGCATTCCAAATCACCGTAATGATAATAATCAAGATGCCCACAATATTTACTATGAATCAGGCTTTTCTAAGGAGGTTGCATATTATCTCACTTGATCCTCACAACAATTTTGTTTGAACTTTATGGTTGTCCCCAACGTACAGATGAGAATCTGAAAGTGTGTACAACTCATTGCTTGTATACCATCCACATCTGATATAGACAGGTAATAAGTGTAAGCATGTCTTCCATCAACATTAGAGTCCCAAGTAGTTTAGAATTTGGGACTTTTAATCCACAAACTACTGATTTGGTTTCACGGGAGCATAAATGACAAATTAATGTCATTATAAAGCATTTCTGATGCATGAGTGTAAATGCTTGTGATAATCGTTAACACTAATAAATACAGCTGTATGAAGCTGAGGAAGATAGTTTTACCAAGATTCACTGAGCACATTCAACACTTTCAGATCACAGAGCAGGACAGATGGGCATAACTCTGGCAGAGTTATCAGGCTACCCAGGGCTATCCATTTCAGGTCCTGACACAGCTGACATTTTGAATGGTGACTTGGATGATGAGAAAACAAAGGACACTTATTAAGTCTGTATTGACATCCAACTTGGAGGGCTCAGAGGGTCAGACACAGCTCCAAATGACCCCTGCAAGTTGCAGTTAAAAATAGAACCGTGTTCAATACTAACAAAGACAGGTCTTTTCAATTGGGGGGGGGGGCTTAAGGTACAAAAGACAAGGAAAGTCTTCTACTAAAAGACTCCAAACAGGAGGGGGCCCTCTCTTCAGTACCCTCCTGATCCCCACTCCAATTTAATTTATTTTGATGTCTTTCCTATACTGAGAAAAACAAACATTTACTAATCTACATATTTTAAATTATTGATAGTTTCATATTCAAACAATTTTTTTTTCATTCCAGATAGGTAGGTGTACTTTAAAAAAAAAAAAAAAAGATTTTTAGACCTTAGCTGTTTACACTACCCATTTCTATTTTCATTATCCTCCAAATTAACACTAAGTCTGGAGAGGAAGCAGTCATTCTTGGGAGGAGGAAAAGAAAGTACATTGAAATCTCCATGGAATAAAACTCAAGGCTGCAATGGTGACCAGGAGGTAAGAGGCAAATAAATCGTGTGCAAACCACCGTGGGCCTTCCTGCTCTCAGTTTGTCAGAGAATTATTCTAATCTCTAACCTCAAAACCACGAAGCCCTGTACCACAGTGGGATTCCCTTGAACCATTCCGTGTCAATGCCTCCTGTCTTGTCACTCCTCCACTGTGGCCTCATCTTCCCATCAAAATCCCTTTTCTGATATTCTCCTGTCACAAGTTCTCAAATTATACCCCTATCAACTCCCTGGTTCCCATCAACTGTAATAAGTTTCTGTTATCACCTCTCCAATTATACCCACTACCCACTTCCTTATCAATGCTAACCCACTAATTAATTAACAACTGATGCTATCCAGACACATGATTAGATAATTAGATATTATTTGGGACAAACTTTGGTATATGATGCTCCTCATTAACCCCAAGGAATTTCCACTCTCTCTCTGAGTAGCCCTCTGTGTGTGTGTGTGTGTGTGTGTGTGTGTGTGTGTGTGTGTGATTTCAGCACTACTGAATCAAAGAGAACATTTATAGCCTATTGAGATGAGAAGAGGTGACTTGCACTGAAAAGGAGAAAAACTTGAACTTCTACCTGTGAAGGAACAGCAGGACTCAAACTTTTAAAGAATTGTGTGAACAAAACCCAGAGACGGAAATGAGAACACTAGTCTCCCTTGTAAAGGAAGTTTGAGTACTGGAGCAAAGTGCTCCAACTAAAGGCAGCAAATTGGGCCAGATCACTAAGGAATGGCCTTTCATAGCAAGAAGTAAGTTTTCCTTTATTCTATAGGCATTGTGAGTTAATGACAATTAAAGATTGCATCTTCTAGAGTAGACACAAACTTACTAAACCTGGGTCCCTGTGTCCTAAATCAGAAGCCAAACCAACTCTTGGACATGGTCTGGCCTATTTCAGTTCTGGCAACTGTCCATAGTCTTCCATGATGGGCAAGGCCATGATGGGTTCAGGCCAATCATGAATATACTTTCCACCTTGGGCCTTTCCTCACTTTATAAATAAACAATATAAAGAATATTTATATAAATCAAGGCTGTTGCTGGGCACAAAGGTGCACACCTGTAACCTCAGGGCCTCAAGAGGATGAGGTAGGATGATCACAAGTTCAAGTCCAGCCTGGGCAACTTAGCAAGAACCTGTCTCCAAAAAGAGGGAAGAGCTGGGCATGTCGCTCAGTGGTAGAGCACTTACCTAACATGTGTAAGGCCCTGGGTTCAATCCCCAGTGCTACAAAAATATAATAAATTAAGGCTGTCTTCACAGCAATCTTACAAAAATATCAGTGAAAATGTCCTAATGAACAGAGTCAATGCAATGTAGTATAAATAGTGAAAAATAAAGAAATATTGATATTAATCTAGACCCTATTGTAGGAAAGTTATTATCTATAAAATGGTTAGACTAATTCTAATGTCTCTTTGAGACTAAAAGAGTCTGTTTTGCTTCTATAATCTCACTTACATGCAATAATTAGAAATTATGAAAAGCTTCTTACAAAATTTAAAACTAGATTTTATTTTGCTTTAATTACAAATTAAATGTCTAGTACTAATGAAGGAAAAATTGGTCAGTTAGACAAGTATTCAAAATTAAAATTGATATGTGTATTAGTTATCTACTGCTGTGTAACAAATTACCACAAATTTAGTGGCTTAAAACAACACATGCTATCATCTGGTGGTTTCTGTGGGTCAGAAATCTGGGCACAGCACCACCTGGTCTCACAGGCTGTGGTCAAGGTGTCAGCCAAGCTGCATTCTTTCCTGGAGTTGGGGATCCTTCTCCATGCACATGTAGTTAATGGCAGCATTCAGTTCCTGGGACATTTGTCTGTTGGCTGGAAGTCCTCCTGGGAGCCACCCTTGGCTCTTAGAGCTATCCTCAAGCCCATTGCAGGGCTGGCAGGAGACTCTCTCACTCCCATCCTCTAAGACTGTCTTAGATACAATAGCATATCCACAGGAAGAATGTCCCATCTCCTCTTCCACACAAGAGCAAGAAGCAAGTCACAAGTTCACCTGGTGCTCAAAGGTTGTGAATAACAAGGGCAAGACTCCTTGGGGTCACCTTAGGATATGGTCTCACAGGGAAGAATGCAAAATAACTGCTGCAACAACAGCCACACTTCCTTCAGTCAGTTAAAAAAAAAAAAAAAAAAAAAAAGTGGGTAGCTAAGAACTAACAATGAGACAGGGAAGGATTCTCTTGGAAAACTTTCTTGTCATAGTAGCCAAGACAAAAATAAGAGCAGAAAGTGCAAATTTGGCACTTCTTGTGCATCAGGCATTGTATTCAGTGTCACAATGATCCTAGGAGTGGGGATTTTTATCCTCATCTCACAGTAAGAAAAATGAAGCAAAGACAAGTGACGTGACCTTCCCAAGGCCACAGAACTAGAAAGAAGTAGGTCCTGCTCAGAACTATAGACTCAGTTTCCTGGTCAGCAGCAAGAAGAATTACTATTTTTGTGAACCTGGTAAATATATTCCTCAGCAAATCATTACAGCCTTAGGGCCATTTCCCCCTCTGCAAAACAGGTAAGATGCTGTGAGCTGGTCTAGATGCGCCACAAGGTTGTGCAAAGGTAAAATGAGAGAATGTAAAACACCTGGTCCCTGGAAGAGCCTGGGCAAGGCATCACTGCAGCCCCAATGTACATCTGTGTGAGTGCTAATGTGATACACACACAAAGCACAAGTGAGGACACTGAACTTAATGGCTCTTTATGTTTTATTTGTTTTTTTCTGGCAAGAAATTTTCTGGATTCTTTAGTAATCAGTGCACTACTTTTCTCTGGTTAAAGGGCCCTTCAGGCCATAAAGAAGAATAAATATTCCATTTATTTTTCCGTAGGAGATGCAATAAAACTCTTGCCCTCCAATAAATCGAAATGTAAAAGACACTTTTTAACAATTCAAATTGGAGGGTCAAAAAAGTGTGCTATTTTTATGCTTTATAAGAAGGTTTGACTTGACTTTTGTTAAGATGGAAAGTATTGAGACAAATAAGAACAGATAATTCAAAGAATGAGTGAATCAAAGGGAAAATAAGATCTTCAGAAATATTTAACAATATGGTAAAAACCTTACAAGACATTATGTAAGGTAAATCATACTTAATACATCTACAGCATTTTTTTTATTTTTTTTTTTAAATTAGATAACTATGCTATAAATCGTCTTGTCAAAAAGACAGGTATTTCTAAGATTAGGGGTGACTATGTTCCTCCTTAAATTCCGAGACTTCATCTCTGCCATACACTTGGTTTTCATTTTTGTTTCTGGTTGAATCAACCTAGTTTTCATTTGCAAGTGCTACATTAACCACCTTAAGGGGCTACTAACCACCTTAACGCCACGGCCCTCGCCCAAGGTCCATCCACAGCACAAAGGCAGCAGGGATATGAGCAGAGCTGTGCTGGTAAAGGCCTAATGGCTGATAGGGGGCTGCTGGTGGGGAAGGGATATGTTTGTCCATTGCCATGGCAGATTCCAGGCTACCAATAGGATGTCACTGATCTGCAAGTGGGAAGAGGTGGCTCCGGACACCACTTGGCCCAAGTTAAAAGATCAAAAGGAAGCCACAAAGGGAGAATAAAAATTTAGTTTAACATAGTTTAACCTATATAATCTACATTCTGGAGCTTGGGATTTCTAAACCCAGTTGGCCTTGATTAATGTGGGAAAACTTCTAGAGGAAGTATAGGAGTTTTCCAAAGGAAGCTTGCAAGAGAGTCATTAACCCTACCAGACAGTCTATAAATGTTCTCTCAGGTGATCCCTGATTAACCCCAAAGGCAGTTACCGTTTTCCTCATTTTCACAGATAAGAAAATTGAGGCTCAGGCAAACTTCGATGAAGCTTGTAAGTGGCAGAGACTTCCATTCCTCCCTATTTTACTTTTTCTTCTCTCTCTTTCCTTCTCTCCCTCCAACCTTCTCTCCTTCTGTCCTTTATGTCCCTCATTTACTAATTATTCATGTAATGCCTCTTATCACCAGGACATATAACCAGGTATATAAAAATAAGTAAATAAAACTTGTCTTAAAATCCTGTCTTCAAGAAGTCAATATTATTGGACCTGGAAGGGGTCAAAAGTCAAGACATACCAAAAAACCAAATAGTTTTAATGAATGTAATGACAGAAATTGAGTGGGCAGATTGGAGCACATGAGGTGGAAGTCACTACAGCAGCCCCCTGTTTTCAGTGAGTGACAGATACATTCTAACACCCCAAGAAAGTCCTGAATCCCCAGATTATCCAAATATGGTATATACTATTTTCATTCTTACATACACATATCTATGATAGTTAATTATAAATTATGCACAGTGAGATTAATAACAGTGACTAATAAAATAGTACAATTATAACATTATATGTAATGAAAGTTGTGTGAATATGCTGTGTCAATACATCTTCGTATTTTGCTATACTTATCCTTCCTTTTCTTGTGATGATGTGAGGTGACCTGCAGGATGAGATACAGTGAGGTGAATGATCCAGGCATGTGATACAGCATCAGGCTACTGCACACAGGTTACTTGAACAGAAGCACTACAATACCACATCAATCTATTAAGTAAGATGATTAATAAGCAACTAAAGCAGGTAGTATAAACAGGGTGGATATGCAAGACAAAGGGATGGAAAAGGATGGAGCAAGAGTTCATCACTCTACTTGGAATGGCATGCAATCTAAACCTTGTGAACTATTTCTGGAATTTTCCAGTCAATATTTTTGGACCTCAGTCATCACAGGTAATTGAAATCATGGAAAGTGAAACCACAGGTAAGGAGGAGGGGGGACATCTAAGTTACTATTCAAAGTCAGTTCTCTGAATGCTTTTCTTTATTACATTGCTAGGGAGGTATTTGACACACTGAGAGAAAACAACCACATGTGACCCAAGAAAGGAGCATGAGAAGAAAGAAAGAACAGATTCTCTAGCAGACTTAGCACTAAAGCTCCTACTTAGAATCAAGAATAGTGGTTAGTCTGCCATTAAGGATCATTTGACTTTGTTTTAATACAAAATAGGAAAAACTGCAATTGCTAGAAACTTCATGGGGGTGAAATACAAATAAATATCCTCTTTGTCATTCTCTAGAACTACAAAAATCTTACAATATTATTACTATTATAAAGATATAATTTATCTCTCAACTCAGGTGCTGGATAAAGGAATAGAGTCTCTCCAACAACTTCTGAAGCTAACAGAAATCTTCCAAATAACATAACAGCATTAGCCAAAAGCTTTTCTTTTGAGACACTACAGAGCAATAGATGAACAAATGAAGGCTTACTAGAAAGATCTTGGTGTAAATAAGGACAGGTGGTAATCATTTAAATAGCCACCTTCACCATTTAGCTTTAGTTTTCACACAGTACATAAAACTGAATAATTTTGAGTATTTGCTATTATAATTACCTCACCTTTTAGGAGCTTTTTTTTTTTTTAAGATCCAAGCCTCACTTTGTACAAAAATAAGTTTGAATTTGGAAGATTTTTACACTATTCTGTATCACAATTGCAGACAATGGACCATAAAGCAGGGCACAAATTCAAATAATAGGATCACACCCTAAGCTCTTTATTGCAGATTATTGACAAAAATCTATATCCATGCCTTTCTTTATGTTCTGCATAATGAGGATTACACAATTTTACACAAATCATGTTTCTACTAGATATGCACCATATCACTTCTAAAGTCAATTTATCAAATGAGAGGTGTAGCTTTACAAAAATGAAATAAACTATGATTTTTTTTTAAACAGACTACAAAAGATAGAAAAGGCTCTACCCTGACCACAGAGTCAGAACAAAAGCAGGACAAGAGGGAAGATGGAAAGAAAAGCTTAACCTTTAGCTAGAGACTAAGAGAGTGACCCATATCGCTCAACCCAGATGTGACAGGGTCTAAACTACTGATCACCAGCTGAGGCCATTCCATTGCAGAACATCTTGGAAAATTGCCAAGGTTGTCTTTGACTAAGCATTCCTCTTAGGAGGCACTGAGGTCCCTAAGAGTAGCTGGGAAGAAGTTCAAAAGGTAAAGGGTTCTCAGTTATATCAGGGGTTCTGGTTTTCCCTGCTTCCTCAGTACAGGAAAGAAGCAGCAAAGAGAGCACAATGGCTATAATCCAAGAAGAGAAATAAAAAAAAATACAGGGGTGGGGGAAATCTCTGTATCTGTATATGTGTTAGCTTTTTATCACTGTGAAAAAATACATGAGAAAATCAACTTATAAGAAGAAAAAGGTTTATTTTTGCTCACAGTTTCAGAGGTTTCAGCCCATGGTCACTTGTCCCTTTAGCTTTGGGCCTATGGCAATGAAGCACATCGTGCTAGGGAGTGTGTGGTGGAGGAATCAGCTCACCTCACTCACCTCATGGCAGCCAGGAAGCAAATAATGGAACAGAATAGGAAGGGGCTGTGGACCCAATACCCACCTCAAAGGCACACCCCCGGATGACCTCACTTCATTCCACTGGGCTCAACCCCTTAAAGGTTCCACCAGCTTCTAATAGCACTGAAGGCTAGACCCTAAGTCATTAGTATAAGGGCTTGTGAGGGACATATAGTGGTATATTTGCCTAGTCACCTAAAATCACTGCCCAGTCAAAAATATCATAGACCATATAACTAATATCATTCTTCTCCATAATCATTGTCATTATTGAACAGTTTTCTGGCATAGTAAGCTATAAATGGTCACCCATCTAAGATACCAATCCATTGGACTCATCTACAACAAGAAATATTGTCTTGTTTTAATTCAGGATTGCTCAGATTCCTCACCTCATCCCCACAATTTTATTCTTAACGTGCAAGTTCATAAACAACCATTTATAAGGTAAGACAGGAGATTTTATTCTTGCTATTGCTAAACAAGCCCATGTCGCCTCCTTGTTCCAGGTTCTTCAGGCCATGTTCTGTTTTCAGAAGAGAAACTTTGCACCAATTCATCTCCAACTACATCTTTGGGTCTCAGATCATGTGTCACTTTGTTAGGACGTCACCATTTCCTTCCAATCAACTCCCTAGGTCTGTAGTTTTGTTATAATCCTTCATGGGGTTTGGTCCTCTCTTTCACCTCCTACTTGCATTATTTTTGTGGCTAATTATTGAAGGTTCACTTTGGGGTCTGGAAGCTTTATTAGGACAGGGTTCTCATTTGCTCCTTGCTCAGCATTGCTTTTCCAATACTGACACCAAGGTTGGTGCAGAATAGATGCTCAATCATTATTTAATGAATGGATTAATGAATCAATTACTCTTGGATGGTTTGGCTAGATCAAGGATAAGATAGTTTAAAAAATCCCAAGTGGAAATTGGGAAGCCAGTCAGCTTATACATTATGAGCAGAACCAAACCGTTAAATATCACATATGAGTGCTTCTGTGAGGGTAGTCTTTATTCTCTTCTCGGCAGAGTGTGAATAAAGATGTCAGAAACAGAAAGAAGGAGAGAGGTGAATGAACAGAGTTGAAAAAGTAGTTTCTATAGAAGAAGTGGGCCTTGTTCACTCAGCAATACTTGAAACACATTGTAAAATATATTTACACAATCATTCAATATATTTGAAGTTACAGACATGGTTCACATCTGCTATTTCACTCTTCATTTTTTTCTTTCAACCGTCCTGATGCAAGCAAAGTAGATATGTTTCACAGCCATTTCTTAAAGGTTAAGAAAGTCTCAAGGAGTGATTTTCTCAGGAGCTTAGGGCAAGAGCCACAGCTAGAACCAAGTCTCCAATGCCTGTCTCCCTTCTCATTCCACACCTAGTGCTAATTCACAAGTATGTCTTGCTATTTAATCTGAGAGTATGTAAAACAATTTCCATCATCTTAGAAAAAAGTTTCAACAAGTCTCTTCACTGAGACTGTTGGGATGAAATTTTGTCCCCTTATAAACCACAGCAGTTGGGACAGGGCTATGGAAACATCTCATCTGCTCACTCGTTCTTCCATCTAGTAGTTGCAGTCATTTCCCACCATTTGCAGAAGTTATGTTCTATAGAGTCACCATAAAGACTGAATTAGTATATACTGAACCACTGCTTCTAGGGGAAACCCAGGATTAAGTTCCTATAAACCCGTGTTCACATGTTCATCAGCCAATCAATACATAACCTTGTTTTATATGTTTCTGTTTAAAGACATTTAATATCTAATCCTGATTTGTTCACATTGAAGTCACAGCCAGCATTACTGTAACTCATGTCTGAATGCAGCTTATCTAACACACGTGTTCTCTCCATAAAGTTTTCTTGCAACTGGGCACTAGAAAGCATTTCATCATGGGGCCTAGGCTATTTTAAACAGAAAAATCACCAACAAATAGCCCGGAACTGTGGAAACCTGGCCCAAAATAGTCCATACAAAGACCATTGCTTATAATATGAGATGTTAAAGAGAACAACAGAGCATGACCTCATCTGACCCCATCTGGGAACATGTGTGTCTGGCAACGCAGGATTCTTTGCCATCCCATGGATGACTATAAAAGCACATCAGCACGGATTTGGGGATTTCAAAGTCTCAAATATGGAATTTGTGAATAACGGGATCAACTAGACTTGAGCTTTACAAAGCAAAAATTGATAAAAATATACACAGGGGTGGAAGGGGAAGATAAATAAGGAAAGGAAGGAATTAAGAAAACAACTCTCTAGACTTATGTATCCTGAAGATGGATAAAATAACAAGAAAGAATGAATAGAGAAAGTTGGCATAGAAAAAGAAGTTCATTTGAAAATGAAGAAATTTGCTAGACTCTGTGGGACAACTGGAAGAGAAAGTCCAAAAGATCAGAGTACAGATGTGTGATGTGGCTGAGATGTTAGTTCCCAGCAATCAGACTGGAAGAAAAGGTAGAACTTGGGATTAAGGAAGCAGAGAAGATTTATGTACTCACAATGGATCTAGAACTTCAGCCTCTCGATGACAGGTTTTAAGCCATGGAGTGATTGGAAATTTAGAAAAATAACTTAGTGATGTTCAGAAACCTTAATGGTATAGGATTAGGGGAAAAGGAAAAAGACTGGTGTCCAGAGAAGAGACTGTGGCAGAAGTTTACCCAAATTGAGACCACCTAAGGTTAGAGCAGCTGCCCAGAAAAGGATAAGTAAGCACATGTTGACATCTACCTGACAGGTAAACATAACAGGACTTGGTGACAGATCAAGTGTTGGAGGTTAGAGAAAGGGAAGAGTCTGTTGAAGACAGGAAGAAGAATCTCAGACTATTATATGGTACCTGTCTTATTCCATTCAGGCTGCTATGACAAACACCATAAGCTGGTTAGTTTATTTTTTAAAAAATTAAGTTAACTTCTCACAGATCTAGAAGCTGGGAAGTCCAAGATCAAGGCACTGGTAGATTTGGTGTTTTCAGGGGGCCAACTGCCTGGTTCATAAAAGGGCCTGTCTCACTGTATCCTCACAAGGCAGAAGGAGGCAAAAGGTGGCCCTCACGGCCTCTTTTAAAAGAGCACTAATGACATTCAATAGGTATGTGCACTGAAGAGCTCACCATTCTGAAACACCATCCCAAGGATGGTTTGGTTTCAGCATGAATTTTAGGGAGACACAAACATTCTGATCACATCAATACTTTTAGTAATCTACCAATATTTTAGTATCCTTGGACCTTCATGAGCAATTGAGTGCTTCTTGTGGAAGTGGATTGTTCAATTCACACTTACTAAGCTGAATTACATAGTCTATGCAATATTTTGAATGATACTAAAATTACAGATAATTTGATTTTGCAATGTTAGGGATTAAATGTGAAGCCTCTCATGACAATTGATTTTAAATAAAGAGAATTAGTTTATATCAATACTGAAGATTTTCATAAATTTCACTGAAATTGAAATGGGAGGAAAAAAATAGATGATTGCAGGCCCATTTTCTCCTGAAATGTGGGAAGATTTGTTCCCTAGGATGTAGGAAAACAGTTCAAAACATGATTCTGCCACTGTCTTCATTGTGGACAAGTCCCACTCACCATCTAATCCTTAGTTAGCTCATGTATGAAATGCACAGTTTAAGAAAGATGTTGTTAAGGTTTGTTCACTTTCTAGTAGTCTTGTGCTCCTTGTGCTAATTGCTTAAGAGTTTCTATCTTACCTACTCACATTCTCATACACAATGCTTTTTGAAGAGGAGAGAAGAATTTAGGAGACTAGAACTCACAATCTTTCTAGAACAAAGCCTGATTATTTTTAAAAATTCTATGTCTCCATACTGGTACATTTGATATAAAGGAAAAATTTTCTATTTATACCTACCAGGGAAGGTTTTTTAAAATAACAGTTATTTATATCATCTCAATATACATATCAATTTCTAACCTATTTGTTTCTTAGTCAATTTTATTGTGAATAATTGAGGTTTACAACATGATGTTATGGGATTATACATAGATAGATAGTAAAATGGTTTCTAAAGTAAAACAAATTAATATGTCAATCATCTTACATAGTCACTATTTTGATAAGATCAGGTAAAATCTTATTTAACAAATACCTAATCTTAATCAATTTTATTAACTACCGTAGTACCCTCTAACGCACAGAGCATGAGTTCCAAGATGCCCCAGGATGTCTGAAATCACAGAGAGTACTGAACCCCATAACTTATTGTCTTTTCCATCTTAACTAAGCACTAAGGACATATCATACACTGGAGCAGTAACTTCTATAATTTGAGGTATGACAGCAAAACTAGCACCAATTTCTTTTTCTTTCTTCTTTTCCCTATTTTATAGACAGATTTACTCTTACTGTGGATTTTACTAACCTCAGCATATGATTTTTTTCTCTTCCCAATGAAGTCAAGAACTTAAGAAAGCACTTTATAGCTTCCCTCTTGCATATCTGAATTTCCAGCATCACTACTCTGGCACTTTAGGATCACTGCTAAGTAAAGTAAGGGTTACTCAAACACAGCACTATGGTTCTGTGACAGTGCAGCTCATAACTGAGACAGCTGCTAAGCAACCAATGAGCAAGTAGAGTGTATAGTGTGGATACACTGGACGAAGAAATGACACAGCCCTGGGCAGGACAGAGTGGAACATGCTACTCAGGATAGTGTACAACTTAAAATTATGAGTTGTACACTTCTGTAATTTTCTATTTAGTATTCCATATTGTGGTTGACCAAGGGTACTGAAACCATGGAAAACAAAATCCCTACATAAGGCAGTCTACCGTATAGTCCTCATGTTGGATTTCGGCTCTCAAGACCTGTTTATCCTACAGATGTGTCACTTTGTGTCCTTGACCTACATCTCCAAGCCCCCCATGACAACTACCATTGTGTTCTCTACCTCTGCATATTTGACCTCTTTTTAAAATGAGCTTATTGAATATTTAACAAACCCTTAAAATTTCCACAAAATTATCCCAACTACTTTAGGTTAAGAATGCAACCAAAGACAGGAGATTTCAGGAACTTTTAAAAAGTATAGGATAAATGACATTTTCTCCTTCTCATTGTCAGAAATTGTAGGTTCAATCATATTTTTCATCAGCTCTAGGTCTATTGGCCCTTACTAACTTAAAACATTTTTTATGCAACTGACTATTTGTAGACATATAAAAAACCATTTTAATTAATTATTCCTAAAGCCACATCTTGTTCAGTAAGTTAATATTGCCTTAGTATATTCATGAAATGTATTTATCAAGCATAAATGTAATGGCAATTTTTCAAAAACTATATGACACACCATCCCTCTGAATGTTAAATTCTTTTAATTATAATCTCATATCCAACTTATTACTTAAATAACTCAATATGGTTATTTTGATTCATTTTTTATATCTACATAGAATTATTTCACACTTGCTCCGTAATTAAGCTCTTTAAATGCAAATATAATACACAGTAATTTGGATGTGACCAAAAGTGTAGGCTAAAATAGCTCAAGGTTTATTTTTTCAGAAACCAAACAAGGCAGACTAGAGGATAGTTCACAGTTTAAAGGTCGTCAAAATCATCCAAACAGTTCTTTACCTAAAAATGGTGGCAAATCCAGTGCTGAGGCTTCATGAGTGGAAGACTGAGAGATCAGGGCTATGGCAGATGACCAGCAATCAAAAGACTGGGCACAAGGCTGGGGATGCAGCTCAGTGGTAGGGCACTTGCCTAGCATGTGTGAGACCCTGGGCTATATCCCCATAAGAAAAGAAACAAAAAGAAAATGATAGAGTGAGAGAAAACCATGGAAAATGGCCCCAAAAGCACAAAATAGGAGGAAAGACAGGCTGTACAAAACTTCCTGTTAGATTATGCAAAGCTTTGGGGCACTGGTTCATCCAAAATAAATAAATGAAAGAACAAACAAGCAAACAGTGATGAATGAAAGCTTTAATTCCACATGGGACAATAATATTGGGGGCCTTGGAATAACTAGAATGACCTGATTGGTCTGTGATTTTAAATGTGTTTCCCCTAAAGTAGAATAATAAAGTGCAAGGCAAAATTTAAGAACCTTTAATAAAACACTAGTCTCCCACTGGATTCTGTATATGTGGATTTTGGCTATATTATAATCCTCTGCAATTCTGAGCTATCTTTTTGATTTCTAAAAGAGAAATGTTTAAGTACTATGTACAGATGATAAATAGCACCACAGTAAGAATGATTCCTGTACAGAATAACATGATGGTTCAGCCATCTAATCCTATATGTAGAGAAAAATGATTAAATTATTAATTTTGCAGGTGTAGATTATTTGCTTTGAAGATCATCCATGGTTAATTTAAAAATCAGAATCACTCAACACATTGCTGATTATCTTTCACAGTGTTCAAGTTTGTACTCAGGGAACACAAACTGATCATAGTCTTAGACAAACATAATAAGGATGTTAGGAAAGGATGATTTTCAAAAGTCATGCAATGCATCCACAACCATGTATTAGTGTATTCGCTATGCCACAGCTCCTTTTCATTGCATAAAGCTGTGAAAAATTACCTTAATTTGAGGAAAAGTCTTTAAAAACAAGGCATTACAAACAGAGCCAACTCAACTATTTCTTAAGCCCTTGTCTTTGGTCTGTTACAGTGCTAGATACTGCAATAAACAAGATTTGCCTTCAGAAAATGTAATTTTATTGACAAAAATTCTCAGATTAAAATCATTTTAAAATCTCAGGCTGAACATTAGTAATCAAAGAAAGCTTACAGTTCATAGACTATTGTCCTGTGGAAATTCAGGAAACAAAAGATCATTGGAAGCAGACTTAATTAGAGAAGTTTCTTTGGATGCTCTGTATCATAGAAATGCCCAGGAAGGATAATCTTCTACTTCATGGACCAGATCACCTGGCACAGGGCAAGGATCATACAATAATTTTCTAAACTTCACAGAATGGAATATAGGGTTTGTCATAACAAAATGGAAGTGACTGAACCGTCAAGCCAATGAAAGGAGAAGTGAGAAAATAACAAATCAATATCGTTTATGTAGCACTTTTGATAAAATATTTAACCTAGACATAATCATGAGGAAACCATCAAACAAATTCAAATAGAAAGACATTCTACAAAACACTTGACATATACTCTTCAAAAATATCAATGTAGTGAAAGACAAAATATTATGCAAGGGTGTTCTAAATTAAAGGATACCAAAGAGACAAAACAACCTGGTACAATACATTTCCTTGGTTATATCATGGACTGAGGAAAAGCAGCTATAGAGACCATTATTTTTTCAGAAACTGGAGAATGTGAGTATAGATGGCACCTTACATGATATCACTGTCTCAGTGCTGACCCCTTGGGTTTGACAGTGGTACTGCAGTTGTATAAGAGAGGTCTCCATTTCTAGGAAATGCAGAAGACGTATTTAGGGGTGATATATCACGTCTACAACATGGTCTTCAAATGGTTCAGAAAAAAAGTGTGTAGACAGACACACCACAAAGAGAGGAACATAAAGCAAATGTGGCTTTGGTGTATCACAAACAGTTGAACGGTAAGAACAATTAAGAGTCAGATGAGACGAGGTTAGGTTATCTGATGCAGATGGCACTGCGACATGATGACATTGGGGCTGAGGTGAGTGAAGAGGGAAGGAATGAACAACTGATGGAGAACTCTGAACCATAAAGTGAGGAACTTGGCCTGAACTTAGAAAAACAACAGAGATACTGACTGCAGGATAGTCTTTGGCTTACTAGTAAAACAATGACTTCATACACCAGCAGCAGTAGGCAGAAAGCACTAGGAAGAGGAGGTTTTAAAGCCCAATTAGGAGAGTCTCTCATAATTACCAAAGGGAGCAAAATTAAAACTTGGGCTCCATAGAAGCAGAAGGAACGAAAAGGCAGGGATAGATTCAAGGACAGTAATGAGGACAAGCTACAAAGGAGCCCTTACGTGGGTAATGCATTCACTTAGGACTGTTTCCCTGCATTGCCTCCCCTAAAACCTCAAGGTAATCCTCATCATCTCTCCTCATTTCACCAGAATTTGGCCACAGCAATTTGACTCCCAGCCAGAATGGGGTCTTCCTCACAAATCCAAAGCTGCTACCACAAATAATTCCTCCCAAAACAGCAAGATTCAAGAGAACAAAGACTGTGTGGGTCTGATTCTACATTAATGTCAAGCACCTATACAGCAATCAAGAGGGAACAATAGTAAGCAGTGAGACAGGAGAAAAGAAGGTCAAAAATGTCTGTGATAAACAGTCATGTTCACTACAGCATTAATTACAACATCCAAGTTCTTTATTTTTTTTTAGTTCTGAATTTTAGTGTGTGTATGTATATACATATATACATATATATGTATATACATAATTCTAAGTTGTTATAAATGACAGAAGAATGCATTACATTTCATAGTATACTTATAGAGCACATTTTTACATATCTCTGGTTGTATACAAAGTATATTCACACCACTCATGTCTTCATACATGCACTTAGGGTAATGACGTCCATCTCATTCTACCATCTTTTTTTTTTCACCCCTTTGCCCCCTCCCTTCCTCTCCCTCCCCATTGGCCATTCTAGTGTTCCTCTAATCCTCCTATGCTCCCCGTCCCAACCCCACTGTGAATGGGCCTCCTTATATCAGAGAAAACATTCAACATTTGGCTTTTGGGGATTGGCTAACTTCACTTAGCATTATATTCTACAATTTCATCCATTTACCTGCAAATGTCATGATTTTATTCTCTTATTGCTGAGTAATACTCCACTGTGTATATATACCACATTTTCCTTATCCATTCATTTACTGAAGGGCATCTAGGTTGGTTCCACAGTTTAGCTACTGTGAATTGTGCTGCTATAAAACATTGATGTGGCTGTGTCCCTGTAGTATGCTGTTTTTAAGTCCTTTGGGTATAGACTGAAAAGTGGGATAGCTGGGTCATAAGGTGGTTCCATTCCCAGTTTTCCAAGGAATCTCCATACTGCTTTCCAGATTGGCTGCACCATTTTGCAGTCCCACCAGCAATGTATGAGTGTGCCTTTTTCCCCACATCCTCTCCAACATTTATTGTTGTTTGTGTTCTTAATAGCTGCCATTCTGACTGGTGTGAGATGAAATCTTAGAGTGGTTTTGATTTGCATCTCTCTACAGAGTTGTTGGACATTTTTTCATGTATTTGTTGATTGATTGTATATATTTTTCTGAGAAGTGTCTTTTCAGTTCCTTGGCCCATTTACTGATTGGGTTATTTGGTTTGTTTGTTTGTTTGTTTTGGTGTTAAGAATTTTGAGTTCTTTATATATTCTAGAGATTAGTGCTCTATCTGATGTGCATATGGTACAAATTTGTTCCCAATTAGTAGGCTCTCTATTCACCTCACTGATTGTTTCTTTTGCTGAGAAGAAGCTTTTAGTTTGAAGCTATCCTATTTATTGATTCTTGATATTAATTCTTGCACTACAGGAGTCTTACTAAGGAACTTGGGACCTAATCTGACTTTTTGGAGATTAGAGCTTACTTTTTCTTCTATTAGGCATAGTGTCTCTGGTCTAATTCCTAGATACTTAATCCACTTTGAGTTGATTTTTGTGCATGGTGAGAGATAGGGGTTTAATTTCATTTCGTTGCATATGGATTTCCAGTTTTCCCAGCACCATTTGTTGAAGAGGCTATCTTGTCTCCAATGTACATTTTTGGTGCCTTTGTCTAATATAAGATAAATGAAATTATATTCATTAGTCTCTGTGTCCTATATCCTGTACCATTGGTCTACCAGTCTATTTTGGTGCCAATACCACGCTGTTTTTGTTAGTATCACTCTATAGTATAATTTAAGGTCTGTTATAGTGATGCCACCTGCTTCACTCTTCTTGCTAAGGATTGCTTTGGCTATTCTGGGTCTCTTATTTTTCCAGATGAATTTCATGACTGCTTTTTCTATTTCTATGAGGAATATCATTGGGATTTTGATTGGAATTGCATTAAATCTGTACAGCACTTTTGGTAGTAACCACATCCAAGTTCTGCAATCATCTAAATGTCAATAAATACACTTATGGGGGAGAGAGGGGGGGGAATTTTTAAAATGCATTCATTTGTCAACATTTATATGCATATAAATTTATATTTTATATGTTTTACCCATATTTATATATTTAGATGCATATATATATATATATATATATACACATACTTATATATATTTAAATGTAAACTCAAAAAAGTGGACAGAATTATGGTTACAAGGGCCTGGAGGGTGGAGGAATTGACAGATGCTGGTCAAAGGCTGCAAATTTCAGCCATAAGATAAGTTCCGGAGACCTAATGTACAGCATGGTACCTAAAGTTAATAATAAACATTTTATTTGCCATTGTTTCTAAATAAATCTGGGGAGGTACCTGTGAGATATCCAGCATGAAAGGCTGAGGGAAATGGAGCCCCCTGGAAAGACACTGGCTTGGAGGAAAAGCATCATTCTCCCCGTGATTTCAGAGGTAAAGGATGTCTGTGGGAGAAGTCCCAAGCCCTATCAGGAACTGTCTGCCACAACAGTTTTCTCCCCAGATGATTTGTTTAATATACAGTAGGTACACTTACTCATATAATTACTTTGTCTGACTTCCTGTCAAATCAATATTTATTCACACAAATCAATCTTGTTGCTTTGTCCTTAAAAGCATTTGGTCAGTCTGTGTCACTATGAAACAACATTCCAGGTTATTTTCTCCTATGGATATTTTTTATTTTCCTTTCTACATAGTTTTACCTGTTTTTTATTATTGCCTAATTCCATTTTGTTTCGATTTCAGTTTCATGTATGCCGATGCAAGTCCAGCATGACTTTACAGTCAAATTATGCTAGAGCTGTGGTCTGTGTATTTTTTTTGCATGCACTACATGTACACAATAAGAGCCCCCTAATGGACCTAGGTTTGAGTCCTGGATCTGCTACCTACTAGATAAATGACTTGGACAGGTTAATTAACCTCTATAAAATGAGCATAGTAATATACATATAATCAAATATACACCTTAATTAAACAAAATAATTCACACAAATTATAGTACCTGAAAAATAGTAAACACTTAAAAATAAATCTTATTGTTACTGTATTGTCATTAATATTAATTTCATTACACCACAGAAGACAATCCTGTGACTAATAATAGCATTACTATATACTTACTGATGAGAATGCTAAAGAGACAAAGAATTTCAAATAATAAATTCTGAGGACCATTGTCTAAATCCTCTAATTCTATAAATATATCCATAGAGCTGGAGTAACTTCTCTGTAGTGACACAGCTCATGAGTGGCCAAGACCTAGTCCAGGATCTCCTGGCTTCCTGACAAGGGGGTGTTGCATCCACTTTCTCTCAGAGCAGTCAGGTGGAAAGGGCTGGAATTACCACCAACATCCACTGCAATTTTAACATTCCTACAACCAATGTTATGTTGCAGTACAAACAAGTTAGAAAACAAAAATGTTAGTTGAGGTCTAGTTTCTGGGGCAAGAATAGACTATTCAAAAGGCTACAGGGACACAGCCACGTCAATGTTTATAGCAGCATAAATCACAATAGCTAAACTGTGGAACCAACCTAGATGCCTTTCAGTAGATGAATGGATAAAGAAAATGTGGTATATTACACAATGGAATATTACTCAGCAGTAAAAGAGAATAAAATCATGGATTTGCAGGTAAATAAATGGAGTTGGAGAATATAATGCTAAGTGAAGTTAACTAATCCCAAAAATCCAAATGCCAAATGTTTTCTCTGGTATAAGGAGGCTGATTCACAATAGGGTTGGGAGGGGGAACATGAGAGGATTAGAGGAACTCTAGATAGGGCAAAGATGTGGGAGGGGAAGGGAGGGGGCATGGGGGTAAAAAAGATGGTGGAATGAGACAGATATCATTATCCTAAGTACATGTATAAAGACACGAATGGTGTGAATATACTTTTTATACAATCAGAGATATGAAAAATTGTGCTCTATATGTGTAATATGAATTATAATGCATTCTGCTGTCATATATAACAACTTAGAATGAAAAAAATTAAAATTAAATAAATAAATATTGGCATACATTCTTTCTTGGAGCTAGAACTTCTCCATAGGGAATAACTTATTTTAATTTTAAAAGAATCCCATTTGACAGCCCTTTCCATTAAATCCAAAACAAGTTCCCAAAACTTTATCTTTGTGGCACAGAACAGGACTTTTTGACTTAACTAGAATTTGAGCTTTGGTTAATAAGTAAATGGGATGACTTTTTCCCTCATACATAGCTATTGGTATATAAAAGTTGAAGCTGTTACAAAGCGGTTATACATGTTGGCATTGGAGGAATGGAAGGTACTGAGAATACCACGCCTAAGTTCAACATTTTTGAACCTTGTTGAGTTTAACCCTGGCTAAGACCAAAATGGAGAGGCCCCTGGGATACAACTCACTCCAAGGAAGAGAAGTACTTCCAACCTGGTCTACCACCAGGAGAAGGAAGACTTACTCCCACTTACAGCCTTAGCAGTGGCCAGACATAACTAAGCAACAATGAAAATCTCCCTAGCAGAAGAAGCAATACTCCGGAATACCTTGACTCAGTAGAAGACAAGACTAATGGGGACTAACTTTTCATTTTCAGTAATCTCTAAAAACGCAAATGGTACTTGTAGCATATTTGCACATTTTTTTCTATAAGAGATAAAATACACTTGTATCCTAGTTAAGTATGGGGGCATGCTTACTTTTCTTAGCTTAGTCCCTACGATATTATTATCCACCCTTTTTAACTCCATCTGCTCTTGTTACTAAAGTCACACCACCTACTTGGTAGAAGCCTGGATTATGTTGATCATTCGGGATTCCATATGCTTCTGGGCACATAGTTACCATATTGCCTGACATGCAAAGCTCAGAAAACAGATTATTAAGGGAACTAAATGCTAGGAACTCAAAACACTAGAGAAAAATATGTAAATAAACCCATGAAGAAATGCTGGCTTAAATTATCATTGAAATATAGCCTTAAAAATATATACACACAGAGAAACCGTTATCTTCCCAGGGCCTCCAGCATGGCTAATTGTACAAAACAGTAGTATTCGTGAAGAAAATCTCCATCAATAACTCTAACTTGTTTAAGTCCATGGGTTGTCTTCTCCACATTAAGTAAATACAAGCATTCAATTTTCATTCAAGGTCAGGCATAGTTAGTATATTACAATTTTCTAGGGTTTAGGTGGCACTTGTTAATTGACTTTAATCTCATGTTGAGATGTATTAATAAGCAATAAGGGCAAATAATTGAGAACCAAAATTAGTGCCCCGTTATACACACTAACTCGGGTCACTGGCTTAAAGATATATATTCTTAGACAGATTATGATAATTTACCACATGATTTAGTAAAAAAAAAAATCTGATCAATTTGGGAGAATAAATCTATAATTCAGTGTTTTTTTGTTGTTTTTTGTTTGTTTGTTTTGCAAATCTACCTATATACTCTTGTAGGCACTGGAATACAGCAGAAATAACTTGCAGATGATTTGTGTCCACATACTGGGGTGTCAAGTATATGGTAAATAACAAAAAGAAACAAGGAAGCATGATCATGAAAGGTCATGATAAAGGACATAAAGAAAATAAACAGAGTGACAGGCAGCAGCTAGCAGTAGGAGATAAGTGGCTGAAGGGACAGGTCTTTAGAGGTGGACAGACAATGCCTACTCAGAAGTTGGCATTTTGCTAAGATTTTAATGAGAAGAATCAAGGCAAGAAAAGGGACTGAAGAAAGATATACCAAGCAGAGGGAAGAGCAAGTGCAAAGATCCTGGAACAAGAGCTCTCCATGTTAAAGGACAGAACGTATATGCCTGTGTGGCGTCGGCATGTGGTAAGGAGGAGTGGCCTGTGCTGATGTTAAGTAGGTGGGCAGAGGCTCATCTCCCAGGGCCTTGTGTGACATGATAAAGGGAAGTAAGAGTTCCTTGTAACCTTGTAATGTGTTACATCAGTATCACTGCAGGCCATCTGGGCTAGCTAGTGAGTTCAAAGACAATGATAACTATAAAATTTAAAAATCAGAGAGGAATTTTGGAATCATCTATTCCACCCATTATTTCAGAGATGCCCAGAGAAAGGACAAAGGAGTCAGTGAGGACAAGAACCATAACTCCCTGTTCTCTAATGTCTGGTCACTGTTTCATGTGCCTAGGGGTTTTGGTTTTTCCCATCCAAGACCCTCTTGGCTTTTTCCTAGGCATTGTCCCATGGCATATGAAAGTTGGTCGCTGAAGAAAGTTGCTTGAGCTCTTCTCAGAGGAAGGAAAGGTAAAAGAAAAGAGAGTGGTACTTCATGCCCACAGGAAGGATGTCCTGAAGGTTTTCTAGTCTTTCTCTTCCTTAGCCATATAGAGAGACAGGAGAAAGATATGACAAATGCTATAAGAAGGATAAATTTGATGAAATTACAGAAAATGGGAACTCCTAAAGGTAAAATAATCTTAAGTAGCCTATACTAACAGGTAAAGCTGGAAAGGACATGAAGTTTTCCAGAGTCATGAAATAAAATTTTAAAAATAGATTACATAATTTAGTATTTTTAAATGTCCAATTATTGATCATAAATTAAGTTGAATTCCCTTCTTAATGTATTTACCACCCTTTTCAATTATTTTTAATTAACCAATTAGAAACAAAACAAATACCAGAGATTAGTAATAAGAATAATAATATATAAAGTCACTTGATAGTATATTTAACTGTGGAACAGACTAACAAGAATTAAGGCAGTATCTCTCTTTCTGGAGAGGCAAAAGATTGGACTGGCCTAGTCAAAGTGTTCATCTACTTGTGGGCGAGAAGCCAGACAAAATGACTTTGTAACACTCCTTCTTGCAAAGCAATCATTTTTTTTATTTCCTCCCTGAATACAGAGAATGATTAGCTTGGCCAAAGCTCTAAAAGAGAAAAGTAAACTAACATCATGACAAAATAAGATAACTGCAACTTAGAAGTTGTGATCATCAAATAGCAGTGCTTTTAATGTCGATAGCATTGTGTGTCAGGCAAACCATGATTTGTATACCCTGGGGATTACACTGGGGGAAAGCCCAGGCACTCATTTCAATCAAATTGATGGGAATAGACATGGTTGAAATAAGCAGAGAATGCTTAAGGAAGAATTTGCTTAACAGTCACAGCTTCACATAAAACATCTCCTTAAATCACATATTTGTTAACAACATGAACAAAAATCTAAACAGCCCCATTTTCACATGGGTGAGGAATGCAAGTAATAAGGCACAGAAAATGGAGAGCTTATGCTTCAGAAAGCTTCATCTCAATGTTAGATTTATATCTTATTTAAGCAAAAATCAACATTTACTTTCTTCTTGTTCTTTTTATTTTAGTAAAAATAATACATAGCCAAAATCCTTATTAACAGTGTGTCTTTTTTAAAATGCATTCACACTCAAGTTCAATTATATGTACCTTATTCACTGTCTCTAAATATTGAAATATTTGAAGATCATTTACTTCCATTTCAGGAAGGTGAATATCTTCGGTGAGCCTGATGGTGGCCCTTCAAATGATATATATGTCTATGCCCAAACCCCAGTAACCTACAAATGTGAACCTCTTTGGAAAGGGGTCTTTTCAAATATAATTAAGAATCTAAAGATGAAATCACCTTGGATTATCCAAATGGGCCCTAAATCCAATGACAAGTGTACTAAAAAGAGACACAAAGGAGAGATATGAAAAGAAGAGAAGCCCTTGTGAATCTAAGGCAGTGATTGGAGTGTTACAGAATCCAGAGGCCAAGTCTTTTCCAGGAGCCAACAGAACCCAGAAGAGACATAGAAGGATTCATCTCAGAAGCCTTCAAAGGAAGCATGGTGCTATCACTACCTTGACTCTAGATTTGTGGTCTTCATAACTATAAGAGAATAAATTTCTCTTCAACACAATAACAAAATCAGGTCAATAAAGAGATAAAGTCATTTTTAAAATATAACCCCAGAAAATGTGGAGCTGAAGAATATAATGAATGAAATGAAAAATGGAATAAAGTATCAATAGAATTGATCAGCAAAAGAAAGAATCTACAAACTCTTCAATAAATGGTATTGGGAACGCTGGACATCTACATACATAACATGGGGGAGGGGGAGGCAATTGGTTCCTTAAATGCAAAAAAAAAAAATGAAATTGGATTCTTATACACAAAAATCAACTCAAAGTTAACTAAAGACTTAAATATAAAACCTGAATCTATATAATTTATAGAAGAAACTATAGTGGAAAAACTCCATGACATTGGTCTAGCCAATAATTTCCCAGACATGACACCAAAAACACAGGCAACAACAAAAATAAATAAACAAATGGGACTATATCAAACTAAAAAGTTTCTGCACCGCAAAGGAAAAAAATAAACAAAAAAAAGGAAAATTTCAAATCAAGACCACAATGAAATATCATTTCACACCGCTAGGATGACTATTATCAAGATGTCAAAAGATAACCAGTATGGATGTGGGGAAAATGGAACCCTTACCCATAGTAGGTAGAAAATATAAATTGGTGCAGCCACTATGTAAAACTCTATGGGGAAACAAAATATTAAATCTGAAAGCTATCATATGATCCAGCAATCACACTTCCAGGTATATATCCACAAGATATACATCACCATCTCAAAAAGACATGTACTCCCATATCCAATGCAGCATTACTCACAATAGCCAAGATATGGAAGAGATAAGTGGGTTCTTTGACCAAAATCTTCCCATTTCCCCCATCCCCCAGGCCCTGGAAACCATAATTCTAATCAATCTCCCCCACCCTGTGTGTGTGTGTGTGTGTGTGTGTGTGTGTGTGTGTTAAAAACACACTACAATTAGTTAGCCAGGCGTGGTGGCGCATGCCTGTAATCCCAGCACTTGGGAGGCTGTTCAAAGCCAGCCTCAGCAATGGCGAGACACTTAGCAACTCAGTGAGACTTTGTCTCTAATAAAATACAAAAAAGGGTTGGGGATGTGGCCAAGTGGTTGAGTGTGCCCTGAGTTCAATCCCCCGTACCAAAAACAAAAAGGAAACCCTGCATTCATGAAAATATGGATAAACCTGGAAGACATTTTGCTAAGTGGAATAAGCCAGACACAGAAAGACAAATATTAAATGATCTGACATATATGTGGAATCTGAAAAAGTTGAACTATAAAACCCAAGAGTAAAATTGTGGTTCCCAGAAGCTGGAGGGTGGGGAAAATAGGGAGATATTGGTCAAAGAGTATAAAAACTTATAGTTACAAGATAAATAAGTTCTGGAGATCTAATGAATAGTATCATGACTATGATTAAAAATAACATATTGTGTTCCTTAACTGTGATAAACAAGTAAGTCTTAAGTATTCACACACACTGAAAAAGGTAACTAGTGGGGTGATGGATATGTATTAGCATTTCACAATGTATATGTGTATATGTATAATTTTTATTTGTCAATTATACCTATACAAAGCTGAAAAACATTTTAAAATTATATTTATATTTTATGATCAGCTAAGTATAAATAAGGGCACTATGAAGTGCTAATTTATATTAGATTAGCAAAAACTTTGAAGACTGATAATATAACATATTCACAATATTGAGAAGAATGGCGTAACATGTACTCTGATGTCCATTAACAGGATGATGACTAACTCAAACTGTTCACACAAATAAAATATTATTAGCAACGAAAATGAATGAAATACAGTTATACACAGCATGAACAAATCTCAGAAACAATTTCAAAGGAAAAGAAGTAAATTGTTTAAGATATGAAAGTATATTATTTTTATAATGCACAAAATCCAGTAAAACAAAATGTTATATTGCACAGAGTCATTATAAATGTTTTAAAAATCAGAATGAAGAAGACAGACTCCCTAATACCGATTGCCTTGGAGGGTCTCAGCGCACATAAGATTTCAGAGAAATGCATTCACAAGTTCATCAGTAACAATTCTACACAAGTGCTTAATCTGGATACTGTGTTGATGGGTTTTCGTATTATTGTTATGTTTCATAACTTACATATATGTTACAAAAAATTTTCACACAGATATTTTTAAAAGAAAATTGAGGATTGTTTTAGTCAACTTATTTACTGCTGTGACCAACAGACCTAACAAGAATAACTTTAGAGGGAAAAAGTTTATTTTGAGGCTCACAGTTTCAGAGGTCTCAGTACCTAGAGAGCGGGCTCCATTCCTTGGGACTCAAAGTGAGGCTGAACATCATGGCAGAAAAATGTGTTTGAAGACAGTGGTTCAAGTTACCACACCAAGAAGCAGAGAAAGAGGTCTGCTCAGTAAGCACAAAATATATACCCCAAAGGCACGCCCTCAGGGGACCCACCTTCTGCACCCACACCCTACCTGCCTACAGTTACCACTCAGTTAATCCCTATCAATGGATTAATTCATTCATTATATCACTCTTATAACCCAATCATTTCACTTGTAAACCTTCTTGCATTGTCTAACACAGGAGCTTTTGAGGGACTGCTTACATCTAAACCATAGGAAGGATCAACAAAAGAACTGACAAAATTTCATTTTTCTAAAGGGAGAAAGTTGCAGATAAACAATTATAAAACACTGGCTGCTGAAAATAACTTTGGCTATAGACCTGTGATTTCTAACCCTAGCTGAATCACTTGGTAGTGGGGATTATTTTCAGAAAATAATGCCTAGGTCCAACCTCAGTCCAAATAAATCAAAATTTATGGGCCTGGAAACCAGTCATCAGCTTATTTATTTTCTTTTGTTTTTGTCTTTACATCACCAGACGGTCCTAATATGCACTTAAGGTTACAGATCACTGATGTAGGCCACACTACCTATCTTGGATTGAGAAATTGGGGCCTGAGGGAAGTGTCTTGTTATATTAGCACAAGATGCAGGCTTCAAATATTCTACTAATTCATCAATATAATCATATTGTCAGGAAATTTTGCCATAATTCTAAAATTATAAAAAGGGGTGTAAAGAGTGTAAGCTTAAAATAATCCTCTCTCTGAAAACAGTTATCAATAATTAATACCTTGGCATCCTAACCCTCCTGAAATTTTCTTCAGGTGAACATAAAGCTTGTTCTTTTTTTCCTCCCTTTTTTTAATGGGGAGAAACCCAGTCTGCCTTATTCCCTCGACTTCACTGTGTTCTTATTACTGTGCAGTGAAGCCCAAGAAATAGCCCTGAAGAGGTGTCTTCCCAGCCTCATCCTTGTGCTCATCAGTCTTATTGGGTGTCTGCTACCCAAATGACAGAGGCCCATGAGGTGCTGACAAATGTGCAGGCTCACTACAAGGAGCACAGATTAAAAACACAACTTGCAACATCTCCTTTCCCAAGGCTTTGCCCTGAAAGACTCAGCGGCAGCTCAAGCGATGGTGATATGAAGGGATCCCAAATTATAGTCACACCGTGTCATCAGACAGCTGTTAACAATACCTAAGGCAATTGGGTATCTCAAGGCATCTGCTTTCTGCTTCACCAGGCAGAAAACTGGGGAAGGAGGTGGTGATCCTTTGATTCAATAACCAAACACACTCCACCTGCTCTCCTGCAGTTGTTCCAAAGGGGAATCAACCGGTCCCTGCTCTGTAGTTCTGCTCAAAGCACTGCCTGCCCCTCACTCTTATATGCCACTCAAGAGTTAACCACCCCCCCCCCATGGAGGATGCCTTTTCCTCCAGAAGAAGGGATAAACCTACTAAAATACACTGGGTAAGTTCATTCATGGGGTCATCCTATCCAGATTACGCGTACGTATGCACCCCAAACCCTGCAGCCCACCACCAACACACAATGTCAAGGAGATACCATTTTTCTCTCACAGGCTTAGTCCTCCGAAGTCCAAACACAGAGTATACTGTGATAGAGTTTCATGTCCCTTCTAGATCCCAGTGACATTAAATGTTTCCTTGTGACAAAATGTGCCTTTTATGCATTTACACCAAGCCATAGGGACTAGGGTGTTTGTAATGACTTGGATTGTTAATTATAATAAACATTGACATACAGCAAGAGTTTCTATAGTCCTGTCCTTGAAGCCAAACAATCTTTCCAATATGACAACTAACTTACCTGCATTTAATCTCCTTTCATTTCCCTGGTGAATCAAGAACATTTTGTCTAAACTCAAAAATAAAAAAATAAAAAAGAAGAAAATAGATAAAAGCAATCTCCAACACAGACAAATTCTAAATAATTGATAGTTGACTAAGGAAAGAAAATACATAAATATGACTGACAAAAATCGAATTTTTTACTCAGTTTTATTATGTTTCTGCTAAAATGAAGAATTATGCTGTAGATACTGAATTATGCCATGTAATTTAAATTGAAGGAGAAAATTATGGTTTTTTAAAAGCACTGAACATCAGGCTTGCTGGCTGAAGTATGGATTAATGTTCATGATGTGAGAAGTCCTTTTTCATTGAATAAGTCTACCAGCTGGACTGAAAATATGTCTTCTTCAAATATAATAAATTTTAATATAATAGGTATTTATATACCGCATTCTTTTGTACAAAGCATCCTTCCTTTTATAAGTGAATTCCTGAATTTTTTTGTTATTTATGAACACCCTATCTTAAATTAAAATAGAGAAGTGGACTTGTAACTGGAGAGCCCTTTATTTTGAAGTGGGTAATAAGTTTTGGCCTAGAAGTACATAAGAAGAATCTATGCATAATAAAGGAGAGAAAAACTCAGGATGTGTAAGAAAGTAAAAGAAAGAAAAAAAAAAGTAGCCAGAAATGCTAGGTGCTGTGGGTGTACTAGAGTAAGGTGGCCACAGAGTCAAGTGACTTTAGGAAACTTTGAGCAAAAACCTATGGGGAATCCCAGGGGGTCTTGGGAGTGAAATATTGAGTTCTATGAATTCCCTCTTTGATTTCATACATTTATATGAAAAATTATAAAAATCATGAAAGGAGTTTTCATTGGAATCTCAGCAGAAACTTGTTGTAAGACTAAGCACTCCTCAGTCTGGATGGAGAGTCAGAACAGCCATAAGGGAAAGAAAGCTGGGAGTGAGTAACTGGCGAATGGATTAGGATGCAAAACACACTGGGTCTCAAACAAACCCATTCAATCAAGCTGCAGATTACCTGCCCCACTCTCTCCACTGTGATTTCAATATAACTGTGATCTAGAACATTCTGAGTTGTTTACATTAGCAACAAGAGTGGGTCACTTGAGTTTTTCTTGTTTACATTTTGCAAAGAGCTTCAAAGTTATCTCCTTTACATCCCTTTAATTTTCCTCATTGTTAACATGTAAGAAGTAGAACAGTCCTAAGAAATGGGAGAAAGAACCAATAAACACTGAGAAGTAGAATGTTAGGAGTTTCAGAGAGTAAGCACAGAATAACTGTACCAGTGTCATAGCCAACCACTCTGATTTGAACACATTGTGGATTATTATTTAATCACAGACATTAAGCACAGGAAACAAAATGCACAGATAGTAGATTTTCAAGAAGGAGTGTAAAAAATAAATTTGAACCTTATTATTATGGTTTAGGTGAGGTGTTCCCTAGACGCTCAAGCATGAGACAATGTAAGAATGCTCAGAGTTGAAATGATTAGATTATGATTATGTTTAGATTATGAAAACTGTAACCTAACTGGTGGATTTATCCACTGATATGGATGAAGTGGTAACTGTGGGCAGGTAGCATGTGGCTGGAGGACATAGGTCACTGGTGGTGTACCTTTACGGTTTATACTTCGTCTCTGGTGAGTGAAGCTCTCTTGCTCTTTGCTTCCTGGCTGATGTTCAGTCTCACTTTGGACCTAGAGCTATAAAGTCAGCACACCACAAACTGAACCTCTGAAATCATGAAACAAAATAAGATGAATGTGAGTGTACACACATCTATGTGAATCTCTGAATTAAATAATTTATGCCCAGAGGTGGAACTATTTGATCAGACAGAAGTTCTAGGTTAAACTTTCTGAGGAGTCACCCATGGGCAGTTTCAATTTCTCCACATACTTACTAACACTAATTATTTCCTTCTCTCCCTCTCTCTCCTTTTTAATATTTATGTTTTGGTTGAAGTTGGACACAATACTTTAATTTTATTTATTTATATGTGGTGCTGAGGATTGAACCCAGTGCCTTTCACATGCTAGGTGAGCACTCTACCGCTGAGCCACAACCCCAGCCCTCCCTCTCTTTTTAATAATAGTCATCCTAATGAACGTGCTTCCAATTTTTCTACAAATTACTTTATTTCTTTGATCATGTTGAGTTAAATAAATCCTTTCCTCATTTAAGTTATCCCAAATTTACCACAATAAAATTTAAAAAGCCTTTTTTTAGTGAGGGGAGTATTTTTCTTTTCTGACATTTTGCATTTATGTTGCGATTTTGAACAATAACCTCAATGCGGAAAGGGAATACCAAAAAAGTCTTTTTTCTTTTCCAAAAATTAGTAAATCAATTACAAAATAGTTATTAAGCCCCAAAACTTGCTGAATGGAACACATAAAAAATAGAAGGGACTTCACTGTCCTCTCATCCATTCCTCTCCCGTTTCCTTTTCCTCTCATCAATAACCAGACAAATCATCATGATCAAAAACTCCTTAATCTTTTGACTTCTCTATTCTCTTAGAGCCTTATGATGAAGTGGTATCCATGGTGATATTGCGACTGTTGGATGAGCATAACCACTCGAGTGTTTACAGAAGTTTTTACAGAAGATCAGGCTACAGGAGAATCATAAGGGACTGGGGAATGGATTGGTGAGTGCCTTAGGAGTTAGCCGTCTGGTTTCTCTGGGAAATCAGTGGTTTTGCTGGGGCCTAGAAGGCTAGCTATCCCGCTGCTGTGGGGAGGTAGTTTGGGTGTAGTTTGCTTCCCACAGTTTATGTGCTGAAGACTGGCTGGCATAGGGATGTCAAGGTGGTGGAACCTTTAAAATGTGGGGCCTAGAGGAGAGTGGTGAGGTCATTGGGGGCACTTCCCTTAAAGGATTCCCCCAGCACCTCAGTTAGTTCTTATGAGAGGTAGTTGTTACAAAGTGAGACCACCCCATATAAGCCTTGCCTTCTTCTGCATGAGACCACTTCCCTCCCTGCTTCTCTACCATGCTGTGATGCAGCCAAAAGAACCCTTGCCCTATGTCAGATAGATGGGGTGGCCTGATCCTCAACTTCCAGCCTCAAAAACTGTGAGCTAAATAAAACTCTTTTCTTTATAAAATACCAAACTTTGGATATTTTGTTACAGTGATAGAAAACAAATAATACACTGTCAAAATATTTCCCCTTCCAATTTTCCCAGAGTTCTTGCAGTGATGTGTAGTCATGCAAGTAGTCCCTGTCAATGAAGTCTGAGGTAATGGTGTGTGTCACTTCTGGGCACGTTTCTTTTCTTAAAACTTTAAATTTTGAAATAACTAAATATTCACAATAGGTTGCCCAAAAATGTACAGGAAGATTTCATGCACCCTTCAGTTACTCATCCAGGGTGAAATCCTGCATGACTATAACACAACATTAAAATCTAGAAATTAACATAGAATATATGCAGACTGTGTGTGTTGGGGTCAGGGGGTGTCCCACTCATTTTATCACATGCACAACTTTGTGTAACTGCCAACCCAATCAAGACACAGAAGTATGTAGTGACCCATGCCACCCTTTACAATCACAACTTCCTGATCCGCTCCCTAAACCCTGCCAATATCAAATCTGTTCTTCATTTGTATAATTTTTTTAAATTTCAAGAATGTCTAATAAATTGAATTGGACAGTATGAAATTTTTTAGGCCTTAATTTTTTCACCCTCAGCATAATGCTTCTGAGATTTTTTTCCTATATGTTGCACATATCAATAGTTTATTGGGTTTTACTGCTGAGTGGCATTCCATATTAAGGCTATACCATGATTTGTCTCACTAGGAACCTACAATAGGATATCTGGGTCATGTCCAGTTCTTGGCTATAATAAAGCTCCTGTCTTTGTGTGCAGGTTTTTGCATTTCGCTGGAATGAGCTAAATACTTTAATAAATGGGCACGCCCCCTTATCCTCTCTTTGCCTTCCTCCAGTGGGATACAAATAAAGACCTTAAGGCTCTAGGGATGACAGGATGAAGCACAAATGGAAGAACGAGGCTTCTGAATTACTGTATGGATGAGCGCCTCCTGTTGCCCAGGAAGGCCCAGAGATAAGACAGAGAAACTCACACTGTATCTGGGCAACCCATTACAGCAGTCTGTCCTGTCCCATCTCTTACTCCTACAGACTAAACGAAACCCAAGTAATATAGCAGGCTCTAACCCAGCAACTAAGTATATTTCCTGTAATCAAATTATAATTTACAAGAATTTAAGTGTTTAAAATTGCTTTAATTTTAGAAATTCTTATAAATCTTTATATTCATTCATTCATTCATTCATTCATTCATTCATTTGAAAACAAATTCATCTTTAATGTGTTACCACAGTAGTTATGTGGGTTGTACAGATAATTCCTTCATCAGAGGACCTTCAAAGAGGAAGGCTCATTCCCTTTCTTTGTTTTTAGTTTGCCTCCCTGTAATCTTTCCATTCCACTGAATTTAATATGCAACTTCTGCTCAGCTCTTCCCTAGCACTGCAGCTCTCAACTTAAGCTGCATTAGGATCACCCCAAGGGCTTCTCATAGTCAGATTGTTGGGCCCCCTTCCCAGAGTTTCTGATTTGTTTGTGCTTATGACAAGTTTCCCAGGTGACGCTGAAGCTGTTGGTCTGGGAACTACGCTCTGAGAACCACTGACCTGGAAAATCAGAAAAATAAACTGATAATGTTTTCCAAACAAGTGCATCAAGACCCTGAAAGTCATCATGAAGGCATCCCTAATGAGCCAAAGCAGTCCCACGGAAGAGCAAGACCCTGTACCTCCACCCTGGCCATGCAGGACTGAGCTCTGCGGTTGCTGCTGGTTGGTTATTGGTTAGTTTTTCACTTGCTTATGGCTTCTTGTGGCATTTTGGCAATCAGATCTTAATGGTTATCTCATCTCATCCCTTCCAGACGAAAGGAACTTCTCTATAACCCAAATAAACAAGCAGCCCACGCTCTGTGCTCTGTTTTAGCACTTCCAGAGACAGGTAACTCACCCTTTCACTGTTTGCAAATAGTCAATTCTGTCAGATGGAAAAAGTCTATTGAATTGTTACTTTAAAATGATGAGAGTTTGGATCCAAACTCCAAACCATCTTGGTTTGGACTAACAGCCTTTTAAAGCTGTCTTTAAAAACTTCACATTTTTTTTTTCTATTACTGATTCAGAATAAAAGGAAGTTGTTCAGAAAGAAAAAAAAACATTTAAAAGAAGTCAAAAACATTTTAATAGTAGGATCAACAAAGCACTGTGACAAGGTAGGGAGTCAGGAGTGTGGGCTGTGGCCACAGTTGGAGTCAGGTGGATCACCGTTAGCCTGGACTTCTCTTTCACAATATGAGAATAAGTGTGTGCTTACCACTGCCAGGTACAGAGTCAAATGGGGCACACCAAACCACTCTCTAAGCTGAGTTAAGCTACTTTTTAGCTATTAATAGCCTATTTATTAATATTATCACTTTTATTTAGCCAACATACCATTCTTACATAGTGCTAATCTCTCAGTTAAATATCTCTTATATAAATATTCCTTTGCCCTCCTCCTGGATTTTTTAAAAACTAATACAAAGCACCAGATATCAGGGCTGTCTCTGTCTGTTGAGAATTTAACAGAGCCATAATATTTCCTGCCTCCCATAATCTCCCTGCAGTGTTCCCAATGATGGTCACCCCAAGATTTAGTCTATGTTGGTATCAATGAAAGCTCAGCCTGACAGGATAGTAGCAGCTTTTTCTGAGAGTGGGATTGGAACATTTTTCAGCACCCTCCCCTGACTCATCCTGCCTGTATATCAGAGATTCACCTTATTTCTCTGCTCCTTTTCCACAACGAGCTTGAAAGTTGAATCTTTCCCAACATTAGAGGGATTCAACATTAATCCTATTGTTCTTGCACCACGACAAAGAAGCACTAAGACAATTCCTCTCTCTCACCTAATTTTTGCCAATAGTTCCTGTAAAACATCTGGATGCTTTGGCCCAGATGCCTAGATGTGTACCCTCACTTCAAGCTAAGGTCTCTTTTAACCTCAAGCCCATTTGAACTTCCCCAAGAAGCCCCTCCCTGCTGCTCTCCTCAGATTATGCTAATATCCAGACAAGTCTAGGTCCTACTCTCCCAGACCCTGCTCCCAGATTAGGAGCAACACCCAACTGACATAGCCTAATGTTCCCATCCCTCTGGCCTCCTGAAGCACATCTTTACTTTCCGTCTGGATGACCTAATCTAAGTCACTTCCCACTCTTGCCCTTGACCTTCAATCCCATCTTCTGTTGAACAGGGGTGGTCATAGTATATCTCTGCCCCTTCACCACCATGCCCACACCTGATTGGCAGCTAGCTTCTCCTCTGTGGAGCCCTCCCCTAGCCCAGGATGAAAGGAGTCTACCAACCCCCACTGGAGACTAATACTGAACAGAACTAGTTTGTAATTTGCTAACTTTGGAGGTAGCAATCCATTGTATGCTTTTCTGCCTTATTAGGTCAAATCTTCCAGAGTCCTTTAGTGCTTCAAGCAAGTTCAGATCATGGTATGATTAATTCCAAAATCTGTAAAGTCCCGCCTCTTCTCCACAGTCCTGTGTGACCATTCCTGGAAATACACATGCCAATAAGGGGACCTATGGGTTTCATGGAGAGAATGTTTCTAAAAACCAGATTGCAGGGCCTAAGCCAAAAGTTTCTGATTCACTTGAATCTCCAAGTTTCCCACATGGTACTAAAGTTGCTGATGTGAGAACCACTCTTTGTTAACCCATTAAGGGTTTTAAAAAAACGCCCCAATGAGGAACATAGGGTTTTTAAAACAGTCCAATTAGTTAATCCACCTACATAATTAAGCAGTTTTCTACATTCCTGCACAGAAATCCAATTCAATAACTTTTTAAGCAAATGTGTCATGATGAGCTTCTCAGTCACTTCTGAAGGACAGAGTCCCATGAAATGCACAAGTTGTTTAAAATGATAACAGTGACTGAGGGCAAGGCTATTTAAAAGTATATTCATTCACATTATTCATCATAATTGTGTTTGTTTCTAGTAAGAATAAAAATCCAAGCAGATCATATACTTTGGATTTTTCCAAAGCACCCTCCCTCAAGCTTCAGAACTGCCTCTGAAGGTCCACACCAAGAACTTCCTAATATACCCATTGGAAATTGTGTAAGCTAATTCATACTTCATAAATTTCTTTTTATTTTGCAAAATTTCAAAGCTAGAGAGTGTTATAGTAAGCATCATGTGCTTTTCCCCTAGATTAAGTAATTATTTTGATATGTTAGCACTCACTCATGAACTTTGTGTATCAACCATTGCTCATCCATTTAAACATTGTGACATCACAGTACATTAAATAATTCACCATGCAAACATTTATATTCTAAGATAAAAATATTTTCGAAATAACTACAAAACCACTACTACAACTAAGAAAAATTCAATATATAATCTAATATGTATTTAAATGACTTCAATTGTTTCCTCAAAACCCAAAGTGCCTTTTTTAGTATTCTCTTTATTGTTTTTCTTTTTAATCTAGCATCCAAATTTCATGCATTGAATTTCACTGTGAAGTCTCCTAGTTTTTTTAAATTCAAATATATCCTCTTCTAATTTTGCATTTCATTAGATTAATTTTTCTTTTTTAAAATTTGTTGTTTTTAGATATACATGACAATAGGGTATATTTTGACATATTATACATATATGGGGTGTAACCCATTACAATTTTGATCCCATTCTTGTGATTGAACATGATGTGGAGTTACATTGGCCGTGTGTTCATATTTGACATAGAAAAGTTATGTCCGACTCATTCTACTGTCTTTTTTATTCCCATCCTTCCTCCCTTCTCTTCATTCTCCTTTGTCTAATCTAATGACCTTCTATATTTCCCTCCCTACCTTCTCTTGTTATGGATTAGCATCCACATATTAGACAGAACATTTGACCTTTAGTTTTCTGGGACTGGTTTATTTCACTTAGCATGATATTCTCCAGTTCCTTCCATTTACCGGCAAGTGCCATAATTTCATTCATATTCATAGCTAAATAATATTCCCTTGTGTATATGTACCACATTTATTTATCCATCTGTTGAAGGGCACCTAGGTTGGTACCATAGATAGGCTATTGGGAATTGAGCTTCTGTAAATATTGATGTGGCTGCATCACTGTAGTATGCTGATTTTAAGTCCTTTGGGTATAAGCCAAGGAATGGGATAACTGGATCAAATGGTGGTTCCATTCCAAGTTTTCTAAGAAATCTCCATACTGCTTTCCAGAGTGGTCACACCAATTTGCAGTCCTACCAGCAATATCTGAGTGAACCTTTTAACCCACATCCTTGCCAACATTTACTGTTACCTGCATTCTTAATAATGACCATTCTGATTGGAGTGAGTGGAATCTCAATGTAGTTTTAATTTGCATTTCTCTAATTGCTAGAGATGTTGAATACTTTTTCAAATATTTTTGACCCATATTTCTTCTTCTGTAAAGTGCCTGATCTGTTACTTTGCCCATTTATTGATTGGATTATTTGTTGTTTTGGTGTCAAGTTTTTTAGTTCTTTATATATCCTGGAGACTAATGCTCTAAGATACAGGTGGCAATAATTTTCTCCCATTCTATACACTCTCTGTTCACATTCTTGATTGTTTCCTTTGCTGTGAAGAAGCTTGTTAATTTACTGCCATCCCATTTATTGATTCTTGATTTTATTTTCTTGAGCTTTAGGAGTCTTACTGAGGAAGTCCATTCCTGAGCCAATATGATGGAGAATTGGGCCTACTTTTTATTCTATTAGGTGCAGGGTCTTTTTGCCTAATTCCAAGGTCCTTGATCCATGTTGAATTGAGTTTTGTGCAGGTGAGATATAGGGGTTAAATTTCAATCTACTACATATAGATTTCCAGTTTTCCATTACCATTTGTTAAAGTGGATAACTTTTCTCCAATATATATTTATGGCACCTTTGTCTAGTATAAGTCAACTGTATTTATGTGAGTATGTCTCTGTGTCTTATATTATGTTCCATTGGTCATCAATTCTGTTTTTGTGCCAATACCATCCATTTTGTGCCATACTATATCTCTGTATAATTTGTGCCATACTATACCTGTAGTATAATTTGAGATCTGGTATTGTGATGCCTCCTGCATTACTCTTCTCTCTAAGGATTGATTTGGCTTATTCTGGGTCTCTTATTTTTTCCAAATGAATTTCATGACTGCTTTTTCTATTTCTATGAAGCACATCATTGGGATTTTGATGGGAATTACATTAAATTTGTATAGCACTTTTGGTAGTGTTGCCATTTTGACAATATTAATTCTGCCTATCCAAGAACATGAGAAGTCTTTCCATTTTCTAAGGTCTGTCTTCTTACTGCATGACTTTAACACACCTCTCTCATCACTAGATAGATCCTCTAAACAAAAACTAAATAAAAAAGCTATATAACTAATGAATATAATTAGTAATTTAGACTTTACAGCATATATAGAATATTTCATCAAAGACTAAATACATTTTCTTCTCAGCAGCATATGTATCCTCTAAAATAGGTGATATCTTAAGCCACAAAGCATCTCTTAGCAAATACAAAAAGAATAGATAATACCTTGCATTTTATCAAATCATAATGGAATGAAATTAGAAATCAGGAACAAAATAAAAAATAGAAGCTACTCTAACAACTGGAAACTAAATAATACACTATTGAATGATCAATGAATAGTAGAATAAATCAGGGATAAAATAAAAAATACTTAGAGGTAAATGAGAATTGTGACATAACTTATCAAAATTTCTGGGACACTATGAAGGCAATTCTAAGAGGAAAGTTCATTGCACTAAGTATATTCTTTAAAAGAATAGGAAGTCACCAAATAAATGACTTAACATTACATCGCAAAGCCCTAGAAAAAGAAGAACAAATCAATGCTAAAAGCAGTTCAAGACCAGAAATAATTAAAATCACCTGAAATCAATGAAATTGAAACAAAAAAAATTCAAAAAATAGAAGAAATAAAAAGTTGGTTTTTTGAAAAAATAAATACAATGAATAAACCCTTAGGCAAGCTAATGAAGAAAAAGAGAGAAAAAAAAAACTCAAATCACTAAAATTGGTGATGAAAAAGGAAATATCACCATGGATACTATTGAAATACAGTTGTAATCAGAATCTGTTTTGAAAATCTATATTCCAAAAAAAAGAAAATATATATTCCAATAAAATAGAGAATCATGATGACATTGACAAATTTCTAGAGAAATATGACCTACCTAAATTGAACCAGGAAGACAGAAAATTTAAACAGATCAATTTTAAGCACTGAATTGAAGATGCCATAATGCTAAGTGAAGTTAGTCAGTCTCAAAAATCCAAGTACCAAATGTTCTCTCTTATATAAGGAGGCTAGTCCATAGTATTGTTGGATGGGAGGGTACATACAAGGACTAGAAGAACACTAGAATGGTCAAAGGGAAGGGAGAGTAAGGGAGGGAGCAAGGGGGGAGGGAGAGGGAGAAAAGGAAAAAGAAAAGAAAAGGTGTTTGAATGAGATGGATATTATTTGCCTAAATGCATGATTGAAGACCTGAATTGTACGAATATACTCTGTATACAAGCAATTGTATGTAAAAAAATGCTAAATAAAAAAAAAAAAAAAAAAAAAAGCCTACCAAGAAAGAAAAGCTCAGGACCAGATGGATTCTCTGCCAAGTTCTACAAGACCTTCAAAGAATAACTTACACCAATACTCCTCAAATTATTCCATGAAATAGAAAAGGAGGAAATCCTTCCAAACTCATTCTATGAAGCTAGTATCGCCCTGATACCAAAACCAGACAAAGACCCATAGAGGACAAAAATCTTTAGACCAATATCCCTAATGAACATAGATGAAAAAATTCCTAACAACTCTGACAAATCACATACAAAAAAACATATGGAAAAGATAGTCTACCATAATCAAGTGGGGTTCATTCCAGGGATGCAAGGTTGGCTCAACATACAGAAATCAATAAATGTATAATTCATCACATTAACCAACTTAAAGACAAGAACCACATGATTATTTCAATAGTACAGAAAAATCACTTGATAAAATTAAGCATCCATTCATGTACAAAACACTAGAAAAACTACAGATAGTAGGAACATACCTCAACATTGTAAAAGCTATATATGCTAAACCAAAGGCCAACATCATTCTAAGTGGAGAAAAATTGGAAGCATTCTCCCTAAAAACTGGAACAAGACAGAGATGCCCTCTTTCACCACTTCTATTCAACACAGTCCTTGAAACCCTAGCCAGAGCAATTAGACAAAAGAAAGAAATTATCTTCTGTATTTCAATAGTGTCTGTCATGAAATATATAAATCAAAACTACTCTAAGATTTCATCTTGCTCTAGTCAGAATGACAGTTATCAAGAATACAGATAACAATAAATGTTGGTGAAGATGTGGGGGAAAAGGTATATTCATACATTGCTGGTGGGACTGCAAATTGGTGCAACCAATCTGGAAAGCAGTATGGAGATTTCTTAGAAAACTTGGAATGGAACAACCATTTGACCCATCTATCCCACTCCTCGGTCTATACCCAAAGATTTTAAAAACAGAATACTACAGTAATGCAGCCACTTCAATGTTTGTAGCAGCACAATTCACAACTGCTAAACTGTGGAAGCAACCTAGATACCCTTCAATAGAAGAATGGATAAAAATCTATGGTACATATACACAATGGAATATTATTCAGCATTAAAAGAGAATAAAATTATGGCAATGGAATATTATTTAGCATTAAAAGAGAATAAAATTATGGCATTTTCAGGTAAATAGATGGAGTTGGAGAATACCATGCTAAATGAAAAAAGCCAATCTCAAAAATCCAGAGGTCGAATGTTTTCTGATAAGTGGATGATAATCCATAAATGGGGAGGGGCATGGGAGGAGTGGAGGAACTTTGGATGGGGCAAAGGGGAGGTAGGGAGGGGTCCAGTGGTAGGAAAGATGGTGGAATGAGACAGACATTATTACCCTAGGTACATGTACAATTGCACGAATAGTGTGACCCTACTTCATGCACAACCAAAAAAGTGAAAAATTTTGCTCCATTTGTGCACAATGAATTGAAGAGCTTTCTACTATTATGTATATCTGATTAGAACTAATAAATAAATTTTAAAAAAAGAAAGGAATATGAATAAGAAAAGAAGAGCTCAGAATATCCCTATTTGCTGACAACATGATTCTATATTTAGAAGACCCAAAAAACTCCACCAAAAAGCTTCTTGAACTCATAAACTAATTCAGCAAAGTAGCAGAATATAAAATTAACACCCGTAAATCAATTGTATTCCTATACACCAATGACAAATCAGCTAAAAAAGAAATCAGGAAAACTATTGCATTTACAATAGCCTTGAAAAAGAAAAAATGCTTGGGAATCAATCTAACAATAGAGGTGAAAGACCTCTACAATGAAAATTACAAAACACCAAAGATTAATTTTTCTTAAAGAATGCAGGCCAGCTGTCTGTCAAAATGTCTCTCTCTGAATTTGTCTGATTATCCTCTCTGACATGAACATTACTGAGGTGATATAACATCAAATTCAAAGTCTAAAATTCAAGACTATCCACTACCAGTGAATCACACAGATAAGGTGACCTCCACGGTAGAGGTTAATTTTTCACTTCATAATAGATAGGAAATCTGTGATAAGGTGCTCTGAGACTACGTGACTATCCTGTTCCTCACTATCTTTTTCCCAAAGGTTTAGTATCCAGCGATGATCCTTGTCTGATCAATTATTGAGCTGGCAATTACAACACTGCACTTTTCTATATATTAGCTAGCATTCTTCTGTCAAAAAAAAAAAAAAAAAAAAAAAAAAGATCTCCAAAAAAGTGATCTAAAAATCACTACAGATTCATGTCTTTACTTTTTGTATAATTGGCTTTAATTTATTTTTATTATTATTATTATTATTATTTTTATGTTCAAATTTTTCAAATTTAGCTAGTTACATTTACTTCATGCCAGCTCCTAGAGATGGACACATTCTCATATTGATTAGTTTTTCGTTTAGTTGCTTAAATTATTCAATGTACATTCATTTTAAATGAATTTTGACATTTGCTATGAGAAACCACTTACATAATTTAGGTACTTGGGGAAATTATTGTTCGTCTGATGGAGGCTTGAATCCAAACAATCTGGGATGGTATACTGGGAAACACTGGCATATAGTAAGGTTTTGTATTTGGTAGCAAATAATTCTTATTTCAATTTTAATGGGGTTTACTTCAAGGTACTAATTTGTATAAAACTACTAATGCTAAGAGAAAAATTGTGCTAGAGATTAAAATTAACCAGAATCTGGCAACCCTTATCTACCTGTGTTTTCCATTTAAATCACCTTATGAATTTTGCTTTGCTGCAATACTAATACACATGTTATTATTTGTTGTTTTCAAGGAGTAGCATAATTTAGTTTTAAGAGTGATTAGACATAATTTTGAAGATTTAGGGACTATCATGTATCATGAAACCAAATTCCACCATGGGTTAAAATTTTAACAACTACTTTGTATTATAAGATAACATGGATGCATGACAAGAAAAAAGAAAATCACTGAGCTCAAAATGGAATATAATCCAGACTCCTAATCTTATTCCTCAAAATAATCTATTCTTCATAGCTTCTGAGTTTCCTTTCAGAAATCTTAAGTTCAGAAAAATATATATGTTTGAATACTTTGTTGATGTTGTTTTGTAAAAGTGAATTTATAGCAACCAGTGTTCTGCATTTGACTGGTTCTCAAACTATATTTGAATGCTTTCTTTTCATATCAGCACACCTCCATCAAAGAAACTCTCATTACTGAATATATTCATAATAGTTCACTGTGTAGTTCTAACTTAATTAACTAGCTTCAGATTACTTGGCAGCTTTAATTTATTAGCTTGCCTTTTACTGTTTCAAGCAACCATGCAACATTTACTATGTATCTCTTTGGGCACAGCAAGACTATGCATTTAGAAAACTAGAAGTGGAACTGCTGGGAAAAAGATCAAGGTATATTTTATTTTGAGAGATATTGTTAGCAGTATCCAAGAGACCTCTTCCCCTACATCCTTGGTAACACTCTGAAGTAGAAAAATTTTAATCCTTTCTGTGTTCCAATGTGATAGGTTAAAATCAAGTTTCATTTCTCTCAATATATGATTAAGCATTCTCCATGTTTATAAATCCTCTACATTTTTGTCAATTGCTATTTATCAATTTTACTGAATTATGTGTTTTCTTTACGATTTTATGAAAACTCTTTATATTTAAGGAAAACAGAACTTTTTTAATATGCTCTCTTTTCCTTAGTTTGTTATTTCTCTCTTGATTCCTTATTTTTCATATCTATTCCAATTGATGGCTTTCTTTCTGTATGACTGATGAGTTAGAAAGTCTGTGTCTACTTGCTATAAAAATTCTCATAAAAATTTACTTCTAATACTCTTGCAAAGTTGTATTTTTACATTGTATTCCTTCATTCACGGACATCTGATGCAAAGAATAAATGACTCTAGCCTAATTTTCCTCCACATGGCTTTCTTGGTGGTCATAATACCACCTATTGTCCCCACTAACCCGAAAGGCCACCCATATTCTGCACTAAATTCTCATATGTATTTTAACCTATTTGGTTTTATTAACACATCTCTCAACTAGTGTACTAGAACTATGTTCATTAATATAACTTATGTATATCCTGGGTCTAGTGGGTACCCTGCCCACTTTCCCCCTAGAAGTAAGTATTCAGGCTATAGAGCCATACAGCCTGGGTTTAAACCCTGGCTCTGCCACTTACTGTGGAACCTTGAACAAGTTATTTGAATATCTTGATACCTCTATTTCCTATCTGTAATAATTAAGTCATAATGATGTTAGGAGGCAAAACTGATATAATCTTTACAGAATGTTTATAATCATGTCTGATAAAGAGTAAATTTTAGTTTTTTTCTTTCTGGAAAGTCTACAGGCTCTTCTCAGATTTTTATTTCTTGGCATGAATATCTGGATTGATTTGCCAATTCTCAAAATTTCTGTGATAGTAGCCTCTAAGATGAGCTGTGACTCTAAGAATTCATGCCCTTGGATAATCTCCTCTCACACTAAATCGGAGTGAACCATGCAACCAATAGGATGTTGCAGAAGTGACGGTGTGTGACTTTCAAAGTTTAGTCATAAAAGACATTTCTGCTTCCACTACACCCTCCCTCTTGGATCACTTGTCCTGGAGGGTGCCAGATACCATGTTGTGAAGACACTGCAGCAGCCCCTGGCAAAGCCACATGGGAGGAAGTGATGCCTCCTGCCTCATATTTCCCCGCTGAACCATCCTGGAAACCAATGAATGGTCTGGCACACATGAAGCCTTCAAAGGGCAGCCAGCCTCACTGCAATTTCATCAGAGACTCATATCCAAAGCCACCCAACTATGTGGCTCCCGATTACCTGTCACACAGAAACTGTGAAATAATAAAGATCCATTGTTCTAAGTCACTAAGTTTAATTTGTTGTGCACAACATATTAACTTACCCACCTTCATATTGGCAATTGTATTTATTGGGAAGGCACTGAATTTAAATACTCATTTATGGAGAACTTAGGACCTCATCACAATATTGAATATTCTCATCCAAGTAGAAGTCCTACTTACTTGTTAATTCAAGAATTTTTTGACCAGATAGCTTAAATTTTATTCCCTTTAGATCTGGCATATTTCCCTTATTATTGTTGTTATTATATTACCTTCCATTTTATTCTCAAAAGTATGTTGATACTATCAATTTGAATGCTATTAAATTTTCTATCCAGATATCTCACTAAATTCTGAGATTTTTTAGTAGCTAGATAACTGATTGTTTGGGATGTTTTAAGGTAGGTAATCATACCTATCTGCAAATAATAATTTTGCTTCATATTTTCCTCTTTACAGCTGTTTTCCCCTTTGTATTTTCATTGGCTGAGATAGTAAATATTAGCTCTAACAACACAGTATGGTAGAAGATATTATAGGCCACCAGTATTTATCAATTTGATTTCTTCCATTATTCTGAATAGTCATGCAGCTGGAGACTGCCATCTTTCCCATTTTGGTTACAATAGTTACATTTTTATTTTATAGCATCTCATTTTAATAGAAATATGAATGGTTAATTTTTTAAAAATTATATCAAATAAAATCTTGATGTTCAAGTTCTTTATAAAATGACTAAAAAATGTAAGAGACAACAGTCATTGTTTTCATATTTCATCATCTTTCATTTATTACATTTCATCCTACTTGAACTTTAACCAAAGACTTCATTATCTCCCCAACCCACAGAAAGCACAAATTAGGACTACACAAATAAATAGAAACATGCTTCTAAATAAAAGGGCTAAAAGTGAAAGAGAGCAATATCTTCACATCATGTAGGAAAAGATAATCTTCTCAAATCATTTTTCCTTTTACTAACTTTCAAAAGTAGTACCATTTCCAAAATATTAAAGTTGAGAAATAAGTTTTCAAAACGAAACCAGATAGAAAGGAAGCAATGGGGTACATTTTTGAGACCCGGGAAAATAAGAAAGCAAACACTACAACTGATAAATTGATTTTTAATAATGTGAGGAGCTTGCAAACCCTCTCTCTCCATTGTGCTGCACTAGGGAATACACCAGCAGGTGTTAGAACACCCTCCATGGATTTTCAATTTCATTATTATATTCGTGTGAAAGATGGAAAGCCAAAATAACAGCCAGGTAAGTAAAAGATTCATTACCCAGAGTTGTTTAGTGTCAATTTTTTTTCCTTATCTATGCCCAACAGAAGAACAACTAGCACTTTATACAGAAGGCAAAATGAGCACCTAAGTTTAGAGTTGGAGATCCTGTATTTTACAGATTCTAGTTCTAGAAACATATCTTGCACGCAAATGATAATTCTGCTTGAGAAGACCCTTTTCTATGCTTTACAGGCGAACATTATGCCAAGACTTTCCAAAGTGACTTATCGCAATGCCAGATTTCTAAGCAGGTTTGAGCAACACTAGCAGAATCATCTCACACCAAACATTACAGGATTTCCACGAGTACAGACCATGATGAGTACATGGAAGCCGGCTTTTCCTGTGCTTAACTTGAAACCACAGACATGTTCAGCTCAAACCTTTACAAGTCTCAACATCTGTTAATGAGCATAATGGAAAACAATAGACTAGGGAAATTGGATTTCATTCAATACTAATTTCAGTGGCCTGACTTAATGTGGTTGCACAATTCATATGAATAATGGCAGGAATGAGAAACACTGGTCCAGACAAGGAAATTTTGTGGTTGTAGGAACTCAGCTGATTTGGAATCCACACTTATTACTCTGCAATTCTGCTCAGAGGCCCAGCTATGCCCTTCAGAAGCACTGTGTAAGATTTGCTGCAGTGTCTCAGTCAACAACTAAGGAAAGAGGGCTTCATCTTTACTTCATATACCATCTGCACTGGGCTTACATGATTCCCTTTGAAATAAATACTTTATTAATTTTCTGTATTCCCTGTAAGAAATTCGTTCAACATTGACACCAACAATATTATTTATTTTTATATGAATAGATTCTCCTTAATCTTTGTTTAACAGATGTATCAAGGGTTTGGCATTAACAATTCAACCATATTTCCTTTGTAAAAATTGTCCCTTCCTCTTTTACTGCTGCTGAACTAAAATTAACAAAGTGGCTTAAATTTTCGCCTTATGTTGCAATGAAGTCCAACAACATTTGTCTGAAAAATAAACCTCTTTTAAACATGACTGGCAAGTTAAGAACCATAAATACCCAAGCTATATCCTAGATATATAATATATTCCTAGAAGTTGGGTGAATCTCAATACTCTCAGTCTTCATGGGGCTGAAATATGATACCTTTTTCAGGAGGTGTTCTAATATTAATGACTTTTGGAGAGAATTGTTTGAAAAAGGAAAGAAAAAAACTTGAGCAAACAATGTGATTCCAGAGGATTTTGGGGGTTGCTGGACATGGAACACAGGGCCTAGCACAGGCTAAGGGAACACTCTACAACTGAGCTATATGCCTCCAGTAAAAAAGATACAATTCTAAAACAAACAAACAAAAATACAACACAGTAATTTCCAAAAAGACTTTTTAAAGAAGAAAATAATACAAAACAAATAAACAATATGACTCATGAATGACTTATTTCAACTTATGGAGAAAAGCTCAAAAACCAAGAACAGATTGCTTAACTTTTCAACTTTAACTTAGCAAACCAATCTCCATTAAGAACTCAGAAAATGGAAATTCTACTCAGACCTTTAAGATTACTGAAAAATCAGAGTCAAACATTGGATTGCATGTAAAATCAAATTTTTCACTTAAGATTATCAATGTCTCTTTGGGAGGAGTGCCACATTGACGGTATCTCTAGGCAGCTGAGAACAGAATCTTCTAGGATATAAATTGACATGGAGTTTTAATTTTGTAAACCCTCAACTTGTTGAATTTCTTCCCCTGTGGGTTGTCCATGCTCAAAATAATCCTGACTTGTATTGGTGTCATCATCAGTAAAGCCAGCTCCCTAGGGACACTTGGGCTAGTTCTCAAGGTTATCTACACTTTTATTCCTCTTTGAGCAAAAAGTCATCCCTCTGAGAACACTAGAGGAAAAGAGACTGGCGTCTCCAGTAAGTGCCACCACTGTGAAGTCTGCCTTGGAAAATCAGTAAAGATCTGTCAGGAAAGAAGCTATTCTGATGACCCTGAATGCTGGTTCCCTAAGTGGCAAAACAGACACCTGCAGTACTTGTGAAGACAAGTTCAAGTCCCTCTGCAAGGTAGCCTTCACAACACAACATTTAGCAATTTTTTTCATTCAATCTTTGAGTATACATGTTGGTTTCAGTAACCTTGACAAATAGATCATCAGGGGAAAAATGCTTTGGAAAGCATATTTGCCATTTATGTCACAACCAGAGTTATGTTTCATCCTACATGGTTAGTCATTGATTCGTAGTTTTAAACACTGAAATACTTTGAGACACATTCCCCTAAACCCTCTAAATATGATACAAACACAGCTCTCAGTGTTATGTGAATAGACAACACCTCCTGATGCAGAGTAATTGGAACTACAATAATGGGTCTTCAACTAGACTCTAATGGATTTTGAATGTTACACCTCCCTAGATGGCCTTCTCTTTTACAGAATCTATATCCAACATCCTTCAGTTCTCCAGGAGAGTGCTCTTATAATGCTGCAGAAAAGTAAATGCTAGTGGTTTCCCATGCCATGAACTATATCTGGAGCAAGCATCTCTTGCATTTTTGCTGACTCCTTGGTAAGAATGCTCTGATTGACTGCATATTATTGACAACCGTATTTATTTATTTCTTCAACAAGTAGCCTGAAGCCTACTGGAAAATGCCAGTAACTAAACAATAACTATACAGTATACATGCTCTGAAATGGAAAGCACATAGTGGGGACACCCAGCCTAATCATGGCAGAAGGAGCAGAATGAAGAAAGGAAGTCAGATAAAGTAGTGACAGAGTCATTTAATTGGAACCTGAAGGGTGATTGGGAAAAACACAATATAACAAAAAGAGGCAGAGGACAGGAGTGGAATTTTTCCTATGCACAGAACATGTGTAATATGTTCTGTTCCTCTGAATCCCACAGACCAAAAGAAGATGGTATCACTGCCCAGCATTTTTTTATCATATTATTAATTTCTATTAATGTTATCTGTGGACTCATCAGAAAGAAGGAATTTATTATTTAGTCCAAATAGGAGGTCATCCTGCGGTATATAATTTTAATATTCCCCCAATTGTAATGTTGGAAAATGTACACAGGGATGCTTTTGGTGGCCTACTGGTTTCATTTATGCAATTAATTTTCTAAACAATGAGTAAGAAAACAATGATAATTTCATCAATTTTGAGTCTTAAGAGAGGAAATAAAAGACCAGCATGAAGCACAACCATAGTTAGGATGTATGGTCCAACCTAACATGCCCTTGTCCTAACATGCCTTGTCATAAGTTTCATGACAAAACAGATGAATCTGTTTTGGCAGATGAATCCAGAGAAGGAGGCTGCATCCATTATTTATTTCTATGTAACTAATTACCACAAAACTTGGCAGGATTAATTCAGGATTATTATCACATAGGTTTCGTGGTTCAGAAACGCAGGCACAGCTTAGACAGGTTCTATACTTCCAGGGCTCCTACTGCCACAGAGAAGGTGTCATCCAAAACTAAGTCTCCTCTGTAATTCAACTGAGGAAGGACCCACATCAAGCTCATGTCATTATTTGCAGGATTCAGTTTCTTCCTGGTTGCTGGCTGGATGCTGCATTCAAATTTTTGCTGCGGGGGCCTTTTCAACCTGACAGCTTACTTCAGCAAGCAGGCAACAAAGAAGGCAATACTGGTTCTCAGCAAACAGAAGCCACAATCTCTTTTAACCTCGTCACAGAAGTAACATACTCTACAAGTTAGAAGAAAGCTACTTGAGGGTGGGGGATTACACAAGACCCTTTGTACCAGGAAGCTAGGATAATTGGGGGCAATCTGAGAGATCCTCTGCCTTACAGGTTTATCTGTGGTCCATTGATCTGTGGTCCATTTTTACTGCATTTCAAGCAGTATTCAATGTCCTAAAATTTTAGTGTATTTCTAATTCTCTACCAGGAAGGAATATATAAACATGGAATTACAGAATCTTTTCTTCTTGACTTTATTATTTTAATTAATATTTAGTATGGTCATTTGCATCACTTATTTCCAATGGATAATTTCAATACCTTTCTCCCTCAGAATAGGATACAATGAACAGTAACGTACAATATTGTCCTGCAGTACACATGAAGGCAACTGTAGAATTTGTAAGTAGTAAATATGGGTGTGGCAAAAAATGAATTCTGCTGGCTGAGTAAAATTCTTCTACACCTAATGTTTTTTTTAAATCCATTAGCTACATAACATCTTCATACTATTTCAATAAATAATATTAGATTTAAGATATTTGTACCTACACTTAAAAATTAATCTATTCACCAAGACAAACATCTTTTATAAAAAGCTGTCTTGTCTGATAACAATGCCCTGAAACTACAAATGAATAGGAATATTTCAGGTAAATTGCTAGAGGCTATATTTTGTTTTCTAAGTAATTGCATTTTTCAAAGATTGATGGCAGCCTTATGAAAAACAAGGCACTATAAGCTGACTTTAAGGGAGATTCCTCCTGCAGGCTGCCTAATTCATTGCAGACAGAGCTCAAACACAAAACAAGAGTAAAAGGTTCCCAAACACCACTAATTCCAGTGAGTTTCCCAAATGCTGATTTATTGCTGAGGGGTAAGATTACTACTAACCCAAATGTTTCTTCAACACAAAATCTAAAGATGACTTTACTAGAAAATAAGACTGTGGTCTATTACTTTTTTTTCAAATCTGATCCTCATGCAATTGAAAAAAACTCCCTATTCTATCATCATTTATATATGGACAAGCAAATAATAAGGGAGAAAACCAAAAGATTATGTTGTAAGATTTCTCATCTATCTATGAGCAAAAAAGGCATTCATGTAATACCTCAATCAGCAGGCTCATCACACTGATTCATAGGATGGTGTTCCAAGACCCACATTGTTCACAAGCAGTGACCTTCATTAAATAGGCACATCCAACGTGAAAGTAACATCAAAAGAAGGAACTGAAATTCATACCAAACACTTCTTTGTAACAGAGAACAGCTCAGGGTCAGTGTGTGCCACTAACCACCACAGAAGAGAGAATAAATTCAGTAAACCTACCAAAATGCAGTATAGCCACTCACTATGTTTTAAAAGTATTGATTTAATTAGGCAATCAACAGAGAAAGAGCAGCAGCAATGCATAACCAAATCTGCAAATATTCATCAAACAAGATAGTGTCCCATGATGAAAGACCATGAGCTTTGGTGTCTGAAGTATGTATCAAATACCAACTATCTGACCTTAGGCAAGTATTCTAAACCTTCACGTTCAATATGGGAAATGAAAATAATCATACCTACCTCATTGAGTACACATAAGTAAGAATACCTTTTCTCCTAATTATGCCTATAAGTTTTATTAGTTTCTTTTAATCATAAGTTAAATATGTGAGTACGAAAGGATTATATTGATAGCTGAAGAATCTGTTATACAAACTACTATTGTCTCTGGGCCCAACGAAAATGGTGTCTATCTTAGGACAACCTTATAAATTTCTTATAAAGACCAAAGTGCTAACACTTTTAAAGAGCTTTTTCTTAGGAAGCAGGAGGATCACAAGTTTGAGGTCAGCCTCCACAACTTAGCAAGGCCTTAAGCAACTTAGTGAGGCTCTGTCTTAAAATAAAAAGGGATGGGGATGTAAGTAGGTGGTAAAGCACCTCTGGGTTCAATCCCTCTTTGGGTTCAATCTTTATCTGACACCCCTTACACATATATAACACACATTGTAGGAATATATTAAAATAAATAAAATATAATCAACAGATGAGTAAAGGCTACTGTGACTAAGGGGTGACAGGGAAGAAATAAGGAAAACAAAAAAGATAAATAAAAGCATAAGAGTTAGGATGAAAAGTCAGTGAGAGGTGTGGCAAGGAGAATAATAAACTCAATATTCCCCCCCAAAAAATGTCAAAGTTCTATCTTCAGAACCTGTGAGTATGTGATATTATGTGGCAAAGGGAACTGAAGGTTGCTAAGAGCTGGCCTTAAAATGGGAGACTGTCCTGGATTATCCAAGTGGTCCACCTAATCACAGAGTTCTTAAAAGTGAAAGAAGGAGGTATAGGAGAGATGAGCATGATGTGATGATGTGAGAAAGACACAACTCCCCATGGCTGGCGTTGGAGATGGGAGGAGCTGCAAGTCAAGAAATAGAGGAGGTCTCCAGAGGCTGGAAAAGACTAGACCATGGATTCTCCCCAAGAACCTCAAGAGAAGAATGCAGCCTTACCAACACCTCCATTCTAGTCCAGCCAGACAAGAGTTGGACCTGCATGTAACACATTTGTTTTGCTCTTAGCCAGTCAATCTGACTTTTGGAATTGGAAGTAGCAATTGGAAACCAATACAGGGGGCATAAAGAGTGGCAAAATGGCATATCACTCTGGAAGAAAAAAAAGAGACCTGAGAGTCTGGTGTCACCAATGCCCTAGAGTCAGAAATCCCTCCTACCAGGACACTATTCCCTTCAGTTGAAAGGAAAGTGTCCACAGCCTCTAGCCAGGTTGCTTTTATACCCAGATGCTTAAAGAGAAGAGAGAGGCAGTGCAGTATGGAGTAAGGAAACAGACATAATGTCGGAGGACAGGACATTTAGCCCTGAAATACTCATAAATGCTTTCCAAGACATATAAGTTATCTCCAAATTAGAGTCACAGATGGAAACATTTCCTTTTTAATAACACAGAGCCCAACAATGGTGAGAAGAGCAAAAATGTGCCCACATAAATGATCTGCACTAGACACAGCGTGGCTTCTCTCTAGACAGGGTGAAAATTTTAGCTGATAATTAAGCACCAAATGAACCATTTGAAAATTTCAGTGCCATGAGCAGAAGAAAATTAAATTAAATCAGAATTAACATATTAGGTCTGGGCTGAGTAAAGACAGATTATTGCTTTGTCTGGATTCTGTCTTGTTAAGGAGAAGCTATTCTTCAAAACATCCGACTCTAAAACACAATTGATAGAATGACATTAAGCAAGTAAACGTGATAATTGAATCATTTAAGTTCAAACAAATGTGCAACAGAATGTTCTGTTAGTTGCAAGGGCAATGCTTCAGGGAACCACACGAATGCATTTGGTATTCTATTCAACTCAACATGTACCACTGAGCAGGCACTGTATTAGATACCTGGGCTTTAAAACAGAATTGGTCGCAGTCCTTACCCTTCATGGAACTCAGTTTATAGGAAAGAGCCGCATAGACAAACAGCAAAACTACAACATGTGATAGGAGAAGAAACACAAACTGTCGCTGAGCCTCAAATCATAAAGATCCAAGTACAGAAAGAAACCATATCCCATAGATGCCTCAATCTGTGAATGGCAAGACTTTAAGGAATCTTTAAAAAACAGCAGATCTTAGGGCTGGGGTTGTAGCTCAGTGGCAGAGCACTCGCCTAGCATGTGTGAGGCACTGGGTTTGATCCTCAGCACCACATAAATATAAGTAAATAGAACAAAGGTATTGTGCCATCTACAACTAAAAATATTTTTAAAAACAGCAGATCTTAATATTATTTTCACCTTAGACTCCTTCATAAATCTGATGAAAATCATGGACCTTTTGGGGGGCAGAAGGGAGATTCAGTGGTAAAGAGAGGGCAATCGATGCAAAAGTCTTCACGTGCAGACACATTCAACTTTAGGAAGCTCACTTGAGACCCTGATTCAGAGCATCTTATATCAACTGAAGGTATGTACACTAAAAATCACCTCTAAACATATAAACATATATAGGCATACAGAACAAAACTTTATAGTAAAGTTCATTTTAACAGTAATGGTAGAAGAGAATAAAAATAAATCCCATTGAGTTTGAGAGCTCTACTGTTAGCAAGAAAGATAGACAGATAGATATTTGGGGGAGATGGGTAACCAGGAATTGAACTCCACGCAACCACTAAGTCACATCCCCAGCCCTATTTTGTGTTTTATTTAGAGACAGCCTCTCACTGAGTTTCTTAGTGCCTCTCCATTGCTGAGGCTGACTTTGAACTCTCAATCCTCCTGCATCAGCCTCCAAGCCACTGGGATTACATGTGTGTGCCACCACACCTGGCTGGAAGTTGTATTCTTGAAGCCTCAATTTTTGGTTTAAAAAAACCCATATGAATTTTTATCCAATTTCATAATATATTACCTTTTATCACACAAATATTTTAATTAATTACCATTTAAGAAATAATTAAAATGCCCCCTCAAACACATATCCATTTCTTGAACACATATCACTACAAAAATGTTTTCTCAGAGAAGTTGATACCCCAGGTACATAAACCAAGTATCATGTCCACCCTACGGCTTCACAATTCCCCTGGACATATTACCCCTGGGCAAGAATACCACAGTTTAAAAAGTACAACATGACAAAACTAAAACTGGTCCCTTCATGGAAAGAAATTTGTATGTGATATAATTTACAAAAAAATCATAAATTTATATGTGGGCTAATCAGATTCATTGAAAACTATATATCTATATATCTCTATATATATCTATATCTATATATAGACATATATATAGATATAGATATAGATATACATACACATATCTGTATATATGTGTGTGTGTATTATACATATATATGTATATACACCATATATATTTATAAAATACTTCATCTTAAGACTCGTGTGGTACAAGGTTGTCCACACTGGAGCAAAACCAGAAAGAGAGGGCCACCCTGTATCCTTGGCTAGTCAAGATCTCAAAGCATGGAGCCTTGTGGTGAAAGAGAATTTTAATGCAAGGCAGCTTCTCCAGAAATGTGTTAGATGGAAGTTTAATGCTTCTGAATCTAGATATATTTCCAAAATGAGAAAATATATTGAATGCTCAGTGAAAAAGATGGAAAAAGTACCTATTCCAATGTCCATCATCATGAAATTCAGGACACTGGGAGTTACCTTAAACATATCAGTTACAACCAAAACTACCACACATTTGACATGGGTGCCACCCTGCCCTCCAGAATCACACTACATTATAAGAAAGGGGTACTAAGGTGTAGCCCAACAACCATAAAGACAGTGAAAGAGAACAATCAAACAGACTGGTGTTAATGACACATGATAATTGGCACCTAAGCTGGCATGAAGTAGCCCTGTATTTGGATATGTCATACCCCAGAACTCCAGGAACTAGAAGCACCAGGAATCTCTAAAAGTAGGGGACCCTATGGACAATTGATAGATATCAGTAATGTTTGTTGAAAGAAGCACCAAGGTCTCCACATTCTGTCTCATGCTCTAACAGAAGACTAGAAGATTATTCTAGAGAGAGGAAAAGATGAGCACTTTTAGCTCTGGAAATACTGGGTCCTGAAAACCAGAAATAAGTAAAAACCTACAGAAAGAACTGTGAGACTGTGAGCAGCCCCATGTCCCTTTCCCTCACTCACTCCCAGAGGACTGAGCCAAGCGTTTGCCTTCCCTGTAGACTGACATCCTCGGGGAAGCACCTAAACATCCTGGCAGGTGGACAGCCTCCAACAACAGGGCTCACCAGCTATTTTTAGAGTTGTAATTTTCCTTTTGATATCACACCTTAACATAGCAGTTACAACCAAGACTACCACACATTTGAAGAATGCCTCTAGAAAAACTTATGCTCAAAGTAAACAAAATGAAACAGATAATCAAGAAAAAAATCTTTTAAATTCTACTATAAATATCCTCAGAGCCGGGCGCGGTGGCGCACGCCTGTAATCCCAGCTCTTTGGGAGGCTGAGGCAGGAGGATCGCGAGTTCAAAGCCAGCCTCAGCAATGGCGAGGCACTTAGCAACTCAGTGAGACCCTGTTTCTAAATAAAATACAAAAAAGGGCTGGGGATGTGGCCCAGTGGTCTAGTGCCGCTGAGTTCAATTCCCGGTACCAAAAAAAAAAAAAAAAAAAATCCTCAGATATAAGAAAAGGAATCACATCTATAAAATAGAAAAAGGAGGTTATAAAATATTCAGGGAACAAGTGTTTCCAGTGTTGTAATGACCTCCACATTAAAGAAGAATTTTTTAAAATTAAAACATGATAGCAAAAATGAAAAAAAAATCATGTAAAGGATTGGAAGATAAAGTTGAGGAAATCTAGAAAGTTGGACTATAGGGGAGAAATTAAAATAAAATTAGGAAATCAATCCAGGAAGTGCCACTTCTGCATAACACTTGCTCCAAAATAAAGGAAGAGAAAAATAGAGAGGGGGAATTATCAAAGAAAAGTGTTTTACTTTAATGCTTCTGATTCTAGATTATTTCCAAAATGAGAAAGTATATTGAATGCTCAGTGGAAAAGATGGAAAAAGTACATATTCCAATGTCCATCATCATGAAATTCAGGACACTGGGAACTACAATGTCCTGAGAAAGAAAATAAGGGTGAGGTCTGTACACAGGATCAGAAATGAAAATGGCCTCCATTATCTCTACAACAATATTGGAAACTAGAAACAAATGTAAGAATAGAAGAAAACTTATTCCCATGAATCTCTCAGGAGGATACTAGAGAATGTGTTCCACCAAAATGAGTAAGCAAAGCCAGAAAAAGAAAAGGAGGCCAGGAAATAGGGGATTAAGGATAAATGATAGGTCACAGGATTTCCTGGGATGATAGAAAAGAGAGATTCTGGGATATAGCCAATAGCAAAATCTAGAACAAATTTATTCAGAAGAAAAGCTGATCAATCATTTTCTGTGCTTTAATGTTGAAAAGAGATTTACACTTAGGTCAGAATTGAGAATGAAGTATAGACTGGTCATGGAAAACTAAACAGAAAGCAATAAGACAATTATTAATTTCAGGAAAACAAAAAATTGTGTAATCATAGAGAACTCACCTGTAATAGTTCATATAACATTACAACCCCCAATAAATAATTTAATATAGTTATACTACTATTATAACTTCAGGTGTTTGTATATGTAAATTCAGGATAGGGATATGAAGGTATAAGAAAGTGAAAATCTTACCTTTCTTTCCTATGAGTATGTTAGATTTCTAAAACTGTAAAAATAAAATTAATACCACAGACTGGGTGACTTAAACAACAGAACTTACTCCCACACAGTTCTGTGGGCTAGAAGTCCAAGATCAAGGTCCCAGCAGGGCTGGTTTCCATTCTTTCACTCGCAGATGGTTGTCTTCTGGTGTTTTCACATCATCTCCCTGTGGGTGCTGGATGAGGATCTCCTCTTCTTATCAGGACACCAGTGAGACCAGATAATAAGACTTCACCCTTCTGGCCTCATTTGAGCTTGACCACATCTGTGAAGAATTTCTCCAAATATAGTCACATTCTGAGGTATTGGGAGTAGAGCCTCAACATATAAATATGATGGAGGGACATAATTCAGCCCATAACAACCAGAACATCAGTGGATAATTAGGTAATATCTAAAACAGAAAAATCATGTTGCTAGAAACATAAGGCAAATAGCAAATGAAGTTCAAAGACTTAAAAGTAGTTGTCTCTTTAAGAGTGGGGATTTGGTGAGCAGAGGGTGGATGGGGAATTGCTTTTCTGTTACAAGTCTTACAGAACACACTTCTTTAACACACACTTTAAAATATAATTAAAATGAACAAAATGCTATATTTCAATACAAAATAATTATGAAAATGTGAAAAATAGACAAATATATATTGTTACCAGCTAGTCAAACTTTTAGCTTAATATCAGATGTTTACCGGTACAATATTTTATGACATCGAAGGAATAAATGAGAAATGATGATAAATTAAATGGAACTCGCAGCATTTTAAAATGTCAAACACTTCAGTTTATTACTTCCCAAGTAATAATAATCTGAAGAGTGGCTCATGTATATCAAGACATCGTGAGCCTAATCAAAGAAGAGATTATTCTACTACTGACACAAACAAAAAAGTGTCTTTCTCTTTGTTTTCTATGTATCTTTCAAAAAAAAAAAACGGTGAATTATGCAAGTCATTAATAATCCACCAAAGAAAACTTAAAGGCTGGGGGAAATCAAGTCTAAGGAGGAGCGTTCTACCAACACCCCTCAAGATTATAAACCTACACTCTGTAGGTGGACCACTTAGACAAACAGGGCCTGCATACTAGCCAAAACTGCCCCCTCAGAGATTCCTTATTTCAGAAGTTAGAATCGCCATGGAAACACTCACCCCAGCTATAGCTAAAAGAGACAAGTGTGGGCAGCATAGAGACTCCTATTTACAGCGGAGCCCAGGATGGAAAGGGTGGCTAGTTCAATTAGGACTAGCTACTGTGCTGCTGGAGACACAGTATCACTCGGCTGACCAGGATGGTCAGTTCTAACCATTAAAAGACTATGCCAGTATTTCTGGCCAATGTACCTTCACATGGGGTGCCCACCTTGGTCAAGAATGGTGACTTCAGGGACTTTTCAACCCCCTTCAACCTGAAGGTGTTCCTGGGACACCCGACACTGGATGTGGTTTCTATCCTTGCCCTTGGCATGGTCTCCTGCTTGTGAAGATGGCCTTTAATAGGCACATGAAACCTCCTGTACCAGTTACCCCCAATTAGCAACTATAGACCCCCTCCCCATGTCAACGTGCTCAAGGTGACCATAGCCACACATAGCCCAATGTGTATAGAAGATTTAGAAGGTGATTTCTAAGGTCTTTACATTTGTAAACACTATTACTTTCTCACCATCCACCAACAGATGAGAGCCCAGAAACATCAACTAGATGCATAAAGAATAAATGTAAAAATACATATTGTAGTATAGGTATCTGATTTGGTTTGGTTTGAGTTTGGTATGCTTGTTTGATTGTTTGTTTCAGGCTGCCTTGACCCTGTTTCGAGGTCCTTGCTAGAGGTAGTCACCTCTCCTTTGTGCACAGTTAATTAAGTCTGCACTCCAACCACTCCCCTTACAGGGCTCTCACACCCTGGGTCACCATGTATCTACTGTAATCACCCTGGTTTCAAGACCAGAAAACTAGAGATAGCCCCTGTGTCATGGAGCCTATGGGATCATTTAGATTAGACAATCCACAGGGAACTCTCAAAACCTCACTAAAATCCCACCCTACTTGCTATATGTAAACTGGCCCTTATGGCTTCAGCTGACTGTAACACTTGAAGCTGTAACACTGTTTTGCCTTTCACCTAGACATATGTCTGTGTTGCATCCTGCCATCAAAAGAACCTTAAATCTTATAAAGCATCTACCCCCAAATCCATATCAGACAAAATATGCTTATAATGACGCACTACATTCCTATACCCCAATATAACCAGAGATTCCACCCCTGTGTATTTCTCTGGCAAATACAAGAACTGCTGCTACTTCAAAACATTGTCAATAGCTGGAGGAAACTACCCAAATTCCCATATCACTTAATACCACACACATCCAAAAAGAAAGGACAGACTCGGTGCCCAGACTCTGTCCCTACACCTGGTTACCTCTCCTCTGTCTTGTACTTGCCTTTTACCCCAAAATCCTAACAATAGATAGCTCTAACGAGTAATCACTTTAGGCTTAATGACCTGCCAGGAAGGGACAAACATTTGGTGAGAATCTCCCTATATCCTTTACCCAGACTTACAAACATGGACTCTGTGTGGAGATTCTCCTTTGCTTTGATTCTGAGCTCAGCTTTCATAATGTGCATTTATGGTGCTAAATATTAGCCCATGACCCAAAATAAGTATACGTAACATGCCTGCATTTCCATTTCCTTTCCTTATCTACATGTAGTCAAATAAATGTTTAGCTATGTGTCTTAGCCCATCTGGGCTATTATAATAAAATCCCTTTTATGGTTTAAAGATGAGGTATACCCCAAAAGCTACAATGTCAATGCAGCTATAATCCAGCTTATAGACAGGCTGTCATGGGACTTGTCAGCCTCTGTTCCATGTGAGCCAATTGCCTAATAAAATAAATCCCCTATCTAACACATACCACATACACACACATACATGGACACACATATAACTGATTCTCTCTGGAAAACCCTGACTGATGCATAAAACAGGCACTACACAAGTCAATGCACATTTTAGGATACTAAGTGATCCTTTGTACACATTGTGTGATATCTTTGTTTGTTTAGTCACAATGGTGTTCTTCAAGTTTCACAGATATGGTGATACAATAGTACTTTTTCAAATGAGATGTCCAAAAAGGGTATCTCATAATTAAAGGAGACTAAAGCCAATGCAGAGCAATACAAAAAGCCTACCAAAAATAAGAACTTACAAATAGCACCACACAGACTGAATTCTTAGGAGGAAATAAAAAATACACACCCAAACTTGTCAGGCTCCACAAAGACTTTCAGGAGGCAAATTAAACAGGCTGTTAGGGGTTTACAGATGATGAAAAATAAAATTGAAAAGGCAAAAACACTTTCCCAAGTCCACTAGCTAGTCAGCAAAACTAGAACTGAAACTGAGATTCAAAATTTACATCAAGTAAAAGAGCCAGATCCACGCAGATCTTCAGTGCTTTCATGTATTATACAAAACTGTTGTGTATTTTTACATGTAACCATGTCTTAAACTACGATATAAAAATTGACAAAAAGAAAACCAAAACATGAAAGAAAAATCCAAATATGCCAGATATGTCTCAAGCTATGAATTTTCTAAAATAAATTGGATGCTATTCAATATTATTATTTGAGAGTAGCTTTCCCACTGTCTTTAGACTATAATCCACTTAGTATACGAGGTTCCCTTCAACTTCATTATCACTATGGAATTTTAAACCACTGATCTCTTTTTAGATCTTTTCTTTCTTACAATAATTTCAAAGTAAATTAAGTATTTTAAAAATATAGTTCTGCGTGTATATTACCATATCTTAAGATGCATAATGAATACAGGAGGGAAAAGATTTTAACATACAAAACCACTTCTTACTAACATTAAAGTCTCTCAACTTAAATGAATTTTACAATATCTTAAAAACTTTTTCAAGCCAGGCGCGGTGGCGCACGCCTGTAATCCCAGCACTTTGGGAGGCTGAGGCAGGAGGATCGCGAGTTCAAAGCCAGCCTCAGAAATGGCGAGGCACTTAGCAACTCAGTGAGATCCTGTCTCTAAATAAAATACAAAAAAAGGGCTGGGGATGTGACCAATGAGTTCAATCCCTGGTACCACCAAAAAAAAAAAAAAAAAAAAAAAAAAACTTTTTCAACCAATTTACATGACCAAATTTAGCCCCTCAAAGAATAAACTTTTTTTCCAAACTCCATTTATAGTCCCAATAGTTAGTTAAATGTTCAAGATTATGTAAAAATATTTCCTTGCCTCAGAAAATTTTAAAAGGGTATCATTTATGTAAACTGCATTTCTAAAGCAGTATTTATCAAAATACTTCTTAAAGTATAGCATTAAATAGTTAAATATAACCTGCCACTTTAATTGCCACTTTAACTGTAAAGTTAGTCCTTTAAATTATGCATTTAAAAAAGTAGAAAACTCCATTTCTTTTCATTATATGTCTGAGACTGTTTCAATGTACATCATGATTTCACTAGCAAATGAGTACTAGATGAAAACTTTCTCTAGATAATTAAAATATAAAGCTCTGTGATTTAAATAATTTATCAGTCCTAAAATACTATGCTTGAGCTATGTACAGTAATCAAATAAAAATAAGGTGATTCTGCTCTAACACAGTATGACAAACAGTGGTTTAAACAATAGAAATGTGTTGTCTTACAGTTCTAGAGACCAGCAATCTGAGATCAAGGGTCAGCAAGATTGATTCCTGGTAAGGGTTATGAAGGGCAATCTCTCCAGATCTCTCTCATAGCTTCTGGGAACCCCAGGAATTCTCTGCCTATAGATGGTCATCTCAATGAATCTTCACAGCTATATGCATATCTACCTCTATCTCTGTCTCCATCTCAATCTCCATCTATCTATAGATAGACATGTGTGTGTCCAAATTTCCCCTTTTTCAGAAAGATACCAGTTATAATGGATTAGGGCCCACCTTAATGACTTAACCTTATTTATAAAGACACCATTTCAAATAAGGTCACATTCTCATACACTGGGAGTGAGAACTCCAATGTATGTTTGGGTGAGGACCACAGTTCAACCCAGAGCAGGTTCTAACTAAATATCATGAGACTTCATAATCTCTTTCCTTTACCAAAATTAACAGAAAGAGTTTGTTCCTTTTACCACTATCCTAAAGATATGCAAGAGGCCAAAGGTCCTGTTGGCAAAGCTGTTATCTATACAATAAAGCTTTGGAAGATGTTTAAGAAAGATTTTCTGTGTCTCTGTCAGCCTATTAGTGCTCAGAGTCATCACTGTCAGTTTCCTCTTGAAGCCTAGTTTACTATCCTCTACTGCTGCATCCTCATGGCTAGCACAGAGGCACAGAGAGTTACTATAAGATGCAGCTTCTCAGTGTGGTTCACTTAAAGGAGACTTGTCACTTCACATCCTTTGTGGGAGATGCAATCTATAAGGAGAAAGAAGAAGGCTCATTTTACACCCACATGGTATTCAAGGGACACCTACTGATTGAGTGCCTATTGTGCCAGGCATTGTCCATGGCATTGAGGGATTGGATACAAATCTGTGGTTTTAGGAAGTATATATTCTGCTGGTGAAGGGGATAGAAAAATAAACAAAATAAGATGTGAAATATGTAACATGTTAGATGGCTATAAATGTGATGCAAAATAAAGAAAGGAAGGAAAATAGAAAGTGCCAGAAGGCAGCAGATTGCAACTTTAAATAGGTTCTTCAGTGGAGATGGTGCTGAGTAGACAGGAAGGAGGCACTGGTGTTGACTCTCCAGGCGGAAGGAATAGAACAACAAAGGTCCCAAGAAGGGTCTGAGCTCCCGGAACATCAGGGTGGCCAATGTGGCTGGAGCAGAGCTGAGGGGCCATAGAAGACCTTGAGCAGAAGAGTATTATGTGACTTCTGTATTGAGAATAAAACACAGAGAAGGTAGAAGCAGTGAGACCAAATAGGAAGCTATTGATTTAGACTAGGGAGTAGTGGTAAGGACGATAAGAAGTAGTATCCTGAAAATCTTAGGATGTTCTTAAACATTAAATCTGAGGTATCCAAAAAGAAAGAGATTGAAGATGATTCTAGATTCTTATTCTGAGCAACTGGAATATGTTTCTATTTGCCAAGATAGGAAAGATTTGGAGGGAAGTTCAGATGGTTGTTTTGGACATATCATGGTGAGATAATCTATTAGATATCTAAGTTACTATATATGCAATAATCTGTATGAAGGGTGATGGTAAGATATGCAGCCTGGAATTATTGATTTGGAAATGTGAAATACAGATAATAATTAAAGTCATGAGCATGAGTGAGATCATTAAGTGGAAGAAACATAGAGGCTATCCAAGGACTAGGTTTTAGGAGGTTGAAGAGGTGATGGGGAATCAGCAAGGAAGACTGAGAAGAATCAACCATGAGATAGGAAGAAACCAGCAGAGTCTGGTGTCCTGGAAGTCAAGTGAAGAAAGTGTTTCAAAAATGAAATGCTGCTGGTAGGGCAAGAAAGACCAGAGCTCCTCGTTGACCACTGGACCTAGCCATATGGAAGTCATCATGAGCAAAACATTTTTTAGTGGAGTGGTAGAAAGAAACCATGGTTGTAGTGAGTTCATGGAAGATAAGAAGGAGAAGAATGGAGATAGTAAATTCTTTGAGGAAATTTGATGTAAAATGGAAAAAAGAAAGAAAGTAGAAGCTTGAGAATGATGTTGAGTCAATTAAGACTTCTTTATTTAAATAGAAGAAAGAAACTGCATTTTTAAATGTTGATGAGGATGATCAAATAGAGAGGGAAATTGATTGTGCAGGTCAGAAAGTGGGGAATTCCTGGAGTAATATTCTTACATAGGCAAAGCAGTAGAAACTGCTAATTGGGTTAATGGATTGCCTTGATACAGGTGGAAAACCTTTGCCTCTGGTCACTGTTGTAAAGGCAGAGTATGTGAGCAGAAGGATGTGCTGGTGAGAGTCTGGGGGTTGTTTCCCAATTTCTTCTATTTTCATTGAAGTAGGACCAAAGTGGTTGATTCATGGTTGATTCTTCTCAGTCTTCCTTGCTGATTCCCCATCACCTCTTCAACCTCCTAAAACCTAGTCCTTGGATAGGTGAGAATGAAGATCAGAAATTATTGTTGTTGTGTTAAGAAAAGCCATGAAATAGTCTAGGAAGTTAGGAGTGAATAGAGAAGCACGGAAGGTTCATTTAAGATTCATGGTCATGATTTCAAATAAAATCTATCAGTATTTTCACCTATTTTCCCCAACTATATTCTTCTGCATGGATACAGGTGTAGAGTAAGCAGAGAGTTTTAATCTACCCTTGGGTAAAACACTGCCAAGCAAGTCCAGTGAGGTGACAGAAGGGCAGGGACATTGAGGGAAAGGATGAGGAAAGAAATAAAATGATTTGACTATGGAATTCATGCTGATTAAAGAGGTGTTTTAGTTAGCTTTTCATCACTGTGACCAAAGACTTGACAAAAACAACTTGGAGGAGGAAGGTTTATTTTGGCTCAGTTGCAGAGGTTCAGTCCATGATCAGCCAACTCCATTGCTCTGGGCCTGACGTGAGGCAGAACACCAAGGTAGAAGGGTGTAGCAGAGAAAAGCAGAACCAGACAGCCAGGAAGCAGGAAGTCTCTCACCAGGGACAAAGTATAAACCCCAAAGGCACACCCTCAGTGAACTACTTCCTCCAGCCATAGCTTACCTGCCTATAGTTACCACACAGTTAATCCACATCAGCGGATTAACCCACTGATTAGGTTACAGTTCTCATAACCTCATCATTTCACCTTTGAACAATTTTGCATTGTCTTAAACATGAGCTTGTGGAGGACACCGCATATCTAAACCATAACAGAAGGGGAGAGAAAGCATAAGGTGGTGCCAAACAGTCAAAAGGTGACGATTATAAGTGAATTATAGTTTCTAGAGAAGTTAAGAATTGCTGTAATCATGTTGCAGAAAAAATAAATCAGAAACATAGGAAATGGTGGTCAGAAAATGGGCTTCTTGACCTATGATGTGGAAGCACTGAAATTATTAGTAACAGTAAGATCTACGCTGCACCAATTGAGGAAGACTAAAGGAAAAAGTTATCAGAGAAGTGGTGATGAAGGAAATGAGAGGCAGAAAGACAGAAAGGATCATCTTCATAGATACTGAGACCACCAGAAATTATGACAGGAATAGTGTTATAAAGACGGACAGTAAGGTAGGTATTGAATTTTCAAGGACTTGGGGGAATCATCTGGGGAAAGGTAAATAACTTCAACATGAAAGGAATCCTAGGTCATACAGTCAAAGAGCATGAGAGTCAAAGCAGAGGGATGGAAGGACATTTTTTTTTTCTTAATATTCTACTGCATTACATAAGAAACCCAAACAAAGATAATCATATAAAACTTCTTTTTTAAAAATTGAATTATTTATCATAATCAATAAGAGATGAAAGGAAGTCACTGTGCACTGGGACCCAAGAAATCATCTTTGCTACATACTTTAGCCCTAGGAAGGGGTCAGAAAGTGAAATTATAACAGTCAAACTAAGTAAGACACGAACATTGGTCTGACCTGGACCAGCGTCTATACCAAACACACTTGATGGGCCTTGCCACAGAAACAGGAGTCTCAGTGAGGAAGTAGGTTCACCAAGACACTGAAGATGATCCACTGATGCAAGGCCCCACTCATGTGGAAACTGGGATCCCAGCATCTTCACACTTGCCTGACTCTGGGGGTGCTGGAGCTTGCTCAAAACCCTCCAGAGCAGCTGCCAGGCCATGCTGAGGCTAGCAGCTGCCAACAAGTCGAAGTCAGCTGAAATGCCGCACTGAACAATGATAAATAAGACACACTCTAACGTCAGAGGAAAATTAAAGTGGAAAACAGCACTGTGGTGAGTCTCAACCCTATCTCCAAGATAAAAAAGGCCAACTTTCAAACCTTCTGTGTTTCTTTGTCAGCTTTCTGTACACATTTATGCTTTAGCAGAGTCTATTTCCATAACAACACAGCTAAGTACAATCATGAGAAGCAAGGAAAACTTATTAGAACTGAATGTTCTCACATCTCAATAAAAACTTGCAGTAAGACACAACACAGGGCCAGGCACTGAGAAAGGTTCAGAATCCCCTCTTCCCTTGGTTCAGTCTGGTGTACAGCAAGACACACAAATGTGCTTGGAACTGTGAATAAAGAGTGAGAATGATTTCAGAATCCTAAGGAAGAACACAGGACCAGCATCTTGCTAAGACTGAGTGAAAGACCACAGGGTTCCTGTGTGTGTATAAGGGTGACTTTTCAGGCCAAAGGAAGGAAGCTATGGGAAGCTGTGTGTTACTTCTGCAAGATAGTAGGGAGTTCTCTGGAGCCTTCCTCTCCTCCTCTTTTTCCTCCTCCTCCTCTTCTTCTTTTCATCTTCTCCTTCCCACCAGTATACAAAGAAAAAGGTGCATTTGAGGAGTAACCAAGAAAAACAGTACCTTTGAGGTACTTAGGGCTACAGCCTCATCAGAGTCTCAAACCTCAGAATCATTTCTGATGTCCTCAGACAACAAAGAAAAGCAATTTCTGGAGCAGCAATCCTGTTTTCCCAGTATTCAGAGAGCTCTAATATTGGAAAATTGTTGGCTCCAACAAGGAACTATAGAAAAGCTGTTCTCAAGGGCTTTATAATCAAATCCTAAAATACATCTGTACAAGTCATTACAAGTTTGTTAAGTACTGTTTCTGGTGTTGACATTGTAATGTTGAGGCAGAGTATAGGCATTTTTAGTCTAGTGTGGCTCAACAACAACAACAAAAAATAAAAGCTGAAGACAGAAAGCAATTATATCCCTCATCATCACACACTGCTGTGTGGTGGGAATGGAAACTGGTGCAGTCACTTTGAGACACAGTCTGGCAGTTTCTCAAAAAGTTAAACACAGAATTACCTATGAACTAGCAATTCCACTTCTAGGTATATACTCAAAAAAAAGAAAAAGAAAATATATACCCACACAAACACATAAACATTCATAGCAGCATTATTCAAAATAGCCAAAACATGGAAATGACTCAAATGTCCATCAGACAATGAATGATTAAATCAATATAGGTAAATATTACTTGACAAAAAATAAAGTAGCAATATGTTGTAGTCAGCTTTTTCACTGCTGTGACTGAAAAACCTGACCAGAAAATTTTTAGAGGAGGAAAAGTTTATTTGAGGGCTCACGGTATCAGAGATCTCAGTCCACAGATAGCCAGCTCCATTCCTTGGAGCTTGAGGTGAGGCTCAACAGCATGGTGGAAGAGTGTGGTGGAGGGAAGCTGCTCACATGATGATCAGAAAGCAGAAAGAGAGATATACAAAATATATACCCAAAAGTCATGCCCCCAGGGACCCACCTCCTCTAGCCACACCCTACCCACCTTCAATTTCCACTCAGTTAATCCCACCACAGGATTAATTCACTGATTGGATTAAGGCTCTCAAAACTCCGTCATTTCTCCTCTAAACCTCTTGCATTGTATCATATGTGAGCTTTAGGGGACACCTCACATCCAACCATAACACAATATATGCTTACACATAGATGGCCCTTGAAACCTTTATGAAAAATTACAGAGGCCAGTTATTAAGGACCATATATTTTTATTCTGTTTACATTAGCATCCAGAACAGGCAAATCCATAGACACATAAAATAGATGAGCAGTTGCCAGGGCCTGGGGGAGGTTGGAAGAAATGGGGAATGACTGCTAACCACATAGAGTTTCTTTCTGGGCTGAAGAAAATGTTCTAAAATTTGTTGTAATGATGGCACAACTCTGTGAATATACTAAAAACCATTGTGTTGTACACTTTAAATGGATGAATTGTATGTCCATATGGCTATTATTTTAAAAAAGCTAACGACAGATATCAAAACAGAATTAACATTTTCCTTTGTGAATATCTACATGCCAAAAAGCGTTTTTTCTTTTGATGTCATTGGTAGAATTTAAATTTAACAGGTAACAAAAATCTAAGAGTTCTCGAGATTTAAGCCTTCCTGTCCATTTTTTTCTTTGCTGCTTCATATATAACATAGAAAGTAGGAAGGAAAAAGAAGGGGGATAAGTATGTTTGTTCAAACGAGGAGAAGAAATGTCCAGAAGCCAGGAAAGTAGCATCTGCTCCTGCTGGCTGTGACTAAAATTAAGCTCTAATTTAGCTTTCAGCTAAAATTATCATAATTGAAATAAAACTAACAAACTGGATGTGACTTGCAATTTTCTTATCCTTTCGGGGAGAGGAGGCCAAACGGCAACTTTAGAATTCTAGGCTTCCCTCCTGAAGGGCACCCTTAGGGTTTGAGATGGACAAAGACTTTCCCGACTATCCCCACTCCATTGATAGAGCTACATTTCTTCTTCCCAGATCCTCCAAACCCAGAGTAAATAAATTGTATTTGGAGAAAACCCAAGGAAGCAAGGAACTGGGCATGTCAGGATGGCTTAGAACTTAGGAAATCATGTTTTTCTCTATTTGACTATTCTTTTTTGGTTCTTGCTTAAAGCAAGACTTTCACACACAAACATCCACTGCACACACACATGGGTATATGAGTGTATGTCTATGAAAATATGTGTGTATGTATGTATATGTAATATCTATTATATGTACCTATATATAAAATCTTTCACCTTATAACTATAGTGATTCATGAGCACTGGTTAACAAAAACAAAACAGCACTTAACACAAATGTGTGCTCCAAATATGTGTTCCATGCAAACTGTAAACATTAAGACAATAATGATAATTTAAAAAGTACGACCAGAAGTGAGCACCCCAAGCTTGTGGAAAGAAGCCAAGGGCTAAAGTATATCTGGCTTGCTCCACAATGGTGTCAACTCCTGTTTTTCTTACAAAGGAAAAAAGCTAACATGGTCTTATTATAAAGAAAACCCACTGTCTTCATACAGAACTGTGAAAAAGTCCCATCTCACTTGGATATCTATTTTTCCCATTCAAAGGGCTGGCACATTGTTATTGAAAATTCAGAAGAATACAAATACCCTCTGCTGAAAGGTACCAGTCTGTGAAAATACATATAATCACATGATTAACACAAACAATCCATTGTTTTAAAAAGTGACATTTTCATTTGTTATACTGGCTGACAGAGAAAAGAAATTAATGCATACAGATAGGTAAATTGTACTCTATATTATATAAAGCTTTAATTTCATCATGAGCTTTGAAACATTTTTGCATAGGGAGATTTCTTGAATTTTTTCATTTTTAATCTCTGAAAGAGGATGCAATATTAATCTAAAAATCCAAATGCAAATTTTAGCAGAATTATTGTTCTGAATATAAAGTGTTTAAAGCATATCCTTATACTCTGTGTAAAAAAAAAATCCCTAGCTATCAGATTAGATGATGTGCTAGTTTATTCTTATTTATTCTGCAACTATTAATAATAATTGGCTATATTTAAACTTTTCTGTTTCCACAGAAATTTCTGTTTCCTTCAGTTTCTTTGTAATAGCTTGGGTCATAACCAACCAATATCAGTTGTCAGGATCTTAGAGAAATATGTCTGAACCTCCCAAGAATAATTAATCTAAATCCTTTGTGCAGACACTGGGTGTAGTATGTCATGAGTCACTGATTTTCTCCTCTACAGTTGATATATATTCAGCAAGAAGAAAGATTTCATGTTTAGTAACAATTGTGCCTTATTTTTTCCCAAGGTCAAATACATTTAAATAAGATCTATTTATCTATAGATCTAATGCTAGATTTTAGAAATGTAAGAGTCCTAATACATTATTTTGTTCATATTGGTGGGAATGTTTTGTTTTTGTTGTCTAATTTATGTACGTATTGAATTTTGAAATGTAGCATATGTGTGTGTGTGTATACACACACAAATGTATAAATGTATATGCATAGTTTAAGAAACAATAATCAAATGAAATATTTACATCCAACTCCCAGGCCAATAAATAGTATATTCCCATTGATCCTAAAATTATTTTGGGGTTCTTTTATATGTAACCTTAAATAATACATAATTTAGTTTTACCTGTTTTCATACTCTACATAAAAGCAATACTGAAAATAATCTCTTCTGAGATTTGTTTGTTTCACTTCACATCATGTTCTTGACATTCATCCACATAGATGAGTGTAACTGTTGTTCATGGTGCTGACCTAGTTTTCACAGAAAATATCTACCCCTCCAAAATCATATAGACTGATTAGCTTCTGTAATAGGATAAACATGAGATTAATGAGTACTGTCTTTTCAACCTAACAATTATGAGTTCATATCCAAAGGCTTCCAAGACTTGAAGTAAATAGTTATCCATCTCTCTCTCTCTCTCTCTCTCTCTCTCTCTCTCTCTCTCTCTCTCTTTCTGCACCCTAAACTCACTCCCCAAAGAAGCCATTTCTTATAGAGCTATTCCAGTTTTTCTTACCATAGACCAACAGAACATATAGTACCAGGAGTCAAAAAGCATGTAGAACCAAAGAAGAGAATGTTGAAAAAATTTTTTGTTGTATAGTCTTTTTTTCCTGCTCAATCACACCACCAGAAACAACTGCAAAACTACAATCCACATGGATTCTTACCTCCTAATGACTGCACTGCTAATGACAGGCTTGCAAGAGAGCATGAGGCAGCCTTGAGCTGCTAAAAGATATTTTTGAGTTAGGGAAGAAATGGATGAAAACACTATCCTCCTTAAGAGCTGTCCCAGAGTTTCTCCTCAGCAGAGATTTGGGATTATGCAAGTACCGTGATAGGTAAAGTGTATTATAGACAATAACTGCTTTAGGTGAATGGGTGTCTTTGTGGAAATTAAGAAAGACAATGAATTGCATGTCTGGGTTGATGTGGGACAGAACAAAAAGAGCGAATATGACACGTAAAAATGACTCATAAACAGCTAAACTGTGTAAACAAGAGGTTGAAGATAGATGTGAAGCCAAGTACCATACTAGTTCTCCAGCCTGGAAAAGAACAAACACTCTGGGGAGAATTGGGAGCAAGTACTCAATAGGCAATGGAGATTCAAGTCAATCATATCTACAATTAAAGACACAAGGAAATTCTGATAGGCATCAGGGTGGATTAAAGCAATAATACACTAACCTCTTTCGGGTTTCTACCTGGGGCCATCATAAAATTAGAGAACAAGGCAAAATTATAAACTATAAGGTGCTATTTCAGTGACAGGCTAAGAAATTAATAGTAGTTTTGGAACAAAATCCATCAGCAAAGAGCAAAATATCTGATGCCAACATGGAGGACAGGAAATTGGTATTAGACTTGGCAACAATCTATGGCATTTAGGAAGATGGGCAGGAAGAGGGGAGACATTGATGGAGAAGTGGAAAAGACCTGCATGAACCAAGATTATAAATGAGAATTGTCTAAGACAGAATCAAATCTAGGCTACAGAGAAATATAAATAACATGAGGAAATTCAGAGGCAGGGATTAATTCTGTCTGACAGACAAGCTCTCTGAAGAGGTAGCTTTGGTGGAGTCTTTAAGTAAGATAAGGATTTAAGTGGGCAGAAAATGGAGAATATCTGTTTCTCACCAGACACTAGATGAAATTAACTCCCTAACAATGTTGGATATATTCTTTTTTAAAAAATCTATTCTAGTGCACTGCTGACCTTGCAAGACAATACAAAGATAAAGGAAATCCTGAGAAGATAACAGAAAGCAAGATTGAGAATCCAAGGAGGTAGCTCTCAGTTCAGCAACTAGTCTGAGGTGCTGGCCAATTCCTGGTACCAATACACAGAAACATTCTATGGGTGAACACCACCCAAAAAGAAGATGATTGCATTGTTCAATTAATAAATACATTCTAGAGCAGTAAGTGTTTTTGGCAAAAAAAAAAAAAAAAAAAAAAAGAGGGCATGCACACAAAACCAAAAGATTCAATCCTCCAAGATGTAATAATTCAAGATGTAATAATTGCAAACTTGTATTCAGCAAATAACATGAATTCTAAATATATTAATATATGACAGAACTATTAAGAAAACTTGATAAATTCATTATAGCATTAGGAGAATTTTAACAGAGATTTTTCAGTAACTGGTGACATAGGACAACAATATAGACAAAAACTAAAGATGTAAAAAAAAATCAGTGAAATTACCAAAAATATTTCTCTCTCACACACGTGTGTGTGCACACACACACACACACACACACACTTACTTGTGGAACATTTATAAATATTTACCATATACCAGGCCATTAAGCAAGTACATGTTTTTTTGTTTGTTTGTTTGTTTTGTTTTTGGTACTGGGGATTGAACTCAGGGGCACTAGACCACTGGGCCACATCCCCAACCCCTTTTTTTGTATTTTATTAGAGACAGGGTCTCATTGAGTTGCTAAGTTCCTCACCATTGCTGAGGCTGGCTTTGAACTTGCCGTCCTCCTGCCTCAGCCTCCCAAACCACCGCACCTGGCTCTGTTTTTTTTTTTTTTTTTTTTTTTTTTTTTTTTTTTTTTTTAATATGGATATCACATACATTATATCTGCTAACCAAAATATAATCAAGTTAGAGGCCTATAACAAAGAAAACTGAACAAAATATTATGGTTCATGATTTTCAAACTATATAAATAGCTTAAGGATCAAATAATGAGCCATAATAGAAATGGAAAGTAATACATATCAGAACCTGAGAAGTCAAACTAAAGTATTACTTAGTAAGGGATTCATAACTTTAAATGTCTGAATTAGGAAAGAAGAGGGGATGAATATTTGGGGGTTAAGCAGACAATTTAAGGATTTAGAATCTTAACAGAAAACACACTCACAGGTGCTGGAGGGCCATGCTGGATCAGATTACATGGTGCCATTCATTACGCAGCACTGTGGAGCCCTATTTCACTCTCCAGTTAATAGTACGTCCATGTGTTTTCAGGAGGGGACAGATGTTGTATCAGTTAGGAACCTTCCTGTTGTAGATGACAGATAAAAACAACTCAAAGCAAATCAAATAAAAACAGAACTTACTGGCTTATGAAAATAAAAAAAAAAAAAGCTAACAGAGAGTGATTTAGGGGATCGAACTATGTCCCCAGAACCTACTCTCTCTGTGTCATGGCTTCATTCTCAAGTTCTACTTGGTGGCAAGACAGTTGCCAGGTTCCACACCTTCCCTTGATTTACCCAGCCTTAGAAAAGTCCTGTTCTATCTCATATGCCCATCTATGAACCAATTACTTTTAACTGAATCTTACAAAATTCTCTCTTTGGACAGGCCTCCATCACCTCAAATATATGATACGTGTGGACAAAACATAATGTGTTTCTCAAAAGAAATCCAGTTTACTTTAAGAAGACAGGGTATGGATACTTTCCAGCCAGAAAATTAGCATCCATTTCAACCTGCTATATGCCCATATTTCACAATGATACAACTACTCAGTTGTCTCAAATACAACTCTTCAGTTGTATCAAAAAGTGAGTAGAGGGCTGAGGTTGTGGCTCAAGTGGTAGAGTGCTTGCCTAGCATGTGTGGGGCACTGAGTTCAATCCTCAGCACCACATAAAAATAAAATAAAGACATTGTGTCTACCTAAAACTAAAAAATAAATATTAAAAAAAAAAGGGAGTAGAGCTTGGCTTTGACTAACTTCACCTTCTGCTTTTCATCTTCATTTAAAACTTCTGGAAAGTGGCCCCTATTGTGGTTTGAATATGAAGTGTCCACCAAAAGTTCTGTGTTGTGCAGAAATAGTCAGAGGTGAAATGATTGGAAGTGAGAACTGTAACTTAATCAGTCCATCCTAGTTAGAACAGACTGACTGGGTGGTAATTGTAGGGAGCTGGGGCATTGTTGAAAGAGGTGGGTCACTGAGGATGTGCCCTGGAAGGGTTCATCTCTTCTGTGGCCCCTTCCCTCCCAGACCTCTGTGCTTCCTAGTCACCATGAGGTAAGCAGAACTTCTCTTCCATGCCCTTCCACCGTGATGTTCTATCACACCTGGGGCCCAGAGCAATGGAGTCAGTCAACCATGGACTAACCCTCCTGAACTCACGAGCCAAAACCAAACTTTTCCTCCTCTATGTTGTTCTTGTCCAGTGTTTTTAGTCACACCAGAAAAATCTGACTGACATACCCCGAAATGCCAATGTTTAAATTCCATGCATTGAGAGATGTGGGTACACTGCCATTCCACAGTTATAGAGCTATGGCATGTGAAAAGAGAAGACAAATGAAAGGACACACAGAATATCCAAATAACCAAGGTTCTTCACTAAATGTCACAGCTATACCTTCCCTGTGGATTCCCTAACAATGGGCTGGAATTCCACTGATGCAGATAATGGGATTCCTTTCATAAACATGACATAGAATATGGTTGTATTTTATGGTTTATGTTAACTTTGAAAACAGGTTATCAAATTTCTTTGTTAGAGTACTTTTCATTGTTTATTTGCTTTCTTGGCTTATTTATCTGGCCTGAGGAAAAATATTTTGATTTCTACTTACCCGAATTATATAATTTTCAGAGGTGTGTTTTGTTTTATGGGGGGTTGGTTTGATGAAGAGTGGTCAGGAAGACCCACAAAGCAACAGATAGTATTTGTTGATAACCCTTCAGCTCCCAACAAAACATTTTATCAAGAGAGCTATGGTTTAGTAAATAGGAAGTTGAGCCCTGTAAGGTAAAAAGAGGAAGAACTCAAAAGAATGCTCCATACAATGTTAAAGGGTGTAGAGAGCATGTGGATGCATGTTTGTGTAAATACATGTGTAGATCTGCATGTGGGTATGAGAAAGAGACAGAGGAACAAGAGGGAGGAGGCAACCTTAAGTCCCCTTCATTGTCCTTGCTAACTGTACACATAGTTTGGCATTTCCCCTTCTCTTCATCACTGGCTGGTAGATGTAACTTGTTTTCTCCAGCTCATCCATTTTTAGGTTATACCCAATTTTCTGACTGTACCCCCCAAAATTGAGACAATCATTCTATCTGCTACAAACTTAAGACCCTTAAGGAAGGACAGGTTTCTTGGCTATGGAAACACAGGGTTCCCACAAGACAATGATAAAATTTGATTCATTAATGTTTAAATTATTCTAATTTCATTGAAGCAGATTACTCCCAGTTTGATTTCATATACTCATACATATAAATGTGTGAATGTGTATATAGATATGTGTGTGGCTATATTTATTTTTAAATGCTTGAAGAAAGATGATCAGCATGACAAAATATAAAGAAAAACTTCTAAGAGAAAAACTTTTGAGTAGTTGCTACAACATATATAGAGCGAAAGAAACAGAAACATTATATACATGTATATACATTTGAAGAGCAGATTTTAAAATACAGATTTTAATAGAAAAAAAATTTTTTTTCTGTAAGAGCCACCCAAGAATAATCATTGCAGACCATTAGAAAATTTCTTTCATGTATTTATTCTATGCATTTATAAATATTTCATTTATGTGAAATGCATTTAATTACATACTACATATCCACTGTAATTAGCTGTTGATTTTCTTTACCAATATCCTTCTCATTTAAAGGCTCTTGTGATTATTAAAAGTAAGGACATTGATGTGTTTTTTAAATTATAAAACACTAAATGCGGTGTTGAATAGAATGTAACTTCTTATTTTATTTTTATCAAAATTTAATTCAAATGATAAGGTACAGAGAGAACAATACAATAAGTGACAAAATCAGAACTTTTCACCAAAACAATTACTCTATAACGCAGTCATTTTCAATCTTGTTTAAGTCACAGACCTCTTCGAAAATCTAATAAAAGCTTTTATCCTCTCTCCAGAAAAACTACACAGGCATGCAATATTTTGCAATACTATTTCAAGGAGCTTATATTAATATTAAATCTATCAATGGAGCCCCAGTGGACTAAATAACTTGATTTAAGTACCACTGGTATATGCAAAAAAATTTCTGCTAAATAAACTAACGTTACTGCAATCAAAAGTCAATGAAATATTTCTAACCTCTTAAAATGTTACATTTAAATCTTTATCAATTAAAAATGGGGTAATTTCTATCATCACTGAATTGACTATCATCAGTCCACTAGACAATACTTATTGAACACCATCTATGTGCTATGCTCAGCCTAGAACCAAGCAAATGCTAAAGTAAATGCTCCGCCTCCCCCACCCCCACCCCCTGTCCCCAACAATGTATGGCTAAGTGAGAACAACAAATAAAAAAAAACCCAGAATGTGGTGAGAACTAAGTTAGGAGCAGATGAAAGCACTATGAGAACTCTGTGCATAGCCTTGAACAAAACTGGAATAAACTTTGAGAAAAGTAAATGTTTGCTAACTATGCCAAGTGTGTATTTGATCACAAAATATGCTTAGAAAGTATTTTAAATTGTTTTTCTACAGTTGAAGACTGTGTAAATATTTTGTACAAATATAGAGGAAACATGCCAAATACAATTTCTCTTTCTTTCCCTCTAGACAAAGGCTAATTTTCCTAATCTTCCAGGAAAGTTTCTTGATGTCCTCTAGGTCCCCTTCAGTCAACACTGGGATGCCATTTTCCACTGTGACTGGGCTATATCACCCACATCACTGGACAGCAAGTAGAATATTTATTTATAAAGCCATGAGCTTGAAAAATGCAAGTTCCTCTTAGGCAAGTTCCTCTGAGGGGAGTTCTTGCTGGATCCCATCCTTAGGAGTGTACAGGAGGAAAGGAATAAGCAAGCAATGGAAAGGAAGCAGGAGTGAAAACAGTATCTCAATAAGACCTCTGCCTCCAACATTCCAGAGTCATTAACATGGATTTAAATAAATCTTACACTGCCTCTGACCTAGGTCCACCAGCAGATCAGTGTCTACTAATTAGTACAGAGAAGAGGAAACCATATTGATGATTTAAATGATAATTTATCTGATTTTTAAACTGACCACAAGTTAACAAGGTGACTTTTTAGCATATTGGGATGCCTATATTTTCTGTGTTTTCTCTCATCTCCCAGCAATAATTATTTTCTAGTTATAATTATTTGTCTAAGAAGAACTGAAATAAATCTCAGTTTCTCTACTAGTGGAATGATGATTACCAAATTTGAAGATCATCACAAATGCTTTCAGTGAAGAAGTATAGAAGGAAACAATTGTGTTCATCATAAGGTCACATCCATTGTTGTCAGTTAAGCAAAATGAAAATCATCAGAGGAATGTAAGAATAACTATTTTTTAAACACTGAAATGTAACTACGAAGTCTGGCGCTAACATTTTAATAAATGCTTTCTCTCATCTTACTGATCACCATATCAAAGTGGTAGTTAAATGTTATTGCTTTCAGTATTGATACCCTCGACTCTTCATCTTATCTCTCTCTTTAAAATAAATTAGTTCTTCATTTCTCAACAACCGATGGAAGTAATGTAAATCCAAAAAGCAGCAATTATGCAAAAACTAAAGTCAAAACCATTTTCTTTTTCCCCTCTCTAACAGCTTGTAAGCATAATTAATCAAATCAAGCTTCCCTCTCATCGTGGAGAGCTGTAATTTAAAAAACCAAATTACAGCATCTTTGCAGCAGCACATATAAAGTATATTAAGAAAACACGTATATGAAGTAGGAGCTTGTTCCTGATGATAAATTATATTTTATTAAACCCCACTCCACATCCTGAACTAATAGTCATATTATATTTACTACCCAGAGAAGGAGAAATCTTATCGTTTGAATTTTAAGCAACTCAAAATGTGTACAACAAATTAAAATTTTCTGTGTCACAATAAGTTAAAAAAAAACATTCATATTATATTTACTACCCAGAGAAGGAGAAATCTTATCGTTTGAATTTTGAGCAACTCAAAATGTGTACAACAAATTAAAATATTTTCTTTGTCACATTAAGTAAAAAAAAAAAATTAATAAACACCCACTGTTCAAGAATAATCTCAAACAAATCCAATATATTACTTTAATGACTTTACCATAGCAGTTTTTAAACATACTCATCACACATACTTAAAATAAATGGCAGCATTAAAAATCAGAATTATTTGTAGTGTTTCAAAATATCACAATTAGGATATTACCAACTTCTAGTGAGAAGACTTTTTTCCATTTTTCAAAGAATCATTAATAATTACTCCCATCATCTGCAGAAATGTATGGATATCACTCTGTTATTAAGGTAGATTATGTCTGTGTTTCCCAATAATTGCTCAAGATTAGGAATGCAGGAAAAATACAAGTATTAGAAACATTAATAATACAAACAGTAAGTAACTTGCCCTCCAAGACAGGCTATTTAGAAAGAACACTTGGTTTCATGAAACATATTTTGAAATCCCTCCTCTGTCTTAAAGCCTTCCTAGACCAACTCCACACAGAGGTTAACCAAAATTCCATGGCTGACTACCACCCTTTCCTTTATGATTATTCCCCTCTGAATTATAATGCCATTCAGCCATCCACTGGGTGTACGAATGTTTTATTTTAACATTGGTAGAAAGCTGTCTGCATCGCCTTTGTGTTGATCTGCATCAAGGTTGCCTGTCTATTTGGCATCCAATCCAGGAACAGTTCCAGATAAGGCACTTCCAGCAGCAGCTTGGTATATATAAATGGTGGGGACAAAAATTATTAGTTGAAGTCAAGATTTCTTATCATCTAGAGTCCAGTTTTATCAGGAGGTAAATATATTTTCTCTTAAAAGTAAAGAGCTAATTTATTTGAGTTAAGCACTTCCTGATAGCAATCCTGGAACACAAAAAGAAGCTGTCAACATGCACACAGAAGCGAGAAGGGCATTTATGCAGAGCAAGCAGAGAAACTGACTCACAAGCCTGGCACCTTCACCAACATCAGCGAGATTCCTCTGGCTCTCACTGAAAGGGCACTCTCACTCAGAGACAGTGTCTAACACCCCCGTATGGCTTCTTGGAGGAAAAATAATTTGTACTAATTTTATCTAAGGGGGAAAAGCAAACCATGAATGATAACAATTCACATAAAAGCAACAAAGCAATCTTCACAAGATTCTATGTACTTCATGTATAATCCTGTTAGACACATGTATGTTGGAGTTATAAATAACAAATAATTATTTTTTGTATAGCCATTTCTTTCTTTCTTTTTTTTTTTTTTTTTTTTTTTTTTTTTTTTTTTTGGTGCCAGGGATTGAACTCAGGGGCACTCGACCACTGAGCCACATCCCCAGGCCTATTTTGAGACAGGGTCTCAAAGAGTTGCTAAGTGCCTCACCGTTGCTGAGGCTGGCTTTTTAACTAGCAATCCTCATTCCTCAGCCTCCCAAGCCACTGGGACTACAGGCATGTGCCACTGCACCCGGGTTTGTATAGCCATTTCTGAGGATATTAAACTGTTAGTGAGTTACATAGACTTGGTGTTAGATTCTAAAATTAGTTCATGTTATTTATATAAATAATGTAAATAATTTACATTAGTTTCATTTTCATGTTAGAAATTCTCTATGCAAAATATATGTATTTACACAGTATAATCTGTACAGATCCTGTAGCATAAATTATATAATTTGTACAAACACAGAGCTGTCTAAAACTATGAGAAGAATAAGGCAAGTTAGAAAATCCCATAAATGATGCATTTTTTATGTTCTTTGCATTTTGACAAAAAAATCTGCTCTCGAAGTATATTGCCTTTCAAGATTACAAATATTAAAATATTCATTAAATGCCTTAAAACTAAATGTTTACTTAAGGAATAAATATGGACTTTTCAGAAATATTTATAAATATAGCAAGGAAAAATGAATGATAATTTTTGACAACCAAGTTTATCATTGTCAATAGTGTTCCCATGAATAGTTTTTCCAAATAAAAAAGTCATTAGATTTTTTCCATCCATAGTAAGGCCTAGGTACACAATATGCACAATGCAGAGTTGGGAATTAATTTCAGAGGAATTATTAGACACCTCTGATCTTTTCATAAATAAATACATGTAGAAGGATGTAAACATGGAAAATTCAGAGCAAGAAAATCATTTTAAAAAACTGTCCAGTAGTGCTTTTCATGGAGGTGAGCTTTGAAACCTTCCAAATTCTGTATGTTATTTTGTCTTCCTTTCCCAGTCACAAGTTCACAGTGACTTCCAGACATACCCAGCTCCAAAAACAAACACCTTTCTGCACTCCTACCAGCATCAATCATTCCTATTAACTGAGGCAGATCACCATTAGATGGTCACTTGATTAAACATTGGCACTAATGTGTAACAAATAATTCAGTGCTCCTTAGGTCTAATCACATTTTAGATGCAAAGAAAGGAATTTTAAATCAATTAAATGTTGAATCGAAAAATAGGGGAGGAAATATTTAGAGGCAGAGGAGACTCTAGTGTCCTTTGCTGTTTATTCTAAATAAGACTCAACCATGCCCTCAAAATAAACCACCAAGGAATGTAATGTCTCATTGACTAATATGGTAACATGAGGGTCCATCAAAATGAAATCTGCATAGGTCAAACACGTGGACCAAAGTTAAATACATTTAAACCTGCAAAATCCTATTTTAAGCTAAATCTCCTTAGTTCTAGTCATTACAAACCTTAGATGAAAAAATAAAATTATTCTCAAACAAAGGGAAAATATATGGTCAAAATAAATACAAGATCCCCACTTAAGCTTTTCACAGATTTATTCATATATTACACCTTCATCTGTGCAAATATCCATAGACCCTCATATTTCCTCAGATCTCAGATGTCCTTCCTATCCAAATATGCCTATGTTCCTCTAATTCTACCCTTACCCAGAATATGCATCCTTCTTGGTTAGATTCTTTGTTTTCCTTAAGGACAGGGATTCGTCTTGCCTCTTCTTGTAGCATGTTGCAGAATACCTCATGCAATATTTGTTATAAAAGTGAATGCAACATTGTACCTTCAGTTGAATAATGGGTTAACCACCTAGCAAAAATGGTTATCCCGTTACCTTTCCCACAAAACTAGATTGGAAAAAACAGTTTGCAGCCCATAAAATCAGAACACAGAAGAATGACAGCAGGCTCAGGCTCCTAAGGTTCCTGCTAGATTTAAGCTTCTCAGTTTTATGAAAGAATCAACTTGTATCTTGCTCTTTCCAGGCCCTGTGAGTATCTCATTTACAAAATTTGTTTAAATAAAGTTCAAATTTCTAGAGAAGGTTAGGTGCTAAAATTTATGTGGATTCTTAATTTGAAATCACATTTATACTGAATTAGCATGTTATTTTAAACGATAAAAATTTCCAATTCAATGTTCTAGATTAGGGGTCAGGAAGCTTTTTCTGTAAAGGGCCATATAAACATTGTAGACTATGCAGTCTCTAGCACAACTACTTGACTCTATCATTGTAGCACAAAAATAAACAATATGTAAATAAAGGGCCATAGCTGTGTTCCGGTGAAACTTCATTTATGAAATCAGATAGCAGGCCAGATTAAGTCTGAGGGCCATGATTTGCTAATCCCTGTTCTAAAATAAAAGTATAGAAATAAAGACCCTTAGACAAGGAGTGACACTATAAATCATCTAGTTTAGCAAAATTTACCAAACCATAATAACATGTAATAATTATTATAATTTGGAGAATACATTTAAATGATTGAATTTTGAAATAAAAAGAAGAAAGAAGAAAGCAAAAGTCCTTCTAATCTCAGAAAACAGAAATAGCTCTTATTAACATTTTGGTGTTTCTAGTAGTTAGATAAATTATAAGTATAATATAAATATTATATACATAAACCTATAAATTTCATATCTATTCAACTTTGGTCCACATATTTGACATATAAAGCTCATATATATAAAACCTCATATATTTTATATAATTTCCTGCCAACTAATTGCCATACTACATACATGATTTTGTGAAGTATTTATCTATTTTACAACTTTTTATAAGTATTTACCAATGTCTGTAAATAACCTTCAAGAATATTTTAAGAGGGTATGTAATTTTGTTAACATCAGCTGCATATGTCATAATTTATATAATCAGTTCTTTTTTACTAGGCATTTTTTCAGTTGATAAATAGATCTTAGTCAGTCAACATATATTCATCTTCTCTAAATTTGTTTTTTTTTTTTTTTTTTTTTTGAAAACAAAAAGAATAATCTCTCCCAGTGATTTAAAATATTCTGGCAATGTTACCTACCTAGCAAGATTTCTTCATCTTATAATCTGAATGCTTTCGTTTTCTGGTCTGTGTTATCCCATTACCACTTTCCTTCCAAACATCAATATTAGTGCTTTTCCTTTGGAGACCCATGTATGCCATTCTCTTAAATGCTTCGTGAGTTTCTGGTAGCCTTCATGCTAAGGTATAAACTTCTAGCTTAGCTCTAAAGTCCTTCCTTATTCTGGACTTGCTGTTTCTACAGTTTACCGTTTGACATTCCATCCAACACAAACATGGCCTGTTCCTTCATTTGACTGTGCTTTTTCACTCTCTTGTCCTGAATGCCCATCACAATCTGTTCCATCGGGTGTCATTTTCTCTAAGAATGATAACTTTACACTTCCTTCAAGACTTTGCTCAGGTGCCACCATCCATGGCAAGCCCTCAATCACCTGGATCAAATGCCACTTCTTAAAGTTTCTTCTCTATCAAATTCCATATAACATCACACACATATTTACTCCATTTCTTCCATGTGCAAGACATTTTGTTTGACACCAAGAAAGAAGCAGTAAAGAGAACAGATGCAATCCTACTTTCATGGAGTTTTATATTCTAAACTTCACATTACATCATCCTATTTTCATTGCTGCTTTATTTGGATAACTCAGATGACAGATTGTAAATTCCATAGAAGAAAAGACTCTTAAGCTTTAAATTCCCAGTACCTGGATTAAAGCTTGGAACTCAATTGTTCAACCTACCAAGAGAAATAGTCCAAAGGAGCATGACAACTCATCTGCTAGCTTCTTTTCCTAGGGTAAAATATTCCGAAATAATTACTAAAACAGGGTGGTTGGATGAGCTAAGAATGCTTAAACTTCAACCTCACTTGAGAAATTAATTATATCAAGATACATTTTTCTTTGCTACTGGTAAATTTATGGGTTGAAAAGGCATATTGCTTTTCCTTGTCTCTAATAGGTTTTAGTAATTTCCACTTTTTTCCCTGCACTATAGAATTTCTTGCACATCTTTCCTGGTGTTTTGTAGAAATAAAATCTGCTCGACCAAGAAGAGGTACTCAGCTTCACTTCTGCTGAGCTGTTACTTCCTGCCCTTAAAATAGGCAGAGGACCCACAGGTCAGACACAATAACCTCATTCCTTGTGATGGGTCAACTAATATCTATAAAGTTGAAATGGAGTTCAGTAATAAAAAAAATTTTGCAATTGCTGTACAACAATTTGGGTGCTGCTTCATCTTGGCTTCAGTAGCAGTCTATCAGAGATGTCTCAGGATTCAAAGAAGTGCACAGGAAGAGGGCATGGCATTCAGCCTCAGAGGACCCTTCATTAAATGAACAAACATAAACCCCAGTGTTTGATCTAAGAAGTAGTGTTCTTGGTCAGTGAGTCTAGGAGAAAGCTGACCTTATAATATTCTTCTTAAGAGAAAGCCTTTTAGTTACTTGTAATGATAAATTGTTTTGCCTTCTAACCATTTGCCTCTCCCATCTTCCAGTTCCACCATCTCTTCTCCCTTACGACATGCTGTGTACTTTGTGTGTTCACATGCAAAACCATGCTCATTTGGATGCACACACCTCTGCTCATTTCATTTGAAACTCTATTTCCTTTCTATTAAAAATCCTGACCCCTTAGCACTTACACACAGAAACAATGAATCCATAACACAATCACTAGTAAGTTTAATTCCCTACACTTAAACCTAACAAACTTGAGCATTTCAGTAGTTGTCTAAACACATCATATCTAACCAGCTATAACAGAAGTTAATCATTTCCCTGTTCTAATCCAGAGCTTTTTCATGGAAGAGGCGAAATACCTGGTTTCTCTAAACAATTTTCATACAAAATAGATTAGATTTCTAATTGGTTTTAAGGAAATGTTTAGGCTTTTATTCATTCAAGCTGGAGTTTTGGTATATGTGGTGTCTTGCAGGATTCTGCCAGGCACTGCAGGAAACAGAAGAAGCTGAATCAGCACTGCCTGGTTGCCAGGAGCTCCTCTTCCAGGAGGCGACATCATGAATGCCAAGAGAAATGATGGACCTGGCTGTGGGAGTACAGATGAGGACATGAGCCTTGCACACAGAGGGAACCAGAAGTACCTTCATCTGGAGCATGGCTTTTGCCTGCATGCTCAAAAATGTCTCCAAATGAAGGAGAGGAGAACTTCATTTAGAAGAAAGAGCAGTGGGCAGGGTAGGGAGTTAGCAAGGCAGAGAAGAATTTCCCAGACATCAGCCTCTCAAGGAAGGAACAGGATGAGAGTTAAATCTGGCAATTCAAGCTTGGGCCACATTGTGATGTGCCTTGAACACCAAAGAGCTTTTTTACTTTAACTTGTACTTTAGGAAGAAACTACTAAAGGTTTTGAGTAAGAATTCAGAGTTCAGCTTTGGTTCAATAAATTTAGAAGATGTAATATTTTTCCCCCAGAAGAATGACCAGGAAAGAAGACAGGTGAAATACAGAGAAATGTAAAAGAAGAGAGGGAAGATGTGAGAGCCACCTCTGTCTTTATAATAAAATAAAAGACTCACTGCAGAGAACAAGTAGATGGGGGTGAAGCTAGGAACCTATGCAGAAAGGGAAAGGTTCATTCAAAACACTGGAATATCTATTAGAAATAAATGAAACAAGAACGAAGGTTAAAAAAAAAAAGACAGTTGGAAATAGTTTAAAAAGTAAATAAGGATCATGATGTGACATAGCAGTTAACAAAATGCTAAATAATTTAACAAACACAGTGAGCTATGGAAATGCAACTTTCATCTGGTTTGAGACATGATCCCACACGCATGCTAGGAAGGTGACTCTAACAGCAATACTAGAGGCAGGAAAGGAGAGAAACTAGCGACAACCAGAGAGGCTTATAGGCTGATGCAATAAATTGGGTAAGGGATGAGACTATCCAATGAACTGTGTTAATAAATCACCACATCAATTCAGAAAATGGGGAAGAGCAGATCTAACAAAATTAGGGAAAATGTTCCCAGTAAAACATGTGAATGAAATTATGTAACTCTAAAAGGTATTTCATATTATAAAAGAGATGTAAGTTGAAAAATTGGAAAATACTCAAATCTATTCACTCACAGTAGGCATAAAATGAATATCGTGGTAACATAATCATGATTTCATCCATTTAAAGACATCTTAACAGCCATAGCAATAGAAAATCATTTTGTAAATTTTATAACATACAAAAATAGCCTGGAAAAATGTTGATGTTTCCTAAACCCTGAGATTTTTTGCAACAGCTTTTCTCTCCATTCTTATACAGTTTGCAATGTGCAGACAACCATCAACTGCCCAGCAGCCTCCTGGAGAGTTATCTGGGTATCTAAGAAAAAAAATAGCCATTCCAAGAACCCACTCCCAAATCACAAAGATTCAATGGGAAGCCCGAAGTCCTGGGAATTGATCATTCCTCTAGGGAAAAGTGGATATGATTCCTTTTAATACTGCATATTTTTAGAAATCACAAAACCATTGGAAAAATCCTTTTAAGAATATAGAACAGAAGCTGGGCGCGGTGGCGCATGCCTGTAATCCCAGCACTTTGGGAGGCTGAGGCAGGAGGATCGCAAGTTCAAAGCCAGCCTCAGCAATGGCGAGGCACTTAGCAACTCAGTGAGACCCTGTCTCTAATAAAATACAAAAAAAGGGCTGGGGATGTGGCCCAGTGGTCGAGTACCCCTGAGTTCAATCCCTGGTACCACAAAAAAAAAAAAAAAAAAAAAAAAAAAAAAGAATATAGAACATAAATAGAACTCTGCATAATAGGGGCATTCAGAGTAGCACTATCCAGTAGAACTTTCTGCAATCATGGAAATATTCTGTTTACATTACCCAAATCAGGAGCTACTAGCCACACAAGCCTACTACGCACTTGAAATGTGACAAGCATGACTTTGGAACTTAATTTTTATTTTTATTTAATTTTAATAGCTACATATGGCCACTGACTCCTGGATTGAGGGCTCTGGACTAGAGTATGAGCACCTGCTGGGAAACCCTGTCCCAAATATTTGGTAACAGCAGAGTAGTCTATTAACATGCCTCCCTGGGAAGATGCAGGCTCTCTGTTAGCCACTGTGTTAGGGGAAGCCAAAGGCCCTCTTGCCTGTGTCACTACACTCCCTCTCCACTGACAATCAGCAAACAAGACCATGATGGCTCCCACTTCCAATTCAAGTTGGCAACTCACACAAGACATCCTTGTTAGTGTGTGCTAATGATTTCCATTTGATACTTACTAGACACCAAAACTGTCCAAAGAACAAAAAGTATAAACACAACGTTCAATAAAGCCTGGCAGGCTTTTAATAAGACACGTGGGAACATACTAATCCAGATTTCAGTAGGCAGATACTTCATAAAAGGTTAATCAAAGTGCTGGGCAATGTGGGAACATCTGCATTGGGCTCAGCATTTTTTTTCCTTTTTTTTTTTTGTGAGAGAGCTCAACATCTGTAGAGAGGCCAGGATTGCTCCATGGGGAGAACTCTGAGCCTTGAAACAGAAAGATTTGCAACTGCATCAACTGTGGTTATGTTAACACTGCTTCTCCTCAGCAACCACTTCTAAATCACAATGACAGGGGGGGAAAGAAAAGGAAAACATCTGCGTTCTGATATTTAATATTTTCCTTTAAAAATACTTAAGAGGTGAGTGTGAACTACTATATCATAAAGAAATAGTATTGCTATTAATAATGAAAAGGGAAAATGTGATACTACTGCCATCAAATTAAAAAGCTTTAAAGGGAAGCATTTTCATTTTATTATACATAGCCTATTTAAAGGGTGCAAAATACCTAGCTATAGGCATCTGGTGGAACAGCTGGAAAGTAAAGCCTGTTCATTGATCATCTTCTTGTGATTGTTACCACGACCCTCATTTTAACCACACACTATTTAAAAAAAAAAACTAATCATAAAATTTCAGTGGTTTTGCTTCTTGCTATGAATTCTTTAAAATAACTCTCACTTTAGTCACACAAGGAAATTTTAAATCATAGAGAATTACAGCAGTGCTACTGAGGATTAGGAAGGTTTCCATCACACGCCTGCACGTTACACTGTATTTATATGAACACATTCTCCTCATTCAGGAAAAAAGCCCGCTTTCATTACCAGCAGCCACATTCTTATTATCTAAAACATACAGCACATAACATCAGAGTATTTTTAAAGAACCTGAAAAAGCAAAGTCGCCCTACAAATTTTCAGAGATAATAACACTATGTGCTTTAATCTATTTTATGTAAGTATGCAAGCTTATAATTGTAGCCTTTTTCACAAAACTGTAATTTGAATACTATTTCCAGCAATTCCTTTACCAATCTATATTGTTCTACTTAATCTAACTCCTCTGGGATAAGAAAATGACTTTTCCTTCTTATAACTTGAGATATTTCTTGTAAACTAAGAAATAACACTATAATAACTTTAGTCATACCGAATTATTCCTTTACACCATACATTAGTAATATAAATGTGCAGATGTGTTGCCTGAAATATGAACAGAAGAGAATCAAAGATACCTATGTAGAAACTCCTCTGAAATTAACCTCCACGTTGTATTAGTAACAAATAGTAATTGTGATAACAGTTCCTTAAATAACATTTGCATTGAAATAATGAATGTAAGTAATTTTCTATATGGCCTTCTCTCTCTATGGAATCTTGCCTAGAGACAAAAAGGAACAAATGCCGAATACAGCCTTACCAAATCCATCTGAGCTTGAAAACCCAGGAAACACAATGCCATTCCCCTAAACATGGATAGCCCATTATTGGATCCCTGCACCACAATGGATCTGTGTATCTGGAACTATAATTTAAAGATACTGCCACCACCATGCAACTCCAAGACTCCTGAAAATGCAAGGCAAGAACAGTACACTGATAACTAACATCTACTCTCACCCCAATACAGTGCTCTCTCTACCCAAAGGAGTCCCTGAAAGGGTGGTCACTGTATATACCAAAGTGGTAGGTCGTGAGATCTATCAATGACTCTCACTCTGAGCTTCCAAAACAGGGCATAAGATCATATGTCAAATCTAAGAGCCCTGGTATTAGAGCAGAAAACCTTCAGTAGCCATCCCTGACCTTCAGAAAAATGTTATTAAAATTGATATTATATTCTGAAGGAATACCAAAACATTATTAAATAAAATCTCAAAAATTATATTGGGTAGATAAGCTTCTAATTGAACTAATTTTTAAACAATTTAACAAGTTGTTCTTGTTCTATTTCAGGATACTATTATCATTTCATAAATATATATATTATCCTTTTTTCAACAATAAAATCTTGATTTGAGGGTGGGGGGATGTCATACCTTCTAAATTCTGGCAATTAGAGAAATGCAAATCAAAACCACTCTAAGATTTCATCTCACACCAGTCAGAATGGCAGCTATTAAGAACACAAACAACAATAAATGTTGGAGAGGATGTGGAGAAAAAGGCACACTCATACATTGTTGGTGGGACTGCAAATGGTGCAGCCAATATGGAAAGCAGTATGGAGATACCTTGGAAAACTTGGAATGGAACCACCTTATGACCCAGCTATCCCACTCCTTGGTCTTTACCCAAAAGACCTGAAAACAGCATACTACAGGGATACAGCCACATCAATGTTTATAGCAGCACAATTCACAATAGCTAAACTGCGGAACCAACCTAGATGCCCGTCAGTAGATGAATGGATAAAGAAAATGTGGTATATACACACAATGGAATATTACTCAGCAGTAAGAGAGAATAAAATCATGGCATTTGCAGGAAAATGGATGGAGTTAGAGAATATAATGCTAAGTGAAGTTAGCCAATCCCAAAAAGCCAAATGCCAAATGTTTTCTCTGATATAAGGAGGCCAATTCACAGTCGGGTTGGGATGGGGAGCATAGGAGGATTAGAGGAATACTAGAATGGCCAATGGGGAGGGAGGGGAAGGGAGGGGGCAAAAGGGTAAAGGAAAAAAAAAGATGGTAGAATGATATGGATATCATTACCCTAAATGCATGTATGAAGTCACGAATGGTGTGAATATACTTTTCATACAACCAGAGATTTGTAAAAAAGTGCTCTATATATGTGTAATATGAAATGTAATGTATTCTGTTGTCATTTATAACATCTTAGAATAAAAAATAATTTAAAAATAAATAAATAAATAAACTAATGCTGAAAATAAATAAATAAGTAGCTCTATAGTCTCTCATCTCCAAAGAGAAACTACAGAAGTCATTATCAATGAAGATCATCATCCATCAATTACAAAATAAATCTGTGACTCAACAAATTAGAATCTCACCATATATAAAAGCAGCAAATCATGTTCAGCACAAATAATTTTGTCTAATAAATATTTAAAATATTTTATTTTTAAAATTTTTTTATTCTAATTTGCTATACATGTTTCCAGAGTACATTTCATTTCATATTACATATAAAGAGCACAATTTTCAAGTTGCTGGTTTTATATAGTGTTTTTACAACAATTGTGTCTTCATACATGTATTTAGGGTAATCATGGATAACTCAGTCTGCCATTATTCCTATCCCCTTGCCCCCCACCCCCATCTTTGTTCTATTTAAAGTTCTTTCATTCCTCTCATCCCCACTCCCTTGCCTTTATAAGTTAGTATCTTCATATCAAAGAGATCATTCGACCTTTGGTTTTTTTGGGATTGGCTAACTTCACTTAGCATTATTTTTTCCAACTCCATCCATTTACCTGCAAATGCCATGATTTTATTATCTTTTAATGCTGAGTAGTGTTCCATTGTGTATATATACCAAAGTTTCCTTATCCTTTCATCTGTTGATGGGCATCGGGGTTGGTTCCACAATCTAGCTATTATGAATTGTGCTGCTATAAACATTGATGTGGCTATGTCCCTGTAGTAAGCTGTTTTTAAGTCCTTTGGGAATAGACCAAGGAGTGGGATAGCTGGGTCAAATGGTGGTTCCATTCCAAGTTTTCCTAAGAATCTCCATACTGCTTTCCAGATTGGCTTCACAAATTTGCAGTTCCACCAGAAATGTAAGAGTGTGCCCTTTTCCCCACATCCTTGCCAGCACTTATTGTTGTTTGTTTTTTGATAGCTGCCATTCTGACTGGAGTAAGATGAAATCTTAGAGTAGTTTTGATTTGCATTTCTCTAATTGCTAGAGATGTTGAACATTTTTTCATATATTTGTTGATTGTTTGCATATCATCTTCTGAGAAGTGTCTGTTTAGTTCCTTGGCCCATTTATTGATTTAGTTGTTTTTTTGGTATTAAGGCTTTTGAGAGCTTTATAAATCCTTGAGGTTAATGTTCTATCTGATGTGCTTGTGGTAAAGATTTTCTCCCATTCTGTAGGTTCTCTATTAACCTCACTGATTGTTTCTTTTGCTGAGAAGAAGCTTTTTAGTTTGAATCCATCCCATTTGATAATTCTTGGTTTTAGTTCCTGCACTATAGGAGTCTTACTGAGGAAGTTGGGACCTAAACCAACATGGTGGAGATTTGGGCCTACTTTTTCTTCTATTAGGTGCAAGGTCTCCAGTTTAATTCCTAGGACCTTGATCCACTTTGAGTTAAGTTTTGTGCATGGTGAGAGAAAGAGATTTAATTTCATTTTATTACATGAGGTTTTCCAGTTTTCCCAACACCATTTGTTGAAGAGGCTGTCTTTTCTCCAGTGAATGTTTTTGGCACCTTTATCTAATATAAGATAACTGTAGGTATGTGGGTTCATCTCTGTGTCTTCTATTCTGTACCATAGGTCAACTGGTCTATTTTGGTGCCAATACCATGCTGTTTTTGTTACTATTGCTTTGTAGTACAATTTAAGGTCTGGAATAGTAATGCTATCCACTTCATTTTTCTTGCTAAGAATCGCTTTGGCTATTCTGGGTCTCTTATTTTTCCAGATGAATTTCATGATTGCTTTTTCTATTTCTATGAGGAATGATATTGGGATTTTGATTGGTATTGCATTGAATCTGTACAGTGCTTTTGGGAGAATGGTCATTTTGACAATGTTAGTTCTACCTATCCATGAACAAGGTAGGTCTTTACATATTCTAAGATCTTCATTAATTTCTTTCTTTAGTGTGCTGTAGTATAAAATTAAAAATCATTTGAAATGGAACAGATGGAAAACTTGTCCTTTTTCCATTGAATAATTTGGAAGAAGGTAAAGTTATTCTAATGATCATGCTATTTATTCAACAAATTAAAGTCTACAGTGGAATAAATTTTGGGGAACACAGGTCACATCTCTGGGTCCACAGTGCCCACACAATGCCTGGCACAGTGGCAAGCTCAAGAAACACTTGTCAACCCCCTGGTTGTTTTGTTTTGTGGTTTTTCTCAGCTAAAGTACTGTATGTTTTTAACAGAACTTTAACTAAAATCAATAATTTAAAACACATCCATTTATTTATATAGATTTAAAAATATCCTGAATAACAAAAATGGTTTGGTTTTAACAAAATACTTTTAATTTAAATGGCTGTTTTTAATAGCAAAGTTTGGATAAACACAGTACCCCAAATATTCCATTGCTTAGGAATTAAAAATTGAAATTATTTCACTAAAACTTACCTTGTTAAAATAATCAGATTATCATTGTTTTCCGGGTAGAGATTAATACCAAAGAGTAAAATTAACTAAATTAATACGAAAGAGTCAAAATTAACTGTTACTTTAAAGCAGTACAAACCTTCAAATAGAAATATGTATGTGTGTGCGCGCGCACGCGCGCGCACGCCTGTGTGTATACATGTGTGGCTATGGGTGGAGATATATATATTATCAATGAAGATAATTTATAATTTATAATCTTCAAAGATCATATAAATTAGAACTATATGCCAGTGTGTCCTAAATTCATAATCAGAGAATACTCTTCTCCAATACCATAATAAAAGTGTTCCATGGGATGGGAATTATAACATATTTCAAAAACAACATGCTCCTAGATATTTGCAGCATCAAAAGTCAAGCTTTTCCAAACACATTTCACCAAAGAAAATCTTTTGCAGCCCAACTCCTAGCTTCTTGTAATACAGCATTCCATGGAACACCAGCTTGACAAATGAGACGAAGAGCATGCACTCAATAAGCAATGGGTGGAATGAACAAGAATATGCTTTTGCCAAAAACCAATCATTAGCATCTTCCTGGATGGTGAATCAGGTCACTGTTTTGTATTGATTTCATTGGGATGTAATCCTGCCTACATGAGCTGTTCAAAATCAATCATGTTTTTGTTTTTGTTTTGCTAGCAGCACTTATTTTCCAGTTTTAGGTCAATAAAGAAACTCCATCATAGCAAAAAGCAGTATTTTAATAACTCTTCATATAATTAGATTAAAATGTTTGATTTTCTGATAATATAACTTTTAAATCAATGTATTTATCTTATTCAATTGTCAGAAACATCAATGTTTTTATTAATCAAAAGCTTATTTTCAAGCTGAATTCAAATAACTCAATAGTCCAAGATTTCTTCACCTTCCCCCAATATATATTCATACTCAAAAAGATAACAGTTCCTACCCTACCTCAAACCTGGATCAAACCAGGGATATTGAGAACTCAGGGGTTCTTCTTTCTAGCTCCTAACACAACTGCCAATGCTGTCACCAAGGCTGTCACTGTAAGGCCAAGGCCAGCAGCTTCTAGCCCTTATTCTGATTTCATCGGCCATTTATTTATTTGACAAATATTTATTGAGCATCTACTATATGTCAGAGATTGTTCTGGGTTCTGGGGATGCAGTAGCAAATGAAACACACAGTCTAAGGATGAGGCAAAAAATAAAATACATAAGTAAAATATGCAACATGTTATATTGGTAAGTTCTAAAAATAAAAGAAAAATAGGTAGGGTAGAAGAATACAAATGTCAGAAGAGTTTGGAATCTTCTCAAAAGTAGTCAAGAAGGGCCTCACCAAAAAATGTGACTTCTGAGTAAGAAATGAGGGGAAAAAAACAAGTGAATAGCCCAGGGAAGAACATTATTTAGCACATAAAAAGTCCAGTCCTGGGGTAAAAAGCCTATAGGAAGACCTGTGGTGAGGTAGGTGTGGCTAGAGCTAGGAGGACAAGGTGATAGTGAGGTGACAATCAGCCATGTCACGTGAAGCTTCACAGGTCATTGTAAGGACTCTAGCTTTTCTGTAAGGGAGGTGGGAAGCTATGGGTGGTTCTGAGTTTAGAAATGAAATGCTCTGGCTTCCATCTTAATGGAATTACTCTGGCTGCTGTAATGGAAATAGAATCCCAGAGTGTGAGGAAAGCTAACTCACAGGCCATGTCCTTCCTGTCCAGGTAAGAGATGATGGGAGCTCTGACCAGAGCTATGACAGCAAGATGCATCAAAGATCAGAATAACTCCAAAGGGCGAGACATTCTTGACGATACCCTCTTAGTGGGACAAATGCCTGGAATATTAAATCTACTGAGGAAGACATTTGCCCTGTCACAGTGCCCTATTTACATCTTTCTGCTACCGAATTGGATACAAATCTTTTGCCCTTCCAGGTTTCCTTGCTCATACCACCTGTCTAGGAAACCCATTAACATCACCAGGATCCAACCGGTCACCAGTGTGGATGGGCGGCCATAGCTCTGAGCCCCTACTATGCTGGGCGGGCAGGCCCATGTTGGGTTTCTGGATCCCAGGTCCCTTCCAGACTTGGAGGGACACCTCAGTGGGAGACAGGGGAACTGTCTTGGGAAGGAGCATGAGCACTATCAGATGACGCCCTCTGCAAGTTAACTGCCCACGGAGGCAGCTAGGCAGAGGAGGTCCCCTTCCCTCTTCCCAGGACTTCTCAGAGGAGGGGTCTTCCTTGCAGCTCTGCAACGTAAGCACAGCTGCCCAGCACTTGCGGTGTTCTCCTGTCTCCTTGTGAAGCCGCACCACATCATCTCAGCCAGCACCACATCCTCACTTGCTTCTCTTTCTCCAAACCTCACCCTGGGTCTGCGCCTCACAAATAAAGCCTTCGCACTTGATCTTTGCCCAGACTCTGCTTTCTTGGAAAATATGAATCCAAAATATCTTTTCAAGCTGTGGCCTGCTTGTTGTCTTCATGGTGTCTGCCATACTTGAACTCTTCATTTTTTATATAGCTAAAAGTATTCTCTTCATTCATGTCTAGATGCCTTGTCTTGGTTAGAAAGGTGTCCTAAATCGGTATTTTAATATATGAACAAATGATTTTCCTCTAGAATTTTTTTTTTAATTTAGGGGTTTTGCTCACCTGAAATTAATTTTACATGCATGTGAAGTAGTGCTACCCATTTCTTGTGAGTTTTTATTTATTAAATAAATCATCCTTTTCAAATGTTTGCCTTACCACGTTTCAACTATACTGAGATCTGTTTCAGGGACTCACTCTAGGCTACCAGTCTGTTGATCTTTGCTTTGTTTCTACACTATGTGATGTTATTGCAGCTGATGTAGATAGAGTATGTTTCCATATCTGGTAAGAAAAATGACTCTTCAATATCCTTCTTTTTTCATATTTTCTCTCAGTATTCATTTTTCCTAACCTTGGATATATTTTTTCATTCAATTCCAAAAACAACTTGATATTCTAAATGAAATTGCATTGAGTCTATATATCACTAGAGTACTAGTCCTTTTATTTACTTATGTCTTGTTTTATACCCTTCAATATTATTTTATAATTTTATTCATCTAAATCCTGTGATTTTCTTGTTGAAATTAAACTTAAGCATTGTACATATTTTGTCATTCTTGTGACTGAAATGCCTTTCCTACTTCCATCTCTCTGTGTCTATCAATAAAATAAAGTTTTCTTATAACCACACTCTTTTATGAAGTTCCCTCATCAAATCTACTTGTGTTTATCAGCCTCTCTTGAGGTTTCTAGGTACATAGGAAATATCTCTAGGAAAAAGTTGACCTTGCCTTTCTTATATTTACATTTTTAGCTATTCTTTTATTTTCTGTTTTTCATTTACTTCAACCTATAAAATAATGTTAAATAGTAACAGTAGGGCTGGGGTTGTGGCTCAGCGGTAGAGCACTCGCCTAGCATGAGTGCGGCCCGGGTTCGATCCTCAGCACCACGTAAAAATGAAGGCATTGTGTACAACTAACTAACTAAATAAATAAATATTTTTAAAAAATAGTAACAGTAACAGAAGATGCCTTTTTCTCTATCCTGATTTCATAGAAATGGATTCAGTGTTTTACCATTTAGGATGATGTTTGCCATTGGTTTTAGCAAATAGTCTTAATCATACTGAAATATTTTCCTTTCATTTCCATTTTACTTAGAATTTTTATTAGGGATGACTACTACATTTATCAAATGCATTTTCAATGAACAATGTATCTTTTCCTTTAATTTATATTAATAGATTTCTTGATACCAGGTTCTTTCTTATGTCCTTAGAATTGCTCCTAGGTGGTCATAGTGCATATTTTTAAATATATCACTGCATTACTGAAGTCCGGTTGGTAACATTTTGGAAAATCTAGTCCAAAATACGTTTTGGTTTTTTAGAAAAATAACCATCCAAATAAACTATATTATAGAAAACTAAAACCAAGAATTTCCAATAATTTGTTAAGGAAAATTAGAATACAAATTACAATGAGTTCATATGCATATATTTTTAACAAAGGGAAAAGTTAACAAGCCTAATTATGTCAGTGATTCTCAAACTCAAGCATGAATCAAAATTATCCTTGAGCTTTTTTTTTTTTTTTTTTACCAGGGATTGAACTCAGGGGCACTCAGCTCCTGAGCCATATCCCCAGTCCTATTTTGTATTTTATTTAGAAACAGGGTCTCACTGAGTTGATTAGCACCTCAATTTTGCTGAGGCTGGCTTTGAACTTGCGATCTTCCTGCCTCAGCCTCCCCAGCTGCTGGGATTACAAGTGTACACCACCCTGCCTGGCCATCCTTTTTAAAAAAACAGATTTTTAAAACAGATTTCCAGGCCCCATGGCCAAAGCTCCCTATTCAATAAATTTGGGCAAGGCCTAAGCATGTGCATTCCTAACAAGCTCCCAAATGGTATGAGTCTGGTCCAAGGACTATGTTTTGAGTAGCACTACAGTGTAGCACACAATGCTTTTTTTAATTGGTTCTTTTTCATTATATATAACATTAGGATTCATTTTGACATAATCATAAAAGCATGGGATATAATTTGTTCTCATCCAGTCCCCAATATTTCCTCTTTCCCTTGCTTCCTCCCTTCCCCTGTTTCCTTCCTTCTACTCTACTGGTCTTTCTGCTATTTACTCTTAGGTTTGAAGTGGGGGGGTAATTTTTGTTTCATTTTTGTTTTTTTTATAGTTAGTGTCTACACAAAGCTTTTTAATTACTTAAATTTCAAGGAGCAAAATTAACACAATACCCAGTACCTGCTGACAATTTCCATTTTGTGACAATATCTAGCATAGGAAATTAATAGCAAGAGAATTAAAAATTAACTAGAGAAGAAAAATTCATCTCTGCATGAAGTGGGGATTTTAGAAATATTATAATGAATTTCAATATTGAGCCTTAAATTTCCTGAAAAGAAAAATAAAATAAATAACCAAAGTTACTTTAAAGTTGATGTGAGGTATTATTCCATTTTTAAATATTCGCTAAATGACTTTCCACATATAGCTTGATACTAGGTAATGGCATATTGAGCTGTATGTGAGTAATGCTCTTTAAAGATCTTAAAATATCTCTGAAGAGATAAAGCTCCCTAAGGATCTTAAAATAGTCAAATATTAAAATCTTTTAAGGTATTATATAAGATTTTCCTGTACATTTTTATGGTTGAAACTACTTGAAATGTGGTAAATCAGATTTATCTCATAGATATTAAACATTTAGAAATAAACCTTAATAAAGAAGATTCATTTAGATCTTTAATTATGGATTGGACAGGGACTTCCAGGATGTTATATGGAAGCTTACCTGATTTACTTTTATGAGAAAACACTGGGGACTAGGGGACATGGCTGCTGGCGTTCACTTTTGCTCTCTTCACTTTGCTTGGCACCAAAGCTGTCTGTCTTCTGAGGACCTCCAGAGAGCAGCTCTGCCCTGGTTGCTGCCATATACATTAGAAAATTCAGTTTCTCTTCCAGATCTCTCCTTCCCTGCTCTGCACAGAACAGCCCAGCAAGCCCCCCAACACACACACACACACACACACACACACACACACACACACACCCACCTCCTCTCTCCTTGAGCAAGGCTGAGGATAGGTTGTCTGTACCATCCTGGAAATGGGATCACTAGGCCAAAGTTTCCACACCTGCGTTAAAATCCTTAGTCTTCCTCTCTACTCAGCTACCAGGGTAATGGGGCCTGAGCACACATGAGCTTATCTCCCATTAGGAGAAATAAGGGTCTTTTCTGGGGAATCCAAGCCACCCAAAGGAAAGGAACCAGGGGAAGGGGGCGCGGGGAGGGAAAAGGGAGACACTGGGGAATGATGTTGGCCAAAATTATATTGTCACTTTGTGTGTATCTACCAAGATGTAACAACAGATTCTACCATTGTGTATAATTATAATGCATCAATATGAAAAATAAAAGATTAAAGGATTCTAAGCTCAATTGTTGGAACTACTCTATCTCTAACCAATGCTGACTCTGGAGCAGATCCTATTACCCACCTCTGCTGTTATCTACACAGCATTGTGCCACGGGTTAAGATCTCTCCTTCAATGTATTCTGAAGGAAGACATAGCCTACAGCTAGTCAGGAGCTGCTTTTTTATTTACTGTCTTATGAACATTTTCAATGATGTTAAATATTACCCAATTTAATTTTAAATGGCTACATCAATAAGCCCCGCCTCCCACACCCATACTCAGAGTTTTTTAACATCTTGGGTGTACAGAGAAAGAGAAGGGTAGTTCAGGAAGAAGATAGGAGAGCTTTCCAAGTGAGAGATTTAAGGGCTAAAGGGTAAGAGTCAAATAGATAAGGAGAGAAGAGAGAGGGGGGTGTTAAAAGAATGGAGAAGTAAAGAGGGACTTGGTTAAGCTACACAGAACTCAACTCACTTTATTCTTGGAGATTGCATTGGTGAGACAGTGTCAGCCTCAAGCTGGCCAATCTGGCCTGTCTTTGGAAAGAATGAAGCCAATAAGAAGGAAAACAGAGAGAGAAGGAGAGGAAATCAGAACCCTGATAATTTAAGTCCTTGGATCCACCCATACCTGAAGCCAGGGCATCATAAGAAACTGTTGAGTCATAAAAGCATAGAAACTCCCCTTTTGCCTTAAATCAATGAGATAATTTTCTCTTTTGTGAAAAGGAAAGATATATAGTCCTTCAAACTAAACTTCAACTCTTTTATCTCTATTCAGGCTACAAAGACTCTCCAGTCCATAGCACACCTACCAAATGCGTTATTATTTAGAACAATGGTAAATAGTGTGTGAAGCAATTCATGACTTATTCCTCAGCACACAAATTCCTCTCACTAAGGCAGACAACTATTACAACCTGAGAGCCCAATTCTACATTCTGTACCACTTTATTACATCACTTACAATATGTGCCCATATTTTCCATTTTCTCAATGGCTTAATGGTGCTTTTAAAAGTGGAACACAATTGTAGTTTTCATAGTTTATCACTATGAATTCATAAGTAGAATAAATAGCACTAAGTAACAAATAAGAAAAATTATTGCTGCATAATATACCGTGAAGACCATTAGAAGTACCCACTGCTCCTTGAACTTCTCTTGCTGGGGATGATAAATCACCCACTTGTCAAAGTGGAAGATCTTTCTGCTGAATCCCACTGAAGAGGTGCTCAAAGCTCTAGCATACACCTCCCTGCTCTTTCCTTATAGGTTGATTATCTTATACTATTAAGACCACACAAGAGCCAAAGGTACAGGAAGTGATGCAGTATAAGACTAACAAGTGAAAATATGCTTTCAATCCTAGAGTCCTATGATAGTAAGACATGCATAGCCAACACACATTATCATTATGTGAAAATTCCATTTTTCTAAAAAATGTTGACCAATATCCTCTCTACAGGAATTGTGAAGGGAAAGTACCCAATTAAATGCAACAACAGGAGTGTACTCAGCTTATTATGTCCCTAGTGACTACTCTGAGGTCAAAGGTCTGTGATTCTTTTTAATAATCTCCACCTTTCCATTAAGGTTTTGGAAGAGAAATAAAATTAATGAAAATATATATTTCCAAGAAGGTAGGACTTCATGGAATAAAGAAACTATTTCATAGGAATTACCTTCCATTAATTGTGAACAATGGGTACTCTCCATAATCTTGCTGTTCACAACATGATCCATAAACCATCAGCATGAGCAAAACCTGGGAGCCTGTTAGAAATGCGAGCCTCGGGTCCTGTGATGGACAGCCTGAACCAGACTCCATGTATTAGTAAGCTCCCAAGGTGATCTGTGCACACATTAAAGTTTAGAAAGCACCACTCTGTAATGGTCAAGTCACAGAACTTTCTTGCATAATTTTGTCAGGAAAAAAAAAGCAAATTGTAGAAAATTACAGTTATCAATACCCATTTTGAGATTATGAAATAAATGAAATTAAGTGGTATTTTGTTCAGCAGTTCTGACTTATGTGATAGAACTATAAATTAAAAGGCAGTTTAGAACACTGGTTACCCCTAGCTATAGGTACAGAGATGAAGTAGGGCAGATGAATTCACAGTTGGTCCCTGTGATTATGATCCTACAACAATTTGTAGACTCAAGTATTACAATGATAAACATTTTCAGAAGTGAAGAAACATAATCCATTAGAATACAAATAATATTTTAGGGTCATAAAATAGTTTAGCCCAGCTTTTGCATGGCCCAAGCACGTGAAGAACTGAAAAGCAGAATTGACGGCTACCTTGTCAAAAGTTACTGAGCAAGAAGAAGAAGAATTTAATCCGTATGGGTAAAAAGAATGTTTTATAACTTAGGAGTGGAAAGATGATAAGCAATATATACATAATAAATAGGAAGACGGATGAAACATTTGTTTGCATTTTTCTTCAAGCACAGTAAGCAAACAAAAAACCTACCTTGTGCCACTATCACTGACTTGTCTCTAACAACTGGGAAAAGACCATGACTGTGAGGCTGAAGGAGGCCCAATTAGGGAGATGGCTATTGCGGTCAGCTGGAAGCCATAAGTTCCACCTGATAATAAGTATGTATGTGACGCACCTGTAAGTGCACGTGAGGCACCCGCAAAGCTAAAGGTATATAACCGGGTGAAAGCGGTCGGAGTCAGGAGAAGAATGAATTCATTCAGTCAGTCATGCAGTCGCTCGGTCGGAAGAAGAGTTCGGGTCGGAGAAGAAGAAAAGAATCAGAGCGGCCAGAACGTAGGCAGAGCGGTTACAGAAGAGAAACCAGATAGAAGAAGTAATTCCTGGTCAGAGTCAAGCCGAGGCTCCCGAGGAAGAAAGAAGTAAGAAGAAAGAAGCTCTAAAAGCTAAGCTCTCTCTCTCTCTAAAGAAGAAATCTCTCTCTTTCAAACTCTCTCTCTTTCTCTCTAAGCTCTAAGAAGAAGAAGAAAAAGCTATCTCTAATCTTTCTCTCTAAGCTCTTTCTAAGAAGAAGAAAAATCTTTCTTTCTCTCTCTAAGCTCTCTCTAAGAAAGTAGAAGTAAAAGTAGTAGTAGTATCTTTACTCTGCCTCCGAGAGTTTTCCTCCCGCGGCGTTTGTGGCTGGCCACGACAGGCAGCTTACATGAGGCAGAATATGCTGGGAGCACAATGAGGAAGACATCACAAGATTCCCATCCAGGTCACTCACCCAGGACCATAGAACTGAGGATAGCTGGCAGTGAGTGGATTTTTCCTATCGACAAAGGTGCCCTCAGAAACCTGGTTTGTATTCCTTCCTTGCAACTTTGTGTTAAATAACAGATTTTTAAAATTCATGCTCACAACAGTCCTTTGAGTGAACCCTGAATTCTAAAACTCTGTTTCAAGGACAGCAACCTGAGTAAGTACAGATGAAGTCTCAGGTTTCCATGGTGCACGTCCTGCCATGATATTCTTTCATGAACTCCTTCAGAGTCCAGTGCCTTCCCCGGCTACAGAAAGTGAATCTTCGGTGCCAGGTTTTTCATAAAAAACTCTACATAAAAACTTAAATAAATAATAGACATGGAGTACCCTAATGCTGACAATGAGTGGCAGAGAAGAACTCAATATTGTATTTAGAAATATAAGAAAATAAATATTTTATTGAGATACTGTAGTCAAAACATGTAAGTTTAATTTCCAGCATCCTATTACATGAGGACAGAACAACTTTGAGTAAGTTGGTTTATTCTACCAATCCTCTTGATTTCCTCCACTACCCTCATGATTTCCCCATTGGTTCACTAGTTATACAAAACCCTTGTCCCTTTCTCTGCTTGTGGGCCCCACATTCTACATGCATGATGTATCTGCTGAATGCCCTTTCTGATTGCACTTCGTTATTTCTTGACATCTTGGATATTGACCTTCACCTGGTATCAGTTCATGCTGCTGCTAAAGTACATCCAGCAGGGCTCCTTCTAGCCACAACCTTGACTGAACTTCCTGGCTGCTGACTTCTCTCTCTTCCATGGCACACTGACTCCAGGAGATTCAGCTCCTCCTTCCATCTCTCATTCCACCTCTGACCCACACCTATGCATGACTGGCCACAGGGAGAGGACTTGTGACATGCCCTATTCTGAGACTCGTTGTACAGACCAAGGAAGATGCTACCTGTGAAGGCATTGTAAAAAAGTTTAGAATAAGTAAATGAGAAGAATTGGGAGATGAAAATAGAGTTGAGGCTACATGTCAAAGGGGTTCAGTAAATTCATTAAAATGAATGCTTTTCCCAATTATCACACAATTCACATAAGTACAGAACCTCATGTAAGTACTTATCACCAGAAGTCCTAAGTCCAGCTCTTAGGACCAATTGGACCCACTGGAAAAGTCCTATTAAAGATCTTAATTTTTTCCTGTAGCACTAACTACATACACAGATGGTCCCCAACTTAAAATGTTTCAACTTAGGACTTTTTTATTTTAGTATGGTAGCAAAGCAACACACATTCAGTGGACACTGTACTTCAAATTTTGAACTGGGATCTTCTTCCAGGATAGGAACATGCAGCCAGTGCTGTCTCTCATGGGTGGGTACCCACAGAGAGCTGCGTGCAGTCACAAGGGGAACAATGAGTAACCACAGCATGTTGTGCCATAGGCAGGGTCTAGCAGGTTAGGTGTATGGAATGCACTTTCAGCTTCAGATTGGTTCAGCAGGCAGGATGTGACCTCATCTTAAATAGAGGACCATCTGCAATCTTAATTGCTATGAGGACAAAAGATGGCCAGGCATAATATGTTGACCATAGTTACTGACTGCTTCATGATGAAGGCCCCAAAGAACTCACAGCTTCAGGTAACCTGAGAGACTATCCTGTGTAATTCCCTCATCTTCCATTTTTGGAAATATGCCTATCATGTAACTATTACCAGATCCAGAACTAGAATCCAGGGTCCACTATAAACTTATTTCCAATAATTTCAAGGTATCTAGTAAATACTTATGAATGCAGGCAATTTACCCACTTCAGGCTGCTATTTTTAAAGCTTTCAGCACAAAAATGCCACAGTGGCCCTCAAAATTCTATTGTGGAGCTAGAGCTATATTACTGCTGGTCTTTCTCCTCACAGTTCTTTCTCTAAATCATACTTATTGCTACTTATTGCAATTTTACCTATTTTCCTTTTCTTAACCTCAAAAAGAAAGCATGCACAGTTGTTTTTATTCCTCACTAGTACAATACTCAGAATTACAAGAAATTGGCTGTTTCCTTTTCACATTTCAAGGCAATCATTAGCCACCCTTAAATACATAAATTCCTATTGTGGCACTGGGGTATGCTAAAGAGAGTTGCGCTTAAGAGAAAGAGCATATCAAAAGAGCCACTATTCAGAACGACCGTTCTTATTACTTCGAATTAAGTCATATGTTGAAATTCCATTTGTTTCACAAATATATAGTGTGTTAATATGTATGTTTTATCTCTCTGTCACACATACTTTTTATTCTATCACAATATTAGTGGTTGCTCCAGAAAATGACTACCATACTTATTGGGGAACAGCAGCATAAATTTGTGTTGACCTCAAAGCTCTTTTAAGACAGACTCTATCCGACCTATCCTCTAGATTTCTCTCCAGCTAAAAATACACCCAGCAGGTTTTTATGTTATGTGGTACAAGATAGACAAAACATAATTCACTTTTGTATTGATTACAAAATATATACTCTCTTCAAAGAGTTTGAACTCTGATTGTTCAAACAATTTAGTGAAAACCTATTTTTCTATGTCATTTGTTGTTGAATGGAACACATCCTGAATTTTTCATCTCTTCTTTCTCTACTCTGAGCCCCTCATGTTGAAGGCAATCACTCAATCCATTTACTGTATAATGCCTGATAGATTGCAGTTACACATTACTTCACTGATAGGAATAATAAACACCGAATGGAGAAATGGTCGATTTTTTTAAATGAACAGAAAAACAAAAATGTTTCACTGGAAATTTTTTGGCACATATATCATCAAAAACTAGAACATATGGCTAAGAAAAAAATGGTTCATTTCTTGAAGAAACAATATTTCATCGCAGCCATTAGCCACCAGGTAGGAGACTTGTCAAAAAAAGAAAATTTCAGTGACACATCACTTCTACAGAACCATCCAGTAGCTAATACTGTACACAAAACAAGAAGCGTGTTGACAGACACAAACAACCTTCCAGTGGAATGTGTTGCAACCTCCTGCCCAAAGACACCAAGGCAAGAAACTGACGAACTCAAAATCTACGTCCACACACGGCTGAGCCACAGGAGCACACGTTTACATTTTAGGGAGTTGTGATCCCCTGCCTGTCTTTACACAATCTGACCATTTTTTAAATGCATTATATCCCATGTAAAAAGTAAAATATGAATCACCACAATAAGTAAAATTAAGATAGCACCAAAATGTGGTTTTATGAGGTGACGCCAAGAAGAAACCTCTGAACACAACACAAACAAAACCAAGAATTCCCACACATCATGCAGTTGCTCCAGACGCAGATGAAAGACACAGGACTGATGGTGAGATAAAGAAGAAGAAGACCAGCTAACAGAAGCAGCAGAATTCATGAGCAGGAATGGCCATGGCCCAGATCTACATAAACTGCATGCAGCTTTAGTTCTCAATCTGGCCATTTATTTTCTACAACAAATCTTTTCTAGCCTCTCCAGACAAGATCAAATTTTCCTGGTGAGTCCTCTCATAAAATATTGAACCTTGCCTTTTGTACCACTTACAATTTGTGTAATTGTGTGTTTAAGGTTTACATTCTCCCACCACTCAACCATGAGCTCTGTAACACTGGAGGCCCTGGGTACCTTGTTCACTACAGTATCCACAGTGCCCAGCGTATATTCCATGCTCAACAAATATCAGAATCGACAACTGCATTATATTCATTAAATTAAATAAATAATCTATAATGCCATCCCCTCTTTACTGTAAGCTGAGAGTTGACCAGTTTCACCCTTTGATCCCCACCCAGAGCCACTGGATATGTTCCCTCACAGGATGTGTCCCTGTCTTCCCTTCTGCTGATCTAAATTCTGCCCATCTGTGTTAATTAGGATATAGTCAGCTACTCCAACAGGGAGGCCCCAAATAACAATAGCTTAAACAAGAGATGAGTTAATTCTCTTATCCATAAATTTTTTAGCTGGCACGACAATTCTGATAACATTGACATTCTATCTTGACATCCATCATATGCACAAAACTCCAATATCATAATCTAAGAGAGCCGCTCCTACATCCAGACAGTAAGAAGGACAAAAGGAGAAAGGGGTGAGCATACTTCTTGCCTTAATGGCAAGATCTAGAAGCTATAACAAACTTCTGCTTACATGTCACTGGACAGAAGAAGATCCCATGGTCTCACTGGCATGCAAAATGCCTGAGAACTGTAGCCTTCAGCTGGGCATCCAAATTCTATTCTTATAAAGAATAGGATTGGGGGATACACATAGCCTCAACCACGCCACCTGTCACGCAAGTCTCACATCTTCTCAGGAGCTCAGACTACTCCAGCTAGCTTTCTTTCCTGAAATCACTTTATAATTAATATGCTACATTGAAAGTTGGTGATTCATGATGGTTCTGTGAACTGTGTGTTCCTCCTCTGATACCATAAAGTCTTTAAGGGGCAGAACCACAAGGTAAGCTTCTTTGCTCTTATTGTTCTGCCTGCATGGTGCCTGGTACGGTGTTGGAATTAGAGCAGGTATTATATTTTTATTTGATGGTTAAAATAAGCAGCTATAATACTTGAAAAACACAAAATTACATTAACATTTCAATACATGTGTTCTGAAAAGATATTGAAAATGTGATTGCTGATACTCATGAGCAAATTGATAAGTTGTAGCTCCTCCAAAATACTGTTCAAATCATTTATAAGGCTTTGAATAAGGTTAGATAACCTATTACTTATATTACTGTAGTTATTTTTAAAAAAACTATGGTCAAAATTACAGCTGATTCATTTTATTCACAGCTGATTAATTATAAGACTTGATCAAAATTAAGCAGTCGATGTGAAACTTCAAAAGAAATTATTGATTCTTCTCATGAGCAGCAGCCAATTAAAACAGTATGGTGCAAGACTGCTCTAGTTCTTAGTGTTCTAATTTTGGATTTTTTCTCTTCGTTTTTTTAAACAAAGAACATTATATAAAGACTTCAAATTAGCTCTTGGCTTTTCCTATTCAATATCAACCACTTACCAAGTGCCAATCATTTTTGCTGAACCCTTCTTTAAAAAAGAGTTTTGCCAGTGGCACTGCAAATGAAAAGAGATGATGAGATAATCATGGCAAAATCTTACTCCGGTGTTCTGCCTTTTCTTCCCTGATGAAAAGCCCACAGGATATTGTTATGTGGGAAAAAGACATGACGATTCAAAGACATTAAGAGACCATTTTGTACCACATAAACAAAATACAAGAGGGCCCCCCAAAAGAGCCTAAGAATTTGGAGAAACAACAACAAAAAAAATAGTTTAGGGTACTAATTGTCCTAAGTCTTAAGCTTCGGATAGCCTCCTGGCAGTTCTACCCATGGGGGAAATCACCATACAGAGATTACAGTACATACACAGGGCACTATTCCAAGATGGGTCTCCTAAGACACGCAATCCGTATTTTAAATATCTTGCCTATTAGCTGAGTAGCCATTGTTGTTTAAGCTAAAAGTTAAATGCTATGGCTATCAGAATTAGTGCATGCAATGAAGTCTCCTGAATTCTCTATATAACTTATTTCATTTTCTATTCCCACAAACAATATTATTTTCCATAGCTAGCAATAGTCCAAACTATTTCTTGTGGTATGCTTTCCAATTATTATGAAAGCAGTATTACAATATTAAAAGAAAATAATTCACCCATTAATCTATTGCCCAAATATAACTATTTTCATATTTGTGTTCTCTCCCAGCCTTTATTCGTGTTTTCCATAGCTATGATTATAGTATAAATATGATTTTATGTCTGGTTCTCTTCACCTAAATATAAATAGAATTTGTGACATTTTTCATGTTGATATACCACCACTGCAGTTATGATTTTAATGAATGCATATATTCCATTTAATCAGTACAATATAGGTAACCATCAAACTTTTCCAAGGACATCTGAAAGTTCTATCACCTTTCTGAAGAATTCCATTTTTACAAATTCTTACCTTGCAATATAGTGCTCTAAACTTTGCCTTTGCATTCAAATAACTATTTAAAAAGATGTAGGCGTGGTGGCACACCCCTGTAATCCCAACACTTGGGAGGCTAAGGCAGGAGGATCACAAGTTCAAAGCCAGCCTCAACAATGGGGAGGCACTTAGCAACTCAGCGAGACCCTGTCTCTAATAAAATACAAAAAAGGGCTGGGGATGTGGCCCAGTGGTCAAGTGCCCCTGAGTTCAATCCCTGGTACCAAAATAAATAAATAAATAAAAATAAAAATATGTGTATTTACTAAGCACCTACTACAGGTTCCACATATAATGAAGAGAAAAATCTAGAAGCATTACACATATCTCTAGTTGTAACAAATCTATACAGCAAATTATATGACTATGTGCATGTATAAATATGCCACAATGAAACTCACTATGTTGTATAATGAATATACACAAATAAAAATAGAATTAAGAACATTTTCAAAATGTTAAGTAAGAAGTACATAGTAAAGAACATTAAAACTAAAGCTACTGTTGCTTCAAATAAAATTTAAATTGTTAATAAAAATATATATAAAATAAAGAGGATAAAACTCAACCAAGATTTCGGAGGAAAGCTATGTCCCCATAGACTGTGCTAGTCAAGAAATCCTTCACTAAATAGCTTAGACTTGGGTGGAGTTTGAAATATGGAGAAAGTGTTGGATGGAAACAGAGACATAGGAAAGGCATCCTAAAAAATGAAACAGCATAGTTTTTTAATATGTCAAAACAAGGGCTTTGGGAAGAGTGATAGAACCTGTTCCATGATGAAGCAGGACTGGATCTGTTGAGTGAATATTCCATTCTTTCTGATTATGAAACAGGATAGATTTGGAGACAACTGGGTGGATGAGTAAACCCATTCACTCTCTTGGTACTGTTCATTAGATGACAGCAGAGAGGGAGTTCTAGTCTCCAGAACTGTGAGACAATACACTTCTGTTATTTAAGCACTGGGTTTGTGGTATCTTGTGATAGTAGCTATAGAAAACTGATATGTGGTAATTTTTTTAAAATGCAGATTCCTAAACTCCACAGCAGATCAAAAGCCATGGGAGCCAAGAATGTGCTTCTGTAAATCACCCCAGATAATTATGACACATGTAGTAGTAAAGGAACTTTTATACAACATCAGTGTTAAACTATAAAACCAGCATAGAATTTTAGGCAAGATTAACCAGTAAAGAGTATAGGGATTATTTCAACAGAAATCCAGATGTTTTATCTCCAATGAAATGAAATAATGAACTCTGTCCAGTAATGTATGTAGATACTTTCACATGTTTTACTGTATTAAATTCTCAGAATAGCTGTGTAGTAGAGAAGATGGATATTTATATTAGTCCTTTTTTCTAAATAAATAAATTAAGGTTCAGAAAGTCTCCAACTTAATGAATATCACACAGCCAGTAAGAAGCTCAGCAACAGCTCCTAATCAAGTTGGGAATCTGCTCAAAAATGTTTGCTGGGTGTTAAGGTCAAAGCAAATTGGCAGGAAAGATTGGGTGATGAAATGAGAGAATGGCTTTATGTCTCTGGACAACTGGCCTATTGGGAGTAGATGCCAGTCAGGATAATGTTCTGGGCCCATCTCTGTGGAGCAGGAAGTAGGAATAGAGAGAGGAACAAGGCAGGAGTCCTGCCTCAGTGGGAAGATGGTAAGCTGATTAGACAATGTGGGTAGCAAATTCATTTCTGAACCCTAGCAAAACCATATGGATTTGGGGTTGGGGTTGTGGCTCAGTGGTAGAGTGTTGGCCCAGCACATGTGTGGCCCTGGGTTCAATCCTAAGCACCATGTAAAAATAAATAAATAAAATAAAGGTATGTGTCCAACTGAGACTATGGAGACACAAGAGGAACAGCAAAGCATGCTGGGAATAGTAGGCAAGTCTTCATGGAACCAGGCCAAGTCACTCCTACCCCAGGTCCACAACCCCATACCAGACTGCAGTTAACAGGCACAAAGAGACATTGAAGACCTGATTTCATGTATGTGTTGGAAATTAATTCAGCATCACCACCGCAAAAAAAAAAAAAAAAAAGAAAGAAAGAAAGAAAGAAAAAAAAAAGAAAAAGAAAATCAAAAGAAGGAGAATGTTATTGGCCTTTAGATTATTTAACTTCACAGCCACTGACATTTCAGAAAAGTCATGATTGTCACCTTGATCCTTACATAAAAGCTGGTGAAAACAAAGGAACACAACTTGAGTAAACAAACATTTTGGAGAAGAATGAATTTAACCAAAATGATAGCTTATAGATACGTCTTACTCCTTTTACAAACCAAGTTTTACTCTAGATACATAATCTACTCTTAAGACCATGTAGATAAAAGGAGAAAGTATGATGTGATATTTTGACTTCAAGAATGTTTCTAACATCATTCAAAATTTCAATAGAAATGAGAAAAAAAGGAATACATGGAAATTCTCTAAAACAGAATGAAAATACACTGCCTATTGCTGTATGACTCAAATTCCCCAAATAATTATTGGTAGGGCCCACTGCCATCTAGTTGTATAAACATAATGAGCCTACGATAACACCCAAAGCTCAAAGAGTAATGACAAAGGTGGAAGAGATGGTCTAGTCAGGCATGAAATTGATTTTATAATAACAAATATCTGTTGCCTTCCATGTGCTAAGTAAATAATTCTGAAGCAGGGGGTAAAGATAATAAAAACAAAATCATTAACTGCTTCTACTAAATCAAACACAGAAAGAAACCCATTGTCATGTTGACCCTGAAGCCTGTTTGATGGCTAATTAAAGCAATTATTTTCATCCAGACACAGCCCTTAATCATAGGTACCTTCCTTGGAGCCGTAGGAGAGTTAGGCTGGTAATCTTGCTGGGGGTGGATTTTCTATTCTACCCCTCAAATTTACATTTGAAAATATAGAGACTCCATGCTCAGGTGAGGCAGAAGAGGGAGACATTAGGAGAGAAATTAGTGCCAGAGCCCCATCACAGACCCCTCCATCTAACTTTTGGATGGCAAGCTTAAGTTGATGCCATCTAACTTTAGTTTTGGTTGCTTCATTTTTTAAAGCTAAGCTAATTGCAGATAATGGAAGTTTATGGTCAGCTTTAAAAAGCCACTTTGAATGTCATTTTATCATTTATGCTCCCCTGGCTCAGCTCAGTTAATTGGAATATAATTCTAAAAAGAGCAACATTTCTGATTTGACACCTGGGTGGGTCAGTTACCTTTGCTTGGGCTCTTGGCCCAACAACTCATATTTTTCCATCAAGCTGTTTCCAAATCTAAGGCTTTGATCCAAAAAGATTCACAAAATATTGAAAAATAATGATTAACTTTTCCAGTTCCAAAAAGAACTCCAGAAAACGTTCAAGCAAGTAGCTTGTTAGTGGTGTCTAGACACATCCACGGACACACGTGGAATATATACCTGTGTTTTCATCTTCCTAGCCCCCCATTCTCCTTCTTGAAGCTGTTCCTTTCCCTGTCCCAATGTGTTTCCCAGGTAAAGTGCTTTGGTCCTCTGACTCACACTTCTGAGCTCCACTGATTGTTTAGGAAGTTGACATCTTTCCAAACCTGAGCCAAATTTTTGCCTGGGAGTTTTGAAATTGAATTTAGATGACATATGTAATTCAGACTTTCTCTGATTATAGAAAAAGTCAGAATTTTAGAATTCAGGAGCTGCTGACCATGTTTTATCCCCCTGTGCAAGAGATGTGGCCTTGATAAGAAAGAGTGAGGCCACAACCCTCAGAGACATAGAGACAGAAGGTGGAAGAGAAGGGCCTGGCAACATTCAGTTCCCAAGCTTGATTGTTCCTAGGGCTCAGTTCCATCTGTGACTATCATTGTTTTATTTTTTAACTCTTTGTTGAACTTCAAGTGCTGCTAAATTCCTTTGGGTTTGCCTCAACTAATTTGAGCTGTATTTCTGTCATTTGCAACTCAACGAATAGATAATACTCACTTAAAAACAATCCAGAAAGAGAATGTCATCTTTAGTAGGCATGAGCTCTATGTGTCAGTCTGAATAGAAGGTTAAGTTGAACAACAAAAGACCCCAACCCTCAGTAGCTTAAAGCAGCCAAGGCTTAGCTCTAAGTGACCACATGTCCCTGTTGTCTCAGTCTCCTCTTAGTCTCAAAAGTGCTCTGGTTAGAATGAAAAACTATATGGTCACATTATTGATTTCTAGCCATCACAAGGGACCCAGGCTGATGGAGCGGTGTTATCTGGAACATATTCAGTCAATGTAGTCAAGGAAAATGGGGTCTAGTGCCTCAAACCAGCAATTAAATACTATAGACTAGAAACATCAACCAGAAGCATCATTTCTATCAACAACTCATTAGCGGCACAACCTGTCACAGCCCCATCTCGTCACAAAGCTTCCAGGAAGAGCCAGGCTACCCAGAAGGCAAAGAATCTGAATTGTATGGTGAGTAGCACTGATCATTTCCAATCTTTAGCTCCTCATAAGTGTATATAAGCTTTCCCATTTGTAAATCCACAAAGCTTACTCATTCTTTCTCATGGAAGTTTATGTAGGTCTTTAGATTTTGTTCTAACATTTAGTTTATGCCTCCCTTTCTATATTTAGCTTTTTGACAAGTGATATTATTTCACTTGACATTCACTGGATGCCTGTATGTTAGAGTGTCAACTCTTGAAGGATTAATACAATGAATAAGACATGATCCCCATCCCCAGAAACGTAGAGCTCTCCTTAGTATTCTTTAGGGTATCTTTTGGTTCATTGTAGCAGTAATTTACTAAGTGATTCCTTTAAAAACTGCCAGAGTTAATATCCCCAAGGTATGGTTCATTCACCTGGTAAGACCTACTAAAGAAAATGTCTATGAAAATTTAATATAGCTTATTCTTCTAATTTACAAAAGCTTATATTCTTTTGCAATAAAAACTTTAGCCTTAACTAAATAAGCTTAATACAAAAAACTCCAATATAAAACACTAGCAATTCCTCTTATACATTTCTCATAGAATTGACTTTTATATTATAGCCACTAGAACCTCTTCCCATAGTCAGATTTTCCATCTACTAGTAGGACACTCAGAACTTAAATCTTCCTGTTATGATTAAAACTGAAACTACATTCAGATGCTTCTCTTTCCATTGCCTAAAGTCTGTACAGGTATCAGGGAGGAGGAATACCTATACTCATTGCCAGAAATGCAAAAGCAAAAATGTGGATCTAGCACCAGAATTGGAACTTGAAATGCATTTTCTCACAGACTGCTCTCAAAAGTAGTTGAGCTATGACATTATTAGTGCTATATTTCAGCAACATTGTGAGTGAAGTGTCTTTTTATGGACCAGTCTAGAGACCTCACTGACATTTACATCATTGTTATTAGGCAGAAATATGCTTTAAATTCCAAGCAACTAAGTTACACATTAACTTTCAGAATACTAACTATTTCTTAAGTCAGGCTTATCTGAATGCTACAGGTACTGGGTCAGGATGATTTAGTGAGCTGTCTAAATAAATCCTTTGTTTTAAAGGCCATTGCTCTTCAAAATGGTTGTGTTTCATACTTCCAACACCTTGGCCTCACGTGCAGAGCACCTCCTTTGTACAGCAGCCTCCGTGCTGATGCCAAGTGAGTGAGCAAGATAGGCAGCATGTCTATCACTGACCTGGTCTCATCTCTGCCCCTGTCATGGACACTCTGAAATGTAAAGAGAACCCTGCCAGTAGTCAGAACGCCTTTCCCAGGTGATGCCAGGTGAGTTACGTAATGAGAGACAACCATGTGGATGACTCTGGGGGTAGTCACAAGCAGACTCATGGGCAGAAGTTTAGTTCTTGAGAATCCCTAAGATCAGCAGTGGTGGTTCCCACTGAAATTGGGAAGTCTGCTGAGACAGCTTCTGGGTAAATTTCTACATGTCATTTGCTTCCAAGAAACCTGCTTTTGTGACCTTCCAAGGTGGCATAAGCTTCTAGTTCCTTGCATAGAACCCTTCCTATGAGGGAACACCTTGGTGGTTTTTATTACCCCACCCCCAAATATGACTGACAGAACAAGGAAATTGCAGTCCCTGCTTTGAGGAGCTGAATAACTGATTTCACATGTGATGTTGTGATTGTCAGTGGTGTGCTAGAGCCAGCTTCTACCAGAGTCTCTTGCTAAATTTTCAAAAATTTTGGGCAAGCCAGTCATTAAACACAGTCAATACTAAAATTTAAGTTAGATAAGTTCTCATTATACAGAAAATTAAAGTGTTAAGGACTTTAAGTTCACCATTTCTTGTTTTACTGTTTTCTGCACTCATGAGATAACTTGAATCCATATTTGCATTTGTATGGCAGAAATGCTGTAAGGCTTAGTACTTACTGAGCATCTCCTCTCAACTACAGGGGCAGTACACATTACCAAAATTGACAAACACTATAAAACAGGGTGCTTTTCTCCTATAACCAGCCATTAAACTTTTCCAGAGCCAGTTAAACCTTTATTACAACATTACTGATAAAGTAAAAAGTACCATTAATATAAAGATATAATACCATAGACCACACACACTCTGCCTAACCCAGAGTTTCAGGGAAACTTCCTGAGGGAACTGCTCCTGGAGTGGTAGTGGAAGTCAGTTGAGGGAGGGATTAGAGAAGAGCCTTCCAGGAGAAGGAAAACAGACATGAGCTCTGCAAGGAGGGAAGCTCTTGGTCTGGCAAGAACCTGAAAGGTTGATGGGGACAGAGTGCAAAGAAAGAAGGTGTGCTGTTTAGCTCCAACTTGTTCAAGCTTCCTTTTATTTATTAATTATTTATTTATTTATCTATTTATTTATTTATTTAATTTTTGCTATTCATCTTGTTCATCCTTATAGCATTGTTACTTATGCATTTCTCTTCTCTGTCACTCAACAGACAATTTTGTTGAGGACAAACAAAATCACCAAGTACCTGCCACAGCTTCATACATACCCTGAACATATTTCTAAAAAGGTGAGTGAATCCTCAACAGTAAGCTCGGTAAAAAAGAATGGCCCAATCCCTAGAATCAAAGATAACATTCACAATTCAATTCTTAATATAAATATACTATATAATATTTTTTTTTAAGCTGAAAGAGAGTATTTGATGTGTATATTCACTAGCTATAATTTTAAAAATTCAAAACTGAAATAATATCAAAGAACAACACATGTATGAGTATGTCCTGGCTGTTATAACAAAAGCCCATAGACTGAGTGGCTTAAATAATAGACATATTTCTCATAGTTGTAGAGTCTGCATAGCCCAAGATCATATTATTAGCAAGGTAGGTTTCTTATTGAGGCCTCTTCCCTGGGCTTATAGGCAGCTTACCTTCCCACCAGGTGCTCATATGAGTGCATACACATACTCAAGCACATAAAGACAGAGTTCTCTGATGGCACTCCCTCTTTATAAAGACACCAACCCTATCAGATCAGGGCTCCATCCTCGTGACCTTGTGTAACCTATTTAACCTTAATCATTTTTGTTAACACTTTTATCCAATACAGCCACATGGGAAGTTAGAGCTTCCACACATGAATTTTGGGAGTACTCAATTCAGTCCTCAGCAATATGGATTAATAAAAGAATATATATCAGATATTTCCTTCAAGCATATAAAGAAACCATTTCTAAACTTTCATCAGTTATTATGAAAACCATTAACAGGGCGCTGGGCGCCGTGGCGCACGCCTGTAATCCCAGCACTTGGGAGGCTGAGGCAGGAAGATCATGAGTTCAAAGCCAGCCTCAGCAATGGTGAGGCACTTAGCAACTCAGTGAGACCCTGTCTCTAATAAAATACAAAAAAGGGCTGGGGATGTGACCCAGTGGTCAAGTGTCCCTGAGTTCAATCCCAGGTACCAAAGAAAAAAAAAAAAAAAAACGAAAACCATTAACAGGCATAGATGTATAACAGTCTCAATTTATACAAATCTAAATGACACTAACTTGGAATGGTATAAGTTAGTTTTCCACATATGTTAGATTATATATAAAAAACAACTTACACATAAAATAACAACTTGAATATTTTGAAGTAACACACACACACACACACACACACACACACACACACACTTTACAAACCATCCATAAATCACACCCCTCCAAGGCTGGGAACTGGGTAGCTGACCATTGCTAGCATCTCTGCCATTTCATAAGGCATCAGAAATTTAACTGGTAAACAAAAATACCAGAAATAAAAATACCCATGAACCACACTTGACTATATAGCCTGGGAATACCCCTGAATGGTTTTGTAACTGTTGTGCTATTCTTTTAATGTTCAATGCTATTATAATTTATAGTTGTTTCTGTATCTCATAACAATAGCCCCAAACATATTGAATGGCAGTACTATTAAAAGTTCCCCCAAATCAAGAACCATGGAGAGAAATTAGATGTGATAAAAAGCTATGCAAAGGGTCGAGGTTTTTTATAGCCTATTTATTCATGTGTTAATTTTATGTTATTTGATGTACATAAAAAGTATATTTAAAATTAAAATTGCACTACAATTGTGCTGGATTTATGAAGTCTGGAAACATATCCCCCTGCATTACTATTTATTACAATAGAAAAATTAGTGTTGAATTATGTGAGTTTTGAACAACGCAAGGTCTTTATGAACCTATTCCTCACATAAAATGCAACTGCCTCGTGCATACAACTGAGAAGCGTGGACAGCTTGTTAACACAGACACAGAGTGGGGAAGCCACTGCCCTGCTTACCAAGAAACCTGTTCTCCTGCCTATCCACAAATGTACATCTCTGCAACTATTTAAATAGTCCATAATGGGAAATTCGTGTTCATTTCCTTGAATTAGCACCAGGATCAAACTGACATAATAATACCAAGATAACTAGATCCCGAGGAAAGTTGTCTTTAGCTCTGACTGAGCATTCCACCTCAAGTCAGCTTTCACAAAGAGCACATGCCATGAGAGACACACCCACAACCAGAATCGCAAATGTGCTAACTGGCCAGGAAGTGAGAGGATACACAATAGGATCCAATGTCCTTTGCAGTCTAAGAACTGTGGGTGATCTTGCCAGTTCATAAGATAGCTATGTTAGATTTTATCTTTGCCTTGTGTCTAGCCCCTCTCAGCTCTAATCAACTACTGCAGCCACTTGGAGAATCATCTACTAAACCATGCAGGTCTCCAGTTCCTACGAACAATCCCACCCTTCCAGGAAGACTTATCAGAATGCAGCCAAGGGTAACCAAACTGTGCCCTTGGATCAACCATGGAGCCCATATCTACTTGGCTATCATTCCTAATTTTTTTTCCAGACTCCACTTCCAACTTGTCCCTTCAGAAACCTACTTCCTTGAGCTATTTAATGGCATAATACTCAAAATCTGTTCCATGTCCAATCCTTCCCTAAGAGCAAGGTTCTCACAAGTTAAGCCCAAAGGAAATCTCCCATCAGGGACAATGTACCTCTCCCTCACACACACACACACACACACACACACACACACACACACACACACACACACACACACACACACACACACACACACACACTCCTTGATTTTTCAGCATAACATAACACAATTTCTTATCTTAGTCACCAACTACCTTGCAAATGTTATAAACACAGCACTTACAAAGACAGCCTCATACTTTAAAATTTACAAAATGGTTAATATCAAATGAGAATTAAAGATGCAAGCTAATAGTTCATTGTAGAACTTAAAGTAACTACACAGGATTACATGACACAGGGCCTTGAGAAAGCCTAATAATGATTTTAATATGATTAAATATATTCACATAGGAGGAAAGATTTTCTGCTTTCCCACAGAGGAAAAGCAGAAAGAATAGCTTAAGTTGTAATCAGAAGAAATTTGTTACACAGAAAACAAATCCCACATATTCTCTCTCTTATGTGGAAGCTAAAACAAAGTCAATCTGAATAGATTCCTAGAGGCTGGGAAGGGTGCAGTGAGGGAGAGGAGGCTGGAGGGCTATAGAAAACAGATACCAAGCACAAGAAGAAGTTCTAATGTTCCACAGCCAGTAGTGTGACCAAGGTTCACAATAACCTATTATGTACTTTACGAATAAATAGAAGTAACTCAAAGCCCCATTTTAGTCAGCTTTTTCATTGTTGTGACCAAAATACCCAACAAGAACAACTTAGAGTAGGAAAAGGCTATTTTGGTTCACAGTTTCAGAGGGGGGCACCTCATATTCAAACCATAATAGTCTCTAAACAAAGTAATGATAAGGAGAAAGAAATACTAATTACCCTGATTTGAGCAGTACACATTGTATATGTGTATTGAAATATCACACTGTAGACCATAAATATGTGCAATTAAAATAATAATGATTAATAAAATAATAAAGATTTAGAAATTGTTATCTATAATTTGGGAAGGAAATCCAAAATATTCTTTCCTGTTAATGTATAAGATGAGAGATGCCAATCTTGCAGGAAAGGTTAGAATGTATCATTCAGTACAGCCACACTGAATCTTCTTTTGAGACAGGTACCATTTATTGAATAGGTATTCAATAAATATTTGTTGAAGAAATGAATGCTGAATCAAAATCTAAAGTCAAATATGTTACAGAATTTTCATCTTAGGTAACTCTGGTAGTCACTGAAAGTGAAAAGGACCTTAGAAATCTGAAGGGAAGTGCTCACAGTCAAATGGAGAATGAGTGCAAACCTAAAACATGGGTCTCCCAGTTCTGTATCATATCAGTTAAACAACCATGAGATTCACCACACTGTTTTTGAGGGGGGACATGCAAAATTAAAGTGGAGTGCTACAGTTTAGATCTGAAACATCCCCTCCAAGGGTCCATGCATTGAAAGCTTGGTCCCCAGCCTGTGGTATTGTTGGGAGGTGGTGGAACCTTTACAATGCAGGGCCTGGGGAAAGAACTTAGGACACTGGGGCATGCCCTTGAGAGGGATATGGGAGGCCCCAACCCTGTCCAACCCCATGAGGTGAACAGGCCTCCTCCACCACATCTCCTGTATTGATGTACTATGTCACCAAGGCCCAAAATCAACAGAGCCACCTAGGGACTGAAACCTCTGAAAGCATGAACCAGCATAAATCTGTCCTCCTTTTAAGTTGATTCTCTCAGAAATTTTGTTACAGTGATGGAACATGGATGAATATTGAACATCACATGGAAAAAGTAATCTTTATTTTCAAATTTTCACATCTACTCTGCAAACCATCAGGTGTGAACAACAAAGAGTAAGTCACTGCTTCCTATCTGTTATGGTCTAGATCTAAAACACCTCCTAAAAGCCATGTGCTCTATCAGTTGGTGGTGCAACTCTGGTATAAGGGGCCTCCTTGGAAGAAGGAGGTGGGTCACTGGAGGCATGTCTTGTCCCCTCCCAAACTACCCCCCCCATCTGTCTCCTTCATGGCCACCATGAAGTTAGTACCTCTGTGCTACCATGTCCTTCCACCATGGTTCTCTGCATCATCCCAGGGCCACAGCAATGGAGCCAGCCAACCATGGACTGGAACCTGAAATTGTAAGCTGCAATAAATCTTTCCTCCTCAAAGTTGGTTTTCTCAGGTATTTTGTTACAACATTAAAAAGCTGACTAAAACACTGTCCTTCTGCCCAGACTTCTGTCCCAGGTGGTTGCAGATGCTTTTCACCCAAACTCACATTCCTCTCGCAAATTATTCTCCAGCATCTGTGTGGTGTAATACCTGAACCACACTCTCAGATTCAGGGTCAGGAATGACCACACCTATTCTCACAGAAGTTTAGCCCCAAAACTAGGAAGCATAGATGACACTCTTTTTGGGGGGGGTATGCCCAAGGAAGGAGGATTAATGATTTATATTTCCCCAGAACATCAGATGACTCTACATATTGAGCTCTCTGATACCCAACCATCTGCTGTAGGGTCAGACTTAACTAAAACACCTTTGTCTATACTTGCTAAACATTGTTACATGGCTTTTCCATATTGTTCATATTGTTCCATATTGTTTCCATATGGTTCAAACCTCTGAACCACTCTGTGAAGTAGGAATTATTGTCATCCCCATTTTATAGACAAGTAAAAAGCCACATAAGAATAAAATGAACTTCCCAATATTCCTCAGTCACAAGGGAATTAAAGCCAGGTATATTGATCCTACTCACTGAAAAATTAGGTAGAATGACCACTAAGTTTGTTATGGACATGACAGAAGTACTGAGAATGAAATGACTATGACAACAAGCATGAACATCTCTGCCTGGGCAAAATGGGAGGAATGTCCCCATGGTCCTGTCCATGGACACCTCTCTCCAGCACAGCAAGTGCATAAATTTACTATAATCCCAAGCCACTCCTTGATAAAGCTTTACTTCTTTTGGAGCAGCCTAAGTGCCTGTTGTTCTTAAAATTCCTAAATAGGAACTTTCAATTTTCACACTACAAAAATAGCTGGAGTGTTTCAAGGGATGCTAAGTGAATCAGAGTCAATAATGTTGTGGCATATTAATTAAATTGAGATTGCTTAAAGAAAGTCAATTTCTATTCAAAATTTCTAAAGAAGAGTAAATGCTTTTTCGGTTTAGGGTAATATCAATAACACTTCGCAGGCAGACTGAGCAGGGTGGAAGTAGGTTCGATGCTAAGATCTCAATTTTCTACACAGTACCACTATGTCATTCTATACTTATATAATGGCTTTGAGTTGAGGATTAGATATGAGGGGGTTATTAGCTGGGAAACTTCTCAGTGAATGGTAGAAAATGTCAATTCCCACTTATTATTGCTTAATTAGAACTTTTTAAAAGTTATTTTCAAATTTCAGCATTTTGAAATGTCAACTTGTAACACTTGCAAATAATTTTGTTAAATCTGTGGAAACCAAGCCTTCTACATTCACCTTTTAGATACAACCTATGGTGACACTGGGGTTGCTTTGGAGAACTGTAAAACCTCTCATGTCCCAGGAGTTCATTTCCCTGTACTGTAAAATAAATCTTGGAAAAGGTCTTGAATAGAAGCTACATAGGTTTGAGTTCAGAGTAGACCAGTTTATTTTCTGTTTGCAGCCATCCATGAGGGTCAGGCTCCACTTTATAGACAGGGCATCTTTAAAAAGAGACCAGGTTGTTCATTATTTGGCAGTAACAGAAATAGAAGTAATCTAATTTTCTCTGGTCCATGGACTGTGTGAATCACCTCCCCAGTGTGGACAAGCCAGGGCCAGCCAAAACACTTTCCTAGAACTCTGAGGTCTTTCTGCAGAATGGAGGAAGCTGGCACTTTGTTTTATAGCCTCTGGAGCACCTTCCAGTGAAAGATAGTTAAGAATGGCTCTGCATGAACAGAAGGCACATTTCTTTCCATGAGCTTTATTCTGGGGGTTTCAGCCCTTATCTCACTTCCACACCTCTTCTAGTATTGACATAGATGACCCAGAGAGACACAATGATACCTGCATAAATGTAGAAGAGGAATTCTTAACATTCTTTGCAATGAGAAATTGTGTTGTCTGAGATTATGAACAAAAAAATCTATATTATAACCATGTATTTGTATTCTAGGAATGGTTTCACTTTACTGTATCCAAATGACTATCCAGATAAAGCAGTAATTCCCCAACATTCTCATATACCTAGGGTGGAGAGGACATGGAGGAGCTGCCCACACCCTTGCTGGCTCTTAGCCCTGTGATACAGGCCAGGGAGTGGTCCCCAGACCCAGGATACCAGGCTCCATCCTGAGATCAGACATATGACTGCCTTGACAGGGAATTCTATGGCCTCAGAATTTGAAGTCCTTTGTCAAACAGCCTGTTTCCCCTTATAGAAATTCGTTTATCATACAAAATACTGTATGTCGGAGTGAAACATCCAGATCTGGGTCTGGGTCAGTGGCTACTCTGTTCTTGTCTAGATCTGTCCTTATAAGCCAACAGTCTATGCTGTGTAATAAATGTCTAAACTATGGCTTTTGTCATATACTATAATCTACACTAAATCTTTGTGTCTCATTAAATATTTAAGAACTATGCATCATAGGCACCAAAAATATCCTCATTTTCTAAATGTTTTTTCACAGTTTTTGAATAATTTTCCACCCAATCTCTACCAATGTTCATATATCTTAAGGAGAAAGCTAGTGCTGGAAATATGCTCCAAAAAATCAATATTTTCTATCAGGACCTAGCCTTCTAATTATAATAAACATTACAAAATTCACTTATTTTCCATTTATTACATTAATGTGGACCTTTATATCTGCTTTCTCTTCCCCTGTGAAAGTTAAGTCAATGATAGAATAAACTGGGAAAAACTTAGGAGACTGGTTCTCAACCTAGGGTCCTTGAACTCCCAAAGGGACTGCAGTAGAACTAGGAAACCTATTAACTTTCATAGGAAAAAAAATTACAACTTAATTTTCTCTTTCTCCAGTAGAAATTCAATATTTCCTTGAATTATAAAAACAGGAAATATATGTCAGTCACCAAAAGGTTCCCATCTTGTGACTGTCACCAAAAGAATTCACATACATTTTTATATCACATTAGGTTGTAAAATCTCTCACAATACTAATTATATCCATTGTTACCTCAAAATCATAGTACATAAAATACCTATGCCATTATAATTTTTTGAAAACAGTATTTTAATATAAATATTTTTCTTTGGAATTATATATTTAATCGTATTCACTCAAAAAGTTACTCTGAGAATTGATCCAAACCATATATAGACAACACAAAGATGACCAAGGCACAGAATAAGTTAAGAATCACTATTAGGCACTCATAGCTAATACTTTAATTCAGGAAGTCATATGTTATGGTTTAGAAATGAGCTGTCCCCCAAAAGTTCAGGAATGATCAGAGGGAAAATGTTTATATTATGAGAGCTGTATTCTAATCAGTGGATTAATCCATTTGATGGGTTAATAATTTGAAAGGACCACTGTACTGGGTGGTACCTGTAGGAATGTGGGTGTGACTAGAGGAAGTAGAGCCCTGGGGATAATACATTTTGTCCCTGCTCCTCCTGTTCTCTCTTTGCTTCCTGCTACCATGAGGTGAGCAACTTTCCTCCACCACGCCCTTCTGCCATGCTCTGCCTCTCTTTAGGACAGAGCCATGTATTTGGCTGCCAATGAACTGAGTCCTCTGAAACAGTGAGCCCAAATAAACTTTTCTTTATCTAAGCTGTTCTTGTCAGATATTTTGGTCACAGTGGTGAAAACCTGACCCACACATCATACAATAAAAGCTCTCTATACTCAAATGCTTAAACAATATTTCATAATAGGATGTGCCTTATTCAAGTTAACTGGCTGATTTCAATTTTACTGATTCTAGTTTTTTAAAGAGGTGGTCTTTCTTGAAAGTTGCAGAGACAGAAACCCTTCCAGTTCTCTGGTAAATGCAAGAATAGTCAGATGGGCTGGATTAGGACTAGAATGTCCCCCAAAGGTCCATGTGTTAAGAGTTGGTCTCTAGCCCATGGCACTATTTGGAAAGGGTGAAAGATTTAAGAGGTGGGGCCTAGTTGGAGAAAGTTAGGTCATTAAGGTCTGCCCTTGAAGGAGATATTGGGACCCCAGCCCTTCCTCCCTCTTTGCCTCCTAGCCACCATAGGTGGAAGACCTCCTCTGTCACATACCACCACCATGATGTACTATGATGCCACAGGCCCAAAGCAGCAGGGCCAAGCATCCACAGACTAAAAAAGCCTTTGAAACAAAGACAAAATAAACATTTCCTCCTTCTAGGTTGATTTTCTCAAGTATTTTGTCAGCTGACTACCATAACTAGTTTCTGCCCTGGTAAACCCAGAATAGGTTGATGGATCTATGATGATGCTACTCATGAAGACTATTCACAGAGAATCTTACTAATGTATCCTTTGCTGCCTGATTTTTCATTTCACTAATTCTGGCTACACACTGAACCATATACCTAAAATCTAGGTTTTCTTATACCTTTCTTGATTATTCCCCTCCAAGGCACATGCTATCTTCAGATAATATGTCACAGAGAACAGAAATAATCACGTGATTCTTCATTGGTTTCTGTCTTACTCATGTAAATACTTCTCTCTTACGATTCCTCCAAAGAGTTCAGGTTAAGACATAAGGTCCCTCTGCTCTAAGTCTTTAAAAGATATAAAATGTTGGCCTTAATTCCTATTTTTCTTTCATTTTTCCCCCTTCCAGTTAATAACAGTCTTTTTACTCTCACCCTTATTTATTTAGAGTCAAGGAGCTAAATGGCCCTTCTCAATTTCCTGGGGATGAAGATCCCTAGTTGTGATGTTGCAGACATCTTATTTTTGAACATTCTTGAATGACAGTTGTGATTCGCCATTCTGATAAACTTCATTCATCCCAGATAAACATCACCAGGGACAAATCCTCTCTCTGTCATGGTAATGTACATTTTCTTTCTAAGAGCATTCTAGAGTTCCCACTGCACCTTTATAGAGGCAGTTGATCATTTTCTGTTTCTTCTTTAAGAGCCTTGGTTCACATGACCTGTGTGCTTGATGTAGATCCCTAATGTATTGACCATATTGTGCTGAAGTACATTAGTACAGGATCATAAAATCATTTATCTTCAGATTTCAATGTAAAAACAAAAACAAAAACAGGGACTACTTTTCCTATACAATTGTTATGATTTAGATATTAGATGTCCCCCAAAAGCTCATGTGTGAGACAATGCAAGAAGGTTTAGAGGAGAAATGATTGGGTTAATTTAAGAAAGCCTTAACCCAATCAGTGAATTAATCACCTGATGGGGTTAACTGAGTGGAAAATGAAGGTGTTTAGGTTGTGGTTTGAGGAGGTGGGTCCCTGGGTGTGTACCTTTGGGTATATATTCTGAGGTCCTGCCTCACCTAGAGCCCTGAGGAATGGAGCCAGCTCTGTATGGACTGAAACCTCTGAAACCATGAGCCCCCAAATGAACTTTTTCTCCTGTACAATTGTTCTGGTCAGGTCTTTTCGTTCCAGCTGGGAAAAAGTGACTAGGGCCAAAGCCCATACATGTTTCAATCTTCATACCACTTACCAAGCATTGGAGGAGCGCATTTGAAAGACCCAATTGTTGAACTATTTTCATCTCCTGACTTTGAAGATATAAAAGGTAAACAGGTTGAGTGACTCATGCAAAATTATTTCACTATCAGAGCTGTTTCCTGTTCTTTTTTCCACTTCATCATGTGGTCTCCTGGCCCTCAACTATAGAGCCACTGTGTTCTAAGTTCGTGCACACTTAATACTGAAAAATAGAAAACCATTATCAAGGATATTTACTAACAGTTTAAAAACAGCAGTGCACAACTTTCTCTTTCATTCACTGCTCCATTTGCCCCTTTTTACTTGATACTCTCCTGCATCTTATTTTAGCCCCAAAACTTTGAAGCCTACCATTACTTACAAATATAGACCAAAAAAACTGTACTGCATCAAAGTGTTCACATTATTTTTACAACCACTAAACAAAGAATCAACTCCTGTTATGTTATTAAAACTTATTGGTGTTTCCAAATCAATTTATGTGAAAGTAAATACAGAATGTTTAGATTACAATTCAAAGACTTTTTAGGATAATTTGTTTAATTGAACAATCTTCCCCCCTCCCCCACCAAAAAATGTAATTTGCACTAATACATGAATTTCTGTTAAATTCTATTTGGTTTATACTGTAAAGTCCATGATATCACCCTCTGTAAAGGGAACTAAAAAAGGCAAACACACTAAACTATAAGAGAATTTACACAATGAAAAGAAAATATTTGACAGGTCATTCAGTCTTGCAAAGTATGATCAAGGGATTCAAATAAGGACATCAAAAATATTCACAGGTAGTATTTATGTTGAATGCTTTGTTTCGTGATTGGTGTTTTCAATAAAAGAAGATACAATAAATAAAAGGCTTAGATATTAATTTTGCATATCTATAGAACTCTGAAAGAAACAAGATAGTCTTCACCCAAACCAGACATCACCAAGAAAACAATATTCTATGGAAAATATGGCTACATATCCAATCACAGTTTAATGAAGCCACTGGCTAGAAGTTCACATTGTAATAAATTTAATTGATGCTAATAAATAAGAAACAAAAAGTCTACCTCTTCTCTTCATCTATGGTTATTTTCTGACAAAGATGATAATCAATGGTTACTTTAATTTTCCCAGTTAAACTACATGTAGAAGAGGGAGAGGTAAAAATGGATGGAAAATTCAATGATCAAAGTTAAGGTTCATAAGGGCATGAATCTTAAGAACGAACCAACAGTACAATTTAAAAGATGATATATTAGAGGTGTAGCTTTCACATATTAAACTACTATCTTTATAGTCAAGTTAGAAAATCATAAACACAAAATATTGTTTATGGTTCTTGAATATGGAAGAATCTCTACTGATACAACTTAAACTGGGATTGGATTTCTCCAGATTTTACAACCAATCAGCCCCACTAAGTGCTGCTGCTTTGACACAGTGCTGTCACTCATTTTCTTTCTTTCTTTTTTTTTTTTTTTAGTGCTGTCACTCTTGAATGCTGAGATCTTTGGAATCATCCCACTGCTCTTCTCAGAGCTGCCATGGACTTCCACAGCCACCTCTGTCATCACCCGAAACTTCACAGGCAGCCAGAAGAGCCTCTCTAACTCTAGTCCTGTCGATGGTGGTGTCATGATTTAGATGTGAGGTGCCCCCAAAAGCTCATGTGTGAGACAACGCAAGAAGGTTTAGAGCTGGAATGATTGGGTTATGACAGCCTTAATCCAATCAGTGGTCGCTGCAGCAAAAAGTGGACTAAAACACCTGGAGTGAAGTCTGCAGGAGGTTCTATCAGGTGTCTAATCCCATCCTGCAAAGCCTTTTGTGACTTGTCCTTGCCTGATCTTTCACCCTAGGTCCCTCCTCCTGTGCACACATGCAAACACCATGTGCATACACGTGCACGCGTGCACGTGCGCACACACACACACACACACACACATACATACACACACTACTGTCTAGATAAGGTGTGATCCTTGCAGTTCACAGAACACGTGTTCTCTCCTCCCCTAAGTCCCTGAAAGTGCTACTCCCTTACATACATTGCTGCCTCTGTCCTCCCCTCACTCTCCGTAGGGTGGACTTAATTCAAATATCTGCTGTGAAGCTTTCCCCACTTGGACTGAAGTACAAACACTCCAACATACTCACAATGCATATTCTCTTCCTAGTTAGAACCAACTGTAGCAAAGGGATTGCGCAGTTCATCTCTATTATTTTTAGCATAGTAACTGATATAAAATAGTCACTGATTGATGAATGAATAGATTTAGTTAGATCACTGTCCATTCATTATAGAATCAACATTCATTTAATAAGTGCTATTGGTGTTGGGGATCTACTCATAGAAAGGATGATTTCTAAGATCAAAAGAAACAGTGTGAGGAATACCAGATAAAAGCAAAGGAAAGGAAAGAGCCTACACCAAGGGCCCACTAAGTGCAGCTGCTTTGACACATGATTTCATTTGATCCTGGCTCTGAGGGACAAAAAAAAAAAAAAAAAAAAAAAGAAGAAGAAGCTGTCAATCCCTTGCCACAGATAAGCTCAGACACTCCAACAAATTATAGAGGCTCACAGAGTTAATCCCAGAGCCAGAATTTGAATACTATTCTACCTATTTCCAAAGCCCTCAGCCCTTTCTTCTGTCTTTGTGTTTTTCCAAAGTTTAAACTTGCTCTTTTTTTCTTGACATCTGACACGAGAACTGGAAACTAGATAATAAGATGACCTTACTTAGATCACTTGGTGGCAGTGATTCTGAGACCATTCTGTCTAGGATTTAGAAGCAGTCATTACCCAATGCTGTGCTGTCAGGTCTATGAATGTTTCTATTTTCCAGTTTCATTCAGAGAACTCAACAATAGACACACTAAATCCACTATAGTCTCACCCAGACTTCAATAAAGAGCTATCATTTCAAAACCTCTAGCCAGTGGCTGTACCCCTGTATTTAGCTGAAACAGAGAACTACAAAACTCAAATGGAATTTAATACTATGTGAAGATTAAAATATTGAGGATAGTAGTAACAATATTAACAACAGTGAAAATAACTGCAGCAGAATCCCTGAAAAAAAATCAATGGCATTAAGAATAAAACAAAGGAAATTTTACCTTTATTTCATGGGTACATTGTACCCACTAACATACAAGTTCTTCTAGTTCTTCCATCTTTAAGTCTCCTAAAGAGTGTATTTCCTACTGTTAGTCTCTCTAATGCCCTGGTGCTGTGATTATGATTTCTTATTTTTTTCCTCTGTAGTCCTGTGAGCATTTCAATGTTAATATCATCAGTTTGTGATTATAGGTATGAATTTTATTTATACCCTCTCAACAATGCTGGGGTAGATACTATTATTATCCCTACATTTTTTTATTTTATTGACATATAATAATTGTACATATTTGTAAAGGACAATGTGGTGTTATATACATGTATACACTGGATAATGATCAAATCAGGGTAATTAGTATATATGTCCATCACCTTAAAACATTGAACATTTCTTTGTTGTAAAAACTTTCAAACTCTTCCAGCTTTTTGAAATATTGTTAGCTCAATTCTCTATAAAGTGCAGTGACACCATTTTATTAGTAAAAATTGAAGGGAAAAATTAGGTAACTTGTTAAAGGTCACCAAATTAAAGAACAGATCAAGGTTTCAAACCCAATCTGGAAATAAAAGACTTTGCTGTAACCACCAGGCAGACTACCTCTCAAATAAATATGATAAACCATATATGGAACTTGGAGAGTAATGTCAACACAGATCATTGCAAAACTGAAAATAATCCTTAGACAATTTTTGACTTTGAATCAGAGTTTGGCATTCCAGGTGCTATTGCAAGACTGTAATTAAACTCCCGTGTGGACACACAGTAAGAAAAAGGTGACGGCTCTTCTGGGGCCAGGGGTGGTAGGATTAGGAAAGGGGAATGCTCTAATCTCTGGATAAACCCATTGTATCAAGGTCCTGGCAGCACTGCTTTATTAAGTACCATCGAAGAACTAAACACCTGTCTTCAGCAGGATCCCTAACACTTCTGAGAATGGTCATCCTCAGGAATAAGTCCACCCATGCTTAGAAGGCAATTATCACATTAATTCAATAGAAATAGAACCCTTTGAGAAATGCTCCACCTAATTTAAATCAGATCCCAAATCAAGCATGTCATCCATGAATTGGAGGGCCATACATCGTTGCTTGTTTGGGACTATTGCAGATTTTACCTAAGGTCCAGGCATAAATATTAATAGCATATCCTTTCACTCTCAAAAGCATACTTACTGGTTTGGGTGATAAAATATGTTGCACCATGGATAACCAGAGCCTGACTGTAGCTCTTAAAACATCCAGGAGAGAGTTATCTTTGCAGATGAGCATGCACAGTTCATCTAAAATTCTCTAAATTTACCATATCTGTTTTACGACTCTTCATCTAAAATTCAGTTCTATTACTAAATCACGTCAAACATCCTAACTGAAGGAAAAATTAACAAATAAAAAATACCTATTACCTATGGAACCACTTGTGCAAAGCCCTAAAAAAGGCAGGCAGAGTAGTCCTTGCTCCCCAGAGTGCACCATTAGCTGGGTGAGAAGAGGCTAAAGATGCTGTACTGCTGGCCCCCACCACACAGCCAGGACTCTACCAAATCCTCTAAGCATATCACTCAGTCTTCACAGCAGCCTTGTAAGGAAAGAATCTATACTCTCTTTTTAGAAAAAAAAAAAAAAAAAAAAAAAAAAAAAAAAAAAAAAAAAAAAAAAAAACAGACTCCAAAGTCACTGTTGGATTGATCAAGTAAATTAATGTATCAGACACTGGAATTTTAGCTCTCATGTCTACTGCCACTTTGAGATGACAAAAAAATGTTTAATTTTACATGAGAAGTTTCATATCACTCTTGTTTCCATTCATTAAACAGTGAAACTCCATTTCCCTTCTAGTACTAAGTGCAGTGTGCATGTATCTCCTGTGCAATGCTCTGGTCTGATGGCATTATCCTTGTCTGTATAGCCACATTTCTGTAAATATTTAAATATTTAGTTGCTTTTTTCTATTTGACTTTAAACAGCAGAGTAAAAGAAAATTGAAAATATTAATGCCAATACTAATGCAATTTAGAAAATGCACACTATCATTAAGCATGGCAAAAGTAGGACATCAAAAGCTCCTGGAACATGAGCTGGACAATTGTGCGTTTATCTGTAAAGGAAATAGCAATTATTTAATGACATACACAAAATGATGAAACTAGGGTCAAACACAGTGTCTACAATTGGGGTGTGAGGGTAGAGTAAATGGAGAGAGCTATAAAATTGTAGACTAAGATTCAGAATCAGAAAAGCATTTCAGTAACTCAGATTTAAAGAAAACTCACAAATCACTAGAATTGTTGACATGGACAAAGTTTTGTATTCGTCGCCTTTTCATTGCTGGGACCAAAATGCCTGACAAGAACAACTTAGAGGAGGAAAGGTTTATTTGGGCTCACTATTTCAGAGAACTCAGTCCATAATCAGCCAAATACATGACTCTGGGCTGAGGAGGGGCAGAGCATCATGGCAGAGGGTGCAGAGAAGGAAAGCTGCTCTGCTCACGGCAACAGGAAGCACAGAGAACGAGAGGAACCAGGGACAAGATGTCCCAGGACACACTCCCAGTGACCTACTCCCTTCAGTCATGCCCACTGCCTACAGTTACCACCCAGTTAATCCATTCAAATTATGAACCCATCAAATGGATGGATCCACTCTTGAGGTTACAGCTCTCATAATCTAATCCTCTCACCCCTGGACATTCCTGCATTGCCTAACACTTGAGCTTTTCAGGGGACATTAAAGATTCACACCATAACAGTTTTCAACAGATTTATTTCCAAGTAAAGGCAAAAGCTAGTTCCTAATTCCTCTGAGCAAATTTTGTGTGAAAGTTGGTAAGTGCCCATTAAAATCAGATCCGAATCTGAATCCCCTAAAAGATTACAATCAGAAAAGCCCACCCCAATGTTAAAAAAAAAAAAAAAAAAAAAAAAAAACAAGTTTTCTGTTTACAAAAGTTACATGAAATAAGTTGGCAAACCTTTAAAACCATAGGTAGGCATTTAGGCCTTTTTTATTTTAATGGTGCTGGGAATTGAATGTGGGACCTCTTGCACCACCACTGAGCTACCCACCCTCAGTTCTGCAAATTCCTTTTAAAATAATTCATATTGCATGAATTTAATGTTTAGCATAGTTTTTAGTATATTACAAATATCATTAAAATGATATTTTAAATATTATATTTTAAAATTAGAAAAATAAGCCCAGGGCCCACATACCATATTTGATGCTATCATTAGTAATTTTGTTATACTTTTATTTCTGTGTATATCTGCCCTCGTCTTCTTGCTACTATTAACCTATAAGTCAGTATTTCTCAGCTTTTGCATAATTACCATCCCAATTTTCAGGGAGACATTGTATAATAAATTACAATAGCATAAAACCTGTTTGCTCTCACAGTAGCTTATAGCAGGTAAGAGAAGTCCCTTAGCCCTCTAATCTAGAAGATCAAGTCCCTGGTGGATGGAGACCCACTTATCTCTGAGTCTTCCATCCCTATCTTTGTTCCATCTAGTTGGCAAATATAAATTACTTGTTGGATACATTTTTAAAAGAAAGAATCTAAAAAGTTAAGAATATTTGCAAAAGAAAAATAGAGTGCCTTTTCTAACCTAACTTTCAACATTTACTCTGATTCACTCTTTTCACAATTGGTTTTTCAATAGCTGAAACCACTTATAATTCTCACCAAATAGTGGCTTTCTACTCACTGTTATGGAGAAAGCCACAAGGTCAGGCATCAACCTAGTCAGCTATTTTTCCTTTGGACTTTCAAAGCATATAGACTTCTCTTTTCTGGAATAACTTGAAGTTCCTTCCTCTAAAACAAAAATTTTCCTTTTAAGCAAAATGTCTCTTTCATTTGGTTCCTCTAAGCTAGATAGCCTCTGAGTTTCTTTATGGTGTAGGTCCTTTCCTGTGACCTTTTCTATATCTTTATACCTTAGGGACCTAAAATGACATCACTTTCTTTAGCTGATTGCAATGGAGCTATACCAGCAGCAACTGTGAACACTATCTACAACTCTCTTTTTTAAAGAGCCAGGCTTTGGGGAAGTAATAAGGTAAATTGCTAGGCACAGATAAGGAGGGCTGTCCACTATGTATTTGTCAAAAGAACGGATAGGTTCTTCTGTGGAAAAATTACCTTTATAAGTTGTATACATCAAGAAATATTATAATTAAGAACAGGACTTACTCTTTCACTTTCAACATTTATACAATGTTTTCAACTTTAACAATTAGGACACTTTTTAAAATTAAAACAATAAATAAAAATGCTCAATGTTTTTCAGTATGCAATGCATTCTTTTTGCAAAGACCCACCCTAGAGATAAGATGTACAAGGATAAAATAAAAGTAGCCCCAAAAGAGAAGAGCTCATGATCTCAGGAAAATGAACACATACTTACAATTCAACACATACACACAATTAAGCAATACTGCTCAATTTGATCTAAATGCAAAAGAGCAACTATATAGCTGTTTAATACCTAGAAGCTCCACTGACTGCTGTCATGTCGACTAAATGAAAAAAACACATGGTGGCAAAAGTAAATATATGGTCAATTTCAGAATACTAGAAATTTTTAATTGTATTGCATCATCACATTTTTAACTCAAGGATAAAAGAAAAACAAAAATATTCAAAATATAATTACAATACATTTGTTGCTAAATGCACAATATTAAAAAAGATGTAAGAATCAAGAACATAAAAAGGGGGGTCAGAGTAAAGGCAGAGCATTTTTGTATGTGATGAAAACTAAATTGTTATTAGCTTAAATAGATTGTTAAAATGGTATTGCTTTATGTTAGCCCAGTGACAGTTGTGGAGAAAACACCTATGATAGATATACAAGACAAAGAGGAAAAGGAATAAAAGCATATCACTAAAAAAAAATCATCAAATGACAAGGAAGACAGCAAAAAAGGGACAGTGAAACTATAAGATAATCAGAAAATAATTAATAAAATGACAATCGTAATTCTTTACCTATCAATATCACTTTAATGTAAATGAATTAAATTATCCAATGAAAATGCATAGAGTGGCTGAATGGATTAAAAAAAGAACCCAAGACCCAATTGTATACTACCTACAAGAAACTCATTAAGGATACATAGAATAAAATTGAAAGGTTTGAAAAAATGTTCCATGCAAGTGATAACAAAAAGAGAGCAGGCATGGCTATTCTTATATCAGATAAAATAGACTTTAAGTCAAAAACTGTCACAAAAGACAGAGAAGTTCATTATGTAAGGTAGAGGGGTTAATTCATCAAGAGGAAGAAACACAATTACAGGCCATTATCCCTGATGAACATAGATACGAAAGCCCTCAGCAAATACTAGAAAACTACACTCAACAGCACATTAGAAGGATCTTATGCAATAAGCAACTGGCATTTATCTTGGGGAAGCAAGGATGGTTGAACTTATACAAGCCAATAAATGTAATACACGACAATAAAAGAACAAAGTGTATGAAGTATAAAAAGCATATAAACCTCTCAGTACATGCAGAAATATATATTTAACAAAATTCAAATTCTTTCATAAAAATATTTCAAGAAATTAAGTATATGGAAGATTAGACTTCAACACAGTAAAAGCAATATATGAAGAACCCAGAGCTCACACCATACTGAAAGATAAAAATGATGTTAGGATAGCTATATTTAAAAATATAACAAGTAGGGCTGGGGTTGTGGCTCAGTGGTAGAGTGCTCGCCTAGCACATGCGCAGCCCAGGTTCGATCCTCAGCACCATGTACAAATAAACGCATCGTGTACAACTAAAGCAAATAAACAAATATTTAAAAATATATATATAACAAGTCTTCTCAAGGATGTGGAGAAAAGGAAATCCTATACACTGTTGATGAAAGTGCAAATTGGTATAGCCATTACAGAAAATATGGAAATTCCTTAAGAAATTAAAAATTGAACTACCATTTGATCCCACTCCTGGAAATATGTTGAAAGGAATTGAATCAGGATTGTGCAGAGATATCTACACCCAACATTCACTTCAACCATATTTAAGATAGTCAAGACATGGGAACAACCTGAATGTCCACGAGCCTCTGAAACCATGAGACAAAGTATTCCTTCAAATTGTTTATGTCAGATATTTTTCTCATAGTCACAAGTAGCTAACTAACACAACATACAATGGAATGTTATTTTTAAAAAGAAGGAAATCTTGCCATTTGCAACAATTGGAAAGGCCCTGGAACGTATCATGTACAGGTGAAAAGGGGGGTGATTGTGAGGTGGTAGTTAAAATATGCAATGTTTTAATTATGCAAGATAAATAAATTCTGGAGGTCTACTATATACATAGTACCCAGAGCTAACCACATTGTCTTACATACCTAAAAATGCTAAGAGAGTAGATCTTACATTAAGTGTTTTTACCAGGAACTAAAGGGGCAGGATGAAACTTTTGGAGGGGACAGATGTATTTATAACCCTGATGGGTTCCCACACATACGTTTCTCCCCAAATTCATCCTTATATGTCCACTAAATATGTACAAGATTTTATGTGTCCACTGTACCTCAATAAAGTGGTTTGAAAAAATGACATAAGAAAAAGGCAGCTAGTTGTTGGTAGAAAGTCACAAGCTTTCTGGAAAAAAAAGAGCTGGGTTCAAATGTTTGCTGTATATTTTGCCTGCAATCATGAAGTAAATCATGTTATCTCTTAAGAGTAGTGGTTCTCAAAATCTAATATGCATAAGAATTACTGACAGGTGATGAAAATGCACATTCCTAGTGACTATCCTTAGAGTTTCTGGCTCACTGGGTCTTGGCCAGATCCCAGGAGACTGACTACATTTTAAAAAGTAACAGAAGAGATACTGGTGAAGCTGAATCATACTCTCACAAACATTGGCATGGAGCCAATATATCTACCTTCTTTGGTTTTTGTGGCACACATATCAGACCTAATAAGGGTGAGGGTCTGTTTTTTTTTTTTTTTTTTTTTTTTGTTTTTTGTTTTTTAACCTAAAAGCTGGCTGAGATGCTGAAGATATTAATGAAATTAGCCAGAAGCCTATCCTCTGTGCACTCAGGAACTGTTACATTTGGCAAAAGTTTAGTCAGATTTTCCAGAACAGGGAATATCTGGAGGGTATATTTGTTTTCTAGGGCTTCTGTGCCGTATTTCCATAATCTTGGTGGCTTAAAACGTAAACATATTCCCTCACATTTCTGGAGGCTGGAAGTTCATATCCAGGGGCCAACAGGGCTGTGCTCCTCTGAAGGTCCAAAGAAAGAGAATGCTTTCTGATCTCCTCCACTGGCTTCTGCTGACCCCAGGAATTGCCCTGACATCCCTTCCATCTCTGAGTGTGCCTTCACATGGCCTGCTACTCTGTCTTCTGTCTCCTATGAGAAGTTTATCATTGGATATTGGGCCCACCAGGAAATCCTGGGTGATCTCATCTCAAAATTCTTAATCACATCTACAAAGATCTTTTCCCCAATAAGGTCCCATTCTCCGTTTCCAGCAGCTGGAAAACAGTCACCTTTTGGGGGGCACCATTCAACCCCCTATAAGGGTCTACCTCTTTACTCTAAAACACACCTCTGCTGAAGTGATTGATTCAGTTCCTGGATCATCTTTTCATCCTGCACAAAAAGACAGGAACCCGGACATGGCATACAACCACTATCCCTATTTCATCATCTAAATTTTTCCATTTTAGCCATTTTTTTAAGCATATAGTTCTATAGGCGGATGCTCACTTTGTTGTGCAACTATCCCTGGCATTCTTTAAACTGAAACTCTGTACCCATTAAACATGAACTGTAATCTTCTTTTCCTCACTTTAAATTTAACCACTTTAGATGCCTCATATAAGTGGAATCATACAAAATATATAATTTTGTATCTGGCTTATTTCATAACATAATGTTTATCATGTTGGCACATGTATCAGAATTTCATTTATTTTAAGGCTGAATAATGTTCCATTCTTTGTTTGTACTACATTTTGTTTATGTGTTCATCCATCAATGGACATTTGGGTTGTTTCTGCCTTTAAGCTATTATGACTTAATGCTGCCCTCATCTCTACATTTTGACATTTAAAAAAAAAAAATCCACCCCAGCAAGCTGTTGTGTACGTAGCAGATTTTACTGGGGGGACAAGGCATTCCTGTTGCAAAGAATACAAGCAACCTAAACCTGACTATCAAATCACCTTGACCTTACAAAGTCCTTGGCTTTTTCTACCAACTCAATTTCTACTTCTCTGTAAGTTTTCTAGTCACTTCTCTATCTTCCCTTTCCTTTTTCTCACCTACTCCATTTTTTTTTTCTCTTAAAAATCTCTGCCCATTGTGCACAGGATGATTTAGCTTCCTTTTTCAGTCTTTTCTCTCAGGGCCTCCCTTTGCAGTAGCACACAGCAGGGCACTTCCCTAAGCACTGTTATCCCACCGCCTCCTGAGAAAGATTTCTGGAGCCCATTGTTAAGACAACATATTTCCTCCTTACTGTGTTGTGTTTGAAGTGGTACTGAGCCACAAATGTAGAAAAGCAACTAGTTCAAAGTAGAGGACAGGAAGGGGAGAAAGGAAACAGGGTTCAAAATAAGGAGTTCAGCTCTATCACTCCAGAGATTGATGGCAGAGGAATGAGAATATAAGTCATCTTTGGGGAAGACAGGAAAGACAAGACCAGAGGACAATGACCATTCAGAAAGCAGGAGAAAATACAATCAGCAATTCATGAAAGGTTAAAAACCTATTGAGTGACTAAAAAAGGCAGCCACATCAATTATACCATGTGGCAGATGTGAATATTTGTCATGCAAAAGATTTTGTAACTTTACCACTATGGGCTACTGTACAAATTGTATGTGTATGTTCTCAGAACAGAAAAACAGGCATACTTCATCTGAATTCAATTTTTTTTCTGAAAATATATTGCATAGAAATTTTCAGGTGGTAGGAGCCTATCATAAAATCTATTATTTTAATTGGGAAAGTTAATATGTTCCCAACCCATCCAAACACCCATGCAATTTCCCCAAATATCAATAAAACACTTGTAAACACCTATATAACAATCTAAATCCAGCCAGGACTTCTGGCTGATACAAATTAAATCATTAGAAATACCAATTATCTAATTATTTAACACATAATGAAGTGTTTCTAGGGTACACAAAGAATCCTTCCTTACAGTGTCAGACAGGAAGTTATTCACCTTTTAGATGTACAAGGAACATACACTGTAATGCAAATAAGAAATGGCACAATATGTTAGAGATTTTAAAGATTCCATCTAAATTTGACTCTGGTGAGAAATGGAGAAGTGAACTGGGACTCAGGAAAGACCAAATCTTTCCCCATTCAAGGATAGGAAAGATCATGGGAACCATACAAACACATTTTAAAAACCTGAAAAAAGAGGCTGGGGGTTGTGGCTCAGTGGTAGAATGCTTGCCCAGCATGCATGAAGTTCTGGGTTCAATCCTCAGCACATTAAAAAAAAAAAAATGAAATAAAGATATTTTACAACTTACAACTAATAAATGAATAAATATTTTTTTTAAAAAACTGAAAAAAAGGATGCAAGACTGCATCCCATTCACACTATGTTCTCTTGCCCAAACTAACCACTACAACAGGTTTTGGTGGTGTACAGGTGCACATTGACAAGGGTGAGATTTTGATTCAAACAGTGAGTTTGGGGTTAAGGTGTCTGAAGATCCTCAGGGCAAGTATTTGAATAATGAGAATTTACACACTGAACACATCTACTTTAGAAGGAAAATAGACGATAGGGAATTAGATGATAATCTCAAATATCCTGTTATATTAATTCTGGATTAAATCTGGATTCTGTGTCTAACAGATGACAGTTAACAGAGCCAATTCATAACTAAGAATTCAGCTGGTAGGTATATCAAGAATACAACCAGCTCCATATAGACACTAACCTTAAGATCATATAAAACTAAAAAGGTCCTTCACAGTAACTTAGATACTGAAATATGAAACTGCAGTATACAGTGTATACATAAAATTTCCAGATTCACACAAAAAGAGCCACATTAAAAACGTGGGCTCTGTTTTACCATCATGGTGATTTTGCCAGTTTAAAGTCATTTACTGCATAAAGGAAGGCAAGTAGCAGAGAGGGATAAAGAGGGCAGGAAGGAGAGAGGAGGAAGAGGTTGCATCTTGGCAGGTGTTTCTCCTACCAAAATCCTGTTAAATAGACACTGGCACCAAAAGAGAAGGACCCAAGGACCAGAAAGTGTCCTAGGGTGCAGAGTAGGAGAAAAAAGTCCTTCTGTAAGATTTCTCATCAAAGTCCAGATTTTGAATATTAACAGAGGAAGAGGAAATGTCTGATGGACTTCCCAAAATGTCATCCTCATCCTCTTAGCCAAGGAATAATGAAATACAAAATAATCTCTTTAATATTCATCTAAATCTCTATCCATTCTCAGAAAACTGTGAATACTTTGTCCTTTTGTTCCCCTCAGGTTGTTTTTAGCAGACATAAGTAAAATCAATTACCATTCTCAAGAAATAGTCCCACGAAAAAATTATTTTTGAAGCCTGTGACATCTTTTACTCTCTCTGGCCCATAAAGTTCTGAATCCTCTCCCCATGGAAATCCATTCTATTGCAAGGAGGAAGCTGAAGTCCTAGGCAGTCCAATCTTCTCTAGGGATCTGAAGACAATTTTACTCTTTTGTTTTAAAACATCTTGAAAAATCCTTACATTTGCTTGAAAGGGCGGATTAATGTTCCCTCTACACACACAAAAAAAAGGAAATAAACACAATGTATTTCTGGAATTTAGGGAAGCTACAGGGGCAGTTTCTCTGGTAAATTATTCCATCAAGTCTATATTTGTAAATCCTTGTTGAAGCATCTGCCTTAAAATCATGTAATCTAAAAATGAGGGTAAAGAAATCGGCTTCAATCAGCCCTGACTCCACAGGACTGCCCTGGGCCAGGGTTTAAAGCTAGCTGCAGAAACTTTTTTTTCCAATAACCACTGCAAATGTCCTTGATAATGTTTCTCAATGTTTCCACCTATTAGCTTTAGAAGTTTATCCTAGGGCTGGGATTGTGGCTCAGCGGTAGAGTGCTCGCCTAGCACGCGCGCGGCCCGGGTTCGATCCTCAGCACCACATACAAATAAACCCATTGTGTACAACTAAAGCAAATAAATAATTTTTTTTTTTTAAAAAAAAAGAAGTTTATCCTAATGTTCTGTTGCAAAACAATCTGGGGAGGGGGTGAATAAGCAAAAAGCTCTGAGTCGGGGGACCTGGTTTCATTAAGTCACTTGTGCTATGTGACTTCATGCTAGTTGTGGGTCTCTGTTTCTTAACTGTTAAATGCTTGGGCTGGATGGTCTTTATAGATGTGGTTCTTATCTAAGAGAGAGAAACTAGTTATTTATACACACACACACACACACACACACACATATATATATATATACATATACACTTATGTATACACATACACTTATGTATATGTATATATATATAATTTAAAATATATGTTTCATTAATATTTTAAATAGCTTTCTTTTACTCAGACTAACCCTAGTCTTTTTTACATTTCCAAAAGTCAATTCAGTTTGCTTGTACATTCAGAAAATAATAATTTCAAATGTTAACCAATGCTGGGGTTTTTTCCCCCTCTATATTCCCTAATAACCCAGGATAGTTCTCTACTATCATCACCTTCTTGCAATCTAGGAAACACAGAGGCATATGGGGACTTCTATTCAGAGAAAAAACAAAGAGGCGATTCTTGACTTTTACATCTAAAAAAACCATGATCAATTGACTTACTTGGAACAATATATGCTGATGACCAGCCCATTTCCCAACCCTACCAGGTGATGACAAGCAATTAAATTCAAAAGAGAACCTGATGGCTAAAGAAGTGGCTCCAATAGTGACTTTATCATCATATCAAGGATAGGTAGGCAACAATCTATAGGGACCAACCAACAGAGACCAGAGAAGAACTTGAGTGTACCTTCATGTCTTGACATCTGTGAATTCCCTGAAAATTAGAAGGAACAAGTGAGAAAGTGGAAGCCATTAATTGACTAGGGAAACTGAATTCAGGGCTATGACCTTGAATTGTCAAAAGAATTGAAATGGAAAAAAATTAAGTTATATCAATTGGAGACCTTAAGATGATGGTCCTAATGCAACACCGCTTACACACTTCTCTGATTCAATTCCCTGAATCCTAAGTTGTAGGGTCCAAACTCCATGTGATCACTGCAAGGGAAAAATCTAAATAGGGTCCAAGATTAACCTCCTTGTCATGTGTCAATTCCAAATTAGCCCTGGGAACTTGATTTCAATCATCTGGGATGATTTAGTAATAACACAGAATTAGCCCCTCAGTTGCTGCTCTCATTTTTCCAAGTGGGTTATGAACAAAATCTCACTGCTATGGAAAGTGATTAAAATTAATGTTCAGTACATGCTGTGACTTCCAAGCACAGACGTGTGAGTAACATTTAAAGTTAATAGGTATTAGCAGCAACAACAATTTTATTTTCAAACATAGTTATACCTACCTTAGAGAGAAAATACAATATATTCAAATTTCCCTTGAGGGAAACTGACAACAGTTCATTATCTATATACAGAATAGATCATATTTGGCAGAGTTCTGTTATAGGCCACCCATAGATTCCAATCCCTGGCAGAATACACCTCAATAATTAACACCAGAGGCATCATATTTCAATTCTATTTCTTCTGGTGAAAGTTTAAAACTAGCTTGCATAAACCTCTTCACAACTGTGAATTACCTAGAAGTAGGTGAGGAACACAGTTGTTGTTGATGTTGTTGTTTTTGTTGTGTTTTCTTTTCATGGTATTTTTTTCCTTTCATTGGTTGATTAATACCAAAATTGATGAAATGCATAAGAATTCAATTTGCTTTGTATTGTGATAGAATTAAGCATCTCAAATTCATCACACTAACATCTCCCATTCCTCTAAAGCTTTTAGGAAATCAGTTCCATCAGTTAGAAGTAAATTAACATACCTTCTTGATTGCTTTAGTATAGTGGTCACAATTACAGGGGGAAAAAATGTTCTCCCTTTCAAGCAAAAGACCTCCAGTGTATAATTGTGTCCACGGCTTTCTATTACAAAACTGGTTTTGATGTGATAGGTTTATTTTAGCATAAAGTCAAACCGGCTTCCTTTTGAGCACACCTGAGAGGTTTTCTAATCTCACATAGCTGCAGTTCAAGAATTTGCACTGTTGAATTCACGTCACTGCATTCATGATGGAGGCTAAAAGAGGGAGAGAAATCCCTGCTCTGAATAATGACTGTTTTTTTCATTGAACTGCCATGTAAGGGTGATGTAATTTCCCCAAAGGAATGGTTAAAGGACTTGTACTAAAGTGGAGGCCAGCTTTTAAAGAGCTTTCTTATCATTCTACATTCTTTTTAATTTGAACAAATTAAGATTCTCAAGGGGCCTTTTGTCAGTTTGTTTATACTGAAGGCCACATCTCTCAGCATAAAGCCTATCAGAAGAGATAATGACACTTCAGAATCCAGGCAAAGCCCTCCTCATCCCCTTAAAAAAAAAAAAAAAAAAAAGAAGAAGAAGAAGAAGAAGAAGTTTCTAAGGGACTAGTTGGGACTGGGACCTGGGACAGCTAAGCCAATTTGTGTTCAACCTAGGTTCTCAGTAAATCAAATGTGTGATAACATTAACCAACTTGATAAGCACCCCAGGGCAAATTTAAATCCACAATTTTCTTAAAGAGTATCTAGTACCTTTCAAAGAACTATTAATTTGTACATAAAGATGTTCATACTTAAAATAAAAGCTGTTGTGACTGGAAGGAGCAGAAGACACAACAGTCCCACCCCCAGGATGCTCACAAATTCAAATGACTGTCTAATTACACAAGCAGCAGCTATTAGCAGCCTTGTCAATTATTTAAAACCCTGACAGCTTTGTTGTTCCAAAAAGAGCAATCCCATTCCCAAAAGGCCAGTCAACAGAGCCGTATTATCAAGGTGGCTTAACAAAAAGTTTTATTAGTTAAAATAATTCAACAAATGTGGTCCATCAAGCTTCTTACTATGGCTGAGCATTATGCTGAACACTTGAGAATATTAAAGAAGTTTAAAACATGATTCCTGCCCTGAAGTAGAATAGTCTGTCAAGAAAACCAAGAAGAATGCTCAAGAAACAAGTAAATAAAAATAGAATGTAGCACTGACATTTGCCATATAGAGTCACACTGTACAGTGCATTAACCACCAGCTACTGTTTCATTTTACTTTTGCAAGTTTGTCTACTAGAAAATTAAAATTACAGTGCATTAGGTATGTGCCACATTTTCTTTACCATTCATCTGTTTCTGGACACTAAAGTTGATTCCATGTCTTAGCTGTTGTGAATAATGCTGCAATAAACATGAGAGTGCAGATGTCTCTTCGAGATCCTGGTTTCAATTCTTTTGGATATATACCCAGAAGCTGGATCATAACTTAATTCTATTTTTTAATTTTATGAAGAATGACCATACTATTTTCTATAGTGGGTACATCATTTTGTATTCCCACAAGAAGGTACAGGATTCCAATTTATCCACCTTGTCACAGGCACTTTTCATCTTTATTATTCAGCCTTAAAAAACAAGGCAACCTTGCTATATGCAGTAGTGTGGATAAAACTAAAAGATATTATGCTAAGTGAAATAAGCCAATTACAGAAGGACAAATACTGCATGATTCCACCTACAGGAGGCATCTATTTCAGATGAAATAGCCTCAAGAGATTAAAATGGTAGTTACCAAGGGCTGTTGAGAGGGAGATGGGGAGTTACTGTTTAACAGCTAAAGGTTTCATTACAGAACAGGAATGAGTTCTAGAGATCTGCTATAAAATATTGTGTCTGCAGCTATCAGTACTGTATTATGCATTTAAAAATTATATACCAGGGTAGGTCTCCTGTTAAGTGTTCTTATCACAATAAAACAAATAAGTAACAAAATAAAGTTACATGTGACTTGTGTGTGGTTTACATCCTTTTGCTCCTGAACAGTCCTGGAAGAGATTATAAGTACAAGTGGATTTGGGGAAATCAGGGAGAAAGGGGATAGGCTTTCAAGGATCCAGAGCATGTCAATAAGTCATATTAGGGAGATAGAGGTGCTCCAGGCAGGAGCTGAAATGCAGAATTCTAGGGACAAAGAGGAGACTGGTCTGGAAATGCATTGGGGGGGGAGAGTTGGATATTTTGGTTGAGGCCAGGTGTTGGGGTCCTGCAGAGGGGCACACACATACTTTTCCAAACTTCTCACCTCATTTCTGATGTTCTTTATAAGAAAATTCTCTGTAAGACATAATACAGAGAAGCACAAGGTAACCTTATGAAACCCAGCAGGTAAGTAAGAATTTGAGGTTCTATCTGTCATCCCCAAAGGTGACCTTGGTTTCATGATTTATCATCTCTGCCTCAGTGATCTCCATGACCCCTTAATATTATATAATTTCTAGTATTTTTTCTTAATGCCTGCATTTATCCATTCATTTTAAGAATTTCTTACCAATACATGCTTCAAGACTATCATGTACCAACCAGACTGCTATCATTCTAAGGTCACAGTCAGACACCCTGAAGACTAGTTTCTCTGCTATGAGAGGTTGCTCCTGTGCTCCAGGCTTGGGCTCTCTTTCAAGTCTTTTCCCACCCTTTATGCCTCCAAAACAGGCTAATCTCCAATTCCATCAAGATAACCTGCAAAATTACAGCAAATCATCCTTTCCTGACTTTCTTCTCTTGTTACATGGGTGGAGGCGAAGGACCCTTAACTATAATGATCTTGGGAATCTAAACTATGCCCTTTTCTTTTTTTTTTTCACCCCACTTTCTTTCCCTAAACAAGTAGCCTTCAAATTTCTGTGCTCATATACACAACCAAAAGAAATTCGGAAAGAGCCCCCTCACATTTTAAAGTCAACATCAAAAAAATTACCATACAACACCATATAGGATCTTATTGGCAAAGAATGTAATTTCCTCCATTTGGGAAATTTTATAACCACATTTAAAAATATCACAGTTACTTCATTCTTTTAAATATGTCCAATGTTTAAAATGTGTGAAATCACCACATTGATTTCATTTCTCTCTTCATCCAGTTAAAAAACACGTGAATAAGCATTTCTTTAACATTAGGAAATTTTGCATCATTCTCTTTGAGCTCATAATTCTGTTTTACTTCTTCAACAAAATTTAAACTCAATATATTTTATGCTTGAAAGTCTTTTATTGATCACCTTATCATACATCTCTCCAAAAAAAAAAGTTGGTAAATTTAATATTTTTTAATCTCCTGGGACCAGAAGGTTTTAAGTGATAACATTTTTCTCCAGGATTGGGTTCTCATTAAATACAATTGATAAACACAGTGTAACTTTTTATACTTTGACAAATATATATTAATTACACAAGCCAGAATTTAGATGAAACTTAATTAAAATGCTTTTTGACTTTTTTCAATTATTTCATAGGCCCATGGAAAATATAACAATGCAAGAATGAGATGATGTTCTACATCAAGTTTATTCCTGTTTTTTATTTTTTATGTAAGGGCCTAGAAGGCTTTTTATATAAATAGGTAAATAGAAATGGAACGAGTTTTATTTTAGCAATGTCATTCAATTTTTTTAAACTCCTGAGTTATGTGCCAGAAAGCAAATACTGATCTAGCATCAAAAAATTATTTTTAATGATCTAACATCTGACAGTTCTATTAAGCATCCCTTTCATTTTATGGGAAACAAAAGAAAAACAGAAAGTACCTGTGTTGCCAAAGTATTTATTGCCCTCTCATTTGGGCCATTCAGATTCTTGACATGAATGCTATTGCTTCTGTGGGGCCACAGAGGCACTGTGGTTGTGGTAAGCAGGAATAGGAGGCAGGCCTGCCTTCTTTTGTGACATCTGTTGGTCCATAGAGAAGATCAATCTACTCTCCCATGATTCAGAATCACCTACCTCTACACCTACTGGTTATTCAAACTCATAAAATTCCCTGACTCCAGATTCTTGTCTCTATCCCCTGCCTCTGCTCTCGCCCAAGAAAAAGTCACCACAGTGCCTTGTGAAAGTGCCTCAAAGGTATCCCACCATGTCCCCATGCCTACCCAGGGGTGCTTCCATCCCAGCTGCTCTCCACACTGAAGCTAGAATGACCAAAATAAATATTGAGCATGCCCGACCCTCTCTGAACCTGCAGTGGCTTCCTAGTGCTCGGGATCAATGCTCATTTCTGCCCCTCTTCTTAACATTCCAAGTTCTAGACAGCCTGCACACCTTTTCTTTTTCCGAAGGCTCCAGAACCCACAACATACTCCTTTCTCTATCTCCTTTGCCTAATTAACTCCTATTTAAATTAAAGGCTTAGTTGAACTATTATTTCCTCCAGAAAACCTTCCATGACTTTACATTAGGTAGAACACAACAGATGAATGTTCCTGTGTTTTTTTTTGTTTTTGTTTTTGTTTTGTTTTGGTACTGGGGATTGAACTCAGGGACACTTGACCACTAAGCCACTGGGCCACATCCCCAGCCCTTTTTTGTATTTTATTAGAGACAGGGTCTCACTGAGTTGTTAAGTGCCTCACCATTGCTGAGGCTGGCTTTGAACTTGCGATTCTCCTGCCTCAGCCTCCCAAGTGCTGGGATTATAGGCATGCACCACTGCACACAGCATGTTTTTTTTTTTTAATTAAATTTATTTATTCTAATTTGTTATGTATGACAGCAGAGTACAGTAGTATGCATGCATTATTATTTATTATAGTCACTATTGTGTGCTCCAGATTGCTAAGGCTTATTCCTCCTGTCTAACCAAAACTTCATACCCTCTGGCCAGCATGTCCCTTTTCCTTACACCCCCATTCTATGGTATCCTTAATCCTTCTGTCATAGCACACATTGTGTCATGGGAGTAACCATTAATGTTTCGTGTATGATACTTTAAGACCTTCAACTTTATGCCAGGGCTGGACCTGTCTTCTTTTTTTATACCTAGTACTGAACCTGAATAATATTTTAGGTTGAATAGTTAGTGAACAAAAATGTTTTCTTACTATTTCCCAAGCCATATTTTATTATCAGTGTATTCACCCTTCTTTGATCCCACTTGCTAGAAAGATATCATTCTCGTTATCACTTGAAGGCAAGTTCAGAGTCCCTTCCTGATGACTACTAAAATATCAAATATTCCAAAATGACTAAAGATGAAGATCTGAGCACAGAGAATATGCTTGTTAATTGTGTTCAGGTGTTGTTCATGAAAAAACCATCTCTTTTGAGAGGACGCTGATTGTAACTATTACTAGCGTTCCATTTAGATTGAAATGTGTCAGCCATCTACATGGATCCAAGTAGGAATCTAATTGATTTAAAGGTTTTCCTTTTTCAAATGCTCTAAAGAGGCTTAAAATAGAAGTTATTAATTTCTGACAAATTTCCATATACTATATTCATGTTTGCCTTGCCTCTTATATATCAACTCTTTGTGTGATAACATTCATTATTTTTATCTGCCTGCTCACAGTAATTGACTATTAAGTATTCCAAGTTTCTTTTGTACAGTAAAAATTAGCAAAAACAAATGTATAATTGGCTTTAATAAAACAAATGAGTGCATTGCAAAAAGCATTGTATTTGCTAAGAACAATTAAATTGTATTCTCTGTGTTTTCCTTATTAAACCACCCATTACAACTGCTTTTATGGAGAGCATCTTTCATGTAAAGTAGTGCAATGTGACACTGACTGCTGCTAAATTATCGATTTCATTTATGTAGACAGATGAAGAGATTTATTTCATATTAACAATCTAAGATGTACAACAATCATCAAGGGACTCCTTTGATAATCAATAAGCATCATTCACGTAAATAACTGATTTGCATATCAACCATTAACATGGTATGCATTCATGTACTCACTAGCATGTACACAGATACTGAATTGCATAAACTTTTTCAACTTTAATGTCTTTGTAGCTTCTGTTCTGTATTCTATGCTGAGCAGTTTCATTAATTCTATTTTTGCAGCAGGTTGCCTGAAGAGATTCTGTAAGGACAAGGGTCCCCATAAAAGGCAGAGAATACTGAACTCCCAGTATTCCTTCCTCATACCCTTCCACTGCTCTATTTCCCCGTCCTCACAAAGATATCAACATTTTGTCATTTTTCAAGGTCTGGATCTTGCTGTTGTATTTTCCAATTTTCCCATATTGTGCTGCCAACCCTCAACATTTATCCTGTGTCACCCAGGTACATGGTAATCATCTGACATCCTGGATCATTTTATCTCTCTCCTCACATTGGCACCAAATAGCATCAATACTTGGAAAATATTAATTTATTCATTTGTTCCACAAATACCTACTGAAGGGGCTGGGATTGTGGCTCAGCGGTAGAGCGCTCGCCTAGCACGTGGGCGACCCGGGTTCGATCCTCAGCACCATGTACAAATAAAATGCATTGAATAAAACACATGTGTACAACTAAAGCAAATAAATAAAAATATTTTTTAAAAAAATACCTACTGAATATTGTTATGTATTATGCAAAAGCACTGTGCCAGGTATGTGGTAAAACATGATCAGAGGAGAGGAGACAGCCTCGACCTCATGGGGCTTCCAATCATGCATAAATGGAAGTCATAAGTGTCCTACAGAAAACTACAATGGTGCTGTACTGGAGAATAACAGTGGAAACTTACTTGTATAAAGAGGTTAAAGAAAGCTTCTCTGGATTAATTAGATTTAATATGAGCCCAAAAGAATGATATTGCTATAGCAAAAGGAATAGAGGCACAGGATGAGGCTAGAATAATAGACAAAAAAAAAAAAAAAAGCCTCAGAGGCTATCATAAGGATCCCAAAGTTCACCTAAGACATGAAATTGGATTTGACTTTTAGAAAGAAAGCATTTTGGTTCACAGATGTAGGAAAAGTGGGAATACTGGGTTCTGAGAGAGTTAGGAGGCTATTATATCAGTCCACATAAAGGTGATGTAGCCTAGCTTAGGATGTTGATGATAAAAATGGACAGCAGCAGAAAGCCTGGAGACAGAGAGGGTGATAGCTATAGATTTTAGTGACAAAGTAGATTTGAGATATAAAAGGGACCAATTACAAATGAGCCCCAGTGTCCTGTCCTCAGCTTCTGGGTAGGTGGCACTAGTCCTTTTTGAGATAAAGAAGACAGAGAGGCCCAGGTGGGAAGAAGGATGGAGAAACATTCCATTCTGGACATGTTCAGCTTGACAAGCCTTTAGACAGTGGGTAAAAAGGGCCTACATCAGCTGTTAGGAACACCAACATCTCAAGGCAGAGTTGTGAAAAATAATCAAAGTGAGATACAAAGAAAACCAGGAGGGCCTGGGGTTAAAGAAACCAAGTTGAGAGTGTTTCAAGAAAGCAGGAGCTGCTCTCACAATGCCTTTTTAAAATATATATATATATTTTTTTCCTACTGATTGAAAATGTAACATAAGCAATTCAGAAAGATTAAATGCTGGTAGTCTTCTCATAACTCCTGCTAGAGAGCAGTTTGTTAAATTTTCTTTTAACTCTTCCTATGCATAAAAACATATTAAATACATAACATTATAAGTAAAAAAAAAAAAAAAAAGTTGGGAGGGGGCGTAGTCAACTAAATATAGTGTTGAGTAAAGTCTGAGAACAAAAAGCACAAATTCAGTGTCCCTGAAATAGGCCACATGAAGGTCCTGGTGACCTTGAAAAGAACAGTTTCTACTGGGTGTTGGGGTTAAAAGCAAGACTAGAAGTGAAGCATCAGAGACAGTGTGTGTGGACAAATTTTTAAAGAGGGTTATTATTAAGAAAATAGGAATAAAGCAGATGTTGGAGAGGAATATGAGTTTAAGGATTTTAGGTTTGTTCTTATACAGAGGAGAAGGAAGAGGACAAGGAGAAGTGTGGAGAAAGGATTCTTCTACAATGCAAGTGGGTTTACAAACTTGGTTATCAGAAAACAAATAAACATCTTTTGGACTCCTTCTGCCATATCCTAATATTCTAAAAGGCAAGGTCACCAGCTGATGGAGAAGTGGGAAGAAAAGATCAAAAAAGACTTGAGAGAACAGCATTTCAGGAAGTGATCCTACTGGATCAGGACAGTAAGACAGGAGTTTAGTACCAACAAGCTATTGAAGGTTTATGATCACAGACTTACAATTAAACCTCTTCAACCTTCTGGAGTGTTTTATCTCTAGGAATATTCAGCTGCTTGGTGTCAGCATGGATACAGTGGGTGACAGATTCATAATATCTGTTTTTCTAGAAATAAATGATAGAGGAAGAAAGGTAAAGGGAGTTAAGGGATTTTTCAAGGGAGTTGCTACAGGAGAAAACGAACAATCTAAGCTGGGTAGGTAGAAAAGTGAAGAGGACAATGGAGGCGATGGGAGAACATTGAGAATATGTTATGGGTGCAGGGGAGAAGGCGCTGGCAAGTAGGGGTGGGCGGGGAGGAGTGAATGAGTGTCTAGGCCACTAATGGTGACAGGTTTAGGGAGAGGAATAGGACCATGAATCGGGTATCCAAATCTTTAATGACTGAATAGGGATGATGAAGATGTCAGTAGATGATAAGGATGTGAAGGTGAAGATGGCTTATCTATTTAGTAAAAAACCAAAGGACCAAGGGCTTTTGATAAGGGAGATGTGGAACATTATGCCCCTCAGTAGATGAGTGGATAAAGAAAATGTGGTATATATACACAATGGAATATTACTCAGCAATAAAAGAGAATAAAATAATGGTATTCGCAGGTAAATGGATGAAGTTGGAGATATAATGCGAAGTGAAGTTAGCCAATCTCAAAAATCCAAATACTGAATGTTTTCTCTGATATAAGGAGGCTGATTCACATTGTGGTTGGGTCAGGGAGCATAGGAGGATTAGAGAAACACTAGAAAGGTCAATGGGGAGGGAGGGGTAGGGAAGGGGTATGAAGGGGGAAAAAAAGATGGTAGAATGAGATGGATATCATTATCCTAAATTCATGTTTGAAGACATGAATAGTATGAATATACTTTGTATACAAACAGTGATATGTAAAAAGGTGCTCTATATGTATATTATGAATTGTAATGCATGCTACTGTCATATATACAACAACTTCAAATTTAAAAAAAAAGAAAGACACATCTGTAAATAAAATTTTAACTTTTGTCACAGATGTAGACTATAACTTTTAGGAATCCAGAAATGTGACTTATATTCAGCTCAGCAGCCATTACGTTTTGAATTGAAGAAAATACACTACATGTTTTACAGATCTTATCCCCAAATTTAATCAGCTTTTTAGAAAGAAATGTGGATAACTCTATAGGAATGACAGAGTCCTAATAAAACAATTCTCATGCAAGAAAAAAAAGTAATAGAGAACAAAGGGGGGAAAACGACTCATTCCCCACTTCCATTTATTTGTTTGTTTGTTTGTTTTTTACATTTCACTGACATTTTATTGGCCTTTTGGGTAGAAACAGAAGTTCATTTTCCAGGGATAATCTCACCATATTTCTGCTGGAACCAGGACAGGGCTTCCTCTGATGATTCTGTTTGGACCCAAAGTAGTCTGTTCTGGGGTACCCCAGGTACTCAGGTACTCAGGCTATGACAAAAGAACAGCTTCTGCCTGACGAGGCTGTGGAGAAGTCCAGAAGGAAACATCAGCTGGCCACTGCCTACTCTACAGAGTGAAAATCCTGGTTTTCTGTCTTCTTAAACCACAAGCCTTCCTAAAGGCCTGATCTCAGATACCCCAACTTCCATTCCTCTGCTACTAACTATATGTAATGATGAAATACCCAATATCCAGCCATTCAGACACACATTTCTTCTACTATTGTACAAACTACTCGGGGAATAGTTACTTTTCCACCTAAAGATATTTCATAAAGATCTTCTAATGATATTAAATATTCTTCTACAATGTGACCTTGATAAATTCATCACCTCACATTGGCTAAATCAGCAGAGAGATATTTAAGCAATTTACTATTGTTGTACATCTAGGTTGTTTCCAGATTTAGGACATTATAAATAATGCTGTAATGAACATCCCAAGCCATATGTCTTTAAAGACATCTCTAATAATTATTATCTACCAAAAAATCCCCTGGCATGGGGGTTTTAGTCATAGAATATAGGTGCTTTTACAGCTTTTGTGATATATCACCTATTTGTCCTCAAAGAAAGTTTGCACAAGCAGCATATAAGAATCCCCTTGTACCTTGCCAAACCTGCAAATATTATTACTTATTTTTAACAGAGCTGGATGGAGGAGTCTTGTTCATCATCAGCATCCATTCCAGAACCTGTGACAGTGATATGCCATTGTCTGTCCTATCTCACACACAGTAAGTAACAACATTCATTCCACAGACTCCTTTAAAATGTCTCTCTCCTGCTTCTTTCTGCTCCTGCATTCCAAATGTAAACTATCTTCTCTGCTGTTATTTTGACCACATTAACTCTTTACAGAAAAGTCCCCACAGGCTACCTGGACTAAATGTAAATTCCTTCACAATTTTTATGTCTTATGTATAGACTGGCTCAAACCCCACTGCTAACATGCTAGAAGCACATCATTATTAGCCTGTTACACAACCTCCCCAAATCCCCTGGGGCCTATCAAATTTAATTTCTGGATAAAAGCTTCCAGGTAAACACAAATTGCTATCATTTCATCTTTTTCTATTGTATTTCATTATCCCTTTTATTATTTTCCCAATTTCCGTCTGTGTTTTTGCTCTTCCACGAAACTGGTTTTATTTTGATTTGTTATGTATCTTTCTCAGACCTCATCTCTGTATCTCTTTCCATTTCAGATTTATTTTGCTCCAGCTCTTCAAACTATGGTAATTTCTTGGGTGTTTCAAACCCTTTATAATCAAATGAGTGCTTTATATTTGTCAAGTTCAAAATTACATTTCCCACTGGCTTCTGCTTTCAATAAAACAGTAATCGCTACTACACAAAACTAAAGGAATAAAAAGAACAAAGAACCAATGTTGGAACACTGTAAAATCCTACGCATTCTGGTGGACATGATGAACCCTTTGCATATGGTATGTTCTATAGCGTCAAGAAAAAAACGGGCCTTTTCCTGGATGGAATTCTACATTTGCTAGCCTAATAGTGGTCTCACTTATAGCAGGAAGTAGAATTTAACTCCACTTCAGCTTTTTTTTTTTTTTTTTTTTTTCAATTCTTAGGGAAAAGAAGCATATCCACACCACAATTAGAGGAAAACACATTCTCTCAATAAAAGTCAATGGTTTATTAAGGGAAAACAGATGTATCCATCAGGCAACAGATTCTTTTGCATTGTCATTCAAAAAGAATGCTTAACATGCTCAGGAAAGCATGGAATGAAACTGTGATGGTTTCCTGTTTGGTATGCACAAAATAAACAGACCTCTTCTTAGTAGACCAAGTCCATGTACAGTCCAAAAGGCCCTGGACTCACAGACCTCAACACTTCCATTCTTGGAACAGGGTGGCTGATTTCCTTCCAAGCAACGTTCTTACCCAAATCTCAGTCAGAACCTCACAACCAGTGGACAGCACCTCTGCTGCTCCTGCTTGCTGTCATTTTTGAACACTACCCCAGGGATGATCATCTTTAGGTGCAATCCTTTCTTCTGCTCTCATCTTCTTATTGCTTTTCCCTTCCTCCTGAATCCACCTGATTCCTCCCACAGCCGATGCCTCTCCAGTCCTTTATCGCTGGGCTCTCTAGAAACATCCCTACCCACTCCCCCTCTTGTCCAATACTATATGCACATCTTCTCAAGCTCATTTCAGAATACTGAGAATTCTCCATTGCCCTGTCTAGATCCTGTCTTTTTAAGAACTGGCTTTCCCCCTTGTTTCCCCTTTTAATGAGACTTCTTATCCTCTCTCTCTCTTTTACATACACATACACACACCACACACACACACACACACACACACACACACACACATTCCTGTGTAATATTTGCTCTGCCATTTCCAAACTGTTACTTTCCCACCCCTGCATGACACTTCTTGGAAGTTCATGATATCTGCCTCTACTATCCCCAACTAGCTCTCTTCCTTGTCATTATGATCCTATGATCATTCTCACAATCAATGAGGGCTTTGGCATCTGTCTTTCTCTGGTCCTCAAATCATGCCACTCACCTGAACAATTCCTTAGCAATTCACATTGACAGCCATTGTTGGACAGTGTCACATATCAAGCTACCTCTCCTGTCATACTTGGAATACACACTCTGAAGACAATCTCCTGACGTTCCATTTTTTTCACTCTTACACCTGAACCTCCTCCCAGTCTACATGCTGTCTTTCCAGATCCAGGACAGATCAACACAGCTCATCTGTCCTGCTGCACCAGAGTTCAGTCCAGCCACCATGTTCATCTCTTCTACAGGTTTGCAAACAGCACTGCCAGAAACAAGCACATGATCATTCATAGTGGTACAATTAACATTTTAATTTTCACCTTTAGGGGCAAAACAGCTTTTGCCTCCCATGCCTGGTCAGATCAGGGGCCAAGGTGGTGTCGAAATGCTCTAATTTTCACGTATACTCTACCAGCACTCTTCTTCAAGCCCCACCTTCCACATAAACACATTATGTTAGAAGTAACAGTGAGTGTATACAATGAGTATAAACTAGAAAGTATCCTACTTGCTTGCTACTCAAAATTGGGTGCATGGGCCTGTGGCATCAGCATCACTCAGGACTTGGAAGCTTGTGACAAACTAAGGATTTTTAGACACAACTCTAACCTAATGAATCAAAAGCTGCATGTTCACAAGATCATCAAATGATCTATAAGCACAGTAAAGTCGAGAAACCCTGCCATGGCCCCACCTGCTCTTTTCTCCAATCCTTCTTCATACCTCTTTTTCTATCTGACCCTGACTATGTGGCCTTACATCTCATTTACAGATAAGATGTAGATCTGGGTGGGAGGTCCCTCAGTTTCCTTGGCTCCAGTCCTAAATTTGTAAATCTCTTCTTCTCTTTATGTTCATCTTGAATTCTCCATGTTAATCCCTCCCATCTGACCTAACTTCTTTAGGACCCTAATGTATAAATCGTCTACTTCTTCTATAACATTTGCCTTTACTCTCCATTGGCTCCATCATCTTAGCCAGTGAAAGTGTTCAGACACCGCCCAGCTTCGTGTGTACAAGGGGGGTTAAGGGACCTGGGGATTGAATCCTGTGACTTGCACATGCTCCACCAACTAAGCTACATCTCCAGTTCTGACACTGCCCATCTTTTGCAAAGCTTCTCTTGTCCTTGACTTTCACACCAAGCACCACCTTGTCTCTTCATTTCATCTGGTTTTCTCAAAAGACATCTACATGCATGCCTCTGCTTCCTCTGTTCCCATCCAGCCCTACGGCTTCCTGGCTGCTTCTCTACGCATCCCTGGATACTGTACACCATCAAAGTTCCATCCTTGGACCTCCTCTTCTCACATGACTCACTGACCCCAAGTTTCCTCAGCTGTAAAGACTTTGACTATAATTTTATGCTGGCTGACTCTCAAATCTGCATCTTTTTTCCCTTACTTTGAACAGGGGTTCAGATAATTACACTTAGAACCTCAAATTCAACATAGCGAAAAACCAATTTTGTGACCCCACAAAATCAATCCAGTGACTCCATCTGGTTGATCAGTAAATCATCTATCTAGCTGTCCAAACCAGAATGTAATTATTTTCCTAGACTCCATCTTCTCCTGCTACCTAGCCTCGCTACCTGTCTTACTTTTCAATTCTTACATGGTCCTAACTTATTTTCCTGCTGCAACCTTTCATCTACTCTAATCCATTTCTGGATTAGATGTCCAATCTAGTCATATGGTTACTCTGCTCAGGGTCCTTCAACAACTCATTACCCACAGGATAAAGTTCAAACACTTCAGTATCATCTAAAATATCTTTCAAGATCCTAAGTTCTGATACTCCTTTGAACTTCTCCTGCCAACCCAACATACTCTTTCTAATCCTTAATCACATGTTGATGTACTTCCTTTTCTTGAACATAACACATACATTCCCAACTCTATACACACTATTGAGAATATTCTTCTCTCCCACCCAGTTAATTCTTTCTCATCATTTGAGACATTGCCTCAATGTTGCCCCTTCTGTGAATCCTTCCCCTTCCCTGCCAGCCCAAGCAGAGTGAAGGGCTTCTCCTGCTGTGCTCCTCTAGCAAATTAATTATATATTCTTTTATTTCTGCATGTTTCAGTTTATTTCTTAGAGCTTAAGTGAGGTTTCCCTTGAGACACTGATCCCCTAGAAAGCTGAAATTGTGTTCTATTATTTATATTCTCAATACCCCTCTGATAGACTGTGTCCTAGTCATATGGCAAAGTCATATGGTGAGGCTCTTACCTTAAATGTGATGGTAGAGGTAGGACTTTGGGAGGTAATTAGAATTACATGAGACCAAAATGATGGGCTCTCATTCTGGACTATGCCCTTCTAAGAAGAGATACTGGAGGTCTGACGTGCCCATGGGCTTTCTCTTCCCCCCCTTCAACCCCACAACCACTGACAGAGTGACAACGTAGCCATCTGCAAGTCAGGAAGAAATGAATCAGTCAGCACCTTGATCTTGGACTTCCTTGTCTCCAGAACTGTAAGAAATAAATGTCTGTTGTTTAAGCCACCTAGATTATGATATTTTGTTATAGCAGCTATACAGCAGTTTGTCCTAACACCAATAAACAAACATGACTAACATGTCATCAGGTTTGTAACTTGCACAAGGTATTATATGTGATTACTGAATGAACAAATAGTACATAGAGGAATGAAGAATTGAGTGTGCTCTCTTAACACCAAAGTGACAGCCTTCACAAAATAAGAGGAAAAAATTCAGTACCTCTTCTGGATTTTACAGCACAAGATATGGCTCACAAATTGAGCATGTTTTTAATATTGCCTTTGCATTATTTACATCTCTACAAAAGAGCAAAACCAAATTTTGAAATAGTTAAAGTTTGGGTTCCCTTATTATAATCTGAAACTTTATAAATTTGAAAACTGTCTTATACCAGTTCTTGCCAGGGCTGCCTGTGCCTCAAGACCTCAGCCTTTCTGGGTTCCTCCCATCACACTTCTTCCCTCACACCCACACTCTTTGACTTATCCCATCTCTCCCTGGTTCTTCTTCCTCCTTCAAGGGCTAGTCAGAGAATTAGGGTGGTTTGAGGTTTGGAGTGAGCATTTAATTACATTCTGTTTTGTAATATGGGTATGCTTTTCCCTATCTGAATGAAAAGTTCCCTGAAGGCAGGGATAATACTTAATTACTTTGCACAGAGTTTCATGAAATGCATTAGAGCAGGGCAAAAGCAAACTACAGCCCATGGACCAACACTGACCCACTGTCTGTATCTGTATGGCCACAAGTTAATTATGTTTTTGTATTTCTAATTGGTTGAAAAAAAATAAAGAAAAATAATGTTCATGACATGTGAAGATTACATGAGATTGCAACTTTTGGTAGTTATAACATTTTACTGGAACATCGCTGTACCTACTTGTGTATGTATTGTTAATGGCTGCTTTCACATCACAACCACAGAGCTAAATAGCTGTGACAGAGACCATATGGCCTGCAAAGCCTGAAATATTTCCTTGATACTTTTTTCTAACCTCCACATTAGAAAGTTGAAGCAAATGAATTTGGTTCTCTGAGATTATTAAAATATCATCTCAAAGTAACTCTCCCTCATCAAAACAATTTTTTTAGTGAGTAAGTAGAGAAAATAAGAGGAATCATAAATCCTCTCTTGGAGTCCTCAATAGTGGAACTGTCCAAGGCCTAATTTGATCCTGTGAGATCACCAAGAAGACAGAAATTCAAAAGAGAAGGTCATGTCCCAATGTCATTTTGCACTAAAAGTCTTTCTAATCATGAAGAAGAAAGCAGTGGCAGAATCCTACACTCTTTACCTAGACAATCTATAATGAAATTAATGTAAGAAGACATAAAAGAGTTTTGTTTCCTGCAGTTTAAACCCTTGTTGTGCAGGAGGAATATGAATCATGGATTGAAAACAATGAAGCTTCTTGTCTAATTAATCATTTTTATGCACTTGTCTCTCTCTGCAGGATAGGGATCAGTGAGAAAAAAAAAAAAATGACCTGAAAGAGCTGAAATTTCCATAAGTGCTTTGGCCTCCTGCAACCCTGTGAATAAATGCAAGCTACAGCCACCGTGCTCCAGCACCGAGGTTGTGTGATCAAATGATGGGAGATGCAAAACCTGGAGACTCGACGAAGGAAGTTAATAAAGTGCTGCCTCTACCTCGCTGCGACATCTGTACTTGTCTGGCCATGGCCATACAGGTGCCAACACCTAACTCAATCAGCTTCCTACCTGAAACCTCAGCTTAATTAGGACCATTTATCAAAATGACACCTGCTTTAGAGGCCAGATCAAATTGACTACTGTTGTTCTACTGGATCTACACAAATGCTAAGTGCCTATTTTTGGAGCAAAAGATGAATAAATATGTATCCTAAAGTTGATAGTAAATACAGTCTGTTGATGAGAAGAAACATATCTGATATGTAAAGTAAGTCCATACTTAAAAAGTAAAACTGTATTTTTACTTATTACAGAACTTTATTTATTAGAGGGTCATGCAAAACCAATGATCTAGGGCATATTTTTTCTAAGAGATTGGCCAAAAAAGTTTTATCATGTGTCAAGATAAAGTGTCTGATACATACAACCATGAATTTAGTATTGAATGACTATAGTATTGAATATAATAAGAATATTTATGTGGCATGCTAGCCAGATACAGTCATCACAGAATATCAAGAAACTATCAGCTGTGCGAAGATTAATCAATTAAGGTGAACAATATCAGGAATGACTGGCTCTTATCAATAATATCCATTGTTAAAATGCTTTGCCTATAATGTACCTGTCAAAAATATCCTTTCATATCTTGGTTTAATATTTCATTTTATTGTATGGATATGTCATAAATGTGCATTCATAACAAGATATCTATACTAGATGAAAGACCCCAAGGAAATAACCGTGCCATTAAATTTCTTTAAACAAAAATATCACACCATATATAATAGAAATTGAAACTATAGAGTGTATTGTTCCAGTTAAACAGTATGTGAGAAGGAAGTTCATATACTCTGATGAACACAAATGTGAACCACCAAAACAAAAGGAATTATGATGTCTTGATTTCTTCATCTAAATCCTGAAACTCATCAAAGCATTTTCCCTTTGAAATATACATAAATCCATTTGTTGCTTTCAAATGTTCTGAATTATTTAAACTAGGACATCAGATCCATTTTCAAGAGGGTCAGGTCCTTTCAAAAATCAATTATCCTACACAAAGTGACATGTCTAGTTTTGTCCTCTCTTAAACCTGAGCATTCCCACTGTCACTCAGGGGCATCAGAAACCCAGAGACACAAGAAAGGGTACTTAACAAAGATTGGCCAGTCATTGGCAAGACATAAAGCAAACTTCCTAATACCATTATCCAGGTGTTCTTTACCGTAATTGACAACATGCATATAAGTTTCTTCTCCTTGCTCTTTTAGATTTCTCCTTCTTTACCCAATTGAAATGTCTGGTTTTGAGTCTTTCTCTAATATTAAGAAACATAATTATAATCCATTTTAGTAGTTCACAAAGAAAAAGGAGACACATGAAAGTTAAAAGATCTAAGTTGGGGCTGGGGTTGTGGCTCAGTGGTGGAGCGCTTGCCTAGTACGTGTGCGGCCCAGGTTAGATCCTCAGCACCACATAAAAATAAAGGCATTGTGTACAACTAAAACAAATAAATAAACAAAAAAAGATCTAAGTCAACAGAATTGTTGGATAAACAAATAGATATCTAATATTAAAGGAAAATAATGTTTGTAAGTTGATCACTTATTATATTTTTAGTAAAGTGAAGATCTTGAAGTGTTATATCAGTGACATCCTGGTGCAAGTAGGGACAGACATACAAGAACTTTAAGGTATGTTGTTTTCTTTGCCTTTTCTAATATTACCTCCTCCATTCATAAAAAAAAAAAAAGGTGCACATTCAACATGATTATCTAAAATAATCCTATCTGTGCAGTGAGAAAAATATTAGAAAGCATAGTGCTTGTCTCCAGAAAATATGTGCCACTCTGGGAAGAAACATGCCTTTCTGAATATTAAAGTCTACTGATTCTTAATTGGCAAGCTTTAGATATTACTCAATGATTCACTGAAAGGTTTCCAAACAGAATACAGAGTATAACTTGTGTGCACCTCCTAGAGTAGGTGATTTATAATAACAGCATTAGCAACTTCACATACTTACCTCCCCCAGATAATTTAATTAGGCCAAACTCGATTTGATTTGCATTTACTTCTAAGTAGCTTTGAATATAAGTATACCTGTTAGGTGTGACCAATTAAGTCTACTGTCTACAAAGAATGTCTGTTATCAAAATTCACATTTTAAGCTCCCAAAATACTTAGGATGCTTGTAGGAAACATTTTATTCTCAGTGACTCCCTCAATTGGCAACTTACAAGCTAATATATTGCTGTGCATAAACCATGCATTCAACTTCAGAATAATTCAATTACCCTTTGTAAAAATTAAATGAACTCCCAGTAACAATGCAAACATGCTCCACTTAAACAAACATAAAAGTCTGCCCAAATTATTTCAGAATGGCCTAAAAAAATCTAAGTAATGGATGATGGAGCAGACATTCATTTTTAGAAAACATAAGATTCTTATCAGAAGAATCCTGTAGAAAGATCACTGGTCCAGGGCATCATGAAACAATCTGGTGGCCTTACAGCCTGGGCCAAGCACTGCCCATCTCTAATTCTACATGCTTTCACACTAAAATAGAGCATTTGTATTCTGCTTAGAACACAGGACTGTGAGTACATATAAGCAAGGCTGCTTTATTAATTTCAGAAAGGTGCTAAACAGTTAATCTCAAATTAATCAAATTAGAGTTTTGTACAGGCTTCAAGATTTTACTTTACTTTTCCCTGTCCAAACCAGCAGTACTAACAGTGATGGGGCTCTGGGGTCTCATTTGCAATCATTAGCCTTAAGAACCACAGGATAACTGAAAGCACCACAGAGGCTAATATCCTGACATAGAAATTAGAACATCTTGAAAACCCACAGGTAACATGTAAAGGAGTTATGTGATCTGATAGGATGGACAGCTTGCTGCTACTGGGCTGAGACATGCTCCTCTATATATTGTTAATTTATACTCGAGAAAAGAAAGAGATCAGAAGAAAAATAACTAGAATATTCCATTCAAGTCTATATCAAGAACCAGTTTCCACATGAAATAAATTGCTCATGACTCAGAGAAAGATTAGAGTCCCTCAACTAGACATCCAATGATAGAATTTTGACCTTTTATATTAGCAACTAGCAGGGTCAGTTATATAGTTATTGCCCAAAATTGTGATGTGTACGTTATTGCAACTTCTAAGCAATCTTCTTCCTTCTCCCAATGCCCCCTCAAGTTAGACACAAACAAGAGTAACTTTTAAAAATGAGAAACTAAGTGGTTTTTCCTCACATACATTCCAGACAGAACATTCAAGGGCTTATTTTGTGTCGCCACAAAGAGTAGGTGTGCTGTTCTGAAAGTGATTGCTCTGTTCCATCCATGAATGTCAACACTAGAGATGGTTCTTGGGCTCAGGCCCAGACTGGGCCATCGGCAGAAAGCTGCTCCATGTATATCAACCCTGCCAACAGCTGAAACTAGCTACACCATGTCAGGAAGGGGTTGGAGCCTCTCGGGGGTCCACATTGCAAAGGGCAGTGGAACAAGCTGTCCTGTCCTAAAGCCTGGGGGCTGAGTCATCTAAGCCAACAAGCACACCTGTGTGTGTGAGGTCACCCCACCAACAGGGCACTTACTAAATGGCCACTATCGCATTTCCTATTGCAGAATAAGGATGAATCACCTTCCTGTCCATCTCTGTCTCACTCATGATTTGTCCCATTCTTGTCCCGATTGGATTACAAAACTGACAAGTTAATACCAAACACTGAAACCAAAAACAATTTTTTTTTGTTTTGCTTCCATGAAACAAAGAATCCCAAAACAAGCATGGTTCTCAATAATGAGAGATTACTTAACACACAAACACATCCTATCAATCATGAACAAATACAAAATCATTTTACATGATCACATTCCATTTATAAACCAAAACGCACACCACCCTTCAATTTTGCAGTTTCATGATACAAAAATGCTAAAGAAGCTCCTAATCTGACACTCTCTTACTAAGTTCATATCCAAAATCCCACTGAAATATAGACACACAGCTACAAGAAGACATTTCCCCCTCCACAAAAAGACTCCTATCATTAAACTGTGTGAGCTAAAGCATGCTTCCAGATAAATGAGAAATTAATTTTTGGAAGGAAAGGATAGAAATACAAGAGCTGGGCGTGGTGGCGCATGCCTGTAATCCCAGCACTTGGGAGGCTGAGGCAGGAGGATCGTGAGTTCAAAGCCAGCCTCAGCAATGGCAAGGAGGCACTTAGCAACTCAGTGAGACTCTGTCTCTAATAAAAAAAATACAAAAAAGGGCTGGGGGATGTGGCCCAGTGGACGAGTGCCCCTGAGTTCAATCCCCGGTACCAAAAAAAAAAGAAAAGAAAAGAAAAAGAAATACAAAATATTAATGGGATAATAAAAGTCTCAAATTTTAAACTGCCTAATTATTCATCTAAAATTCACTAACGCATAATAATAATTCTTTGTAAATAAGTTCATTTTGATTATACCATTACTGACTCAGACACTAGGCAACTACTAGTTGTCATGCCTAAATAATACACTCCTATTTTAAGGAAATTGTTTCAAGAGAGAAATCCTCCAGGATAGAGGTAAAACATTCACCTGGTGTAATTTACCTGGTATTAATTTCAGTAGACTGTTTTCATGACAGAAAGTTAGGGGGTGATGTAACCTTTTACTGATCTTGTGAATTCCTCAAGTGGATACTCACCTTGCATTAGCTGTTCTGCCTCCAGTGTTCTCTAAGCTCTCCTGTGTTCTTTCATTTCCTGTGGTATTAGTCTTCAGCCTAGGGAAAATGAAGTTTATGTTGTACCACAAGAAATGCTGCTCATTGCCTCTCAACACAGATATCTGTGGCAATTAGAAGGCCAGGAAATTATTAAAGCCCATTTCAAGGCCTTTATTTACTTTGTCTTATGTGGTTTGTGCCTCATTAAGAAAGGAAATCAATTTATTCCCTGTTACATTGTAAAGTGGCTAGGAGGGGAACCATAGTGACTTCAACATCTCTAGATTGTCTTATAAAGTTGTAAATAAAAATTTTGATTAATTTTTATGGTTGCCCATGGAAATATAACCTTGATTTTTTTTCTAATCATACTGTCAATTTCATTATCTGTATTTCAGACTCTTAAAAATGTTTAAGTCTACATGCTATAGTATATACAGTTCAGGCATCTAAAATCTATTATTAAATTAAAAAGAACAGTATATCATCTTAAAAGAAAACTTAATGTTAGAACTGAAGTTGATTGACTTTTTTTCCATTTTATGGGGAAGAAAATAATAATTTTTTTCAGTTATCCATGCTGGAGTGACAAATTACCTAAGGTATGGAGCAAGGCTTAGCTCTGTAGCACAGCACCCAGCACACACAATCTTCCACAATCCTTATATCTTACACTCTGCTGATACACTCTTCACCTGTCCAGAATTCCGGGAACCTCTTTACCTCTGATCCAGATTTTTGGAACCATGCCTTAGCTTGCTAGACTCCAAAGGCCACCAGCCCTGACACTCCTTGTTGACCACCCCAAATCTGATGTCACTGTGTGTTGTTTGCCAAAAGGACTTTATTTTGAGCCTTCACATGAGTTTCCTCCCACAAGTCCTATCTACTGCACTCTCCTGCAGGTAATCGGAATGCAGGTGACATTCACTTGACCAATATTTATTGGAAGCTCCTGTAAGCATTGTTCTCGGTCCCTAGAACACTAAGGTGCTTAAGACCATCAGAATCCCTAGCTGGATTCTGCAGGTGGGAATAAGCCCTAAGCAGTGAAAGAAATATGTAAGTGACAGTTTCAGTGGGGTGGTAACCACATAGCAATGTTCCAGGACCAGCTCTGCATTTCCCTAACCAATGATTTGACAAACAACAAAGCACTTATCAATGGTTTAGATAATTATCTAATAGACATATAACTACTGGATAATAATTTCCCCAAAAGGCTCTCCCTGACCCTAGCTGCTTTCTGATCAAAAGGTAGGAGTATCAGCCGGGCGTGGTGGCACACGCCTGTAATCCTAGCAATTGGGAGGCTGAGGCAGGAGGATCGCAAGTTCAAAGCCAGCCTCAGCAATGGCGAGGCACTTAGCAACTCAGTGAGACCCTGTCTCTAATAAAATACAAAAAAGGGCTGGGGATATGACCCAGTGGTCAAGTGCCCCTGAGTTCAATCCCCAGTAACAAAAAAAAAAAAAAAAAAAAAAAAGAGTTAGGTTGGGGGGGGTTTGTTTGTTTTATGGTGGAGGGTAGGCAGGAGAACAAAGGAAAGGTAAATTTCTTCTTCATTAGCTATTTCTGCCAATTCATTTCAACCAAAAGTATGACAATATCTAAGATGTTAAAATTTTTAAATATCTTAAATGAACTATATTAGGATTACAGGAAGAAATAGAAGGAATATTCAAATTGAGTAAGGGAGGTTGAATAAAGGAACTTCTTACAAAGATGAAGCAGGGTGTAGGGAAATCGGAAAAAGCCCAGGGATAGTGCAGTGTCCTGAGACCAATCATAGCAGGGCTGTCACTGTTAGCCGCCGGAAAGGGATTGCAGCCTGGAACGGCAGCGCCGCGGGAAGGAGTCCGGAGACAGGATGGAGACGAAAAAATTCTTTAATCTTTCTGTCTCTGTCTCTTGTAATTTCTAACACTACATACACACTCTCACAAGAAACCAACCACGTACTCTTACAAGAAACTACAATGTATCTATACAATAGCGATAACCCTGTCCTTTCACTCTCACAAGAAACCAAGCCACGTACTCTTACAAGAAACTACAATGTATCTATACAATAGCGATAACCCTGTCCTTTCTCTCTCTGGTCTCATCCCATGCGCCCGAGCAGGAATGGTGCTTGCTCGATCTGCCGAGTCACTCCTCAAATCTCTCGAGATCTTGGGCCAAGTCCCGTGAGACTACGGAAGGCGACAATGCCCAAAAATGTCAATCTGCTGAGTCATTGCTCAAATCTCTCGAGATCCTGGGCCAAGTCCTGTGAGACTACGGAAGGCGACAATGCCCAAAAATGTCTATGGCCCATAGTCAACCGCAATCTTAGCTATCTCCCCAAACAGGGCTCCTGCATTTCCCCCTTTTGTTTTAAAAGAGGGGATGCTCTAGGACGTCTATGTGCAACCAACATTCTTACCCGTCATTGGATAATCAAGGCTGTGCCCTTGACTCCTGTCTTAGGTTGATATGTCGGCCACATGAGACTGTCCCGTGCGACTGTGCCTGTCTTAGGTTGTCCCCCTCTGGGGATCTTACCCGTCATTGGCTAACCAGCCATCCAATGGAGCCCTTTAGGATCGACTGTGTAAGATGACTAACAGCCGTCCAATTGGGAGGAGATGCTGCGGCTTTAAGGCGACAAGCCTTTTGGTGACAAGTCAAATTGCATAGCATATCAAATTCTTTAAACAAATCAGCTGCCCTAAGTTCTATCAAGTAACACAGTGAGTTCTCTAAACAAATACCCGCAAGGTACTGTCCCATGAAGTCCCAAACAATGAAAGATCAAAATGTCCACTTGTTATAACACGTAGATCTAGGAGGCCCCATGCATGCAGAGCAGAGGCCACACTGCTGGTGAGGTTGTTTGACATTTGAGCAGCAGGGATGCTTGCAGCGACCGCGATCCCTGCAGCTGTAGAAGCAGCCGTCTTTTTTATGTCTAGACGATGCCACCGGCAAATCTTCAGGGCCCGCTATCTAGAGACTGAAGCATCAATTGTTAAAGGAAAGGCAGTGCTATTCCAGCACTGAGTCAAGAGGCGAGTTGTCAAACTAAATAATAGAATTATTAGATTGGAAAAATAAGTTGATTTCTGCTCACACACATTGCAGCCTGAGCTCCCACAAACATAAGCTGGCAAAATATCATATTTAGAACAAAACAAAGAAAGACTGAGGGTAATTACTGCATTAAAGATAGATTAAAGAAAAACTAAAAGCACTTTGGAGAAATAATTTGTTAGCTGGAACTCTCGAGTTTCTGCATACACAGCAGTCCTTTACCTGTTGAAATAATTGAAATTAATCATTTATTAAACAAATGAAGTTAATAACAAATAAGCAACCTCATGTCAAAACACCAAAATATCAGGTTATACAGCCCTAGTCATATTTTTTGCTAAAGAGAAGTCCCTGGGACACCTATAAAACAAAATTGAAGGTACCTTCACTTATTAAATTATTTACCCATTTTGAATACTCTTAAACTTAAATGAATTAGAGTTATTTGGATCCATATATATATATTCACAAGCGCTTTGTTATTTTTGATGTCACACTGGACAGACGCACATACAAACATATATTTGTGACGTCACATTAACATGAAATTTAGACAAATACACAAATAAACACATATATAAAAAGTAAAAAATATATATATATAATTGTGTGCACACTAAAGAGAGATCTCTTCGTCCCAGCTGGGAGGAATGACACTTAAGTTGTGACATATTTTGAAGGACTCTTTTAAGGGAATCATTCCATATCTTCATCATGGTCCTCTTGATTTTGTACCTTTTTTATTAATCTTGATTCCTCAACAACTTCATCTTGATCCTTTTGATGTGGTACCTGCTTTATTAATCTAGATGGTATCCATATTGGAGAGGATTCATGCTTTGGAAAGACACAAACAGATCCTCTCCCCCAAATTAATACTGGATCCGGACCCTTCCATGTACCTGAAAGAACATCCTTCCAGTAAACCAAAGGTTTATGTTGTTGATGTGGGTTCCAATGTCTGTCTCCAGCAGAATAACCATCAGAGTCTAAAGTTAAAAAATTTAAAGTAAACAGGGCAACTGCCAATCTGTCCTTAGGATTTTTCCAGTTTCCTTCTTTCTGTTTTAACAACATAACTTTTAGTGTGCGGTTTGCTCTTTCAATAATGCCTTGACCCTGAGGATTGTATGGGATGCCTGTTTTATGGGATATGTTGAATTTTGCGCAAAACTGTTTGAAAGATGAGGACATATAAGCGGGACCATTATCTGTTTTAAGCATTTTGGGGATGCCCAATGCAGCAAAAGCTTGTAAACAATGAGATGTGACATCTTTAACTTTTTCTCCGGAATGTAAGGAAGCAAAAATCATGCCTGAGCATGTATCTATGGTTACATGAATAAATTGTAATTTTCCAAAGCTTGGCTCATGAGTAACATCCATCTGCCACAAATGATTGGGCATTAATCCTCTAGGGTTAACACCAAAATGAGGATTGGGCAAATGTGTTATACAAGATTTACAATCTTTTACAATTGTTCTGGCTTGCTCTTTTGTGATTTTAAACCTACGTTGCAAGGTGGTGCTGTTGACGTGAAACTGGGAATGAAATAAAGTAGCTTGTTGTAGTGCTGAAAGTATATATATTGTTTTTGTAAGTTCATCTGCCTTTTGATTACCTTCATGGAGGGGGCCAGGCAAATTAGTATGTGCTCTAATATGGCCTACGAATAGAGGTTCTTTTCTTGCCCACAAAAGTTTTTGTATCTGATAAAACAATTTAAAGGCTGGAGTATGAGGTGCTATTGGTCCTGCTAACTCTAATTTTGGGATGGCTTGTACAATATAGTGGCTATCTGAAAAAATGTTTATGGGCTGGTCTCTAAAATTTTCCAGAGCTCTTACCACAGCTTCCAATTCCACTAGTTGAGCTGATTTGTGTGCAGTTATGTAAGTCATATTTTCTTTTGTAGTGACTACTGCAGCAGTACCATTTGAGGACCCATCTGTAAATACATTAAATGCCTTAGGAATAGGTTGATTTTTTATTACCTGTGGAAATATAATAGGATGATTAATACAAAAAGATAATATAGGAGACTTAGGAAGGTGATTATCAAAATTTGCAGAGGTAGAGCATCTAGCTATAGCCCAGTCATTATCATTGAAGCATAAATATTCAATCTGTGACGATGAATAGGGAGTAATAATAGTAGCAGGGTGAATGCCAAATATTTTAGTAGAAGTTTTAAGTCCTTGAAGAATAAGTTTAGCCACCATGGAGGTATATGACTCAATTATGCTTTTAGGAGAGACAGGCAAATGTATCCATAATAAAGGCCCTTGTTGCCAAAATACTCCTGTCGGTGTATATTGTGAAGAAATAATAATCAATATCAGCGGTTGAGTTAAATCAAATCTGTCACAATGAGCTCCTTCTATGGCTTTTTCTACTACCTTTAAAGCTTTCCTAGCATCAGGAGTCAATGTTCGCGGTGAGGATGGATCAGGGGCCCCTCGAAGGATATCAAATAAAGGTTTTAATTGGCCAGTAGTGAGGTTTAGTGTAGGGCGAAGCCAATTAATGTCTCCCAGTAGTTTTTGGAAATCATTGAGGGTGGTTAAATGTTCTTTATTTATTAAAATTTTTTGGGGTCTAACAAAAGTATCCATGATTTTAAATCCTAAATATAATATGGGAGATCTGGTTTGAACTTTTTCTTCTGCTATATATAATCCGTATTTTTTAAAATTTTCTACCATGTCACTGAATATATTAAATAAGATTTTTTGATTAGGGTGGGCCAGTAAAATATCATCCATGTAATGTAGACACATGAGGTTTGGATATTTATTTTTAATGGGTTGGATAGCCTTGTCCACATATATTTGGCATATGGTGGGGCTATTAGCCATTCCCTGCGGCAAAACCTTCCATTGATATCTCTGATCAGGGCCATTATTGTTAATAGAAGGAACTGAAAAAGCAAACCTGGGGGCATCCAGAGGATGTAGGGGAATAGAAAAGAAGCAATCCTTTATATCAAGACTAATAACATGGAAATATTTTTGGAATAGCTATAGGATTCGGAAGTCCAGGTTGAGTAGGGCCCATGACTTGCATGGTTTTATTAATTTGTCTAAGATCATGTAATAATCGCCATTTTCCTGATTTTTTCTTGATCACAAATATGGGGGAATTCCAGGGAGAGGTGGAATGTTCTATATGTCCTGCTTTTAATTGTTCCTTAACTAGTAGGTGGGCCGCTTGTAATTTCTCTTTAGATAGGGGCCACTGAGGGACCCACACTGGCTTATCAGAAAGCCATGGTATTTTCAAAATTATTTTCTCAGTGGCCCCAAAGAAAAATGTCTTTTTCCTATATGATAATGATTTCTTTTAGGGTTAAGCTTACCCTGTACTTTTTGATGATTTCTTTTAGGGTTAAGATTACCCTGTATGTTTTTACATTTAACACCTGCAGGTTTGGTTGCAAGGTGTACTCCCATTTGTTGTAAAATATCTCTTCCCCATAAAGTAACCGGTAGATTAGGTAAAACATAAGGCTGAAATGTGCCTTTATGTCCTTCATCATCCTCCCATTTTAAAATTACCGCACTTTTTTCTGGGAGGTTATTATATCCCAAGCCTCTTAAACTGGTTGAAGCTTTTTGTAGAGGCCAGTGTTTGGGCCATTGACGTAAATTAATGATGGAAGAATCAGCTCCAGTATCTATAAGACCCTCCATTTCTATTCCTTGGATTCTTATTTTACACATAGGCCTCCTTGTACAGTCCCGAACCCAGCAAACCATGGGTTTCGAATCAGTGGAACAAAATCCTCTATTGTTCCTATTTAGAGGCATATTCATTTTAAATGAATTATGTAAATTTGGAAGGAGGAGCAGCTGAGCAATTCTATCTCCCTGATTAATAGAACTTATACTTTGGGGTGAGCTAAGCATTATTTTTATTTCCCCTTTATAGTCTGAGTTTATTACGCCTGGGGTCACTTGCAAACCTAATAAGCTTTCAGGACTTTGCCCGATAATAAGTCCTACAGTCCCTGAGGGAAGAGGTCCCCTGACTCCTGTGGGAATCAGTTGAACCCCCATTTCAGGTGTTAACACTATTCGGGCGGTGGAACAGAGGTCTAATCCTGCATTTCCTCCTGTTCCTCTGGCGAGGGAGTGGATGGGTAATAGGGATTGTGTCGGGGAAGCATCTGAGTGGATGCTTGAGGATACTCCTCCTCCAATGCCTCGTACATTTGTGGGCCCCGGGGCATTGGGCCCCGTGCCCTGTTTTTTGAATTCCTGAACAAAGGATTTCCATGGATGTCAAATTTTGAATAGCATTTATTGGCCCAATGATTTCCTTTCTTACACCTGGGGCAGCAACCTGGAGTACGGTATGAATTTGGTCTTATTTCTCTTTGGGGATTTTGCCTAGAATAGCCTGATTGATTATGATAATTTTGCCTAGAATATCCTGATTGATTATAATGTCTATGTTGAGCCCTTGTAAAATTTTGAGGGGCAGCATCTCTCACAGCTGCTGCAATCACATTCCCTGTGACAAAGGCATCATTTACATCTTTACATAGTTGTATATATATGGAAAGATCCTTTTTATTTTTCCATGGCCTGATGACTTCCTGGCAATATTTATTAGCATTTTCGTACGCTAATTGAATAACTAATGGCATAACTTGATCAATGTCTCCAAAAACTCTACCTGCAGTTCTCAAAAGTCTATCAGCAAATTCAGCATATGGTTCATTAGGTCCTTGAATTACTTTGGACAAGCTACCTTGTAGATCCCCAGGTCCTTGTACAGTTTTCCATGCCTTTAAGGCAGCTGCATTTATCTGAGCATATACTCCTGGGGTATAATGTTTTTGATCCTGTATGTCTGCGAATTGCCCTTCTCCTGTGAGCATTTCTATATTATGGTCTCCAAACCCCGCATCTGCATTTCTTTTAGCTGTTTCTATACAAAGTTCCTGAAATTGCGATCGCCAAACCAAGTATTGTCCCCCACTTAATGTTGCTTTACATAGACGTTTCCAGTCTGCGGGGGTTAAGCTAAAGGTGTTAAGGGACTCCAATATACTCAACGTGAAAGGAGCTTGGGGTCCATAAGTCATTACTGCCTCTTTGAGATTTTTTATTGTTTTGAAATCTATTGGCTGGTGGCCCCTCTGTCCATTTTCATATTCAAATACTGGCAGTTCCCAATGTATCTGTGAGTTACCCTCGAGAGCGCATAAGCGCTCAGAAAGACTTTTTATTTCTATTTCTAGGGTATGCAAACGTCTAGTGATACCCTTCATATTTTCTGTAATCGATTTCACCCATGGGGGAGTAGAGGACACAAGTTCCTCCACTTGATGATCCCTTATCTTGGTCTTCCTTAATTTCCTTTTATTCATTTTCTCAAAATCACCTTTAGTTAATTCCTCCTCACTACTACTACTCTCATTGGTCCTAACTGACTCAGTAACATCCTGAGTCCCAGGTTCAATTGAGACCATGTATCCTTGAAATATCTCTAATAAATCTTGAATAGCTTTAGCAGCTCGGATCTTTGTAATTTTGGGGACACTTCTAATACTCTCCTTACTGGTCTTAGTTGACTCAGCGGAATCTACGCTTTTATGATTGCCTTCACTGTTTTCTAAATCCTCCTCACTAACGACAGACTCATCCATATCAAAGAATTCATCAAGAGCCTCGTACACTTGGGTCTTAGTTATTTTCGAACCCATTTTAACCGCTCTGACTAGAGACTCCTGCGAGGTTTCTCAGTTCTTACCTGCCGTGCTGAATTCCCCGTACGGGCCACCAACTGTTAGCCGCCGGAAAGGGATTGCAGCCTGGAACGGCAGCGCCGCGGGAAGGAGTCCGGAGACAGGATGGAGACGAAAAAATTCTTTAATCTTTCTGTCTCTGTCTCTTGTAATTTCTAACACTACATACACACTCTCACAAGAAACCAACCACGTACTCTTACAAGAAACTACAATGTATCTATACAATAGCGATAACCCTGTCCTTTCACTCTCACAAGAAACCAAGCCACGTACTCTTACAAGAAACTACAATGTATCTATACAATAGCGATAACCCTGTCCTTTCTCTCTCTGGTCTCATCCCATGCGCCCGAGCAGGAATGGTGCTTGCTCGATCTGCCGAGTCACTCCTCAAATCTCTCGAGATCTTGGGCCAAGTCCCGTGAGACTACGGAAGGCGACAATGCCCAAAAATGTCAATCTGCTGAGTCATTGCTCAAATCTCTCGAGATCCTGGGCCAAGTCCTGTGAGACTACGGAAGGCGACAATGCCCAAAAATGTCTATGGCCCATAGTCAACCGCAATCTTAGCTATCTCCCCAAACAGGGCTCCTGCATGTCACCACCACTGGGCCTGCAGGGAGAGACCCAGCTACTGAGACCTGAAGCAGAGAGGGCTGCCTGGGAAGAGCTATGACCTTGGGTCAAGGGGCACAGCCAGTCAGTGACACCCTTGAGTTCACTTTCTCCCTCCCTCCATCACCTGATGATGTTCCCCACTGGCCAAACTCAACAGCAGGCAAGAGGCTAAAAATGCCTTGAAATAGTCTGTAAAGGTCAGCTTCCCTAGTGTTGTGGTTTAAATGTTTGTATCCTCCCCAAATTCACATGGTAAAGCCCTTACTTCCATTGTTATAGTATCTGGAGGTGGGGATTTGGAAGGAAATTAGGATTAGATGAGGTCATGAGCATGAAGCTCCAATAATGGCATCTGTGCCCCTATAAGAGGAGACACCAGAAGAGTTCACTCTAGTTCTTGTTCTCTCTGTCTCTCTGTCTGTCTCTCTCTCTCCCTCTGTCTCCCTTCTTCTCTCCCTCTCCTCTCTCTCCCTCTCCCTTCTTCTCTATCTTTCTCTCCCTCTCTCCCTCCCTCACCCCCCTACTCTCTTGTGCACATGAATGCACAACTAGAAAAGGCCATGTAAGGTGCCTATCTTCAAGTCAGGAAGAGAGCCCTTACCAGGAACCAAACCCATACAGACCATGGTCTTAAATTTCCAGCATCCAAACTGTGAAAAAATATATTTCCACTGTTTAAGCCACCCAGTCTGTTTTGTTTTATTACAGCAGCCAAGCTGACTAATACACCAGGAGATAAAGCAGGTGGAGACAGGCAGAAATTGTGCCTAGAGAGGCAAACAGACAAAACTAAACACCCACAGATGTGTTCTATAAATTATCAACAGTGTGGCTCATAGCATAAGCTGGTTGATTGATAATTATTAAATTCAGCCAGATAATGCACTGTTGCTAAATATGTTCTTACTGAGTTTATTTGAGCCACCTAAGGATAAAAGTCCTCAATTTTTTTAGCTACACTGCAAATACCACTAACTGTCCAGTAAAAGCTTTCAATGTAGTTGACAAAACAAATGTTCATTAGTGCTCCAACATTATCGTTTTAGGAAGTATTTTTTTATATTTAATTTCTTCATGAAATTACTGTTTTGTAGTGGACTGTTATGGTTTCAGTAACCACCAAACACCAAACAGGATGCATCAACCTTGAGGCAGAAAAAATATGGGAAAATCATGACATTGTCAGACCACATTAATTTCAACAATTACAGAATTAAATTCATGAAGCCAGTGGGGCAGCCTTAAAAATTCACATCATATGGCTCAGCTATCTAATATGTGAATTTATAGAAGCTCTGGGCCAGATAAAATATCATAGATTTATAGAGGATATAAAATTATTAGCAGTGAAAGAAGTTAAAGTTTCTTTACTTTTTTTTTTTTTTAAGATAAGGTATCTATATGAAACAGACCTCCACAACCAACATGGCTAGCTCAAAGAAGCTGATGGTTTGGAGAAAATGAGAACTGCCATCATTTCTAACTGCAGCTATTTGTGTAGGAGAAAAAACAAAGGCAACTTTAAATGTGTGTGAAATCACTGCTCTACCTTCCACCCTTAAAAAAAAAAGTGTCTTCTTTTACAACTTAAAAGCCACCAAAAAGAAAAAAAATCAGCAATTTTAAGACTTTAATGATGCTTGAAAATGCTTTACAAAAATATTTTTTCTACAGATGATCTTTCACAAAAGTCTTTAAAATGTATCTAATATCATGTTTACTATGGGAAAGGATGACAAATGATATTCATTAAGCCACTACTATGTGCCAAATTCTATGTTGGTTGCTCTACACATCTCATCTTATCCTAACAGCCACCCTCCAAGGCAAACATTGTTCTCACCTTCTTACAAAGGATGTGTTCCAAGAAAGCAAGGGTACAAGCAACTTTGTATATCTCCAATTTTCCAGAGCCTATTTGAGTGTTTGGTACCTAAGAGGCACTCCATAAATGCTCTTGAAATGAATGAATAAGTCAATGAATGAGTGAGCAAATGATGCTACTAGAGTTAAGAACCATACCTGTGGCAATGTGAGCTTGGGTCTCTCCCCTTTCATCACCCACACTTTTATGAACACATCATGTTAAAAGAATAGAATTCAAAATACAGTCACAGGAAATAACACCACACAGTATTGTTCTCAGTAAACACAGCCTGTATCCCTACAGCAACATGTTTATATCACTAGGATGGTGTTTGGCCTTTAAGATTCCTTAGCAAGAATGACAAACTAAGATTGGAAGGGAAAATGGGCAAACAGAGAAAGTTGAACAGAGGAAGCACCTAAGTTGGGAACTGGGGGTAGAAGGTGAAAGGGAATAAAAGAGAAGATTTTAAGCATCCTCACTACAAATAAATGAGAAGTAGGTAAAGTAACACATATGCCAATTAGCCTGATTTAGCCATTTCACAAGCTATACATAAACATATATTTTACTTGTCAACTTAACATTAATTATTTTTTTAGAAAAGAAGGTGGAAGAGAATAAGACCACCTGTGAGCCAGGTAAGCTGCCCAAGTCAATACAGTTCTGAAAGCATGTTTGTATGCAAGGGACTTAATATAGGCAGACTAATGAGAGGAAGATGTACAGTCGGTCCCAATGACACCTTCCTGTGAAAAGATGCAACTCTGTGAGGGAATGGTTTAGGAAGCTTTAGGTGTCATTGTGGGAAACAAAACAAGGCATACCAGGCTCAACCATGGGCCACAGGTCCAGGCTCCAGAAAAGTTGTGTGGTCTGAAACTACAGGGAAAAACAAACCTGATGATAAAAAAAAAAACTGGCCCTTCCAAGAGCAGTCAAAGCCTCAAGGATAAAAGGGTAGTGCACTTTCAGGCTTGGTTCCCACCAAGGGAGGTCCACCTGTCAAGTGATGGACAGCAGCAACCAGTATCAGCACAGGACAAATATGCTCAGAAGCCCCTAAAGCCCTGGCTCATTCACAGACATCTTTCAGAATTTAACTAGATCGAGTCCCATTTTTTCCTTGCACTATCTCTCTCCAGCCAGTTACTGACTTGGGTTTTTAAACACATGCCTGCTTGTCTTGTCCCCACCTGGTTACAGTGTCAATTCTGATGCTTAGTAACTGGCCTGGTCCTGGAGGAACTCTGACTTCCTGAAATAGATTAGTAGAGGAAGGCAGTGAACACAGCCATTCTCTGCCAGCTCCCTGGGCCACTCCCCATCTTCCCATTCTCTCCACCCTGCTCTCAGACCTGGGGGCGGATGGACAGGGACCACAGCAGGTGGATCTCATGCACCCTGGCTTCTTGCTAGGGTTGACTATTGGGAGTCCCTGATAGAAGACTGGAGGAAGGAGCAAAGGGAAACAGCCCCTTCTTTGGAGCCCCTTCAGCAGCTGTGTCCTTACAAGATAGACAGGGGTGCTGTCCTGTGGTTTCAGAATTCTCCCCCTCTTCTCTCTGTGGACATCAGGATGGTGCAAAGCATTGCTCCTTCCAGTCCTGAGTCCCCGGATTACCCGGGATCTTCTAGTCTGTGCTTTCAAAGGGAGTCTCTTTATACATAAATCCACCTTGAATTATTTTAGTTTGACAGCACCCTCTCTAACCTACTTATTTATTTATTTTTTCTTCTCGGTCATACATGACAGTAGAATGTATTTTGACATATAATACATACATGGAGTATAACTTCCCATTCCTGTGGTTGCACATGATGTGGAGTTTCACTGATGGTGTATTCATATATGAACATAGGAAAGTTATGTCAGATTCATTCTACTGTCTTTCCCGTTCCCATCCCTCTTCCCTTTTCCCCATTCCCCCGTGTCCAATCTGGTGAAACTCCACTCCTCCCTCCCCTCCGCCCCCCCCCATTATGAGTCAGCACCCGCATATCAGAGACAATATTCAGCCTTTGGTTTTTGGAGAATGGCTTATTTCACTTAGCATGATAGTCTCCAGTTTCATCCATTTACCAGCAAATGCCATAATTTAATTCTTCTTTATAGCTGAGTAATATTCCATTGTGTACATGTACCACATTTTCTTTATCCATTTTTCTGTTGAAGGCCACCTAGAATGGTTTAATAGCTCAGCTATTGCAAATTGAGCTGCTATGAATGTTGATGCAGCCATGTCAATGTAGTATGCTGATTTAAGTCCTTTAAATAAGTATATACTGAGGTATATACTTAACTACCTCAAATGGTGGCTACATATCAAGTTTTCTGAGGAATCTCCTTACTGCTTTCCTGAGGGTTGCACCAATTTTCAGTCCCATCAGCAATGTATGAGTGTACCTTTTCCCCCACATCCTTGTCAACATTTATTGTTGCTTGTATTTTTGATAATTGACATTCTGACAGGAGTGAGATAGAATCTCAGTGTAGTTTTAATTTGCATTTCTGTGATTGCTAGTGATGTTGAACATTTTTTCATATATTTATTGATCATTCATATTTTTTCTTCTGTAACGTGTCTTTTCAGTTCAATCAATATGTTGATTGGGTTATTTATTTTTTGGTGATATGTTTTCTGAGTTCTTTATATATCCTGGAGATTAATACTTTATCTGAGGTGCAGGTGGCAAAAATTTTCTCCAATTCTGTAGACTCTTGCTTCACATTCTTGTTTCCTTTGCTGTGAAGAGGCTGTTTTTAGTTTGATTCCATCCCATTTGTTGATTTTTTATTATACTTCTTGTGCTTTAGAAGTCTTGTTAAGGAATTCAGTTACTAAACCTGCATGATGGAGGTTTGGGCCTACTTTTTCTTCTAGCAGGTGCAGGGTCTGTGGTCTAATGCCTAAGTCCTTGATCCACTTTCTGTTGATTTTTGTGCAGTGTGAGAGGTAGGAGTCTAATTTCATTTTATTACATATGGATTTCCAGTTTACTCAACACCATTTGTTGAAGAGACTATCCTTTCTCCAACATATGTTTATGGAACCTTTGTCTAGCATGAGATAACTGTACTTAGGTGGGTTTGTCTCTGTGTCTTCTATTCTGTACCATTGGTCTTCATACCGGCTTTGTAGCCAATACCATGCTGGTTTTGTTACTATAGTTCTATAGTATAATTTAAGGTCTGGAATTGTCATGCATCCTGCTTCTCTTTTCTTGTTGAGGATTTCTTTGGCTATTCAGGGCATCTTATTTTTCCAAATGAATTTCATCACTGCTTATTCTATGAAGAATGTCATTGGAACCTTAACAGGAATTATATTAAATCTGTACAGTGCTTTTGGTAGTATGGTCATTTTGACAATATTAATTCTTTCTATTCAAAAGCATGAGAGATCTTACCATCTTCTAAGGTCTTATTCAATTTCTTTCTTTAGTGTTCTGTAGTTTTCATTGTAGAAGTTATTAACCTCTTTTGTTAGATTTATTCCCAAATATTTTATTTTCTTTGAGGCTATTGTGAATGGGATAGTTTTCCTAATTTCTATTTCAGTTGATTCATCACTGATGTATTAGAATGGAATTGATTTATGGATGTTAATTTTATATCCTGGCACTTGGCTGAATTCATTTATGAGCTCTAGACATTTTTTGGTGGAATTTTTTTTATTTTCTAAATATAGAATCATGTCATCTACATATAGAGATAGTTTGAGTTCCTCTTTTCCTATTTGTATCCCTTCAATTGGTTTCTTTTGTGTAATTGCTCTGGCTAAAGTTTCAAAGACAATGTTGAACAGAAGTGGTGAAAGAGGGCATCCCTGTCTTGTTCCAGTTTTTAAAAGGAATGCTTTCAATTTTTCTCCATTTAGAATGATATTGGCCTTGGTTTTAGCGTAGATAGCTTTTACAAAGTTGAGGTATGTTCCTGCTATCCCTGGTTTTTCTAGTGTTACCGTCTGCAGCAACGATACCGCAGGAAAGAAATCGGAGGCAGACTGGGAATGAGTGGTTCCTTTATTATTCCTTCTTCTTCTTCCTTCCTTCTCTATCTTCTGTTCTCTCTGATTCCTCTCTACCGTCTGTTTAAATACTATTTACCCATCACAGGTGCATTAGTTCTCTAAACAGGCATACACATGTCTCACAAGCCCGACCTACAGGTGCAGCACGCAGTGCCCACGAGCTACTACAAAAGTCAGGTGTAAGTTGTAGTAAACAAAGCCTTGCTTTTGACAAACAAGTAAGCGCCACCTCTTGGCTCTCAGCCAGCGGCCATCTCAGAGCTACTTCCTCATCAAAGGCTCTTACATTCTAGTGTTTTGAACATGAAGGGGTGCTGTATTTTTCAAATGATTTTTCTGCATCTATTGAGATAATCATAAGATTCTTCTCTTTAAGTCTACTGATGTGATGAACTGCATTTATTGATTTCCATTTGTTGAAACAATCTTGCATCCTTGAGATGAACCCAACTTGATTATTGATTTCCATTTGTTGAAACAATCTTGCATCCTTGAGATGAACCCAACTTGATCATGGTGCACTATCTTTTTAATATTTTTTGGATGCAATTTTCCAGAATTTTGTTAAGAATTTTTGCATCTCTGTTCATCAGGGATTTTGGTCTGAAGCTTTCTTTCCTTGATGTGTGTTTGTCTGGTTTTGGTACCAGAGTGATAGTAGTTTCATAGAATGAGTTTGAAAGAGTTCCCTCCTTTTCTATTTCATGGAATAATTTGAGGAGGACTGGTTTTCATTATTCTCTTAAGATCTGGTAAAACTCAGCTCAGAATCCATCTGGTCCGGAGCTTTTCTTTCTTGGTAGGCTTTTGATGGCATTTTCCATTTCATTGGTTGAAATTGATCTGTTAAAATTTTCTAGGTCCTCCTGATTCAATTTGGGTAGGTCATGTGTTTCTAAAAATTTGTAGATGTCTTTAAGATTTTTTATTTTTTAGAGTATAAATTTTCAAAATAGTTTCTGATTATCATCTGATTTTCAGTAGTGTCCATTGTGATATTTCCTTTTTCATCATGAATTTTAGTAATTTGAGTTTTCTCTCCCTTTCTCTATATTAGCTTGGCTAAAGGTTTATCAATTTTATTTATTTTTTCAAAGATTAAACTTTCTGGGCTGGGGTTGTGGCTCAGTGGCAGAGCACCTGCTGAGCATGTGTGAGGTACTGGCTTTGATTCTCAGCACTGCATATAAATAAAATAAAGGCCTGTTGACAACTAAAAAAAATTTTTTTTAAAAAAGATGTATGAGCCGGGCGCGGTGGTGCACGCCTGTAATCCCAGCACTTTGGGAGGCTGAGGCAGGAGGATCGCGAGTTCAAAGCCAGCCTCAGCAATGGCGAGGCACTTAGCAACTCAGTGGGACCCTGTTTCTAAATAAAATACAAAAAATGGCTGGGGATGTGGCCCAGTGGTCGAATGCCCCTGAGTTCAATCCCTGGTAACCACAAAAAAAAAAAAAAAAAAAAAAAAAAAAAAAAAAAGATGTATGCAGGGCTGAGGTTGTGGTTCAGTGGTACAGCATTTGCCTAGCACATGCGCAGCCCTGGGTTCGATCCTCAGCACCACATAAAAATAAATAAATAAAATAAAGATATTGTGTCTAACCATAACTAAAAAATAAATTTAAAAAAAAAGATGTATACAAAACTGAAAATTAGCCAGGCGTGGTGGCGCACACCTGTAATCCCAGCACTTTGGGAGGTTGAGGCAGGAGGATCGCGAGTTCAAAGCCAGCCTCAGCAATGGCGAGGCACTTAGCAACTCAGCAAGACCCTGTCTCTAAATAAAATACAAAAAAGGGCTGGGGATGTGGCCCAGTGGTCGAGTGCCCCTGAGTTCAATCCCTGGTACCAAAAAAAAAAAAAAAAAAAAAAAAAAAAAAAAAAATTAAAAAAATGTTAATTAGAACATATATTTACTGATTATATTTGTATAAATTTGTATGTATCTATGTTAAAAAGAATCAGAAGACATTTAAGTAATTGCAGCTTAATAAGGGGTTCTTTCTCTGTAAGATATTGATGTGTAAAATAAAGAATAAAAGATTAATTGCAAAAAAAAATCCAACTTTCTGCTTTTTGATTTTTTTGAATTGTTTCTTTTGTTTCAATTTCATTGATTTCAGCTCTGATTTTAATTGTTTCCTGTCTTCTACTGCTTTTGGTGTTGATTTGTTCTTCATTTTCTAGGGCTTTGAGATGTAATGTTAGATTATTTATTGGTTGACTTTCTATTCTTTTAATTAATGAGCTCAATGCAATGAACTTTCCTCTTAGCACTGCCTTCATAGTGTTCCAGAGATTTTGATAAGTTCTATCACTATTCTCATTCACCTCTATGTACTTTTTACTTCATCCCTGATTTATTTGCTATCTATTCATCTTTTAATAACATAATATTTAGTCTCCAAGTGTTATAGAGTAGCTTCTATTTTTTATTTTATTATTGATTTTTAATTTCATTCCATTATGATCTGATAAAATGCAAGATATTATCTCTATTTTTTTGTATTTGTTAAGAGATGCTTTGTGGCCTAAGATATGGCCTATTTTAGAAAAAGATCCATGTGCTGCTGAGGAATGTAAATTCAGTAGTTGGTGGCTGAAATATTCTATATATGTCTGTTATGTCTAAATTATTAATTGTATTTTTTAGTTCATGCTTCTTTATTTAGTTTTTTTTTTTTGGTTTTGGGTTTTGGTTTCAGTTTTGGTTTTTTGGTGGGTACTGGGGGCTGAACTCAGAGACACTCGACCACTGAGCCACATTCACAGCCCTATTTTGTATTTTATTTAGAGACAGGGTCTCACTGAGTTGCTTGGTGCCTCACTTTTGCTGAGGCTGGCTTTGAACTCATGATCCTCCTGCCTCAGCCTCCCAAGCCACAGGAGTGCACACCTTGCTAGTTTTTGTTAGGAGAATCTATCCAGTGGTGTGAAAGGTATGTTAAAGTCACCCAGTATTATTGTGTTGTGATCTATTTGTTTCTTGAAATTGAGAAGGGTTTGTTTAATGTATGTAGATGCTCTATTGTTTGGGGCATAAATATTCATGATTGTTATGACTTATTGATGCATAATTCCCTTAGCAGTATGAAATGTCTTCTTTGTCCCCTCTGATTACCTTTGGCTTCAAGTCCACTTTATCTGATATGAGGAAAGAATTCCCTGAATCTTTACATGATCCATGTGAGTGATATGTTTTTTTCCCATCCTTTTACCTTCAGTCTGTGAATTTCTTTGCCTATGAGGTGAGTCTTTTGGAGACAGCATATTGTTGGGTCTTGGTTTTTAGTCCAATCTGCCAGTCTCTGTCTTTTGGTTGATGAGTTTAGGCCATTTATATTCAGTGTTATTATTGAGATATGATTTTTATTCCCTGTCATTTTGATTTATTTCTGCTTTTTAATTTGAACTTGTTTGTTCTTTTAGTGTAGTTCTCCCCTTTACTGTTTTTCACATTTATTTCTCATTTCTTCTTCTTGAAATATCTTATTGAGTATGTTTTTTCTTGCAGTCTTTCTAGTTGTGAATTCTTTTAACTTTTGTTTATCATGGAAGGTTTTTCTTTCACCTTCACATTTGAAGCTTAATTTTGCTGAGTATAGTTCTTGGCTGGCATCCATTTTCTTTCAGGGCTGGGTATATATTATTACAAGACCTCCTATCTTTGAGGGTCTGTGTTGAGAGATCAGCTGAGATCCAGATTGCTTTCCCTCTAAATGTTACCTGTCGTTTTTCTCTGGCAGCCTTCAAAATTTTATCCTTATTCTGTATGTTAGGCATTTTCATAATAATGTGACTTGGTGTGGGTCTGTTGTAATTTTGTATATATGGGGTCCTGTAAGCTTCCTGTATTTGATTTTCCATTTCATTCTTTAGGTTTGGGAAATTATCTGATATTATTTCATTGAAAAGATTATGCATTCCTTTTGTTTGTATCTCCAAGCCTTCATCTATCCCAATAAATAACTTTGGCATTTTCAGGTTATCCCACATCTATTGCAAGTTCTGTTCATGGTCTCTTAATATCTTTTCCCCTCAGTCAACTTTGTTTTCAAGATTATATATTTTGTCTTCATTGCCTAAAATTCTGTCTTCCAACTGATCTAGTCTGTTGATTATTATTTCTTTCTTTTTTTAATTTTTTAAAAATTTTTTAGTTGTAGATGGACACAATACCTTTATTTTATTTATTTCTTTGTGTGGGCTCGAACCCAGTGCCTCACGCATGCTAGGCAAGCACTCTACCACTGAGCCACAACCCCAGCCCCTGTTGGTGATGCTTTCAATTAAATTTTTAATTTGGCTTATCGATTCCTTCATTTTGAAGATTTCTGGTTTAGTTTTGTTTTTTCATTTTTTTTAATATTTATTTATTTGCTTTAGTTGTACACAATGCAATGCATTTATGTTTACGTGGTGCTGAGGATCAAACCCGGGCCGCGCACGTGCTAGGCGAATGCTCTACTGCTGAGCCACAACCCCAGCCCCTTCATTTTTTTTTGTTTTTTTTTTTTTGTTGTTTTTCAGAATCTCTGTCTCTTTCTTGAAGTGATCTTTCACTTCCTGTATATTTTCTCTGATTTCACTCCTTATACTGTCCTTTACTTTGCAGATCAGTTTAACTATGTACATTTTATACTCCTTCTCTGACATTTCTTCTACTGTGTTGTCAATGGAGTTTGTTATTGGATTATCTTGGTTTATTGGGGGTAATTTTTCCCTTGTTTTTTCATATTGTTTGTGTTTCGATCCATCTAACAGTATGGATCTGAGGCAGTAGAGTTTCTACCCTGTGGACTTATAGAGTCCCTGAAGTTTTCCAGTACCTCACTGTTTAGGGGGAGACAAATAATAACAATAACCAATGCAAACAATATACAGCATTAAACTAAATAGTTCCTACTATAACATCAACAATGTGAATTATCAAATAAACAGATCAGTTATTGGCTACAGTAAAGATAGCAAGTTTACAAAAGGGTTTACAATATCAAATGGTGGACTGAGAAAGAACCGAAGTGATATAGGATGTGATGATTATGAGGTAGGAAGACAGAAGAGAGAAATAAAAAATTGAAGGAAGAGTGAATAATAGAGATTGGCTGTTAGCAGGAAAAAAAAAAAGAGAATCAAGGGAAATAGGTAAGAGAAAACATATGTAAAAAGTAGAAATTTTAAAACAATTAAAAATAAAAAACAAAACTAGGGGTTGGGGTTGTGGCTCGGCTGTAGAGTGCTTGCCTAGCATGTGCAAGGCCCTGGGCTCGATCCTCAGCACCACTTAAAAATAAATAAGTAAAAAACAAAACTAAAATATACTAATCAAACATCCTAGTCCTCAAAAAAAACTGATCCATGAAAAATAACTGGCTTCGAAAATGCTAGAAATGAGAAAAAAACATGAATATGTATTAATATGTATAAATGTCCATGTAGCATTAAGGTCACAATTAAACAGAGAAAATAAAAGTTTGATGAAAAGTTAAAGAATTCTTTCCATTTGAGTTAAATAGATTCTCAGCTTCTCTTCTTAGCAATTTTAGGTGGGGTCCTTTGGAGTATGATGCTCCACCCTCTGGATTGCTGCAGTGAGACAGGTAATCCCATGGGCAGAATTCCTGGAGGCAGGTTTAGGCTTAGGTGGGCTCCAGGCTCTTTGCTGAATATCAGTTGGTCTGAAGATTTTTAAATTGGTGCACCTTCAGGGTCCAGTAAGTGTCAGTCCATGCTGAAAGACTGTACCCCAGGAATCTCCCTGGGTTCCACTCATGTAGTGGGGGAGCCAATTCTTAGTCCCCTGTCACCTGCGGACCCTATGTTTCCTGGTCTTGGGTTCAGTCTCCAAATTCAATCTCTCCTACCCTGCCTTTCTGAATTCCAGACAAGATGGATCTCTCCCAGTTGGTCCTGCAAGCAGCTGGATTGGAGGGGGACAGATAGAGGCAGGTGGGTTTCCACAACCAGTTGTCCCCTGTGTAAACCTCCCTCCACATTTGCTTTGCTCCTGGTCACTTAATCACACTCTATGTCACGCAGTGTGTTTAATGGGCCTGTATTTCAGGCCAAACTAAGGTATACCAGGAATTGGCCCCCTCAGCTATCAGCCCCAGCACCGTGGCTGCAAAATGGTTCCTTCCTTTGTCCTCCTCACACCGCCTGGAGAGATGGCGACTTCTTTCCTGCACAAGGATATTGTGCAGTATGCCTTTCAGGTTTGTTGGGCAATATCCTTGATCTCTAAACACTCTGTACTCAAACAGGCCTCAGGCTTCCTAAAAATGCAAGTTCCTTTAATTCCCTTACCCCTTCATTTTGCTGGCAGAGGGATAACTCTGGCTGGTGCTTCTGGCCCAGCCACAGAAGCCTCTATGCCGCTGGGGATTTCTTCTTTATTTTATTATATCCAGTCTTTTGAGTCCTCAATCTACTTTGAATGTTTTAAATTTCAGTAAAGTCCCCCCCCACTTTTGTTTGTTTGTTTGTTTGTTTGTTCGCCCACCTTGCTGAGAAGCTGCCCAACTGCTTTCTTGGTTTCTGCTGTTTCCTGGCTAGGAAAGCAACCTCCTCTATTCTGCCATCTTGAAAACCCCCTCATATCTTTCTTATGAAGATGCAGATCATGTAAATTTATTCATTCATTCATAAAATATTTCTTAAATATCTACTGTATACCAGGCAATATTATATGTGCTAAAAATATAGTAGCAAGATTGCCAAAAATATCTATCTATATATACATATACACACACACACACATATAGTACATACATACATTTATACATACTTATACACACATATATACATGCATATGCATATAAACACATGTATATACATACACATATACGTATATAATACACACATACACACACGTTTCCCTGCAGTAGAACATAGTAATGAATAGTACAGACTCTGGAATCATACTATCTTGTTTCAAATTCCTGCCCTACTTTTGACTAACTGAAAATCCTGCCAGAATTTAACCTTTCCATTCCTTAGTTTATTTATTTTCAAAATAAAAGGTGGATGGATGGATGGATGGATGGATGAATGGATGGATGGACGGACGAGTAGATGGGTGGATGGACTGGCAGATGATAAGACCTACTTCATTTGTTTGTTGAGAGGATTGACATAATACAAGTGCAACACCTAGTGATAGGCATCAAATAAACCCTGAATGAATGCAAATATTTAGTTTTACCTTATAAGAGCTTCCATTCCAATGGAAAAGATAGAGTAAAACCAGCCTTGGTTATACCATGACCATGCCACTGTGACTCTGAACACAGTACTTTTAAGTTTCTTAGATTCAATTTTTTCACCTGTTAAATGAGAAAAATTAACCATCTTGCATGGGAAGAATTCAACTAGACTGCATATGGGAAATGGCTAGTACAATTATGTCTTCTATCCTTTACTGCCTAATTCTGAGCCCTCACTTCTTAAACATGATGTTCAAAATCAGTGAGAAGCTGATTGGACCCCTGGAAAACTGCTCCACCTCACCCCTGACATTCCAGGCCTCCACTATGTCAGAAGAGAAACTGTCAACAGAAGCAGGGAAGTAGAGTTCCAGAAACACATCCTGGCATTAAAGCAGGGCCCAATATGGGGTAAAGGCACGGTGGGGACAGATTTGTGCCAGCAGAGAGGACCAGGAGAGTTAGGGTCCAGGGCAGGACCACAGAGAACAGAGAAAGAAAGGCACATACTGGCAGAAAAGTAGACTGTGCTTCCTGTGTTTCCTTTCCCTTCCCCTGTGTTATCTCTCTACTTTTAGTAAAAGTTTCTGGGAAAATAGTAGCCTGTCTTGGAGTACTAAGAGAAAATACAAAATGGCCAACCATCCATGCTTCAGCCAAGAGAACAAATGGCAACAGTGGTCACCTCCAGGTCAGGAGAAAGAGGCCTGAATGGAAGGCAGCCTTCAACCCTTCCTAAGCATCACTGTTCAGCTGATCATGGCTATCTCCCACCACTCTCTCAGCCCCTCCCTCCCCACAATGATATATTCCTTAGAAAAAGAAAAATCTAAAGTAAATATGCTAATTCAGTTATTGGGTTACGGATATTTATTGTGCTGTACTATGTACATAAGAAGTATTATAAAAAATTAAGATACAACCCAACCTTTAGGAAATAATCTGAATTTTAAACAGAGGTATAAGCTCAATAATATTTGTCTAAACATCATTTATCACAGAGAAAAACATGAAAAAAAAAAAAAAAACCTTTGGTGGCCAATACCAAAGCAATGGCTCAGTGAATTGTTGTGTACCCATTCAAAAAGAGAAACAAGAAGTCATTAGAAGGACTGCTTGTATGCAGGAAAGGCCCTGGGTTACACAAGAAAGTAGAACCAGCAATGCATATGCAATGCAAACAATGACAATATCAGCACTGATTGCCCAGAAGTTGTATTCTAATAGTTAACACTTCCTATGTAGTAGGTATTACTTTATGTTGTTTATATATGCACACTTTTATAATTCTCAAAACAATTCTGTGATTAAATGATATTACTAGCCTCATTTTATGGATAAGAAACTGAGACATTAAAGAACTTGACTAAGTTAGAGCCACAAAGTGGCAAAAAAAGGGATTGGAGCCCCAGTAGACAGCTCTGGAAGCCTGTTTTTAACTATCATGCTGTACCACTGCAATAATTAGGCAGACAATAACAATAGCTACCAATTGTCAAGGGCAGTAATCACCTCAGTTAACCCTCCCAACAACCTTGAGTGCTGATATGATTAACCCCATTAAAAAGATAAAACATTTAGAGGGGGCTAAGTAATTTGCCTAAGTATGCAACACTAAAAGGGAGAATCCAAATCTCACCACACAGCCCAGGTCCTAATTTTGACACTATCATGTTGTCCTTTGCACTATTTTCTAAATCATCTAATATGAGTAGAGATCATATGTTCTCTATGAGTGTATTCATGACAATAATATCCTAATTAAAAAATGAAGGGAAAAGAAAGATTAAATCCAAAAGGTTTCTTTAAACAACAAAGCAATCTGATGATGTACAAAGTAATGAAACATTTTAGATTGAAAAAAAATTTAAATTCTCATTTCAAGGCTTCCCTTTCAGTCTTTTTTAACATTTATTTTTAACAGTACTGTAAAAAAGAACATACAATTTTATGTCACCAAGAAATAATTTTGACTGGTAGCACTTGGGAAAGGCAATGTTTCCTCATCTGATTGGCTGGATAAACTCACTGCCATCGGCAGCTCCCATCTAGAATTCAATTTAATGGAATGACCAATGATTTTCTCTCCTAGCTATCCAATTGTGTCTCATTACCCATTAACAACCAGGAATTACTAATCACTGGGTGAGCTGAAAACCATCCGGAGGCACATAACATATCACAAGAACAGAGTCCCGGCTTCCTCGGAGCACACTGCTGATATGCAGCCTCACAGATTGGACAAAACAGCCCCATATATTGAAGCTGCTGTTTGTGATGCAGACACTAGAGAAAATAAAAGAAAGTTGTGAAAAGCAAGCTGCCTTTGCCACCATCTTCATCCCATTAGGAAACCCTGTTTCATCTCTACACACCCCTGCCATCAAACCCCTTCTGTCCACTCCAGTAAATGGGTCTCATGGTGGAGGGTAAGGGAAGTTGCAGGGACTGGATACAATCTATCAGACAAAATACACAGAGGCTGGCACCAAATTCCTGCCACTCTCCACTCATGCTCTGAGCAAAATTATCAGAATTCAGTTGTATTTGAATAATTGAAATCTCAAATTCTTACTTTTCCTCTCAACATTATAATGGATACTTTTGTTTACTTTAAAATATCACTGCTTGATTTCCTTTTTAAAAATTTAAAGATGGCTATTTCTACAATTTGTAAGTTTCCTAATTGTGCTAACTAGAGAGATTCAGGTTGCAACAGGGTTACCTACTCACAGCTTGGGCTCCGTTAAATTTCTGCCAATTCTAGGCCCTCAATATGTTCAGTCATCCTCCTTTTTCCACAGGGGAAATATCCATGACCCCCAGTGGGTGCCAAAAACTAGTACCAAGCCTTATGTATACTATGTCCTTTTTTATATGTACATATCTATAATAAAGTTTAATGTATAAATTGGTCACAGTAAGAGATTAACAATGATAATAATAAAATATTATACTAATATGCTATCATAAAAGTTATGTGAATGTGGTCTATGTCTCAAAATATCTTATTGTACCGTTCTCACACTTTTTTTAGAAAAATGATGTGAGACACACATGGTTATGTCATAAGATGTTAGGCTACAACTTCCCCTTCTGATGACATGTTAAAGAAGGCCATCTACTTTGGGTGATTCTGGATCATGGCGCCATGATGGTTTGGGTGGCTGGGTTTCAGAAGCAGAAAACGTTGATTGTTGGAGATCCTCCATAGTTCAAGGTTATCTGCAATAACACTGTAATTGGAAGTTGTTGTTGCTTTCTTTTTAACTCTACAAAGTGTAAGCCACAGAGGCTCTAATCTTTCATGACCATACAAGTGACTTTAATGCTGTATTCCATCTGAGAACTGTACTCCATAATTTTGTCTTTTCATATCTGTGCAATTTAGTAATGTTCACATTTCTGGTTCTGATTCAGTTCTTCTTCTTCCTTTTCCTCTGCTGAGGACTCTTCAAGTTCTTCCAATTCCTCATTTGCTAACCCTCCTCGATGGCCTTTGTTATGTTCTTCCACTTCTTCAACAATCTTATCCAGTATTTTTTATATTTTTTAATCCAAGTCTATTCCTAAAATCTATGTAACCATCTCTTAAGAAGTAAATGCTTGGTGCCCCTATTTGAGGGGATTCATCCCTTGCTGAAGTCTTCAAACAATCTCAATGCATTGGGGCATAACACATTGTCATTAATTGGAATACATTTTCTGATTGTGTCTTTCACCCACAAATGCAATGCCTTTTTCATCTTAATTAAGCACTTATCACATACCATGGCCCTAACTTTTGCAGCTGAGGTAAGACAGCAAAATCAGCACAAATTTCTTGTTCCCTCTTCACAATTTCATGGACAGAAGATTGATTCTTATTATAGATATTAGCAACTTAAGCACATAAATTTTTTTCTTTCCTTATAACAGTAAGGAAAAAAGGAAGGAACATAAAGCTTCTCTTTGGCATGTGTGAACTGCTAGCATCGCTATTTTTGCAGTTGGGTACAATTATTAAGTAAAATAAGTATTATCTGAACACAAACACTGTGATATCACAACAGTTGATCTGATAATGAAGTGGCTACAAAAATATAAATTATTATATATATTTAAACTATAGAAATGAAGAACAGGAAGTAAAACTCTTGGAGAGTTTCTTAGCCACTTTGGGTTGGTGCATGAGATTTTAAACAAAAAAAAATTGATAAAAAAGACAAAATTGATAAAAATAGTTAAGAATAAAAAATGCATTTAAAAAAATGTGAAGAGAAATCACAGATTAGGGAAGAAATCTCCACCATACACATAACAAAGGGATAGAACCCAGAGTACATCAAGTATTCTTACAAACAAGTGAGAAAAATATCACCACCAAAAAATGGCAAAAGCTATGAAAAATGATTCACAGAAGAAAAAAGTTTAATGACTAATAATCAAATGAAAAGTTGCTTATAAGATATCAAGAAACTGCATACAACCAGAGATTTGTAAAAAAGTGCTCTATATGTGTAATATGAAATGTAATACATTCTGCTGTCATTTATAACATCTTAGAATAAAAAATAATTTAAAAAAAGAAACTGCAAACAAAATTACAATAAGATACTATTTTATATGCACCAGATTGACAGTTAAAATTTACAAGTCTGACAATACCACCTCTGGTGAGGACATGAAGCAACTAAATTCTTACACATTGCTGATGCAATTACCAATCAGAGAACAATTTGGCAACATATAAATAATAAGAGGTAAATGCCCAGCAATTCCACTCCTAGGCAGATGCCTTAGAGGAAAATCTCACATGTGTGCACATGGAAATTGGTTCTGTATTACAGATCATACTAGGAAAATCCAAAAGCTGATCAACAAGAGAAAAGATAAATTAAATCTAGTAATATCATGTAATGCAAAATTGTAGTATAATAAAAAAAAACTCTATTTATATGTATTAATGTGATCAATCTACAAAACATAATGTTAAGCTAAAAAGTAGATTGTACAAGTAGAGCATTCATCATAATGCCTTTTAAATGAAGTTTTTAAATATGCAAAAACAATCCCATTTTTTTGTTTCAACTGGCATGCATTTGTAGGAAAACTTTTAAAAATGCGGAAAATGACAACACCAAATTCAAGAGAGTGAATGCCTCCAGGAGAAAGAAGGTTGTGAAAAGTGGGAGGACCCCCAGGGACATACCAGAGTGCTTCCAGGAATTTTCCTAATTTTCATTCCTTTGGTAGAGGAGTGCTATTTCCGAGCCAAGACAGATATACATTTAGATTCATCATTCCCTGGTATCAGTGTCCTGCACTAAGTCAAGAGTTGATTCTAGGCACAAGCTCCTAATAACACAAGTATGAGTCACTTACCATGGTCTTCACCTTGGCTGTCACAGCAAAGGTAGGAAAAAGGAGACCTCACAAAAGTACAATGCAGAATCATAAAGACTGGACAGAATAATTAAGAATATATCACCAGCAAATTCAGAGAAAAGAGCAAAAGGACACAGGCACCCATAAAAAAAAAATAAGTAAAGAGTAATATGTGTGGACACCACAGTAGCACATTTCAACTCTGAGTCATTCTCTTTTCATGCTACATTATGGGGACTATACAACAGTATATATATATGGGGAACAAATCTTTAAGGAAAGTCTGTGGCTGTATTATGAAAACCCCAATGGGTTAAGTTCATTGTAGGCCCTTTTTTATTTCTGGACAAGTCAATATTTGGATTTGTAAAGTCCAAGATAAGCCAGTACAAAATAGCATAAAATCCCTTGACCTAACTCACAGTTTATACATTAAGTCAAACCAAAAATAAGTTATCAGCTGCTCTGTCAGTATGAAAAAAATCAATATTTTCCTATCATACCATCTGCTTTAGCTGTACAAGTTAATAAATTTAGCAGGTGAAATTTTCTTCTCTTTGGATTCTGCAGAGAGAAAATATATTTTCAATAGTTAATCTAGTCGCTTACTATATAGAGGAATGAAAAATAAAATACTATTATTTGAGCATGTGAGTTTGCCATGTACTGTAATAGAATTCTTCACCTCTGAAATACCAAACCAGTATGACATCTACGATTCAGTCCTCTCTATCCTCAGTCTTACTGCTTCAGAACTTCTTGCCCTCTTTACTCCTAGAAAGTGTTTCAGTCAATCAAAAAGATAGAAAAAAAAGTCTAAACCTCAGAAAGAAACTTAGTATTTGAGATTCATTTTGAAAACTGAATGCATTTTGTTACTCACCAAAAATAGAAAATTACTGTATTTATATAACTTGAACATACACATACTAGATGCACAAAACACTTAAAATTCAAAAGAATTTTCCTAATTTTATCTAACTTTGTAGGAAAACATTGTTATTGAAAGAGATGTTGATGTTCATCATACACTGATAATACTCATCTTTTGAAGAAAATGAGTTAAACATGACTTCAATCTTTAAACCCAGGAAAATAAGCCACAATGGAAATAGGTTTTTGTAGAAATTTTCAATATCAAAACAATGGAACATATACTGAGTACCTCTCATGTGCCTAGTACATAGGATAATTTCATATATTCTTAAATGTGCTGTTATAATAATACCCAGGCATTACAACTGATGCTAGTATTTCAATCCCTCTTTTAAAATATATTGAAAGTTCTACAAAAAGCACCTAAAATTTTTTTGCCCTAGAGACATATTTTCCCATTCATATGCCTGCAGTTGGCCTTAAAGTTAAATAAAATCTCCTTTGATGTGGATGTTTTAAGTTAGTAGGGTATATCCAAATTGGATGAACCATCCTAAATCAGGAAATGCTCTGGTTTGAGAAATTGTGAAATTAACGGAACTTTCCTCCTACTGGTATTCTCTGTGTTGTCAAGGAAATTGCCTATCCTTTCTGTAACTTTCTTTCTGGTTCCCATTTATCTCATCCTCTGGGGTTGTTGAGAGTTAATATCTATAAAAGGTTTTGTGTTTTCTTGACAAAAAGAGGGTAAGTGAGAGAAAATCAGCAGTATATCATCACAATGTGCAGACATTTGGGTGAGTTCCGTGCAACCTGAATGTAAAATTTTAAGTTTCCCAGAAACACAATATAAAAGACAACTACCCACAGTCCTATACATCCACAAGAAAATAGGATGCCCTTTATTATCTCTCTCTTTTTTTTCCCTAGGAAGGAAGAAAATAAAGATCCTTGGAATAAGAAGGGATCTAATAAAATAATAGAAAACAATATATTTAAAAGGTTTGGATAGTTTCACAATCTAAAAGACACTTTGAGGATCCATAACTTTGTTCTCTGAAATTGGAGCAGCTAATTCAGTCCTGTCAAGTACTAACCTGAGACTCAACAAGCCTAGAATACAGCTATTATACAAACATAAAAGAGCAAGCTGAACATGTAAACACGATGCAGTCATTGGAGTGGATGATGATGATTCATGCTCAGAGGGACAGTGACCATGGTCTGGACTAAGTGGGCAAGGCAAGACTGGCTCAGGACTGATAGTGGTCAGGTGTTCAGGGGCCTCCGGGCCAGAAATTTATCTCACCAACAAAATCATAACTCTAATGCTAAAACTAGAAGTAATAATGATAGTGATAACAACATAAGCAAGTAATTTAGTTGGTATCACAGAAAAATAATATAGAAAAACAACATTTGTATCCCTTGACCTACACAAAGACTGTGGATATGTGAGCAGGGAATTGCTGAATAATCCAGTTCACATCTTAGGACATGCCATTAAAAACAAAAAAAAGGCAAAGTTGACTGTGAATCCGCCCTGGCTAGCAGGGAAGAGCACTAACCCCAGAAGGTTATGAGGAAAAATCTCTTCTTTCCTAGTTATCACTAACTGGGTAAAGGGCATTCAATGTTTGAAATTTTAGCCCTTAGATAGCATTTATTCCATGACCTCTGAACTTGCCTACAAAATCTAGCCTGGCTAGGTGATAAGAAAACTGGCCTAGAAATTGAAAGACCTCATTAATAGCATGATCCCCACCACTGCTAACTCACACTTACTGTAAATTGCTTAACATCCCATTTTCTCAGTTCCCTCACATGTAAGATCAAGGGATTGTATAGATATTCCATCTTTCCAGTTATATTACTATATTAACTTCTACATACCATCTGTATTGCTATAGTCAAATCCATACCCCAAACTTCTTATTTGTGGTTGAAAAGTCTATGGTAGTATTGTGTCCCAAACCAAGTTGAGAAATCAGAAGTTGTCTGTTACATAGCTTGGAAAAGTACACAAACTCATGGGGTTAATAACAGGCTCAATGAAGCAGTAATTTAAAAAACAGTAGTTTCACTCTCCTAAAAGGTTTCCTGCTAATTTCCCCAAATGGTCTATATTTCCAAGAAGATGTTTGTACATGTAAAAAGTCTGCCTTATTATCTGTACTATAACTATTCCCAAAATAATGGGAGTAAACAAAGAATAATAAAAATTCTCAGTTCACCCAGTGCCCTTTTAGCTGAGGATATCAAAGTATGTTATTTACATAATTGCAAATAAAAGGACTGTTACTGTTTAACATGGGCTAATGTTGTGTTTTGAGTAAAATATCAAATAGAAATTGCATATCAACTTTATACAGTGGTTCCTTCCACACTCAGCCACATTTAAAAAAAAAAAAAAAAAAAAAAAAAAAAAAAAAAAACATAGTTACTAATCCTCATATCACAATTCTCTGAAGAATCATTTGAACCCTAGGATATTAGTCAGGATATTAAAAGGTTAAATGCACATGTCTGGCAATCCCACTTCTAAAATTTCATTATACAAAGATAATTGCTGGGCTGAGGACATATAGCTCAGTTGATAGAGCTCTTGCCTGACATGCACAAGGTCCTGGGTTCAATTCCCAGTACCAAAGAGGAAAAAGAAACATTGTTTACATATGTACATATCTACAGATAATATGCTCAGTAAAGCATTGTTAGTAATAGCAAAAAAAAAAAAAAAAAAAAAAAAAAACAGACACAGTCTAAAAGTCCATCAGTGGTAAAATGACCTAATAAAGTATGACATAGACATATAGGATCCTTTGTAGCCATGAAAATAATGATATATTCTGGAAAATATCTATAATATATTTAATGAAAAAATGCAAGGTGAAGACAAATATAATTTACATAACAGTATTAGAAGGAAATAAAAAAGGATATGTAGAAGGGGTGAAGTGTTTTAATATATTACTTTAGAATTACAAAAAATAGATATTTTGCAACAAATAAAACTATAGCAATGGTTTTGTATGTTTCATCTATTTTTAATGATTTACAGACATGTGCACATTTTAACCAAGATTACATTTTATAACATATTTATCTGACATCTGCCTTTAAACCTTAATACCACTCTTTTAGCAGTCACATAATATAGTATTATACAGTATAGTATCAATGTACCAAATTTATTCAACTAGACTCCTTTCAATGGATATCTATCTTGCTTCCCTCTTTATGTTTATAACCATGTATAACATCAAGGTATGAGTATAAACACAAGGACTATACAGATATCAATCTTATTTTTAAGATTTCTTTTTTAGTTATAGAGGGACACAATAACTTTACTTTGTTTATTATTTTTTAATGTGGTGCTGAGGATCAAACTCAGTGCCTCACACATGATAGGCGAGTGCTCTACCACTGAGCCACAACCCCAGCCTCACAGATAGCAATCTATACAAGGGTAGAGGGATGTACAGAGACTCTGGCTTACTTGATTTCTCTATATAGTACCAAAATGAAAGTGGAATTTTGAATGCCATTTCTTGCTTTCTGTTCTTTTCAGATACTTTAAATAAGACCCACTTTGGACTCACCATCACTAGGACAGTGTGCAATATAAAACCCAGCACCTGCAGTTCCCTCCAAGCTTATCCAAGGCACTTGGCAAACAGCATCCTTTAATATTGCTTCTAGCATCCTTCCCAGGTGAACAAGTCAGCCAACACAAAGGAGTCTAGTAAGAAGGGACTATGAAGCTCTGAGAAAGATACAAAGAAAATGGTAGAAATAAATAAAATTTAAAACAGACTAGATCTAGTCTAGGACAGCTTGACAGTATGAGGTTTGCTAAACTGAATGCTTGTGTCTCCTGTATTCATATGCTGAAACATAGCCTTCAGTGTGATGGTATTTGGAGGTGGGCTGTTTAGAAGTGATCAAACCTTGAGGGTACAGCCTCTTGAATGGAGCTAGAGCCTTTAAAAGGAAACCCCAAAAAGTTCTTTTACTACCACCGCCACATGGGGACACAAAAAGGAAGCAGGAATAGGGCCTCATTAGACAATGTGCTTACCAGTGTCTTGATCTTGGACTTCTCAGCCTCCAGAACTGTGAGCAATGAACTTTGCTATTAAAAGCCACCCAGTCTATGGTATTTTGTTATACTAGCTGAAATGGACAAAGATAGAATTTATATTTATAAGCATCAAGTCCAAAATGCCTGTTTAAGGTAAAATGTGGCTGGCACTATCAGAGGTGCCACCATAGTAAAGGAAAAAAATAAATGAGCACATGAATGAGTGAATGCATTGATAAATTGGGATGAATGGGAAGAGGCTTTTATTACTGACCATCCTCTTGAATCCTTCTCTATTACTGGGAACTCCATTTTTTCTCCTCAGTTCATCTAGGGGCTTATCATGCACCAAAAGACATCTTTGAAAAGTCAGTGTTATGATAATAAAAAACAGAACTGAGAATTTCCAGAAACTAGTTCCAGACTTTCCACTGTGGCAACCTGAGTAACTTCCACAATTGACAAGTAAGTCCTAAATCCCCAGCAAATCAAGGTAGAATTCAACCATCTAACTTTTAAGATCAGTTCCTAAAACTTTGAGAAATGAGGATTGGGGATGTAGTTCACAGGTGAAGTGTGTGCTTAGCATGAGCAAGGCTCTGGGTTCGATTTCCAGCACTGGAAGAAGAAATTAAGAGGTGAAAATTTCCCCGAGAGGTCCTAGGAGGGTGAGGAGAATGGAGAGAAAGTAACAGAGATCCAACTTGTCCGCCTTCCTCGGGGAATCCTGGCCAGGCGCAGCTGCAGATGGAGGGGAGTGGCTGTTCTAATTCAGCTTCTTAGGGTTACATCATAGATACTGAAGTGCAAATTATCACTGGGCAGTGAGCAGGATGTCATAGCATGATAGAATGGAGGATGTGACCTGCAAAATCCTTGAGAGACAGGACAGCAGTGCTGATGGCTGCAGATAATCAGGGCAGGGAACAAGGACTGAGGCACTGGATATCAGTGCAGTTACATAAAAAGGAAGTAGACTGCAGAGGGGATGGTAGCTAGAAAGCATTAAAGCTTTTGATCTGGAATTTCAAATGGATGTGAGGGGGACCTGAATAAGGAAAATACATTTCCCCTCCACCCCCTCTAATCATTTCATGGGGCACCAGGTATTAAAATGCTGTTCTCTGCTATGATTCATTATAAAAAGTTTCATTGGTGTCAGATCAATTCATTTTTTAAAAGACATTTAAAAAAAAAGGATTTAGGAGATGAAATAATCTTTTATAGCCACTGCAATGTATCATGGTAGTCAGCAATATGCAGGTGTTAATCTTAAAGTGCTTAGATTAAAGCATCTATGTTGAGATGGTTTGGATGTTAAAATTTATTGCAATTTTAATTTTAACTAAACATTTCACATTGTTTCACAATATGCAAGTTCTTAATTTTAAGGTCACAATTCCTTTGATACAAGCACCCAGTATTTGGCAAAAATAATCTATTTCAGATACACACATATAATATACAAACCAATATTTTCATGCATTTACAAGACTGAATAAGTTCAACAAATATATATATGGAAATTATTTTATATTGAAAAGTGCAATAAAACTGTGCTACTTTTATTACCTAATAAATATTAAATACCCATCCTCATCAATTTCATGAAAAAGTATTTATATAATGCTCACATGGTGCTGGCAGAACATTATAAAAGTAAGTGATACAGCTCATTATTTAGAATTTTTCAATTCAGGTGTAAAGCTTACTCCCTAAAAGAGTGCTAACACCAACATATTATATGGTTCATACAGCTATGTTATCTTGAGCACTGGAAGGAATCCGGCTTAACAGGAATTAAATGTTAATGTAGCATCATTAATGCAATGACACCAAAACATACCTTGCCTCAAAAATTATGGATTTTTACTTTCTATATAAAATTTTAAATTTTCCTATTTGGTTAAATTTCTTGTGGATTTCCCAAGGAAAGACCACTATTAGTCACAGAAACCTGGAGTAGAAGATATCATTATTCCAACCAGCCTAATCTAGGATGGCTTTCTCCACAAAGAGACATTAGAAATTTGAAATGGAAGCTAATTGGAAAGCAGATCAGCTCTCATCTGAAATTCTGATGATGCTATTCTGTAGGCCAAGCTTCCTTTTAGGCAAGGAATTTCACCCTTACATCAGGTCCCAAATCGCTCCATCTATTTAGTCCCCGTCATCAGAAATTCTGAGACATGCCAGAGCTCAGAGTGAAACAGGTGCATCTGCACACAGCCGAATGAGGGATGCACACCCAGTCCCATGCACAGCTGGGATGTAGTAATAGATGCTTGGCAGGCTGTCATTTATCAACTGTGTCTCTAATCTCAGAGATAACCAGGCAGAATACCATCGCCACCTGCCATGAATTCATAGCCATAAGTTTTCCAGCTTGGGTTTTGTCCTAACAGGCCCATGGGTAGCCCTGGAACACACCAAAAAAAATGGAATGGTAGGATCCGGATAAGGATGAATGGAAGTTACAGTCCAAAGCAAAGTCAGATCACATACTGAACAAAAGCTAACTTGTGAGGAATTCCACAAAAGAGGTCACCTAGGTCTGATGTAAGATGTATCCTATAGTTATCCATTCAATAAACACAGCCAGGCACTGGTCTCAGTACTTGAGACATATTATTTAGCAAAACAAACAAGAAAAATAATATAGTTACAAAATGATAAGCAATATGAATGAAGAGAACTAGATATGTAAAAGTGTGGGGGGAGGGGGAGAGAAACCATGGCAAATTGCATCTTTATTGGCATAGTCAAGGTAGGCCACTCCCACCTTCCTCTAGCACAGACTTGGGGAACTAGCAATGTGACCATCCAGGAAAGGAGTCTTCCATCTAGACGGCACTTCCAGGGCAAAGTGCTAAGGCAGGGGAATGCCAGACCTGTCAAAACATCAAGTAGGACTATGTGGCTCCAGTCAAGAAGGTAAGCAGGTAGAGGGACAAGAGATGAAATCCAAAAGGCAAGAGGAGCCATATCATGTGGGCCATGAAACCACGGGAAGGGCATGGCATTTTATTATGAGGGAAATGGCAGCCATTACCAAGTTAACTGGTAGTGTTCCAATGTTTAATTCCACTTTTGGGTTCCACTTCTAACAATAAGAGACATTTTGGCTACACTGAGGAAAAGATGAACTATTTTTGCAAATTTCAGTTCTAATGCTTTATCTTAGGGGAAGTATACTTTTAGTGGGAGTACCGAATAAGCTGGTCTATAGTTCTTGAAGGCATTCAATCTAGGGACTTGAAACACATAGATGTCACTCATTGTCAGTGTGAGAAATATTTTTTCCATTCCTAGAAATAACATAGAAGTCAGCTACTAAGGTTGTTGACTACTATGAGGAAGTTTAATTTTAATCTTTATATCATTTGACCTACTGGCAAGCTATTAAAAAAATCATAGGAAACCACAATCTATACATCCCTTAATTATGACACTGGCTAAAAGGCATCCCCAGACTTATTTCTAGTCAGAAAATGAATAAGATTGTAAATGGGCTATTTCTTCGTAGGTTGACCTTCCACAATTCAGGTCAAATTTAAAAATAAGGTATATTACAATTTGCCGAAGCTTCTGTCTTATCTTCGAACAAGAATACCTTTTAAAATTAAAAATGAAATGAAATACATAGAGGCAATACAGAAATAAGAACCCAAAAAATCAATAGATGTTTAATGGTTTTCATTTCTTGGTAGCTAATACTCAGTTATTAAAATGAATTTAATGCTGAGTAGGCATTTGGCTATATGATAGCCTGATAATTCCTATCCAGTGAGCTTATAATCAAATTTTTAAATAATGTAATTAAGATCCCAGGGGGAAATATGTAACTATTAAGAAATTCCCTGCAGTTGTTCTTTTTTTAAGTAATCTATGCTATGTATATAAAATCTCTCCTCATAATAATTGTTTAGCAGTACTCACAGAGAATACAATTTCATGTTACCAATGCCTTATTTTAAATCTATAAGGCACATTCATTTATGTACTGTTAGTGTTCAGATGTACTTTATCCCTAAAAGCTAAAGATAGTTTCTACCATTTACCTATCAAATATACTTAGATTACCTGTCCTGGTACTGAACCAGTTAGTCTTCAGTGAACCACACAGATCCATCTGGAGGTTGCACAGAGAAAGAGCAACAGAGCTACAACATGAGCCTCAGGATGGTGCAGAACCACTGGATGGAAAGTGCACTGTGGATCTAAATACTAGGGTCCTATAACAAAGAAGGAGGGTAAATGGTGACTACATCAAAGCCAGATAGTTCATTCATGATCCTCTGGAGAAAGATTCCTTGTTGATCTCTGATGCTCACAACAAATGCCTGATCCTGAATATGTGGCGTTGACCACCACAGCCAGGAGCTCACATCCAAACTTACAGTCTTAAGAGACAAAGTACAGAGTGATCACCCAGGGCCATATTTTAACATGAAGCGATACAGCCCCATGCACAGCGCCACTTGCTGTTATTCACAATGAGGTCGTAGCTCCTTCCTGACAGAATTTATGCACATGCATGAAGCTATGTGGGGCTATGAAGATGGAGTGAGCATGCCACTGGGAGTGCACTTATGCACAGTTCTTCCTCCATAGGCACAAGCATGCCGCAGGGTAGGTATGGCATGCTATGTCTTCTTAAGTTCCTGCTCTGAGCTGCACAGTCACCAAAGTCACCAACCATTACCAACATGGTTGTCAAAACCCAGCAAATCATTCATCAGTCCTATGGCCTCGGGAAGTTACTCTTTCTGTGCTGTTTTGCATCAACTGCACAGGAGAATACTAAATATCAACAAGAGTTTAGGTCTGCTGTGGGGATTCTAGCCAACACATAACTTTCTCTTTCCTGTTTGATTTACCTTGCAGACAGTCAAGAGCAGAAGACGCACTCTGAGGTAGGCAGTTAGGGAGATGCCAATCAAAAACCCAATAGACTAGACATGTGGGTAACAGTTCCAATAAGCATGACTAAGAGAGACTTACCAGCCAAGACACCAAAGTGACAAGGACAGCTGAGTCCAGATCAGAGATTTGAATGTGAAGGTGGGAGGGAGGCTCCCAGGAATTCTGTGGCCCACTAGTGGCAGCTGCCTCCATTTATAGGTATTGCATAGAGGAAGTGGCCAATGTGCTGACCCAGCATGACACTCAGACTAAATCACTCTTTCACTCACATCTATGCTCTCAAGAACATACTAGAAAAGCACAATATTATGCCTTATACTTCAGGAAAAAGCACACAAATAAAAACAGATCTAAAATAGAAAGAAATCATTTGGTCCCTGGAATTAATATACTCAGGTCTACCACTAAGAGCAGGAAAAAAAAAAAATTGGTCTTAAACCAACATTTATCCAGAGCATATTTTTCTATGAACCAGACACTGCTCACTATATGCCAGGCATTTTATTTTATTTACTCTCACAACATCTTTATGTGAAAGATACACTGTGTCCCTGTTTGCCAAATGAGACAACTGAGGCACAAAGGGGTCAAAGCACTGTAGGCCCTCTATGAACATCTGGAGTTCCCAGGTGGGTGACAATTTGCTGAAATAGCCAAGCAATGCTTCTCAGGCATTGGCTCCATAACAAATGCCTGATCCTGAGTGTGTGGCGTTGACCACCACAGCAAGAAGCTCACATCCAAACTTACAGCCTTAAGAGACAAAGTACAGAATGATCACCCAGGGCCATGTTTTACATGAAGTGATACAGCCCCACGCACAGCGCTGCTTGCTGTTATTCACAATGAGGTCGTAGCTCCTTCCTGACAGAATTTATGCACATGCATGAAAATATGTGGCTATGAAGATGGAGTGAGCATGCCACTGGGAGTGCACTTATGCACAGAGACAGAAAGATACTCTGCAAAGGATAAAATATTTCTGCAAAGTGTTTTTTAAAATCTTTAGAGCTATACAGTAGTTCCTTTTAGCAAGCAAAAGCTCAAAGATGGCATTAAAGATTTTCTGTGTTATTCACTGCTATTTTCAGGAAGCAGGGAAGTCTGCAAAAAAAATGTTCCATCTTCCAATTTGACATCCTCAAATAATATAATTTCCTACGTGGGTCTGTTAATGTTATTTTTGTTTCCCTTTTTAGTTTTGACATTTTGAAAAAGAAAATCCTTGCAACTAGCAGACAAATCTTGAACTACTAACAGTGAAAGCATCCTTTTTCCTCCAACATACTGCTCTCTTGAAAGAAGTAAGGGTTTTATTTCTGAAATCAATAAAAATGCATTTTAAAATAACCATTAAACATAATATTCTCATTAATTCCAAGAGTAGCACATGACCCCAAAGTCTAATCAATAGCAAAATGTTAATTAAAGTTTGAAAATGGGACCAATTTACCTAACAGAAATGATAGATACCAGTTATAAGAGAGGCTAAAAGGAATTTTAAAAAAAATAAAAGGAACGTAATAAGATGAATCTATAGAAGTTGAACTGTTAGAGACACAGTAGAAAAGTGATTGTCAGGGGTTAGGGTTTGAAAGAAGTGAAGAAATTTTGGTCAAAGGGGTACAAGTTTTCAGTTATAAAATGAATAAGTTCTAGAGATCTAATGCACAGCATTATGACTATACTTAATATAATGCATTTTATGCTTGAATTTTGCTAAGAGGGTAGATCTTAAATATTCCCACCCCATGCCCACACACAGATAGTAACTCTGAGGGGATGAATATGTTAACTATCTTCTGATGGCAATCTCTTAATGATCTATACATTTATCAAAGCATCATGCTATACATCTTAAATATATAAAAATTTTATTTGTTAATCACCTCAATAAAACTGGAAAGCAATCAATAATTTATGAAGGGTTAAAAAAAAAAGATGGTAGAATGAGATGGGTATCATTATCCTAAATGTATGATTGAAGAAATAAATAGTACAAATATACTTTGTATACAAACAGTGATCTGTAAAAAGGTGCTCTATATGTGTATTACGAATTGTAATGCATGCTACTGTTATATATACGACAACTTCAAAAAAAATTAAAGATGAATTTTCTAGGTACAACGGTAAGTCTAGAAAATGGAGGCCTTCATACATCCCTGGGTTTAAAATTGACAAAATTCATCCAAAATAATTATGTTAAAAATTCAGAGACTAAGACCACATAACTTCAAATGCTATTTTCTATATCACTGTTTTGGTTTGTCTTCATGGCAATCAGATTTCCACAGGCAGAATGCATTCCCTGCAAGCAGATTTTTGTGTCCTCTTCATTCTACAATATCATATACATAATGTGATGACGATGCCAGAGAAACAGCTGTAATTTGGGAAATTGCAACAAATAAGGGAGATGAGGCTGTGAGAACAGGCTGGGGAAGCTCCTACTCATAGGGTTGTTGTACAGATTAAAGGAGGATTACTAAAAGCTCTGAGCAAAGTGCCTAGCACATTGTAAATGTCCAATAACTCGTGTCTATTGTTATTACTACTGAAAGGCAATGGAATTATCCCTAGAATGCACATCTTAAAGCTTCATGGGCTCCTCAAGGAATTCCACTTAATGAAGTAGCAGATTACCAAATGTATTAATTAGCTCTGGTGGCCTGAAAGAATTTATTCAATTTCCAAAATAATAAAATGGCAAGAAAGGGGCTTAATGAAATCCCATAAGAAACATCACTGCCCCTCTTTCTAAATGCCCTATACACTTATTCCATCTACACTCAAATATTACCCAAGCAACTGCCAACTCCCAGACATAGAGCTCTGACTTCTTTTTTAAATCTGGAACATCTTCTCCAGTTTGGGAGAGGGTACCTATAATCAGTATGACCCTAAATGCTTATGACATATACACCACACAGCTGATTGACATTCTGAGAGCTCAGCACTCAGGCTATCCCATCATCTGCTTCACAGCTCTCTCAGACACCTTGCACCAAAGCACCTTCACTTTTCCTGCCCTCTGCCTTTAGTCAACCATTTATCCCCTGTGTTTTAGTTATTTACACTACCTTAGTGACATCTCCAAGTAATAGGGAATCAAGCATCCTGTGGGAGCTGAGAGTGCTGGTTGAATGGAATTGAACTGTCGAGCACTGTTCCTTCTGATTTCTTTAAGCTTTTCATAGATGATTCCACTCCAGCAATAAAAACATTAGCCATTTTGTTAGGAATGAGATAGAGATAGGAAAATCCACTGGGTTCATTGGATCCCACCCAAAAATTAAGAAGAGAGATCTCTGGGCCATGAAACCTTGATTTCTCTCATTTGGCTGTGAACAGAAAGTTGGAGGCAAAGACATCAAAAGGATCAGGGAAGTGCCATTTGGAGGGCTGGGGTGGAGGCAGGAATGGACTTGCCATTTCTGCAGTCTGCTGAGTGGGAGACTGAGAGACACAGCAGCACCCCTCTGAAGCCTCTTGATTGCCACACCGCTTCTTCTGGGAGAGCCCAGAGAATCTTGGTCCTACAAGGCATTCTCATACTGTGCCATTCTCCCAACCTGATGTTCATTTGAATTGAATATGTTTCTAAACTGACTACGAATATTGCCTTTTTAAAGTTATCATATCTGGTTGACACTGTAACCCCTGATTAAAAATGTTTATATTTTTATTTTAGCACTAATAATAGCCCTTGGTAAAAAATTCATATTTGTACTTTAGTCCTAGTAATAACAGTAATATTTGTCAGGCAATTTTCTCAGTGCTTTCATTACCCCATTGAATCCTCACACCAGTCCTAAACAGTGGATACTACTGGTCTTACCATCACATAGAAGGTAAGTAACTTACCCAAGGCTATAATCAGTAAAGGCTAGAGCTGGATTTGTATCCAGGTCTCTGGCTCTGAAGCATGTATTAGGTAAGGTACTTGGCCCAAGTCAGGCAGTGAGTAGTAAGAGTCAAACCCTGGTGCTCTGAGACTCACTATCCCTCCTCTGCACTGAGCTGATTTGTCTCTGTCTTGGAGGAATACTCTCTTTTTCTTTCTATTGCCCAACTCTACTTTTAATTCAAGAAACAGCTTATATATGACACACACACATGCACACATACTTCATTTATTTCAGCTAACTAATGTACAGCACCTTTTATCTGCAAAGCACTTGTTGACCCATACAGAAAACCATTTCTTCTCGTATCTTTGGCCACTAGAATACACATATATATTCATTCAATCAACAGATATTCTTAAGCATTCACTAGTGCCAGACACTGGCTAAATTCTCGAAATACAAGAACAAATGAGATAGACAGAGCTCACTCTCTGATGAGGAAGACAGATGAGTAAAATATGGAGTGACGCTTAAATGAGGAGAAATGACACGAGGCAAAAAGCATATGTAAGAGGGGTGATTAGCCCAGACTGGATTGTTAGGGAAGGAAAACTCTACTTATGCTAGGACTTGGAGGAGGAATTTAATTTACCCAGGTGTGGGAATGGGGAAGAAACAAGATGCACAGGGACCAAGCATGCCAAGTCATGAAGGTGAAAGTGACCACAATACATTCAGAGAACTACAAGTAAGCAGCACAGTAGGACTGCACTACTGAGCTCCCATTTATGTGTGATAGGGAGGGGGCTTAGAAGTGGTTGAACAAGGTGACTGGAAACACTGGAGGTCTTTACACCAGAGTTGGCTTGATCAAAGTTGCATTTTATAAAGATCACTCTTGCAAGGAGGTGGAGAGGCCAGGCTGAAATGGGCAAATCTAGAGGCAGAAAGACCAGAGAGAAGATGCCCTGAATGGTGATAGTGTAGACCAGGGAAGCAGCAGGAATGTAGTGAGGTGAGTGGAACTTAAGAGTTCTGTGGAAAATAGAAAAAGAGAGTCATAGTGATTGACAGGATATGGGAATCAGAAATGAAGAGGAATCAAAGATAATGCCTGGGCTTGATGGTGGGCCCCATTATTGTCTTCTCATCCCACTTAGACCACATTTACTGCAGCCTTCAAAGCCTATCATGGCTGGGTTCTGTCCACCAACCCCACCTAGCTTTGCGTCACTTGCCAGGATGGCCTTGTCTATGTCCCTGAACTCCTCAAGTTTGTCCCCACCTTCTGGTGTTTTCACTATCTGCTTCCTGGGCTCAAAGTTGAGTTTCTAGGATCTTTACATCATTAGTTGCTTCCCATCTTTCAGGTCTTTATGAAATGCCACCTCCTAAGAGGTCTTCTCTGACCACCCCACTTGTTATTTTAATTTGATGCTACAGTCTTCTCATTCACTATCTGTACTTAGTTTCTTTGCTATTTAATAACTGTTTTCTGCTATTTACTACTTCTGTAGTACAAGCTTTATGAATGTAAGAAGCTTGTTTTATTCATTGCTGAATCTTCAATGTCTTAAGCAGCACCTATCATGTAGTAAGTACTTAGTAAATATCAGTTGAATACATAATTAATCAATAAATTACTGAGTGCAGAAGTGAGTGGGGAACTCATGGGGAGAGTAGGCTTTGGAGGTACAGGGAGTTCAATTTTGACATGAGGTACTAGAAGGGTAGAAAATGACCAAAGTGCAGGTAACCATCTGGAAGATAGTTAACATGCAGCTCAGGACAGAGCCTATGCTGTGAACAGGTTCCATCAGCACCATACAAATGGCAACTGAAGCCCTGGATGGAGGAGAATGCCTGGGCAGAGAGAGCAAGTGTGAGGGCAGGCAAAGGAGCCAGAACCTGCAAAAGTCTGGATCACTGTAAATGCTTGATAGAAATCCATTACACAAATTAACAAATGAATGAATGGACATGTCATATTTACTTAAAAACACATCTGATCCTATAAAACATTTCTATGAATTTCATTTGGACATCCACTTTGAACTATTTATGTTTTCAACACTTATAGCCTCCTACATAGTTCAAGAAATGCCAGGTGTGGGGATTCATAATATGTTGTAAATTTTTCTCATCTCATTTCTCCCCTAACATCTATCTAGCTGTATACCAAAAATCTAAGTTAATGTGGGCCAGAATTACATGATCACTCACAAATAGCCACTTGCTTCTCCTGCGGGATTGACAATGTGATTTGTTTCAACCAGTGGCTTCTGAGCAGACATGATGATGTCACATCATGTCCTGGCTTTAAAATGGATTGTGTAGCCAATGCACTGTCCTAAAATGGGAACTGTTTCTTTCATTTTGGGTTCCAGAATGATAACACACATAAAATATGCCCACAGTCATCCAGCAGTCTGGACAAAAGCCACAGCCCAACCACAGCCATAACCAACAGGAGCAAGAAGCAAATATTTGCTGGTATAAGCCACTGGGACTTGAGGGTTATTACTGCAGCAAAAGTTGATTGATTCTTGTACCCCCAGATGGCAATGAATGCCTCTGATATGGGAATAAGGGAATGCAGACCTCAAGACAAGGCCCTCATGAACAAACTCCATATCAATGCACTCTGTTGAGAGAGAACCTTATATCCCTTCCAAGAAGAAAAGATAAAAGGACGTAATTTTTATTTAACCTAATGGAGTGTGCTGAACTGAAATAATTCAAGAACTTATGTCCATTATTAAAGAGCATTCAATGTGAATCCGCTGTTGCCAACTCATATGACAACCTCCATGCCTATTCCCCCATCTGGTATTTGGCCCCCACCCACCACCTATGTTTTGAGTGTTTTCATTTCCAAACCTACAGTCCATAAATTCCCATGCAAGAAAACTCAATAAAACTATAAACATAAAGGAACATTCAAATTAAACTAATGATAACAAAACAATCAATTTTCATTTCTTTTACAGTCCTATAATTTCTATAGATTTAATCAAGTCATGAAATTTTATTTATAGAAAATTATAGATGAAGAAAAATGAACTGAAATGCATTTCCCATTCTTGCTTAATTGAAATGATTCTCTCAAATAAGACAGTATAAATACCTGTATTAAAAAGCTTATTGTTACTGGCTATTCATACATATTTTTATGTAACAACATTGACCTTAATATGTGTCAAAAATTAAATGAATATGAAATAATATATTGGGAGAAGCCTTTTAAATTAGCATTCAAGTAACCCAGACACTCATATTCATATCCTTTAGTCAACTCTTTCAATTATGGATAATAAATATCCCAAGTGCAGTCATCTGATAACAATACAACTATTATATATTGATGACTATTATGATAAAGCAAAATGCAAATAAAATGAGTTAAAATTGATTTGCTATGATTCATACTTTAAGGGGAGAAGAGAAATATGATTTTGAGGACCAAATGCTAGATACCATCCAAATCAATTTGAGTGTGTGTGTGCATGTGTATATGTATATGTGTATGTGTGGATAGACAGATATAGATATTCCCTTTCATTAACAATATCTAAATGAGTAAGCATGTATACTATCTCTGATGAGGAAAATGACTCAAGAAAATTAAGAAATTTTACCAAGGTTTTACTTAATTTTCTAGAAATTTTACTCTGATTTTGAAATAAAAACAATATTAAATATAAATTATAATGAAGGCTAACATTCAACTTTACCTAAAAATTACTGCAAACATCATACTTACTAAACTGTAGCCTATATATCCAGATATCATACAACATCACATCCTGTAAGCTTTGTTACCTAAGACAGAACATTTGGGGAGACAGGAAGATGATGGATAGAGAGGTCACTTTGCTGGGAGCTCTATGGTATGAATCCAAGAAAAGCAGACAGCAGCTTTTCAGCAAGGTGGGGGAATAAGCAAAAATTAAGGGGACTTTACCGAAATTTAATACTAGACACTCAAAACAAATCAGGGACTCAGGAGACTGAATATTTTAAAAATAAGGAAGAAATCCCCAGCACCAGCAGCAGTTGGAGGCAAAGCCAGTAAAGCAAATGCAGTAAAGCAATAAGGAAACTAAATGAATCCCCATTCTCTAGAGGACTGAGGCATGTCAGGGCATGGAGAATTTAGAGATCAGAGTCACTGCCCAATTAAAACAGTAAGGTGCACTGTACAATATCCTTGTACAGGAAAGAAGCCACCAACTCTCCTGGTGGTGTAGGGGAAAAGAGTGGAAGGAATCATTTTGCTGCTGCAATGTGGGGGCCAGCAGCTGGAGGAGCCAATTTCTGGCAGACCCAAGTCTGGCTCAAAAAATAAGCCAGGCAAACCCATGCTGTGCAACAGAGCATGTGTCTAAGTGACCAGTAGAAAATCAAGGGTGGAGAGAGGCAGGAGTATGCTGGTGTGGGAAACCCACTCGGCTTCCCCCTCCCCCTCTGATCTGGCTACTTGTAGGACCGGCCAGGAGAGAAGTGCCTGACTAGGAATTTGAAAGGGTAGGGGCTAGAGAGATTGAGTTTGGAGACTGAATCAGAGACCAGGAATCATGAAGTCAACAGGCAACATAGTGGACAAAGAACTGGCTCTTAACACCATACATGTGAAACCCAAAGGAGATTCCTCTGGGTGCAGTCTTCCAGCTGAACCCGCAATTGCTAGGCCAGCCAGGGAGGCGCGCTGATTTAAAATCTCCAGACTAATTGGCATTCAGCAAAGAGACTGCAGCATACCTAAGCCTAAACCCCACCTCCAGGAGTTCTGCCTCCAGGATTGACCCTGTCACTTTAGCAACCCCACCCTTAGGGTGAAGCAAGCATCATACTCCAGACAACCCCACTTAATTGCTAAGAAAGGAAGCTGAAAATCTTTTGAACTCCAACCTAAACAATTGTTTGATTTTCCATTGAGTTCTTTTTCTTTTGTTTTTCTTTTTTCTCTCATATTTCTACCATTTTTAAAACCAATTTTTTTTTAGTTGTAGATGGATACAATACCTTTATTTTATTTATTCATTTTGTTGTTGTTGTTGTTGTTGTGCTGAGGATCGAACCCAGTGCCTCATGCATGCTAGGCAAGCGCTCTACCACTAAGCCACAGGCCCAGCCCAAAACCAATTATTTTTCATGTATCATGTATAGAGGACTAGGATGTCTGATTAGTATATTTCAGTTTTGTTTTGTATTCCTTTATTTTTACTTTTTTCTTTCTATTTTTTAATTTTTATTTTATATATAGCTTTTCTCTCACTTATCTGTTTCCATCAATTCTCTTTCTTCCTTTTATCCTGCTAAAAGCCAACCTCTATTATTCCCTCTTTCGCTCTTCCTTTAACTTTTTATTATCTTCTCTCCTCCTTCCTCATAAACATCACATCCTATATCACTTTTGTTCTCTCTTTGCCTACCATTTGAAATTATAAACACTTTTGCAAACTTCCTGTTTTTATTGTAAGCAGTAACTGAACATATCATTTCTGTATATTGTAATAAAACTGTAGACATCTTAGTAGGAGCTATTGGTTTTAAGGCTGTACATTGTTTGCATTGGTTGCTGTTACTATTTGTCTCTTCCTTAATGGCAAGGTACAGGAAACCTTCAGGGACACTATAAGTCTACAGGGTAGAAACTCTACTGTCTCAGAGCCACGCTGTTAGATGGGTACACATATAAACAACATGAAAAAACAAGGGAAAAAATTGCCCCAAACAAACCAAGATGCTCCAATAATAGAATCCATCAACACCACAGTGGAAGAAATATCAGAGAAGGAGCTTAAAATGTATATAGTTAAGCTGATCCATGAGATACAGAATAATGTAAGGAATGAAATCAGAGAGAAAATTCAGGATGTTAAATATAATTTCCATAAAGAGATAGAGATTCTGAAAAGAAATTAAACAGAAATTCTCAAAATGAAGGAATCTAATAAACCAAATTAAAAGCTCAATGGAAAGCATGACCAACAGACTAGACAATATTGAAGACAGAGTTTCAGGCAATGAACACAAAATATATAGTCTTGAAAATAAAGCTGACCAGAGAGAAAAGATGTTAAGAGACCATGAACAGAACTTCCAAGAAATATGGGATAACAGGAAAAGACCAAATTTAAGATTTATTGGGATAGATGAAGGCACAGAGATACACACAAAAGGAATGCACAATTTTTTCAATGAAATAATATCAGAAAATTTCCCAATCATAAAGAATGAAATGGAAAATAGAAGGCTTACAGGTCTCAAAATATACAAAATATACAACAGACCCATATCAAAATTAAGCTTCAGATATGAAGGTGAAATAAAACCTTCCAAGATAAAGAAAAGTTAAAAGAATTCACAACTAGAAAGACTGCACTACATAACATTCTCAACAAAATACTCCACATAGATGAAATGAAAAAAAAAAAATGAAAACCAGCAAAGGAAGGAACTACACTAAAGAAACAATCAAAGGAGAAACTAATTCAAATTAAAAACCAGAATTAAATCAAATTGATGCATAATATAAATCATATCTCAATCATAATTTTGAATGTAAATGGCCTAAACTTATCAATCAAAAGACACAGACTGGAAGATTGAATTAAAAAACAAGACCCATGGGCTGGGGTTGTGGTTCAGTGGTAGAGCGCCTACCTAGCATGCATGAGGCACTGGATTCATTCCCCAGCACCACATAAAAAAATAATAATAAAAAAAAAAACTAAATAAACAAAATAAAAGTATTGTGTCCATCTACACCTAAAAATATTGAAGAAAGAAATAAAAAGGCCCAACAATATGATGTCTCCAAGAGACTCACCTCATAGGCAAAGACATCTACAGATTGAAGATAAAAGGATGGGGAAAAAAACTATCCCTCACATGGATTTCATACACAAGCAAGGGCTTCTATCCTTATATCAGATAAGGTGTACTTCAAGCCAAAGTTAATCAGAAGGGATAAAAGGACATTTCGTACTGCTTGAAGGAATCACACATCAATTAGACATAACTATCATAAATATTTATGCCCCAAATAATGGAGCATCTACATACATCAAACAAACCTTTCTCAATTTCAAGAATCAAATAGACCACAACACAATAATCCTGGGTGACTTTAACATACCTCTCTTACCACTGGATAGGTCCTCCAAATAAAAACAAAAAAAGAAACAGTAGAACTAAATGATATAATCAATAATTTAGACTTAGCAGACATATATAGAATATTTCATCCATCAATGACTGAATATACTTTCTTCTCAGTAGTTACATAAATCCTTCTCTAAAGTAGACCATGTCTTAGACCACAAAGCATCTCTGAGTAAATACAAAAAAACTGAGATAATAAGTTGCATTCTGTCAGATTATAATGGAATAAAGTTAGAAATCAACAATAAAATAAAAAAATAGAAGCTACTCTAACACATGAAGACTAAATAATACACTATTGAAGGACCAATGGAAGAAATCAGTGATAAAATAAAAATGCATAGACGTAAATGATAATAGCAACACATCATATCAAAATCGTTTGAACACAATGAAGTCCGTGCTAAGAAGAAAGTTCATTGTATGGAGTTCATTCACTAAAAGAATAAAAATTACCAAATAAATAACATTACAACTCAAAGTCCTAGAAAAAGAAGAACAAATCAACACCAAAAGCATAAGAAGTGGGGAAACAATTAAAATCAGAGCTGAAATCAATGAAATTGAAACCCAAAAAATCCAAAAAATTGGTAAGAAAATTTGGTTCTTTGAAAAAAATCAATAAAATTAATAAGCTCTTAGCCAAGCTAACAAAGAAAAAAGAGAGAAAGTTCAAATTACTAAAATTTGTAATGAAAAGAAATTATCACAAAGGTCACTACTGAAACACAGATGATAATCAGAAACTATTTTTAAATAATCTAATAAAAATAGAAAATCCAATAAAATAGAAAATCTCAAAGACATCAACAAATTCCTAGAGACACATCACCTACCCAAACTGAATCAAGAGGACATACACAATTTAAACAGATAAGTTTCAATGTAAAAGAAGACACCATCAAATGCCTACCAAGAAAGAAAAGTCCATGACCAGATGGATTCTCAGCCAAGTTATACAGAACTAACACCAACACTCCTCAAATAACTCCATGAAATAGAAAAGGAGGAAACCCTTCCAAAATCATTCTATGAAGCTAGTGTCACCCTGATAACAAAAACCAAAGACACATCAAGGAAAGAAAACTTCAGACCAACATCCCTGATGAACACATTGCAAAACTTCTCAATAAAATTCTGGGAAATTGCATACAAAAACATATTAAAAAGATAGTGTACCACGATGAAGAGGGATTCATCCCAGAGATGCAAGATTGGTTCAACATACAGAAATCAATAAATATAATTCATCACATCAATAGACTTAAAAAGAAGAATTACATGATTATCTCAATATATGCAGAAAAAACGTTTGACAAAAATATAGCATCCCTTCAGGTTCGAAACACTAGAAAAACTAGTGATAGTAGGCACATACCTCAACATTGTAGAAGCTATCTACACTAAAACCAAGGCCAACATCATTCTAAATGGATAAAAACTGAAAGCATTCCCTCTAAAAACTGAAACAAGACAAGGATGCCCTCTTTCAACACTTTTATTCAACATTGTCTTTGAAACTCTAGCCAGAGCAATTAGACAGAAGAAAGAAATTAAATGGATATGAATAGGAAAAGAAGAACTCAAATTATCCCTATTTGCCAATGACATGATTCTAAATTTAGAAGACCCAAAAAAATTCCACCAGAAAACATCTAGAACTCATAAATGAATTTAGCCAAATGCCAGGATATAAAATTAACACCCATAAATCAATGCATTCCTATACAACAGGGAGGAACCAACTGAAAGAGAAATTAGGAAAGCTATCCCATTCACAATAGCCTCAATGAAAATGAAATGCTTGGGAATAAATCTAACAAAAGAGGTAAAAGACCTCTACAATAAAAACTACAGAAAACTAAAGAAAGAAATTGAAGAAGACTTTAGAAGATGGAAACGTCTCCCATGCTTTTGGATAAATGGAAAGAATTAATATTATCAAAATGGCCATACTACCAAAAGCACCATACAGATTTAATGCAATTCCTATTAAAATTCCAATGAAATTCTTTATAGAAAAAGTAGTCATGAAATTCATTTGGAATAACAGAAGACCCAGAATAGCCAAATCAAGCCTTAGCAAGAAAAATGAAGCAGGAGGCATCACAACACCAGACCTTAAATTATACTACAGAACTATAGTAACAAAATGACATGGTATTGGCACCAAATCAAATATGCAGACCAATGGTACAGAATAGAAGACACATAAATACTGTTACCTCATACTTGACAAAAGCACCAAAAACATACTTTGGAAAAAAAGCCTCTACAACAAATGGTGCTGGGGAATCTGGAAATCCATATGTAGCAAAATTAAAAACCTATCTCTCACCCTGCACAAAAATCAACTGAAAGTGTATCAAGGACTTAAGACATTAGACCAGAGTCCTTGAACCTACTAGAAGAAAAAGTAGGCCCAAATCTCCATTATGTCAGCTTAAGAACTGACTTCCTTAACCAGACTCCTAAAGCACAATAAGTATAATCAAAAATCAACAAATGGGATGGAATCAAACTAAAAAGCCTCTTCATAGCAAAGGAAACAATCAAGAATGTGAAGCGAGAGCCTACAGAATGGGAGAAAATCTTTACCACCTGCACCTCAGAGAGAGCATTAATCTCCAGGATATATAAAGAATTCAAAAAACTTAACACCAAAAAAATAAATAGCCCAGTCAATAAATGGGCTAAGGAACTGAACAGACACTTCACAGAAGAACAAATATGAATGGTCAACAAATGTATGAAAAAATGTTCAACATCTCTAGCAATTAGAGAAATGTAAATTAAAACTACACTGAGATTCCACCTCACTCTATTCAGAATGGCAATTATCAAGAATATAAGCAACAATAAATGTTGGCAAGGATGTGGGGGAATAGGTACATTCATACATTGCTGGTGGGATTGCAAATTGGTGCAACCACTCAGGAAAGCAGTATGGAGATTACTTAGAACACTTGGAATGGAACCACCATTTGACACAGTCATCTCACTCCTCGGTTTATACCCAAAGGACTTAAAATCAGCATACTACAGTGAAGCTACATCAATGTTCATAGCAGCTCAATTCAGAATAGCTAAACCATGAAACCCTTCCACAGATGAATGGATAAAGAAAATATGGTACATATACACAATGGAATATTAATCAGCTATAAAGAAGAATTAAATTATGGCATTTACCAGTGAATGGATGAAACTGGAGACTATCATGCTAAGTGAAACAAGCCAATCCCAGAAAACCAAAGCCCTAATGTTTTCTGCGGTACGTAATGCTAATTCACAATAAGGGTGTCAGGGTAGGGAAGAATAGAAGTACTTTGGATTAGACAAAGGGGAATGAAGGGAAGGGAGGGGGGATGGGAATAGGAAAGACAGTAGACGGAATATGACATTCCTATGCTATGTGCATATGTGATTACATGACCAATATACATCATCTACAATCAGAAGAATGATAAATTATATTCCATATATGTATAATATGTCAAAATACATTCTACTATCATGTATAACTAATAAGAACAAATAAAAATATTTTTTAAAAGACAGAACATTTTATGGTAAGCATCCCTTGCAAGTGATCACCCAGTGATGTGGCTCAGATGCTGGACTCCCATGACTCAGTGCTATTAGAAAAGGGAGACACACCAGAAAATAGACATATACCCATTCTTTATACCAATATACTATAAGTAGTTATGTGTATAACCAGCATCATTCCACAAATGAAATGATTAGAACTTCAATGGCTAAAATTTATAGATTTCAGAGGAGAATTATCTGGATATGGATCTCTGCTTGGGGGAATATAAACTCATTAACAGGTATTATTTATCAATAGAAAGAAAGAAATTATAACTTAATTCTGCTAACTAGGCAGCAATCTGACAGTCACTGGACAGATAAAGAAGTAGCAAGCCAAATCAGAAAAGTTAACACCTCCTTCAGCAGGATAGCAGACAGAACACCAATATGTGCTGATCTTCCAATGAAAGTGTAGTTATGGTTTGAAGTCCACAATGCATTAAGGATGTTTGGATCTGCCATAAATAATACATTTAGAGTTTTAAAACTTGGCTGTAAAATCACTGAGTCGTGCTTCACTAAGAAGAATCATAGGGCCAACAATCACATGCCAGACCAATTGCATAACCAAATATGAAGCCATGGGTCACTGTGGTCACATCATGAAAAACATGGGCCTTGGAGTTATAGAGCCCTGGATCCTGAAATGGCTCTGCCTCTTACTACCTGGGAAATCGTGGGCAAATAGTTTGATATTATAGTCTCAATTTCTTCACCTGTAAAATTACAAATCTTGCCTTTCTGGGGAAAAAAAAAAAAAGTGAAACAGCAGAGGTACCTGGCACTTAGAAGGTGATCAGAAGATAACTATTTGTGTTATAATTATCTAATCCACTTGGAAATAGTGTTTTGAGCAGTATATTGACTCTTAATTAACACAGGGTAGAAATGGGATATCACAAATTTGCTGCAAGGTGAACAGAATTCAGACAACTACAAAAAATAGCAGAAAACTTTTGGAAAGGCACACTGATGCACAACCTCAAAAAGTACACCATGGCTGGCAGAATGATGAGAAGCAGCCACCTCCACCACCAAGCTGTGGGTCGTGTGCTATGGAGCCTCCCTGGTAGCCGCAGTGTTAGATAGATTGTAAGATGAGAGCTTGGCACCCGGTAAATCAGCTGGGATCCTAGCTAAGAAAGTCCTGTGCCGCATGCCCAGAAACAGTTTTCATGGCAAATTATACCCCAGAAACTGTTAATCACACAATGGCATCTTCAATCACATCCACCCTCACAGGCTGCATCATCACAAGCAGCATCGTCTTCAAACCCGCAGGACAATAAAGCAAAAAAAAAAAAATGCTCCAGTGGTCCATTGTGAATAAAACGGAAGAAGATGTGCTGAGAGTCCTAAGTACTCACACACAGACCTAAAAGCAGGGAAAGATACTTATCTATCTGAGAGTCTGATTAGAAAAAGATACTAAAGGAAAATTCATGGGGAAAAAAAATCATAGCTTCCCTCTGAGAAGTGTTTTATGCATTTGCTCACAGAGTCAAAAATAATAGAAAAAAGTAGTGACACCAAAGTACACAATTTATTTGGATTTTCAAATGTCTTTGTAGATATTGATATTTTAGAGAAGGCTTTAAGTCCTCAGGTGTTTTCTACCCATACAACAAAGGTCTCCTTGGTAGAAAGATACTCAGACATTACTTTGAACCACATCAAACTTTCAAGACCCATCCACAGAACAAACACCAAGTGTATAATAACGTAAAGTCAATTTCAAACTTGTATACATATGCCATATGTCTTGGCAAGAGGAAGGGTACCAGAGGCAGGCCAAAGAACATTCAGTTGCATGTGCAGTTCCTTCCAGAATTCCTGCTATAGAGGAGGATAGGGCAAATTCTAATCACGTCTCGAGAGCGCCACCTTTCTCAAACTGTGAACTCTTGATGATGGAGCAAGTATCCTCTTTGCCCTGAGCCATCTCTCCTTCCTCCTTTCATTTTTCACAAAGGGAAGGCACTTTGAAGGACCTTATCTGTTCTCATGCATATATGAAAGATGATGTTTCAAGGAAAATAGCCATTTTAAACTGTTCATTGTTGGAAGAAAACATGTGTGTGTGTGTGTGTGTGTGTGTAATGGATATACACATAAGTGTATACATACAGATACATGTATGTGCATATATGCACATTAGGTGCACATTCACGTACTTTTTAAAAATTTGTATATGTATTTTAGTTATTGATGGGCATTTGTTTTATTCATTTATTTATATGCGGTGCTGAGAATCAAACCCAGTGCCTCACACATGCTGGGCAAGCACTTTACCATTGAGCCACAACCCCAGCCCTCAAGTACTATTTACACATATAAATATGTATATAGATGAAATATATGCACAAGTAGGTGTATATCCATACATATACATAGACACATATACATACATAAACACACAGATATAGCATATAACCTTATTTAGACCTATTCTACCCAATTTGGAAAGAGCAGATGGGATTTGTACATGTGAATAAATGTCTCCAATTGCAAACACCACTTGGTAAATATTCTCCCATGACCAAAAGCATGTTCAGTCAAGGCAAGCAGAAATAGAGACAGATTTAAATTCAGAAAGCTAGATCATTTCAAGCACCTTTATTCCCTCCATCTCTATATTCAAGCAAAATATACAATTTTGGAACTGAATGATCACTACTGAAAAAATGAGGTGGAATATGTATATTTGTGTGTTTTTATGCCACCCAGGTGCTTAATCAATTAACATGTAAGAAAATGCAGCAAATTTATATGGGTAAAACTTACCATTATTAAAAATCATGATGCTAACAGTGTTTGATTTCATAGCAGTTTAGAATGTTTGGATGGGTGTCTGCCCCTGAGCCATGATACAGTGAGGAGGCAGCATCATGCCAAAGACAGAATAAAAGACTTGCAGCAAGAGGTCTGCAGCTAAGTTTTGGCGTTCACTCGCTCTGGAATGTTGGAAATGAGGTTCCTCTTCTATAAAAGTCAGATAATCATACCTACTTCACCAGGTTGCTATGAGGCATAAATAAGAAAATACTTTGTAAATGTTAAAGCACTCTACAAATAATAAGGAGAAAAGCATAGTGTTTATAACTACTCCAAAGTGGATGCACGAGTATTATCAACTCATCTTCATGGAAAGGAAATCTGGTGTGGTCACGCAGCAGACAAAGGAGACTGGTGGACCCAAGGTCACTCCTCTGAGAGCACAACCTCTCATGTTTATTATTAGCTACTAGTTTCACATATTTTAAAACATCTTTGAAACAAACCACAAATACATAATTTCTTCAGATTTGTGTTTTCTGCAATGTCATGATGAACTATGTAACATATCTAAAACATTCAAGGAAATTATTTTAAAATGAGGAAAGTAATACAAATATAGAATTTTGCTCATTTATTTGATAAATTTACTTACTACCTCCCATGTCTCTACCCTGTGCCAGGGTTCTGGGGACATAGCAGAGATGAGGAAATCCCTGGGCTCCAGGAGTTTGTTTTCTCCTGGAGAAGAGAGTCAACGACCAACCAAGCACACAAGAAAAGGGCCATGTGATAAGTGTGCTGTAGAAAATAAGAGGGGGTGATTTGGAGAACAGTTGAGGAGAGGTGAAATGGAAGAGGGAAAATATTATAACAGATGGTGACTGTTATCTGACCTCTTGTATGAAATCTACTTTTTTAGCTTCCACAAATGTGTGTGATATTTCTTTCGGTGCCTAGATTATTTCCCCTAACACAATGTCCTCTAGTTCCCTTCACATTGCCACAGATGATAGAATTTCATTCTTTTTATGAATGAATAATATTCCATTTGTATATGTAGCTCATTTTGTTTATCCATTGAGGTTAAGGATAAGATTGAAGAACAGGTCTAATGTTCTATAGGGAAACTACAAAGTACAACAATTATGATATATTTTGAAATAATAGGAAAAGTCCAAAGCTGCCTAACACGTAACAATTGATCAATGCATGAGAATATGGAAAATTACCCTGATTTGATCAATACACATTATAAACATGTATCAAAACATCATATCATACCCCATAAATACATACAAATATTATGTGCCAATTAAAAAAATAAAAACAAATGGTGAGAGGCCCTCTTCAAGTCATGACCTTTTCAGGAATACCTGAAAGATGGAAAAGCTTAGTGAACTATTGGAGGAAGGACATTTCAGGCAGAGGGAGGACCAGAAGAAAGGCTGGAACCAGTTAGGAGGCCATCACAGATGTCCAGCAGAGTGAGAATGGCATTCTGCTCTAGGACCACTGTGGCAGACTGAGTGGTAGAAAGAGTAAGAGATATTTGAGGAGGAAAATTACCAAAACTCATGGATTAGATGTGTGGTATGAAAAACAAAAAAACAGGATATAAATTTTGCATTTGAGTTCCTGGGTGAATATTTTATAGCTAATAATTAGAGTGAGACTATCTAGCTGGAGAGAGAAAAACCCAGGAAACGACAGATGGCACAATAGAAAGAAAGTTAAAACTCATTTTAACTGTGGTAAGACTCGTGTGAATTGGCCATCTTACCATTTTCAAGTGTGCGTTCAGTGGCACGAAGCCCATTCACACTGCTGTGCAACCATCGTCACCATCCATTCCACAACTCTTCACCTGGCAGAACTGAAACTGTGCACCCTTTGAAAACAACTCCCATTTCCCTCCCCAACCCCAGCCCCTGACTACACCAACCCACACTCTGTCTCCATGAATCTGAGCACTCTAGGTACCTCACAAAAGTGGAGCCATGCCATATGGGTCTTTTTTTGTGACTGGCTGATTTCATTTAGCATAGGGTCCAGGAGGTTCATCCAGGCTGTAGTAGCACGGGTCAGAATGGCCTCTAGAAGGAGATAATTTTATGATGCAGCCCACGGGAAAAGTAATGGAACCTCAAGCAAAGTCAATCTGGGCCTCAAACTGAAAGGGAGACAGAAAAGACATGCTCAGCTGTGTTCTTGTTTCAGAGGGGAATGAAGACTAACACATTACTCAGGTATTGGGAAGGAGAGTTAAGACACACCACCAGGGTCCCTGGAACAAGGAGCAAAGTGGCATTATCCCCTTCTTTTCCCCTAAGCTCAAGCATCTGAGTCTCTCAGGGTCACTGGCACTGTTGTGGGCCCCTAGTGAAAGTCAACATATTTCAGTTGGGTCTCTCTCACCAAACATGAAGCTGGACCCAAACAATAGCAAAAGTGAAGAGACATCAACATTCCTATGAGATTTCCCTAAGGCTTGAACACAGTGCTCTGTAATTTCCAAGCTTATATTTTCAATTCAATCATTTTCCAAGAAAATGGAGGTTATCAAAATGATTGTTATTATCCACAACATTTGGTAAGAGAAAAACAACAGGGCCATGTCCTACACTCATTTCCATCGCCATTGAGAATCAGCTCTCAGACCATTTCTATCACTTCTTTAATTCACCCAGGAGGAGTCTCCTGACAACAGCTGTCCTCCACAAAATAGAAATCCTTAATCTCCAAAGGCTTGAATCAAGAAAGAAATTGCAGAAGACTTTGAAAAGGAAGCTAATAATTTAGATTTGAGTGACTGGGCTGGCGATTTCTCTGATACACTCTTTTACTTCACTCCTAATCTCACAGAGGTCTTTAGTTCAGAAGAGAGCTTTCAGAGATAAGAAGGTGAGACTATGACATTATTTTGCAACTGAGTACTAGCAGGAGGAATTTTGTTAAGGATCTTATTTGCTTACTCACAACAGGTATATTACATGTGATCTGATGTCTGCTACAGACTTCAAAGAATGCTACGCCTTTATTCACAACAGATACTGAGCAAGAAGAAGAGGCAAAGGAACAATAGAGTTCTTTACAATCTGCAGTAGGTATATTCTTAAATGTAGCATAACTAAACTAAAATAAAATCAACACTCCTCTTCATTAACATTCCACTTCATAAACTTAAGAATATTACGCATGAATATCTAATTGCAGTTTTCCTTCATGAAGCTCTATTTTGAAACCTCTGTCAAACTGAAATTGAGATCCCTGATCACATTAGTGAGCAAAGTTATTTTAGGAATAAAGGATTCTTGTCTTAAATCATTAAGACATTGCCTTTATGGCCCAGCATACTTTTAGCAACTGCTGGAATCACTGTGCCCCAGAAGTCAAAATGAATTGCAGAGTTCGACATCATTTTAGTGAAAGTCAAGGAATGGAAATACAAAAAAGTTTCAGAAACTCAAATTAATGTAAGGGATGAATTCATGGGAAGTGTTATTTTGAGAATGCTTTATATGAGCAGTAGGGTCTAGTCTCAAGAGTCATGGACCAAGAGTCACAATCTCTAAGGCTGATATTCTGATTTCTTTGCCAACTAGTTGTACTATTACATGAGTTCCTGAACTTTTTCAAGGCTACAGTTTCTCACCTAATAATATTTTTTCTCCTGTTAGGGTTATGAAGCAGATAAAACAAAATAGTGTCATGATGTGCTTTTAAGACCAAAAATTACCAAATCTGTAAGTTATTAAGTAAAAGTAACTACCAGATAAAAGTTATCAAGTAAAAATCTTATGATAGCCTGTAGGTAAAGAGAGAGATACTCTGAAACAAACCAGGGCAGAGTTGTGGGGATAATGGAGGACTCTTAAAAAAGAGCCTAACGGGGTGGCAATTTCAGCCAACTCCCAGCCATGCTCAGTCTGAGGGCTCCCCAAAGGCTGGTTCAGAGGCAGGGATTGTTTTAGGAGAGTACTGGATGAACAGAGTTCTTCCATGAAAGCAAACACCTATCCTAGGATCAGCCTTCCAGAGCCTACCATGGCTCCCATGCAGCTTGTTCACCATCACAAGGTTCTGAGAAGCAGAAGTCTGCAACTCTGCCAGGGCAGGGCTGTAAAAATTTGGAGGACAGCTAGAAAACTCAAAGGCTGCTGGCTACTGAGCTCATACAAGGCAAAAAAAAAAAATCTCTTCTTTCCTAAGAAAAATATTTGTAAGGAAGTTTTTCCAGTCATTGCCAACTATGGTAATTGCACTTGACATTTTAGGAGCATGGCTCAATAGCTAAAATATGTCCATGTAAATGACTTGCAATAGGAAACATTTAAATGAGTATACATTCAAAGACCAATTGCTGCTTTTCTGTGGAAACACACCTCCAACATTTCCCCTGGTTGCAAGTGTAAAAAGTTCTATACTGCGCCACAAATCTTGAGCAGGAACCATCTTTCTAATCTAGTAACAAACTATATAGTATAAAATTTCTATATTCAATTATGTTGAGTAACTTATATAATAACATTATAGGGCTGGGGTTGTGGCTCAGTGGTAGAGCACTCACCTAGCATGTGCAAGGCCCTGGGTATGATCCTCAGTACCACATAAAAATAAATAAATAAAATGAAGGTATTGTGTCCAATTACAATTAAAAACTAAATATTTAAACAAAATAAGATTACAAAGTATTTCTCTACTATATGCAGAGTAAATTTTAACAACTGAAATTCAGTCAGCCTATTGACTCAATCACAAATGTATGTGGTGATAGAATATTAATATTATTACCTTAAGTAGAATGTTATTTTATACAATTATGCCTTGGTAAGTTAACTTGATAGCACCATGCAGATGTGTTATACATTCTGGTTCCCTATACCTGTTTATAAGTTATCTGCATTAAAAAAGTAAAGGAGGGAGGGAGAGAGGAAATAAGCAAGATACGTGTTATTTTGTACAATTGTTGTCTTTAGTTCAAATCTTAGACTCGACATTATATAGCTATGAACAAATTATTAATAGCTTTAAGTCATTGTTTTATTCTCTTTTATTGCTGAGTAAAATTCCATTGTGTATATATATACCACATAGCTTTAAGTCTCAGAGTCTAAATCTGCTATAAAACAAAAATAAAGGTACCTGTCTCACAGTATTGTTGCAAGGGCTAAATGTTACTCCATTAAAAAGACTTGGCTTGGTGCCAGGCACATGTTAGTGCTCAATCATTCTTATTGTTTATATGTCAAACATTTGCTATACAACAATTGATCTTGTTTTCAAGATTCTATTGATATCATTAAGAATAGCTGAAAAGTTTCATAAATACTTATTATCCCTTTCTTATTTCTTTTGCTGTCTTTCTACCAGGAATCCCTGAAGTTTAATGAATTAAGCTACTAAGTTTTTCAAAAGCAAAAACAATAAAACTCTTGTAATTGAGGTGGAAGAATTTTAATGACAATTCTCAGAATCAGAGAAGGGAAACAGACATAATTCTCACTATCCTGGAGAAACAGCTCACTAATGGGAAGGCAGGCACCAGAGCAGGCTTCTGGTCATCTGATTTGGAGTCCCTCACCATTGCAAATAAAGGCAGTCTTGTTAGTTGGCTGGTTTAGAGTTCGGTCTGTCTGTCTGTGTTGTTAGAAAGTCACAATAGTTGCATCCAAAAACCAGGAAATATACAACATAAAAATAAAGGTATGGAAGGTGGAAAAGAATAGTCCTAAATGAATGATTCTGGTACTAATCTAATGGAAGATATACATTCATAACTATAATCTAAGACAGATCATGGCGAGTGCTATTTTAGAGATACCTAGTAATAGGTGATGATAGTGTAGGAGACTGACTTAGTACTAGTTGGCCCAAGAGAGAAGAGGTCATGAATGACCTCTACAAGATTCTGAACACCAGAAATGCAGAAACCACATCTCATTCCCTCAGTGTGCCAGTACTTACCACAAAGCTTTACAGACTGCAGACATTGATAAATACTTGTTGAGTGGATGACTGCATAAATGAAATAGTACCAGGTGATGAGTCCAGTAAGTAATAAGACAACATTTCCAGAACGTCAACAGGAAATAAAAAGATAATGCTGGTTTGCAGCAGAGAGAATGGAAAGGATAAAGAGCTCAGTTATTGTTGCAGTGAGTTTGCAGATGTTTTTGCAGAATACAGAGGTAACAAGTGACCCTCAGAAGTGTCTACATTAGGGTGGTGAAAGAACTCAGATTAAATGAGATTTAACCTATTAAAAATAGTCTGGATGAGAGGCTAGAGTTATGGCTCAGTAGTAAAGTGTTTGCCTACCATGTGTGAGATACTGTGTTCAATTCTCAGTGCCATAAATAAATAAATAAAATAAAGGTTCATCAACAACTAGGAAAAAATATTTTTAAAAAATAGTCTGGATGCTGGGCTGGGGTTGTGACTCAGTGGTAGAATGCTTGCCTAGCATGTGTGAGGCACTGGGTTCAATTCTCAGCACCATACATAAACAAATAAATAAATAAAGGTCCATCAATAACTAATAAAAATATTTTTTAAAAATAGTCTGGATGAAAGGGACTTTTTCCGGGGACTATCCACACTCAACTCTCTATTCCAATTACCTGCCTTGAGAGAGTTTCATCATTTTGCTCTATCACCTTAACATTTTGCTATTTAGTCTAGTTTGTCATTTCCCAATCTATAAATTTCATTGTCCAAGTCTGTTTCTTGATTGCCTATGCAAAATTCTGTGAGTCACTGCATTCTTTTATTTTATTTACCCAGTAAATTCATCCACTGGAAGACTTATTTCCTTAGTGTAAGTCTATTTCTCAGTGTTTGGCCCATTGGCAATATAATTTAACTTAGAAAAATATTCTTTTATATCAAACTTGGTCACTAACTTTTGGCAACCTAAATGGAAAAAACCAGCCTTAGTTTTTACTTTATCAGATATGTATTCAATGAAGCAGTACTATCTTTCCATATAATCCCAACTTTCCTTATTCTCTTTACCTATGAAGAAGTTTTCCTGGTCTCCAAAAGAGCAAGGTCAGATCCATTTCACGAATGTCTCCTGGGAATGATCCTTGGAAACAGCAATTCCAAATCAAGAGATCTCAGGTATACAGCATCCCAGGTGAGCTGAAGAATGGTAATCTGGTTAATTTATCAGAAGACCTTTTTCAGAACATTCCCACCCTTGTGGAGATGGACAACAAGAACATGTGCCCCCTAAAAGGAAACAAGAGATTCACTCTGCAAAAATAAAGGAGACAGAAATTTCACTCCCTTCTTCATAGTAAAAGCCAGCTAATATGAAGGAAAAAAAGCATCAAGCCATGGGACAAGAGAGGAACAGGACAGAGTGGGTGTCCCCCCAAATGCAGCCCTGCTTCTCATGGCATTTGAACAAGCTCAAGTGATGTAGGCTAGCATAAAGGCTCCAACTACCAATATAAAGCTCAGAATCAACCCTCATCACAGAGAAGAGGTTTTATGACTAAAAATTTCCATTGAATCACTGAAAACACCCATGCTGGCTACCTTCTTTTAACCCAGACTCATTTTTATTCTTTCTTCTTTCATACTTACAATTATAAAAATTCAAAGTATATAAAGTTAGAAATGATAGTTTAATGTATGTCTACATACCCAACACCCATTTCGAAAGTATTAATTCATGACCAATCTGGTATCCCACATACCCCAACCTGTTTCTTCAACCCACAGAATTGTTCAGAAATTCCCAGACATCATAACACTGCCTCAGTTAATATTCAGGTATATAATTCCAAAACACAAAATCTCCCCTAGCCACAATGTCTAAGTCCCAGTCCCCCCAAATCAACAATTCCTTGATACTATCACTCACTGTTCCTATTTCTTAATTGTCCTATAAATGATCTTTTTTAAAAACACAGTTTGTTTATTGAATTAGGTTCCAAATCAAGGAGCACATGTCAGGAGTGGTTGATTAAGTCTCTTAGTTTGTTACACACTATAGATTTCCTTTCCATCTTCATCTTCCCTGCAATTTAAATTTGTTAAAGAAATTGGTTTCTGCTGTAGAATTTCTCAGTCTGGATTCTGTGGATAGCCTCCCCACAGTGTCACTTGACATTCCTCTATTGTCCATATTTCTTGTATATAGATAGGTTTGTTGGAAGCATGACCTGAGTTGGGTTAAAAACAGTCTCAGAATACTGATACCAAGAATATAATCAACAACATTATTACTAAAATACAAGAAATAAAATAATCTCTTGTATCTTTTCATATTATAATGGAATAAAATTAGAAACAAACAAGAAAAACTACAGAAACTATACAAATACATGGAGATTGAACAGTATGCTTTTGAATGTGAGTTGGTCATTAAAGAAATTAAGCAGGAAATTTAAAATTTTTAGAAACAAATGAAGATGGAAATATACCAGAATCTCTGGGATACATTGAAGGCAATTCTAAGAAGGAATGAGGGCCTACCTTAATAAAAAAAAGATGTAATGGAATGATAAAGAGGATTTAATGTTCAAGCAACCTGATGCATCTTAAGGTTTTAGGAACAAACCAATCCTAAAACTAGCAGAAGGAAAGAAATAATAAAGATTAGAACTGAAATTAACAAAATAGAAACTAAATAAATAGTAGAGAATCAAGAAAACAATGAGTTGGTTCCTTGGAAAAATAAACAAGATTGATAATTCCCTAGCTAAACTAACCAAAAGTAAGAGAATGAGATGATTGCATTTGTCCGCTGTCTTCTGAACCAATTCAAAAGGGAAGGGAGAAGAGAGATGGGAGAGTTTTTTTAAATAGGCAAACTTCCTAGAGCCAATGACACTGGACTCAAAGGAGCCCCCATGTATCAAACAGAACAACAACCTGACCCATCCTTGTGAAATTTCAAATGTGAAACATAAAGAAAATATTTTAAACTCTTCACAAGAAATGGGTGAAAGCCTGTTACGAAGGGAAATGAACCAGACAGGAATCAGAGTGCACACAGACATCATCAGATGATGGGCAAAAATGTGCAACTACCTGGGAAAATCAGCTTATGTCTCTGTATTTCCACTAAGCCTTGATTTTAAATCACATATTAAATAAAAGGCAAAATAAAGACTTTTACGGTAATGTAAGGACATAGGCATGTGTCTTATGAGAAAATTACACAAAAGACTCCAAAAAAAGAAGTACAAGGATCCAAGAAAGTGAAACTAATTCAGCAACCATGAAAAACATTCTAGGATGACAGGTGTGCAAACCCAAAAATAATGTTCCCAAGATGGTAATAGATTCCATTGCATAAAGCAATCATTTTTAAACTGGAAGATGTAATGGGATGGTAAAGAGGGTTTATGCTCATTGTATCAACAAGCACAAAGCAAACCATTAGCAACCCCAGGAAAAAAGAAAGTTGTACCTGGACACCAAGGTTTAAATATGGAGCAAACTGAAATTTAGCTTAATTCTGAGTAATAAATTTTTTAATAAATAGAGCTTGAGATAGATCATTTGGACTATAATTGTTACACATTCTCCTTTGAGAGACAGGAGTTCACTTCTGTGTAACTATATTCTTCTGTGAAGGTCAAATCATATAGTGGATTCTATAATGGATAATATTTGCTTGATCACAATATTATATGTGGTTCTTGGTTTAAGCTTCTAACTATTTAAATATAGTTTAGAGAAAAGGTTAACATTTAAATCCTGATGACACACAAAATAATTGAACTAAAAATGGGAAGAGAGAAAATCATACAGAAGTATCAATTCATACTAAAGTTAAAAACCCCAACTGAAAATCCAAAAATAATAGATCTAAAATTTTTGCATGTGAGAGAGAAGGATGTGTGAGATAAATTCCTTTTTCATTAAGATTCAGTAGATATGGGCTGGGGTTGTGGCTCACTGGTAGAGTGCTCACCTGGCATGCATGAGGCACTGGGTTGAATCCTAAGCACCACATAAAAATAAAATAAAGATATTGTGTCCACCTAAAATGAAAAAATAAATATTTTTTTTAAAAATTCAGTAGATATTATCAAAAGTTGATAAATCATATATATATGTGTATGTGTGTGTATACATATATATATTATATTATAAAGGTATAGTTATATATAGAAAAATCCTGAGGAAGTTGCCTCCAGAGAGTGAGACTAGAATTCTGAAGCCATGTATTTTTCATTTAATATCATTCTGTATGCTTACATTTTTATGTTTTAATTAAGAATAAAATGCAAATATATAAATGAAGGTGAGACGGTGTTTGTATGCTTGCATTTGCATCCTCTTTCTCAGAGTACTGAGGAACTGAGGACTATTCTTATCTGCTGAAAACCTTCCAAAGGTTTATTAACAGGTGATAATTTACTCTGATGCTCAAAACACAGTGTGACAAGCAAGATTTACCTAGAGCTAATATATTCCCCTTGGAGCTCGCCCAGCCTCCTCTGTCCATCACTCTCTTGCTCTCTTTTCCTTTTCACTTGCCATAATAATGACACAAATACATTACTACGCCTTATGTGTTATCCTCATTATATAACCCATTTTTGAAATAGTTTACTTTTCTTTCATAGAAACAGAAATTAAATTGCTTAATTTACATTGTGATTCCCAATAAATTTTGTTTAGTAGCCACCAATAAAAATAAAAGCATCTTTTTTTTAAATATTATTGTCCTCTGCATTCCATTTTGCCAGCCTCCAAATTTGCCTCTTTAAAGAAGTCTACTATAGCTATAGTAGTCCAGTCTCACTATTATCAAGGAAATCATTACACTCTACTATAATATTGCCTAATATTAAATACAAGGTGAACAATGCCTTAAGAGAGTAAGACAAAGAACTTTTTATGTTATTCTGCCCTCTCCATTTCAGTCCTTTTTTAAAAATTTTTTATTATTCTAATTTGTTATACACATTTGCAGAGTACATTTCATTTCATATTACATATAAAGAGCACAATTTTTCAAGTTGCTGGTTTAATATAAAGTATTTTTACAACAATTGTGTCTTCATACATGTATTTAGGGTAATCATGGATAACTCAGTCTGCCATTATTCCTATACCCTTGCCCCCTCTTCTCCCTCCCCTCTCTTTGTTCTATTTAAAGCTCTTTCATTCCTCTCATCCCCTCTCTCTTGCCTTTATAAGTTAGTATCTTCATATCAAAGAGATCATTCAACCTTTGGTTTTTTGGGATTGGCTAACTTCACTTAGCATTATTTTCTCCAACTCCATCCATTTACCTGCAAATGCCATGATTTTATTCTCTTTTAGTGCTGTGTATATATACCCCACAATCTAGCTATTGTGAATTGTGCTGCTATAAACATTGATGTGGCTGTGTCCCTGTAGTAAGCTGTTTTTAAGTCCTTTGGGAATAGGCCAAGGAGTGGGATAGCTGGGTCAAATGGTGGTTCCATTCCCAGTTTTCTGAGGAATGTCCATACTACTTTCCAGATTGGCTTCACCAATTTGCAGTTCCACCAGCAATGTAAGAGTGTGCCTTTTTCCCCACATCCTCGCCAGCATTTATTGTTGTTTGTTTATTTGTTTGTTTGTTAGCTGCCATTCTGACTGGAGTAAGATGAAATCTTAGTGTTGTTTTGATTTGCATTTCTCTAATCGCTAGAGATGTTGAACATTTTTTCATATATTTGTTGATTGATTGTATATCATCTTCTGAGAAGTGTCTGTTTAGCTCCTTGGCCCATTTATTGATTGGGTTATTTGTTTTTTTGGTGTTAAGGCTTTTAAGAGCTTTATAAATCCTTGAGGTTAGCGTTCTAACTGATGTGCTTGTGGTAAAGGTTTGCTACCATTCTATAGGTCCTCTATTCACCTCACTGATTGTTTCTTTTGCTGAGAAGAAGCTGGATCAAATCTCTCACACTGGAAGTAAGGTGCACCTGAGCCACTTATGACTGACCATTTTAAGAGAGTTTTAAAATGTTTATAATAGTTATCATAAATAATAATTTATAAATACAGATAAAAGTTTAACAATGTTCCTGGTAAAAAGCAATAGCAAAGGGCTGAGGCTGTAGCTCAGTGGCAGAACGCTTGCCTACCATGTGTGAGGCACTGGGTTCAATCCTTAGCACCACATAAAAATAAATAAATAAAATAAAGGTATGTTGTCCGTTGACAACTCCAAAAAGAATTTTTTAAAAAAAGCAATAGCAAATACTTGTTATAAATTGAAGTAATGTGTTTATATATATTTATATGTGTGTGTGTGTATATATATATATATGTATATATACTATTGAGAGCAATTAAGTAAAAGGAAATAAGTAGACCCTCTGCTAAATGAATTGCTTAGTGAATCAAAGTCCTCAGTGGTTCTTATACTGTGAACTCTAGGGTACCAGGATGAACTCACAGGGTACCTCAGGTATTTTTAATTCTGGAAGACAACAGAGTACCATCTGACAGACACTTACCAGCTCCATTGAATTCACAATTTCAACAGCAGACTGCACAGCATACCTTGGATGATGTCATAACTGCAAAGCTGAATTTTGGCAGTTGTTGACAAAGACAATATCACATGAAGATGGAAAACCAGGGTGATGATATCCAATCTGACCTCAGGACTGTGAATCTGCACAGTGCTAAAGACTGGCACACATACCATTAGTTAAGGAGTTGTAAGAATTTATGGATTAAACAAAAATATTTTTTTTCAAACTATGTGTATTATTTTCAACCAGCTACGATTGTTAGGACACACTACTCCTTAAAAGTTGTTTAAACCTAATATGTAATAAGAACTATTAAATTTGTTTGGTTGGTTATATCTATGGGCATGATGGAAAAAAATTACTGAGAGACTAGGGGCTCCATGAACTGAGGATGTTTGAGAAGCTCCATGGTATGAGTTACAGAAAAAAACAGTACTGCAAGCCGGGCGTGGTGGCGCACGCCTGTAATCCCAGCACTTTGGGAGGCTGAGGCAGGAGGATCGCGAGTTCAAAGCCAGCCTCAGCAATGGCGAGGCACTTAGCAACTCAGTGAGACCCTGTCTCTCATAAAATACAAAAAAAGGGCTGGGGATGTGCCCCAGTGGTCAAGTGCCCCTGAGTTCAATCCCCGGTACCACAAAAAAAAAAAAAAAAAAAAAAAAAAAAAAAAAAAAAAAAAAAAAAAAACAGTACTGCAAGTGAGATCAGAAAACAAAACTCATAATTTGCCAAGAAGTGTAGTGTGAAGTTGGCTGGAGGCCCACTGAGAAAAGCATGTTGTCAAAGAAAAGACATTCAAGTAACCAGAGAGGCCTGCACCAGCTCCTAAGATGCTGAATCAGAGTGGGAAAGCAAAGCCTTGGGAAAATATCTCATCCCATAAGAATGGCACCTATAGCTTGGGCCATCCTTCCCTGTGACAGAAGAAGACATTTTGAACTGCAAAACCACTCATACAGATGAAAGGATGAGAAATGCGAAGGGGTAAATGAAGAAAGAGGGAAGGAGAGGATCACACTTTGTGAAACTATCAGGATTTCAATGAAAGTGGTTTTCCTTCACCATAGGTTTTATGTTAATAAAACAATATTCACTTTTTTAATTTGACATCTGAGCATTTCCTACAGTAGCTTATTCTAAAACTATGATTTTGTGATCCTAACAAGAAAAATATAACTTCAACATTTCTTCATTAAAAGATAATCAATGTGAGTATACTTATAGTACCCCTTATCAGCATTATCTGAGTTTAAATCTTTCCCAATCGTGTTTTTTTTTAATAATTTCACTACAATCTCTTTGGCCATGCATATGATCTAAATGAAACAAATCCCTTGATCTATCATTGCTACTTTTAGAGATTCAATACAGCTTCCCACCAGGTTCTAGGCTACATCAAGATCTGCCTTGCTGTCAACTGCCTGATTAATAATTTTGGTTGCATTTCTACCATTTCCTGTCCCCATCAGTTATGCAATTAAATGGATTTCTATTTCCTCGTCCCTATTCTCCTCCATAACACAGTTCCCTCTGACAGTTCCAGCAAGGCTTTTATCAATCTGAGTCTTAAGCTTTCCCTTACCTCATCGGCTTTTCTCCAGTTGTTAGCTTAAAAAAAAAAAAAAAAAAAAAAATATTCTACTCTCCCACCATTTTTAAACTTCAGGAGATCTGAAAACTTAAAAAAAAAAAAAAAAAAAAAAAAAAATTCCTTGGCTGCCTAGCTGCCCCTGCAGGAAGCACTAGCTAACAGGATCACATGAAATGACTTTATTTTTAGGCAAGAGGAAGAAAATGGAAGTAGGCTGAGCTCTGCTATCAAGTTGCAATTCTCTATTTAAAGTTTTCACCTCCCTTGGAGGTAGCAGCCCAGGTTCAAATCCTAGCATCACCACTACTTATCAACTGTGTCTTCTTCAGAGGGATACATCGGAACTTCCCCAATTCCCAGGGTCCCCATCTGTAAGATGGTGACAATGATACCTTCTTCACCCCAAGGTGCAGACTGAATGTAGTGTCTGGCAGGCAGATTACCACAGTGTCCTCTCTCTCTCTTCCTCTCTTGTACTGTTCACTCTTGGTTCTGTTAATTAACTGCTAATCAGTCAACCACTTAAGTTATCAGCATGGATTATGTGATGGTCATGAAAGAAAGCGAGTGGAAAGACTATGAAATGCAGATCGGGTGGCTCTATTTTTATTATAAGCAAGCATATGTCCATACTTCAACAATACACTAGGCAATGATTCTAAGTAGGTTGAATATGTTAAATAAGCAAAACAGGCCTGATTTAGACAGAGATCCCTGCTTCTGAGCCCTCTCTCCTTACATCTGTGTCCCCATGCATTCTGAGGGCCATTTATAGGATGATCAGTAGAGAGTAGGTGCAGTATTAAAAGCACACCTGCTGGGGCCTCAAAGCAGCACGGTGGACTATATTCCTGCCCAAGGTTCCTTTCCACTATGCAATTCCAAACCACTCAGTGATTCTGTGCCTTGTAACTCTTATCATGACAACTTCTAAAATTACAGCACTACCAGACAATTTTCCTACAGCAAGGACTTTGTTTTATGTGAAATCAGTGAGCTTTTTTTTCCTCCTAAGTCTAAAAAAAGAATTAGAGATAAATGCTACACTGGGCATCAGGAACTCTCAGTTGAAATCCCACCCCTCCAACCCTCGGTCACTTGATCTGAAGAGCATGGGCTGAGCTCAGCAAGCTCTTCAGTTTCATTTCTACTCTGAAATTCTGATTCTAGGATAAGGTTTCAGTCCTGCTTAGTGCTAGGTCCAACAGCAGGCCACAAATAAGTACATGGGGAGCACTGCTTTTTCAGAAGTGTCCTATGGCCATGCAACTTTCTGGACCGGTTGTCTCTGAGGAAAGGGTGGGACCGGAGAGCAATGATTAAAGAAAAACGTGTTTTAAAGTTATAAAGACCAACAGGCACTCTTTGCTCACTGCGAAAATAGGAACTTTAAATACTGGTCGAGAATGTGCCTTTGAGAACCAGAAACATCCAGAGAAAGAATCATGTGTGTCTTTATTATGATTCTCTGTAACGATGATGCTATTTCCTTTGGGAACTCAGAAATGACCCAAACTCGTGGCCGCTGTGTCCCGTTCGTTTTCTTTCTACACAGCACGCACACTTTCTCGCTGCCTGCTCCACAGAGGGGCTAATCAGAACTACTATGGGTCCAAAATAAATAGGGACTAGTCCTCACTGTCCAAGGCCCAGACTATTTTAATATTCCAAAAGTAACCAAGGCAACTAGAGTTTAAGAAACACAATATTATTGCCAATAAAGCTTTCTGATTTGTTCAATTTTGTAAGTCATTCTTTTTTTAAAAAATGGTGTTAAGTTTTAATGACACTTGGGAAAAAAATTTAGAATTAACTTCCAGCTTTATAATCTAAGCCCATACCAATAAAATCTTAAATTATCATCAAGCAACACATACACACACACACACACACACACACACACACACACACACTGAGTTTATTTATATATCAGAGATATCACATCTTTGGGCACATATTTATAAATAGATCCAAAGAGAAATTTTCATCGAAATGGTAATGATCTCCATAAAATCCTCACATACTGCATGCCACTTGCATATAACATTTTAATTAATTACCTATTCACAAAACACTTGGGTACTTGCACACGCCAGCATGATTAATGCAGCATTAGAGGGAGGACATGGTAAAGACGGTCTCATAAAACTTTTCTCATGATGCTTCATATTTGCAGAGCACCATGGCTCAGTAAATGACCCAGCAGCCTTGCAGATAATGTTCTAATCTTTTCTGCACAAGATTCTCTTCTGGCCCTGTTCGATTTAGGCCAGACGAGTCACATGGGAGTTCCTTGGGCTATGAGGAAAGATAGAGCCAGAGCATGTGGCACTTTGCAGCCCCCAGAAGCCAATTCAAAAATAGACTCATGTCCTTCCTTCCTCTCAAACAAAAGCTGGGATTGTGATTGCTATTGAGCAATAACTCTGGAAGAGGGGAAAGAAACAGAGTTAAGGAAGTTCCTTTCTTGATAATCACTGGCATTTATTCTTGCCTGTGCTGCATACTCTGCAGACTTTCAGGGATTTGTTCTCCCAAAACCCCTGCAACATCTGCATGAACAACTCCTCTCTTCTGATGAGAAACCTAGAACTCAGCCAGTGACAGGGGTCCAACCCCTGATCTTTGTAGCTTCAGTGACTGCACCTTTCCTCTCCTTTTAAGGAACCAAGTGAGGGAATCTTGTTATCTTAAGAGAGATTTTCATGTTCCTAACTGATATATCCCCAAGACTTCCTGAGCCCCAGTTATCCATTCATCCCAAAGTTTAGAGGAGAGAAAGTGTCCTCCATGTGGCTGGACACTTGAAGAACTGTGAGGTTGGGCCAGTGAAGCAAGGGGTGGGAGCAGGAAAGGGCACTTTCCAGAGAGATCAGGTGGTCAGAGTGATCTGGTGGTCTGCTGTCCATGGAAGGGTCCACCGAAGAGATTGGAAAGAAGAAAGTGAAAAACTGTCTTCAGAGGGTAGAACTTTCTTCACAACTGCTCCACCTACCCAGTACCAGGTTGAGGACATCAGCAGTTTTGTGTTCCTTCTGTGTTTTGCTTTGTCTATACAACCTTCCCTTTGGTTGGGTAGTTACGGGTTACCTCCAGTGAGGTTCAGTCTTGGTGGAACTCATTGCCGCACCTCCCATTACCAAAGCCCAAACTGGAGCTTACTCCTCTATGGTACCAGTGGGTGAGGGCACCACTGGGAGAGTGTCCCTTCCCCATTTCCTAGAGGCCAAGGCTCCACCAAGCAAGATAGTCCAGCTTAGACAACAACTCTGGAACAAAATTAAAGGTGGCCAGCATTTACTCACCACAGCTACAGAAGGGCTGGTGACAGCCTAAGCTTTGTCTAACAGTGGAAAATCCCTGACTGGACTGTACCTGCCAAACCTGGAGGACCACCTTCCCAGGACCCTGCTCTTTACATGTCTGGTTCTTCAGCTCCCATCAACTCTGTGAGCTCCTAATGGTGTTCAAAAGGCATTTTTCTGCTTATGGCAATCAGTATTCACTTCTGTTGCTTGTAATCAAGCAAATGACAGACATTCCCCCACATGCACGCGCACACACACAGGTGCTCACCTGCCCTTTGAGATATAAGTCTTACCCCAGCCTCTGGCCAGTTTTGCCACCCAGGAATGTCTTTCTCAAGACCTGAGAGCCATCTCTTTGAAATATAATCATCAAGAAAGACAGAACCCCTGTCTCCCAGCCTCTGAGACAGGGTAGAAGCTTAATTTAGGTGGGTGTTGTGCTGTAAATCTTAAGACTACCCTTTGTCATGAAGATATGAGAAAAGTGACTTTTCTCCCGAATAAAGCCAATTAGCAAGTACATATGGCCTATGATTCCCACTCCAGCTCTTAAAAATTCTAGTACCCTTTGTTTCAGCAGAAAAAATTCTAGTACCCTTTGTTTCCTACTGCAATAACCTTGACTAACCTAACCTGTTAGCTCTTTCTAACCTATTTAACTTCTCTGGTACAATGTTTGCTTTGACAATATTCACTGTCTCTCCCTAAGACCATATTCCTCACTCCCACTAACAACCAGGTTTGGTTAAGGTTCTTGCTCTGGTCATTGAAAAATAAGCAGAAGGGACTTGAACCAGGAAAAAACTCTGGAAACTAGCCTATATTCCAATGGACCTAGCCCATAGTTTGGGACCTAGCCTATAGTTTAATGGCCTCTTTCCTATAATTTCAGGTCTCTTTCTCAGATAAAAGCTCATCTATCCACCTGGATTCTCAAGCAAAGACACCTGGAATGTAACCACCACTGACCCATTTGTGCATACATCACATAAGCAAGAAATTTATCTCTATAGTAGTAAACTATTAAGATTTTCATATCACTGTTACCACAGCATAGCCAGTAACACAGCCTTTCTGGCATCTGGCACTGTGCTACAGTTTGAATCTTAAATGTCTCCCAAAGGCCTGTGTTTCCTAGCCTATGGCCATTGGAAGAGGGTGGAACCTTTAAAAGCTGGGGCTAATGAGAGGAAGTTAGGTTAATGTCCTTGAAGAAGTACTAGGATGCCACCTCGTTTTGCTTCTCAGCCACTAGGTGAGTAGCTTAGTCCACCATGTACTCCCTGCCACAATGTGCTGCCTCACCACAGGCACAAAAGCAATGGGGCCTCCACAACTGTGAGCCAAAATAAACCTTTTGTCTTTTTCAGCTGATTATCTCAGGTATTTTGTTGCAGTAACTAAATACCCAAAAAGGGAAGTTCTGGAATGAAGCCATTGTTTCCTGGAAGTCTGCTTTCTGGCATTGCCTTTCATAAACCAAGGGGTCTCCCAGGGCTTTATACGTCTGCCAGGACAAGACCCTCCAGAGGAATAAAAGACAAACTCTGGGGCTTCAAAAGCAGCATGTGTGCTACATCAAGAAAGGTAAGCCCATAGGAACAAGGGACCAGCTGACACATCTGGACAACCCAGGTGATATTTTAAGAAAGCTTCTTTTCAGTGTTCTTCAAAATACACTCCTCACATTCCCCACAAAAGAATTTGGGGGGAAAATGTTGTGTCCCCTTGTGTATTTTTAAATTGCCACCCAACTTTTTCATCATAAGTTTAGAACTTAATTTTTTGTTAATAGGAGTTATGAAATATTGAACATTTTATAAGACAAAATAACTTGAGAATTGAATTTAGCTGAAATCAATATTTCTTGACCCGCTTTGATAAAATAGGTTTTAACTATCTTATTGAAAAACTTCACTGATTCCTTAAAAACCACATGAAATATGTATTTGTGGTTTTGTCTAATGTATCTTTAAAACATTGTAGGTCCTGAGGAAAAAATACATATGGCTATTATTTTTTTAACAATCAGTACTACTAATCTGGCTTTGCAAGGCCTGGCTTCATCCTTACCAGAAATACATGTAAGATAAGAAATACAGGAAACCCACTGGTTTAAGTCTCCTTGATCAATTATTAAAGAATCCCTCCTCCAAAACGAATACTTCTAATCATCCCTTTCTTTGGTTCAATGGAGGTTCTAATGCTGGGGCAAAGGTGCCATATTAACACTTAAGATGGGTAAAGGCTAGTCCATTAGTTGATTAAAAAAAAAAAAAAAGAATGGTATGGGTGCTTTCTAGATTTGAAAACAAGCTTGAACAGAAAGCCTAATTCCACTTGAAGTGACTCTCCCCAAGACCAAGGAAGACCTTCCTCTTAAACAAGGCCAAACTACAGTGGCATTGGCAGCAGGGACGTGAGGCACCAGGAATCACTCCTAGGGCATCTCTGAAGATTGAAAACTGTTTCTCAGAACTCAATCATGTATCTTAGGATGCCAACAAAACCATAAAATGTTTCCCCAGTTTTATACATATTTAAGAACTCATGGGTAATATATTTAAACTCTTCTACTAAAAAGACCCCTGCTAGCAACTACACTTTTGAATAAAGAACTGTCAACACTGGCAGATTCAGAACTTCTGCTGGGAAGAATTTACCACAACAGAATGATCTAAGTACATCATTTCAGGCAGTACTACAGCAATAATGGTATATTTCCAAGATAGAAGGAGGGGGAAAACTTTATTAAGCTGTGGATATGCTAAAAATCATTATAAATATCATTATAAACTAATCCTATAATATTGTTTTGAAAGCATTTTCTGAAAAGAGCAGTACAGTTGAACACAGCACTGGGGCAGGCACCAAAGAAAATACTGTATGCTGTCCAGTTTCTTTTCAATGTTTCTCAGATTTACCATCAGAATTGAAATGATACTGAAAAAAATATCATACTTACATGCCCACTTCCCCATGAAAGCATTATTCCACACCAAGAACAACTCCAAAATCAGGAATTTCCCTCCTTTTTTAAGAATTGGTGACTATGATGATTACAGTCTTGTTAGAAATTTGAGGTGGAATCCAAAATTAAAGTTGTATATATGTTGTCATCAGATTATTTGGGAAAACCTCTTATTTGCATAATTAGAAACTATGATGATTTAGTCATACATTTTTGAGGAGAAGACTGTAGAATAACAATAATTTTTAAAAACACATGGTTATTTATATGAAAAACATTTATAATAACCAAACACAATGGCTAATTAACATATCAAATGTAAACTAAATATAAAACATGAAAAAGAACTGCTAGATAACATAAAATGTCTCATCTTTCATCTTCAACTATGATAACCGTTTAATGGGATAGACCTATTAGTACCAGTAAACTTTGATTTAATAAAGTTAAGCCACATAGTACAAGAAGTGTATATCAAATAGGCTTCTTCACACCATATTCTATGGCATTTTCCATCATATTGTGCTCTTGAGTTCCTTCAATTATTTCCTTGATGACATTCATCCCTAACTCTCCTCTGAGCTCCTGACTTGGAGTTTCTACTGCTGGGTAAGAACAACAATATAGGGCTGGGGTTGTGGCTCAGCAGTAGAGCGCTCGCCTAGCACGTGCGCAGCCTGGGTTCAATCCTCAGCACTACGTAAAAATAAAGGCATTATGTACAACTAAAACAAATAAATAAATATTTTTTAAAAAGAACAACAATATAGATGCTTCTCTAGCATCTCCAAATCAAAAGATCCAAAATGAAACTGAAATGCTTTGCCCATGACTTTCTGTTTCTTCCTATATTCAGTAGATCTATCACCTACCTATTTAATCTCTTGGTATGACATCAATGCTTTCATTTTTACACTCTACATATAAACATATAATGAGTACTCCAAGTTTCTCACATGTGTGACCCTTTCTTCTACACAAGTTGAGTATCACTAACCTGAAAAGCTTTACTCCAAATAAATTTGAAATGTTTTGAGTTCCATGATACCACAAGTGAAAGATTCCACACCTGACCTCATGTGAAAGGTTGCAATCAAACACAGGTGCACTAGAAATATTGTGTAAAAGTACCTTTAGTTTCTGTGTAAATGGTATATGTGAAACAAAAATAAATTTTGTGTTTAGACTTAGGGATCTCATCCTCAAGATATCTTGTTATATCTATGTAAATATCAAAAAAATCCAAAGACAATCTGAAATTTGAAACGCTTCTGATTCCAAGCATTTCAGATAAGGGATACTATTATGGTTTAGATGTGCAGTGTCCCCCAAAAGCTCATGTGTGAGACAATGCAAGAACTTTCAGAATTAAATGATTAGATTATGAGTTGTGACTAATCAGTGGATTAATCCACTAATAGAGATTAACTGGGTGGTAACTGTGGTAGGGTGTGGTTGGAGGAAGTCATTGGGGGCATGCCTTGGGGTTTATATTTTGTCCTAGTAAGTGGTATGTGCGTGCGTGTGCTCTCGCGCTCTCTCTCTTTCTCTCTCTCTTTCTCTTCACGCCCCCGGCACCTTCCTTGTTGCCATGTCTGTCCTGAACTGCTTTCCTCCACCATGCCCTTCTACCATGATGTTCTGTCTCATCTTGGGCCCAGAGCAATGGCATTGGCTGACCATGGACTGAACCCCTGAATCTTTGAGCCAAAATAAATTTCTCCTCCTCTAAGTTGTTCTTGTTAGGTCTTGTGGTCACAGTGACACAAAAGCTGTGTAAATAAATACTCAACCTATATTCCTATTATTCCACTTTTCCTCCCCTTTCGTGTCTTCACTTTCTGTTCTTTCATCTTATTAGATGAGTGTTGGATCTGCTAAGTCCATCTCTTAAATTTTCCATAATTTTTCAATGTCTTTATTTCTGTGCTGCACTTTGGAAAAGTTCCCTAGGGTGATCTTTCATATAACTGCATTCCAGGCTACAATATGGCCTTTAAGCTATTTTTTCTATTTTAATAATTTCTGGTTTTTTATTTCAAAGATCTCCAAATGAATTCTTCATAACTGTCCACTCTTATTTTGTAAACACTTAGTTTTGTTTTATAAGTGTGAACATATTTACCACCCTGAATGTATTAAATACGTTCATTCTGGAGTCTTTTTCAGATTATTCTATTACATCTGTTTCCTCAAGAGCAGATCCCTGTGTGTGTTAAGTAACGGTGATCTCATTCATGCTGCTGACTTCCAACTCTGTGTGAGAAAATTTCCCTGTGCTCATATGTGCTTCTGCTTAACCCCATTTGCTTTCTTCTTTTAGCAGAGATATGTATTTGTTGGTTTTATAATCTTTCCTTTTACATATTTCTCTGAGCTTTGTGTGGTAAGGGAAGATTTCACAATCTGCTTTCTTCATGGATCTTGAACTAGAGGTCTCCCTCTGTCCATGACATTTTGGCAATAGCCTCCTAACTGATCTCTTTTTTTGGCTTCTCAAATCACATGCAACCAATGCTATCCTCAAAGGCTCTCCCCAGACCTATTCTTGTGCTTTTACCTAAAGAGCAGTCAAACACATTCCTCCAGCCTCTGCTCATGAGAGAGAGAAAAAAAAAAAAAAAAACGCTATGGCAAAGATCTAAGCAGAGAGGAAAGCCCCCCCTTCCTATTCCAACCTATCATCACTGCATCTCTTCACCAACTCTACCCGCTGGCCATCCCAGCCACTCAGAGAATCTATGCAATTTCACACTTCCTGCCTTCCCCGGAGCAACTCATTTCACTTCCATGTCCCATTCACTTGTCAAGATACAGATAAGATCCTACTGTCTCTTCTATGAAACTTTCCATGTATTATGGACATTTCCTTAACTGGGCCTCCATAAGACATGTTGAACATCCCTAATCCAAAAACCCCAAATCTGAAATGCTCCAAAATCTGAATTTTTTTTTTCCAAGATGATGCCACACGTGGAAAGTTCTACAGCTGACCTCATGTAATAGGTTGTGGTCAAAATGCAGGCACAGGCCCGGCACAGTGGCACATGCCTGTAATCCCAGCACTTGGGAGGCTGAGGCAGGAGGATAGCGAGTTCAAAGCCAGCCTCAGCAATGGCAAGACACTTAGCAACTCAGTGAGACCCTGTCTCTAATAAAATACAAAAAAGGGCTGGGGATGTGGCCCAGTGGTAGAGTGTCCCTGAGTTCAATCTCCAGTACCAAAAAAAAAAAAGTGCAGGTACAACTAAAATTATTACATAAAATTACTTTCAGACTATGTATATAAGATGCATATGAAACATAAGTGAAGTTTGTGTTTAGACTTGTATCTCATCCCCAAGATATCTCATTATGTATATGCAAATATTCTAACATTTTTAAAAAATCCAAAACACTTCTGGTCCCTAGCATTTCAGCTAAGGGACACTCAACCTGTACTAGCCATATCTCTGTTATTGTATGTGCATCTCATTCTGCCTGAATGCATTATAATCCTCAACTAGGTCATAGCATCTTGAGGGCAAAGTTTAATATTTCTTTCCGTATTTCAAGTGGCACCTAGCACAATATCCAACACATAATCAGCAGGTTTTTTTAATTATTATTTAGAGACCTCTCACTTTTTTAATTTAGATGCCTCTCACTCCAATGCCTACAAATGCTATTCAGAAAATATATATTCATAAAATTAAATCCAAGGAGTAAAAATAATTGAACTTTAGGGAAATGGAGACAGTCAAACCAGGATTCAACATTACCGATTTAGACAGTAAGAAAAAACAAATTTCTACTTGAAATCCTGAAGCTGTACCAACCTCAAGTACCACCTCCCTGTCTGAGAAGCCCCTGGTGATGGCCCAGCCCCCTGGGTTCTGTTTCCTACCTGTATACCTCTTCCCTTCATTGACTTCACTGCCATGTAACTGTCTCCATCTGCCCTATTAGGTACCACACCTTCTGGGAGCAGTGAAAAAAATAAAAATGTTGATTCAATAAATATTTAAATACCACCATTTCCCTCGTTTTGTCCTCAGAATTGTCCTGAGCTATAAGGAAAGCTGTTGTTATTTTTTAAAGGTAAAGTAAATTGAAATTAAAGGAACTCATGGTCCAGAAGAAAGGAATCTAGTAGCAAAATTGAAATCTTCTTAAAATCAATTGCCACCTCTCTAGACACTCCTGCTTAATAGGAGGCTTCTGTGGCCAGCAACATAGCAATAGGACAACTTGGACCTCTTTTACACAGAGGAAATAACCCTCCTTATAGCATAAGGAATAAAACTGGCCTTTGTGGGCTGGGGTTGTGGCTCAGCGGTAGAGCGCTCACTTCACACATGCACAGCTCGGGTTTGATCCTCAGCACCACGTAAGAATAAAGGCATTGTGTACAACTAAAACAAATAAATAAATATTTTTTAAAAAACTGGCCTTTGAACAATCCCGAGTTCTGTTTCACTCTTTCATTCCATTCAAAGAACTTTCAGAACATAACTAATATTATCAACAGAGTAACACCAATTAGCACAGCATAATGATCTCTAGATGCCCAGGAAAACCATATGAAGCTAACGTCCTCAGAAGGACTCTAAAAAGCTACAGTCATCAGCAGATTTAGTGTATGTTAAGTTCTCCCATTTCTAGCATTTTTCATTACCCACAATGTCATCTACTGCAAACAAGATGCACCTATGAAAACCTCACATACAAACATAGATTTTAAGTTCATATTGCCATCATTATTCATTTTACTCATTACTATTGAGTGCTTACTATGTGTCAGGCATGTTGCCAAGAACTACATAAAGTATCTCATTTAATCCTCAAAACATATTATGAAGTAGGTACCATCATTACTGCATTTTAAAAATGAGACAGTGCTCATAGCAATAAAGCAATATGTCAAAGGTCAAGCAGCAAATAAGAGATAGAGCTGTGACTTATTCCCTGTCCTTTCTAGGCCACAGTTCATGCTCTTAACCACTGTGGACACTGCACCTCTTAGTGTCCACTGGAAGGATATATTCAGGATATATACACTCATGTGTTTGATGTTATTGCCAAATTCAACTATATAAAATCCCTGTTTTTAAAGATAAAAAATGGTCAAATGGTTTTTCCTAATAGAATAATCTTTACATATTAATATATGAAGCTTTGGAGCCAAAGTATTATTTTATTTCTATTTTGTATATTTTTAAACGACTGCAGAAGTTATTATAAATTATAGTATAATCAGTAAGATGTGAACACTAGTTAGTCCTTTAAGTAGTTACCTAATCTCAGATTTATCTGGATATTGATTATGTGAGAAAAATCATTGAAAAGATTTGACCAGGAATTCTTTCCCTAAGAAATCTGTTTCCAGATCAGCATATGAGAGAGGTGTGGGTGATGCTGTGTTTCTGCAAACCTGCAATGATTTACTACTACAATATCTCCGTTTCTTTTAAAATGCAAACAAAGAAACAAAAAAACTAAATAATTCCAAGAAAAGAGAATAAAAATGAAACAAAAGCTATTCCTGCTTCCCCTGCAGGTGCACATGCCACTAACTCTCCTCCTTTTTTAACCTGCATTGATCCCTATGTCCTTCCTGCCCAGAAGGAAACGTGTCCTGCTTCTTTAAGAACTAATCCTCCCATTTGTGCTCTTTATCCTAGCCTCTGTCACATCCTCTGGACTCTTCCTCCATGAGTTTTCCCCTCCCTGCATCCTCAACTGTGCGCTTCTTCCTAGCTTGACTCTCAGCACACAAACACACTCAGGTAGTCTTCCGCATCTGGCGTACACATGTGCAATCACTTCCTCAAAACTCTATTTCCCTTCTCTCTTCCCTGTCAAAAGGAGACACAAAGTGGTACTTTCTGTGTGTGCTGCCTCACCTTTCCAGGATTGTTGCCAGCAACCCCCTAACAACTGACCCCTCATCTCCTACTTCCTGACCTCTCCTTCCCTCTGTGTTAGTGTCATCTGCTCCCTCTTCCAGCACTCTGTTTGGAATTGATACTACACTTTCCTGGTTCTCCTCCTACCTCCGTGACTATTCTCCATGGCTTCCTTCTTCACCTTTTATCACAACTTACATAGAGCCAAGCAATCATCTGTTGTACATCCTCAACAGCCCGGGGCTTCCCACCAGTACACAACTGCTTCCTTCACTCAGTACAGCACTCAGATGTATCTCAAGAGTCATATTCTTTGTGAGTCTTTCTCTAATCTTCCTAAAAATATTCATTTCCTCCTCAATGCTCCCAAAGTACTTCATGTACACCAGGAATGCAACACTTGCCATCTTGGTATCCATGGTAACATGCAGAGTCCTGTGCCCCTTCATTCCTGCCTCTGTCCTCATTGTTCCTTGAAGGGAAGGACTGATTGTGTTGCACTCCCGTCTGTGCCCATAGTGAGCAACCAGCTCATCATAGGCTTCAGAGAAGTCTGTTGCATGGACCTAATCTGTCTGTGAGGTGAGGTTTATTTGTAATCCTGGTTAGAGGTAAGAGCTTATATTACGTGATTTTTTTAAGCCCCTTTTAACACTAAGAATGCATTCTGTAAGACACCCAAAAAAATTCAAGAGGTAATTAATATAACACTTTTTTTCTTCCTGAAATAGATGCTTTCACAAAATCTGACCCTTTAAGGTTCTTATCCAGAGAAGGTTACCTGCGCTGAACAAATAAAACAGATTCTCTTGAGAACAGTGATTGGCTTTCCAAGTCATCCAACTGCTTAATGCTATTTTCTTGATTTCTACTTTAAAAGTCCAAAATGACAAATTCTCTCACAGGTGCCTGGGTAACTTCTTCATTGCCCTCTGAAATGTCAGTGCCAATGCCTATTCCTAACTAGTTTTGCCTCATTTTAGACCAATAGGAATAGCTCTCCCTGCCAGCTTATACTCTGTTTTATAAACGTTCTCCCTTTTCTTGTTTTCCAAGATTTATTGCCTTGGATGAACTACCCCTCATTTCTAAACCTTAGGAATTAAAATCTCTATAATTTCATTGTCTTATTGAATGGCAGGGAGAAGAAATGAACTTTCCAAGGAAGATAGCAATAAAAATGGAACCTGGAGAAACCACAATGTTTTTCCAAAGGTAACATTTACTAAATGGCATCAAATACTAAAGTAATAAGAAAGTAGATTTAGCAATTAAAGACCTTATTAGCTAACTTCAATCCCCATCAAAGCCCTGTAAGGTAAATGTCATTATCCTTGTTGAACAGATTAATAGCAGAGACACAGAGACGGTTAGTAATTGCCCCAGGTTACCCAGATAATAAGTGGTAGCCCCCTGCCATATGCTGGACTGACTTGACAGAATTTTCCAAGGAAAAAATGGACTTCCTGAAAGTGCTCCTGCAGCTCACTGACATGCCTTCCTGGTCCAGCATGACTAGAGAGCATCAACCCTAGACTCTGCCTGTGTTTATGCTGTGCACTATCTTATGAGCCCATAATACCTTTTTTTTTTCATTTAATTACTGAGTGAGTTATGAATAGGCAATAGGATTTATCAAGTTGTTATATCATGAGTTATGAATAGGGTGGTGTTAACCCTATAGATAAGGAAATGAACATCAGGACCTGAAGTTCAGAAACAAACCCAAAGTCCCCCAGTTAGTAGAGCTGACAAACACAAACACCGTGCTCCAAACACAAAGCCCACATCCTCAAAGCCAACCCTGCTGCCTCCTTTGCTGTCAACTTGGTCGTTGTTTCTTTAAACCAGCAGGACCTTACCTAAGAACATCACCAGGAACTCAGCTCTACCATTTGCCTCTTGAAAAGTCACATTCAATCCAATTGGTCTTCTAGACGTTCTAAAACATCCTCCTACCATGCCCCCTAATTAGAGAACTGGGTATCTTCCACTCTCCGGACTTCTCATAGAGTTGCCCCCCATCACTAAGCCATGTCTGGGTTTTGAGGGTTGTTGGTGCCACTTGTCTGCACTGAGGGACACTATGAGAAACAGTAAGGTGCAGTGGTAAAGCACCCATGCTCAAAACCAGACTGCTGGGTCCCTGTCCCAGGCCTGCATTTCCTGAGTCACTTACCCTCCCTGTGTCTCAGTTTACTCACCTATGAAATGGACCTGGTTGTCCCATCTACCTCAAAGGGCTTCTGGGACAATTTAGCAAATTAACACTTTCAAAGCACTTAGAATAGTGTATTTGACATGGGGAAATTCAGTAAATATAGGCTCAGCATTTTACAGATTGTTAAATGACCCTATATTGTGAGAAAACAAAAGGAAAATCACAAGTGCAGCTTGGGGGTGGGGAGTACCTTGCCTCAAGGAGGAGAGTGTTTAAAGGATGGAGAAGTCAGATGCCTGCTCCAGTCAAAGGGTACTGAAAAGGCTTTTGGGTTTGGCTAAAAGGAGGCCTTCTGTGAGCTTTTAAAAAAAGTTTCCACAACTATGACCCACCCAATAATGCAGCATGTTTTGATCCTCTCTATTTATTCAGAGAAACATTTCTGGAAGATTAAATACAATCCTAAATTTCACATATTTTGACAGGAAAATTATATGATAAATTACAGATTGAGATAAAGTAATTTCACTTATGTTGTTGGCCATGGAAACCAGAAGTACTAGGTATAACTGAAATCATTTTCTGTTATCAGGTTTCAGTTATTAAAAATCACTGTTTTTCTTAGCCTTAAAAAAAAAAAAAAAACTTAACCTTATTTTAAAGGAAAACTCACCAGAACAGCATGGACATGAATTTTCATTGTATAAATTATCCCAATCAAAATTTGTTTTAACCTCTGACATTTTCATCATCCCCTAGTGCTGAACCTGGGGCTAATTATTATCTATTTAAGCATTCAGCTTCTGCCTTGAAGGCCAAGATAAACTTGTCCACAAGGCAAGAATATATTTGCCCAATAGTAAATCTCAATGAGGAGAAAATTGCTTTTTTTATTATCATTATTTTATTAAAATTTTTGTACAACATAAAACCATTGCAAAGAAAATTCACAGACTTATGAAGGGGGAAAGCATGATACCACCTCTTTTAGGTAGTTACTCTATTATTTGGGTCATTCCTTCAGTTTTTTCCATGGATATGTTTATAGAACTTATTTTGCTGTACAAACAATTTTACAGTCTTTTTTTCCTCCATCAATACTACTACCAGCATTTTTCAACATGGCACATAAATTTACATATATTGTAATACATGTGTATTGACAGCACATTGTATAACTGATTGCCTTAGCCACTTCCATGGTAGTGAACATCAATATTGCTTCTAGTCTTCATAATTTTAAATAACATTGTGATGAACATTTTGCTGCATCTATATTTTTCTATCATTATATTACTTTTTTAGGTTTAATTTCCAAAAGTAAAATTGAGTCTTCAGGTATATTTATATAGTTCTTGTTCCACATGCTCCAACTGCCTCTGGAAGGGTTGAACCAACTTTACAACCACCAATAGTCTAGGCAAGTAATCAATGTCACTAGATCTGGACATTCTGTATCAAAAAGATTTGCCATCACAATAGGCTAGAAAGCAAAAAGATACTTCGCTGTATTAATCTTTACTTTCCCGGTACAAAGAACATTTTTCTTCCCTTGGCTGTTTTCCTTTCCCTCCATGAGTCATCTATTCATTATCTTTATCTGCTCATCCATTAGAGCCTTGTTTTTTCCAATGATTTGTATGAAGCCAACTCTTTTATAAATAAAGTCACTTACTCTAAAAGAATATTAGAAGAATCCTTGACATTTTACTGATGTTGCATCCTAAGCTGAACAGTTAAACTACAGTTGCTAATAGTTGAAAATTAAAATATAATAGGAACCCTTCACCATTGAGTTCTGACATTACTCTGGGGACCATCTGGAGGTTTGAAAGACTTTTCTTCCTTAAAACTTAGAGACTTGTTTTAATTATAGTTATCTTTAGAAATTAAAAGTGTTTCTTTTCAAATTTAGCATGCCAGCCAACTAAAGACAAATTGTCATATCCCTTTTCTTTCCCCTAACCTTTCAATGCATTGTGGAAACAATTCAACAAATGAAAGTAAAAGTGATGATTCTGCCACTCTCAAATTGATGCTATACTAAATAATAAATTATCTGACATTACTATTAACATTATTCAGCACCTCCATTCACTGAAAAAATAACCATGCACCAGTTAGTGTGCCATTTTACATAAATTATCTTATTTTATTCTCACAATAAACCTTTGGGGGCATTTTAGTTTCCTTGCTTACCAACTGAGAAAACAGGTTCAAAGTGGCTGGCCAGAGCCAGTCAGCTAGTGAGAAACTCAGGGTCCCTGTCTCTCACCACCGAGCATCAACTTTACATTAATGCAGTCCCTAGCACAGCAGTATTATATACTAATAGTCCCTGGCACAGCAGTATTATATACTAATACTGATTAAATTTAGTAGCAGACATTTCAGCAAATGCATCAGTAAATATGTATATGTGTGAAAAGTGTGTGTATGCATGTGTGTGTATTTTTTTCTGGTTGAAAAGTCCCCAACTGATACCTCCATTAATATAGGGTGACATCACTGATTACATTTTTAAAGTTTAGCCTATTTAACTTACTAAAATTTAAGGCATAATTTTTCATACTAGTAGTTTCCATAGCAGAAATGACATTTATGTAAACATTATAAATTTTTCATGTTAAATACCCTGCTCGCTTTTGACATATTTTGCATACAGAACATTAGGTAGATCCAGATAAACTACATGTCCTGGAAAGTGATCCAATCACTGCATTTTCTAATTGATTACAGAAAAAATACAATCCACCTCCTGTATAACAGGGGAAAAACTGGGAGACTCTCTGGGTGAAAATGGGTGCAGTCCCCTACAATGGCTCCACAGCTCCTCCCTGGGGAAAAAAATCACAGTATCCAATAGATTTAATAGGCTATTCTCCCCATTGGGTTATCTGTACTCTGATTTTTCTTGATTGAACTTGTACTTCTGAACTCCACATCACCCTCTCTTATGCTCTAATTAGTAACAACTTAACACCTATAAAGAGGGCTAACAGGTTTAAGGAAGCATCCTAGGCCACTGTGGAGAATGCAAAACAGAGAAGACATACTCTGCCTTCTAGGGCTTTGCAATTTAAGGGGTGGAGGTGTGTTTGTGTGTGTCTACAATGCTCACACTTAACTGGGATGTGAATAGAGAAAGTCTTGTGTACAATCACCAAAGACAAAGCAGGATGAATGCCTTAAGTCAGATCTCTAAAATACCTGGGGTTCACATGAAGGTAAGAAAGCATCTGGATGAAGGTCCTGGGAAAATTCCTGAGAGAAGACAGTATTTCAGGTGTCACTGATGAGCAGTTGATAATTGAACAGAGAAGTACATTATTCAGCTTTGCATGGCTACAATGAAATACCTGAGGAAGCTAGGTTCAAAGTCTAAGATCAAGCAGTCCTATTATTTTGGCCTGTGGTAAGAGCTGTGGATAGTAGTGCATCGTGGTGGGAATACATGTTGGAGCAAGAAGTGACATCTCCAACACAACAGGGAGAGAGAGAGAGAGCCTGGGGTGGCACAGTCCCTTTAAGAGACACCTCTAATGACCTAAAGCCCGCCCACCATGCTCCACATCTTAAAGATACACAGAACCCCTCAGTACCACAAGCCTGGGGACCAAGCCTTTACACATGGACTGTTGGGGAACACTCAACATCCAAATATAGCAGGAGGAGAAACAGGGAAAGTATTTCAAGGAAAGCACCAGTATGAGTTAAACTGAGGAGATGGAAAGTGCAGTGCATTTGGAGAGAATCACAGGCAGTTGTGCTAGGCTAGAGGACAGAGATTGTATATGAAAATTGCAAGAACTAACATAGAGAAAGGAGTGCCAAGTCATCAGTGACCTTTACTGACAGAGTGGTGAGCTTCGGATATTTTAATTCAGAGAGGGCACTGGAGGTTTTGAGCAAGGGAGCAATAAGATGAGAAATGCACCTCAGAAATGGGGTGGATTGCATAGGGAATCACATAGAAGTGCTCAGAACAGACTGATGCTAGGCAGTGTAAAAAATAAGGAATGAGCCAATTAGAAATACACTCCAACATCTCAGCTCGAAACAACAGGAGTCTGAACTGGGGAGAGCAATAATAGCCAAAAAGAGATATAAGAAATATTTTGTCTCATAAAATCTCAATGATATGGGGCTACCTGAATGGAGCAGGGAAAGGAAAAGTCAAGTAAATTGTACATGGTGATGACTGAGAGACAGAAAAAGAACTATTCAAGAGCAGAATGTTTTGAAAATAAATAGATGATTAGATAAATTCTGAGTATGTGATTGCTATGGGTGGAACTGTACCCACCCCCCACCTAAAAACGATATGTTGGAGTCCTAACACCCAGTAGCTCAGAATGTGACCTTATTTGGAAATAGAGTCATTCTGTAGATATGGTTAGTTAAAATGAGATTATACTATATTAGAGCAGAATCTTAGTACAATATGAGTGGTGTCCTGAGAAGAGACACACAGGAAAGGGGTGCCCTTCAAGGACACAGACATATAGAGGGAAGACAGCATGTAGGGTGGAGGCAGAAATTGAAGAGCAGCCACAAAAAAAGTGATGAATACCAAAGATTTCTGGAAAATACCACAAGGTATAAGAGGCAAAGAGGGGTCCTTCTCTACAGGTTGCAGAAGGAGCATGGCCCTGCCAACACCTTGATTTAGAACTTCTGTTCCAGAATTATGAGACAATATATTTCTGTTGAATCAAGCCACCCAACCTGTCATATTTTGCTACAACAGTCCTGGGGAATTTATATGGTGATTTTTAAAAATAATATTAATATATACTGGATTTTTTCTGTTGACAAAAGAGTCATCTATAGTCTCTCCACTTAAGGATAAACACTGTGACAATGGATGTACATCCATCAAGACGTGCGTGTGTGTGTGTGTGTGTGTGTGTGTAACTATGCATGTGTGTGATTTTAAAAATGGAATTTATGTTGTTCATACTATTTTATATCCATGTAGTCTTAATTTAGCAGACTGGATCACATGGATGTGCCAATTTAATTGTTTGTTTATTGATGGCCATATTCAATGTCTATGAGGCATCCACTTAGAAATGTGTCCAACGCATTGACTACATTTCAAAAAGAAATAATAAGCTTGCTATCCACATTTCCTCACTCAAGTTCTTCTCAAGAACTTGGATATATATAGATATAGATATATCAAATTAAATATAAAAATACAAACATATATATGTAGTTTAGTACATTTGTATTTTTTACTTATATCCTTTTTGGTAAATTTTCTTCACATTCAAAACACAGCATAGATTCAGAGTACCTGAGAGGGTACTTTAAGGGTATCTAGCCTAGGGCAACACAAGAACCAGAAAGTTAGAGTGTCCTGCTCAGAGTCACAGGAGAACCACTGGGACAGGAACCAGTTTGTTTCCAATGCTGCCACTATTCAATGTACTGCTTTTATGACCTAGTAACTATTTTTTAAATTGATGTGGACCTTTCTGTCAAGACTCCAGATAAATCATAGACCTTTAGACTGAAAAACAGACAGAAAATCTATTTCTGTTTAATTAACTTAAAAAACAACTATAAATAATCCATCAAAGCTCCAACATTAGGGCTGGGGTTGTGGCTCTGTGGTAGAGCACTTGCCTCATATGTGTGAGGCAGTGGGTTCAACTCTCAGCACCACATATAAAAGAGTAAATAAAATAAATATCCATCAACAACTAAAAAAAATTAAAAAAGAAAACTCCAACATTAGTAGTTTCACCAATGTTAGTAAAGCTAGTTGTCTTTAAATAACTAGGCTTCAGACAACATCTTATCATCTATTGAATTGAGTCATTCTCAGACATTTTAAGAAAAAAATATTAATTTACAAATATAGGCATTTTTTAGCTACTGATGAATAACTTCTAGAGTTTTTCATGGTAGTTTTCCAGGTCCTTTAAATCCTGTTGTTTTAAAATATAATGTTGTACCTTGTATTCAGTCATGGACTCATAAAAAGTGGCCTTTATGGGGGAGTATTAGGCAATTTTTGTTTAACAGCATATATTTTCTTTAGTTGATCCAAATAAAATGTTCACATTTTAAACATAAGATGATAGGGTCAACATGAGTTCATTTTTTGGTTCACTGTTTTCAGATGCCCTGAGTCACTGGTAGCTTTGGGACACACTAACTGGCTTCTCTCACTTTAGACAGATCTAGAATACTTTTTTTAAAATTATTAGTTCTTTTTAATTATATATAACATTAGGGTTCATTTTGATATAATTATAAAAGCATGGATTATAATTTGTTCTAATACAGTCCCCAGTTCTTCCCCTTTCCCTTCCCTCTACTCTATTGATCTTTCTGCTAGTTACTTATAGGTGTTTGTTTGCTTGTTTGTTTGTTTTTTAACTATTGCTTTGTAGACATACATAATGGTGAGACTCACTGTGGTATATTCATATACGTATATAGGAAAGTTAGGTCAGATTCATTCCACTATTCTTCCTTTATCCCATCAATCCCCTTCCCCTCAATCTCCTACCTCTAGATTCCACTAATCTTTCTTGTGTTTTGATGAAATCCCTATTGTCTTTTTTTTTAATATTTATTTTATTTGTTTTAGTTGTACACAATGCCTTTATTTTTACGTGGTGCTGAGGATCGAACCCAGGCCGCACATGTGCTAGGTGAGCACTTTACCGCTGAGCCACAACCCCAGCTCCCCTCCCTTGTCTTTTTTTTTTCTTTTATTTACCCTTATTTTGGATTACCTTCTGCATATCAGAGACATATTTGACTTTTGACTTTCTGTGACTGGCTTATTTCACTTAGCAACATGGTCTCCAGTTCCATCCATCTACCAGCAAATGCCATAATTTCATTATTCTTTATGACTAATACTCCATTGTGTATATATACCAGACTTTATTTACCCATTCATCTATTGAAGTGCACCTAGGTTGGCTTCATAACTT